>CAWUFW010010707.1:0-672690 GCA_963921515.1 Calotriton arnoldi
TGCCACGTATTGCTTGAACACCACCCCCAGCACGACACCCTACACTGCCCGAACACCACTGCACTGCCCTAAACCTTGAAACACCAGCCCCAGCACGACCCCTACACTGCCCGAACACCACTGCACTGCCCTAAACCCTGAAACACCACCCCCAGCACGACCCCTACACTGCCCGAACACCACTGCACTGCCCTAAACCCTAAAACACCACCCCCAGCATGACCCCCTACACTGCCCGAACACCACTGCACTGCCCTAAACCCTGAAACACCACCCCCAGCACGACCCCCTACACTGCCCGAACACCACTGCACTGCCCTAAACCCTGAAACACCAGCCCCAGCACGACCCCCTACACTGCCCGAACACCACTGCACTGCCCTAAACCCTGAAACACCACCCCCAGCACGACCCCCTACACTAGCCCGAACACCACTGCACTGCCCTAAACCCTGAAACACCAGCCCCTGCACGACCCCCTACACTGCCCGAACACCACTGCACTGCCCTAAACCCTGAAACACCACCCCCAGCACGACCCCCTACACTGCCCGAACACCACTGCACTGCCCTAAACCCTGAAACACCACCCCCAGCAAGACCCCCTACACTGCCCGAACACCACTGCACTGCCCTAAACCCTGAAACACCACCCCCAGCACGACCCCCTACACTGCCCGAACACCATTGCACTGCCCTAAACCCTGAAACACCGCCCCCAGCAAGACCCCCTACACTGCCCGAACACCACTGCACTGCCCTAAACCCTGAAACACCACCCCCAGCACGACCCCCTACATTGCCCGAACACCACTGCACTGCCCTAAACCCTGAAACACCACCCCCTGCATGACCCACTACACTGCCCGAACACCACTGCACTGCCCTAAACCCTGAAACACCACCCCCAGCACGACCCCCTACACTGCCCGAACACCATTGCACTGCCCTAAACCCTGAAACACCACCCCCAGCACGACCCCCTACACTGCCCGAACACCACTGCACTGCCCTAAACCCTGAAACACCGCCCCCAGCATGACCCCTACACTGCCCGAACACTACTGCACTGCCCTAAACCCTGAAACACCACCCCCAGCAAGACCCCCTACACTGCCCGAACACCACTGCACTGCCCTAAACCCTGAAACACCACCCCCAGCAAGACCCCCTACACTGCCCGAACACCACTGCACTGCCCTAAACCCTGAAACACCACCCCCAGCACGACCCCCTACACTGCCCGAACACCACTGCACTGCCCTAAACCCTGAAACACCAGCCCCAGCACGACCCCCTACACTGCCCGAACACCACTGCACTGCCCTAAACCCTGAAACACCACCCCCAGCATGACCGCCTACACTGCCTGAACACCACTGCACTGCCCTAAACCCTGAAACACCAGCCCCAGCACGACCCCCTACACTGCCCGAACACCACTGCACTGCCCTAAACCCTGAAACACCAGCCCCAGCACGACCCCCTACACTGCCCGAACACCACTGCACTGCCCTAAACCCTGAAACACCAGCCCCAGCAAGACCCCCTACACTGCCCGAACACCACTGCACTGCCCTAAACCCTGAAACACCAGCCCCAGCAAGACCCCCTACACTGCCCGAACACCACTGCACTGCCCTAAACCCTGAAACACCACCCCCAGCACGACCCCCTACACTGCTCGAACACCACTGCTCTGCCCAAAACACTGAAACACCAGCGCCAGCATGACCCCCTACACTGCCCGAACACCACTGCACTGCCCTAAACCCTGAAACACCAGCCCCAGCACAAACCCCTACACTGCCCGAACACCACTGCACTACCCTAAACCCAGAAACACCACCCCCAGCACGACCCCCTACACTGCCCGAAGCACCACTGCCTGCACTGCCCTAAACCCTGAAACACCAGCCCCAGCACGATCCCCTACACTGCCTGAACACTACTGCACTGCCCTAAACCATGAAACACCATCCCCAGCACGACCCCCTACACTGCACGAACACCACTGCACTGCCCTAAACCATGAAAAACTACCCCCAGCAAGACCCCTACACTGCCCGAACACCACTGCACTGCCCTAAACCCTAAAACACCAGCCCCAGCACGACCCCCTACACTGCCCGAACACCACTGCACTGCCCTAAACCCTGAAACACCAGCCCCAGCAAGACCACCTACACTGCCCGAACACCACTGCACTACCCTAAACCCATAAACACCACCCCCAGCACGACCCCCTACACTGCCTGAGCACCACTGCACTGCCCTAAACCCTGAAACACCAGCCCCAGCATGACCCCCTACACTGCCCGAACACCACTGCACTGCCCTAAACCCTGAAACGCCAGCCCCAGCACGACCACCTACACTGCACGAACACCACTTCACTGCCCTAAACCCTAAAACACCAGCCCCAGCATGACCCCCTACACTGCCCGAACACCACTGCACTGCCCTAAACCGTGAAACACTAGCCCCAGCACGACCCCCTACACTGCCAGAACACCATTGCACTGCCCTAAACCCTGAAACACCAGCCCCAGCACAACCCCCTACACTGCCCGAACACCACTGCACTGCCCTAAACCCTGAAACACCACCCCGTGCATGACCCCCTACACTGCCCGAACACCACTGCACTGCCCTAAACCCTGAAACACCAGCCCCAGCACGACCCCCTACATTGCCCGAACACCACTGCACTGCCCTAAACCCTGAAACACCACCCCCTGCATGACCCACTACACTGCCCGCACACCACTGCACTGCCCTAAACCCTGAAACACCATTCCCCCTGCACGACCCCCTACTCTGCCCGAACACTACTGCACTGGCCTAAACCCTGAAACACCATCCCCAGCACGACCCCCTACACTGCACGAACACCCCTGCACTGCCCTAAACCCTGAAACACTACCCCCAGCAAGACCCCCTACACTGCCCGAACACCACTGCACTGCCCTAAACCCTGAAACACCACCCCCAGCAAGACCCCCTACACTGCCCGAACACCACTGCCCTAAACCCTGAAACACCACCCCCAGCAAGACCCCCTACACTGCCAGAACACCACTGCACTTCCCTAAACCCTGAAACACCAGCCCCAGCACGACCCCCTACATTGCCCGAACACCACTGCACTGCCCTAAACCCTGAAACACCACCCCCTGCATGACCCACTACACTGCCCGAACACCACTGCACTGCCCTAAACCCTGAAACACCACCCCCAGCACGACCCCCTACACTGCCCGAACACCATTGCACTGCCCTAAACCCTGAAACACCACCCCTGCACGACCCCCTACACTGCCCGAACACTACTGCACTGCCCTAAACCCTGAAACACCGCCCCCAGCATGACCCCCTACACTGCACGAACACTACTGCACTGCCCTAAACCCTGAAACACTACCCCCAGCAAGACCCCTACACTGCCCGAACACCACTGCCCTAAACCCTGAAACACCACCCCCAGCAAGACCCCCTACACTGCCCGAACAACACTGCAGTGCCCTAAACCCTAAAACACCACCCCCAGCACGACCCCCTACACTGCCCGAACACCACTGCTCTGCCCAAAACCCTGAAACACCAGCCCCAGCACGACCCCTTACACTGCCCGAACACCACTGCACTGCCCTAAACCCTGAAACACCACCCCCAGCATGACCGCCTACACTGCCTGAAAACCACTGCACTGCCCTAAACCCTGAAACACCAGCCCCAGCACGACCCCTACACTGCCCGAACACCACTGCACTGCCCTAAACCCTCAAACACCAGCCCCAGCACGACCCCCTACACTGCCCGAACACCACTGCACTACCCTAAACCCTGAAACACCAGCCCCAGCAAGACCCCCTACACTGCCCGAACACCACTGCACTGCCCTAAACCCTGAAACACCAGCCCCAGCAAGACCCCCTACACTGCCCGAACACCACTGCACTGCCCTAAACCCTGAAACACCACCCCCAGCAAGACCCCCTACACTGCCCGAACACCACTGCGCTGCCCTAAACACTGAAACATCAGCCCCAGCAAAACCCCCTACACTGCGCGAACACCATTGCACTGCCCTAAACACTGAAACACCACCCCCAGCAAGACCCCCTACACGGCCCGGACACCACGGCACTAAACCCGGAAACACCAGCCCCAGCAAGACCACCTACACTGCCCGAACACCACTGCACTGCCCAAAACCCTGAAACACCACCCCCAGCACGACACCCTACACTGCCCGAACACCACTGCACTGCCCTAAACCTTGAAACACCACCCCCAGCACGACCCCTACACTGCCCGAGCACCACTGCACTGCCCTAAACCCTGAAACACCACCCCCTGCACGACCCCCTATACTGCCCGAACACCACTGCACTGCCCTAAACCCTAAAACTCTACCCCCAGCATGACCCCCTACACTGCCCGAACACCACTGCACTGCCCTAAACCCTGACTCACCACCCCCTGCACGACCCCCTACACTGCCCGAACACCACTACACTGCCCTAAACCCAGAAACACCACCCCCAGCACGACCCCCTACACTGCCCAAACACCACTGCACTGCCCTAAACCCTGAAACACCACCCCCAGCACGACCCCCTACACTAAGCCCGAACACCACTGCACTGCCCTAAACCCTGAAACACCAGCCCCTGCACGACCCCCTACACTGCCCGAACACCATTGCACTGCCCTAAACCCTGAAACACCACCCCCAGCACGACCCCCTACACTGCCTGAACACCACTGCACTGCCCTAAACCCTGAAACACCACCCCCAGCAAGACCCCCTACACTGCCCGAACACCACTGCACTGCCCTAAAGCCTGAAACACCACCTCCAACACAACCCCCTACACTGCCCGAACACCATTGCTCTGCCCTAAACCCTGAAACACTGCCCCCAGCAAGACCCCCTACACTGCCCGAACACCACTGCACTGCCCTAAACCCTGAAACATCACCCCCAGCAAGACCCCCTACACTGCCCGAACACCACTGTACTGCCCTAAACCCTGAAACACCACCCTCAGCACGACCCCTACACTGCTCGAACACCACTGCTCTGCCCTAAATCCTGAAACACCACCCCCAGCACGACCCCCTACACTGCCCGAACACCACTGCACTGCCCTAAACCCTGAAACACCAGCCCCAGCACGACCCCCTACATTGCCCGAACACCACTGCACTGCCCTAAACCCTGAAACACCACCCCCTGCATGACCCACTACACTGCCCGAACACCACTGCACTGCCCTAAATCCTGAAACACCACCCCCAGCACGACCCCCTACACTGCCTGAACACCATTGCACTGCCCTAAACCCTGAAACACCACCCCCTGCACGACCCCCTACACTGCCCAAACACTACTGCACTGCCCTAAACCCTGAAACACCGCCCCCAGCATGACCCCCTACACTGCACGAACACTACTGCACTGCCCTAAACCTTGAAACACCAGCCCCAGCAAGACCCCCTACACTGCCCGAACACCACTGCACTGCCCTAAACCCTGAAACATCACCCCCAACAAGACCCCCTACACTGCCCGAACACCACTGCCCTAAACCCTGAAACACCACCCCCAGCAAGACCCCCTACACTGCCCGAACAACACTGCAGTGCCCTAAACCCTAAAACACCACCCCCAGCACGACCCCCTACACTGCCCGAACACCACTGCTCTGCCCAAAACCCTGAAACACCAGCCCCAGCACGACCCCCTACACTGCCCGAACACCACTGCACTGCCCTAAACCCTGAAACACCACCCCCAGCACGACCCCCTACACTGCCCGAACACCACTGCACTGCCCTAAACCCTGAAACACCACCCCCAGCACGACCGCCTACACTGCCTGAAAACCACTGCACTGCCCTAAACCCTGAAACACCACCCCCAGCACGACCCCCTACACTGCCCGAACACCACTGCTCTGCCCAAAACCCTGAAACACAAGCCCCAGCACGACCCCCTACACTGCCCGAACACCACTGCACTGCCCTAAACCCTGAAACACCACCCCCAGCACGACCCCCTACACTGCCCGAACACCACTGCACTGCCCTAAACCCTGAAACACCACCCCCAGCACGACCGCCTACACTGCCTGAAAACCACTCCACTGCCCTAAACCCTGAAACATCACCCCCAGCAAGACCCCCTACACTGCCCGAACACCACTGCCCTAAACCCTGAAACACTACCCCCAGCACGACCCCCTACACTGCCCGAACACCACTGCACTGCCCTAAACCCTGAAACACCACCCCCAGCACGACCCCCTACACTGCCCGAACACCACTGCTCTGCCCAAAACCCTGAAACACAAGCCCCAGCACGACCCGCTACACTGCCCGAACACCACTGCACTGCCCTAAACCCTGAAACACCAGCCCCAGCACGATCCCCTACACTGCCCGAACACCACTGCACTACCCTAAACCCATAAACACCAGCCCCAGCACGACCCCCTACACTGCCTGAGCACCACTGCACTGCCCTAAACCCTGAAACACCAGCCCCAGCATGACCCCCTACACTGCCCGAACACCACTGCACTGCCCTAAACCCTGAAACACCAGCCCCAGCACGACCACCTACACTGCACGAACACCACTGCACTGCCCTAAATCCTGAAACACCAGCCCCAGCATGACCCCTACACTGCCCGAACACCACTGCACTGCCCTAAACCATGAAACACTAGCCCCTGCACGACCCCCTACACTGCCAGAACACCATTGCACTGCCCTAAACCCTGAAACACCAGCCCCAGCACAACCCCCTACACTGCCCGAACACCACTGCACTGCCCTAAACCCTGAAACACCACCCCGTGCACGACCCCCTACACTGCCCGAACACCACTGCACTGCCCTAAACCCTGAAACACCACCCCCAGCACGACACCCTACACTGCCCGAACACCACTGCACTGCCCTAAACCCTAAAACATCACCCCCAGCAAGACCCCCTACACTGCCCGAACACCACTGCCCTAAACCCTGAAATACCACCCCCAGCAAGACCCCCTACACTGCCCGAACACCACTGCACTGCCCTAAACCCTGAAACACCAGCCCCAGCACAACCCCCTACATTGCCCGAACACCACTGCACTGCCCTAAACCCTGAAACACCACCCCCTGCATGACCCACTACACTGCCCGAACACCACTGCACTGCCCTAAACCCTGAAACACCATTCCCCCTGCACGACCCCCTACTCTGCCCGAACACTACTGCACTGGCCTAAACCCTGAAACACCATCCCCAGCACGACCCCCTACACTGCACGAACACCCCTGCACTGCCCTAAACCCTGAAACACTACCCCCAGCAAGACCCCCTACACTGCCCGAACACCACTGCACTGCCCTAAACCCTGAAACATCACCCCCTACACTGCCCGAACACCACTGCCCTAAACCCTGAAACACCACCCCCAGCAAGACCCCCTACACTGCCCGAACACCACTGCACTGCCCTAAACTCTGAAACACCAGCCCCAGCAAGACCCCCTACACTGCCCGAACACCTCTGCACTGCCCTAAACCCTGAAACATCACCCCCAACAAGACCCCCTACACTGCCCGAACACCACTGCCCTAAACCCTGAAACACCACCCCCAGCAAGACCCCCTACACTGCCCGAACAACACTGCAGTTCCCTAAACCCTAAAACACCTCCCCCAGCACGACCCCTTACACTGCCCGAACACCACTGCTCTGCCCAAAACCCTGAAACACCAGCCCCAGCACGACCCCCTACACTGCCCGAACACCACTGCACTGCCCTAAACCCTGAAACACCACCCCCAGCACAACCCCCTACACTGCCCGAACACCACTGCACTGCCCTAAACCCTGAAACACCACCCCCAGCACAACCGCCTACACTGCCTGAAAACCACTGCACTGCCCTAAACCCTGAAACACCAGCCCCAGCACGACCCCCTACACTGCCCGAACACCACTGCACTGCCCTAAACCCTCAAACACCAGCCCCAGTACGACCCCCTACACTGCCCGAACACCACTGCACTACCCTAAACCCTGAAACACCAGCCCCAGCAAGACCCCCTACACTGCCCGAACACCACTGCACTGCCCTAAACCCTGAAACACCAGCCCCAGCAAGACCCCCTACACTGCCCGAACACCACTGCACTGCCCTAAACCCTGAAACACCACCCCCAGCAAGACCCCCTCGACTGCCCGAACACCACTGCGCTGCCCTAAACGCTGAAACATCAGCCCCAGCAAGACCCACTACACTGCGCGAACACCATTGCACTGCCCTAAACCCTGAAACACCACCCCCAGCAAGACCCCCTACACTGCCCGAACACCACTGCACTAAACCCGGAAACACCAGCCCCAGCAAGAGCACCTACACTGCCCGAACACCACTGCACTGCCCAAAACCCTGAAACACCACCCCCAGCACGACACCCTACACTGCCCGAACACCACTGCACTGCCCTAAACCCTGAAACACCACCCCCAGCACGACCCCCTACACTGCCCGAACACCACTGCACTGCCCTAAACCCTGAAACACCAGCCCCTGCACGACCCCCTACACTGCCCGAACACCACTGCACTGCCCTAAACCCTGAAACACCACCCCCAGCATGACCCCCTACACTGCCCGAACACCACTGCACTGCCTAAACCCTGAAACACCACCCCCAGCAAGACCCCCTACACTGCCCGAATACCACTGCACTGCCCTAAAGCCTGAAACACCACCTCCAACACAACCCCCTACACTGCCTGAACACCATTGCTCTGCCCTAAACCCTGAAACACTGCCCCCAGCAAGACCCCCTACACTGCCCGAACACCACTGCACTGCCCTAAACCCTGAAACATCACCCCCAGCAAGACCCCCTACACTGCCCGAACACCACTGCCCTAAACCCTGAAACACCACCCCCAGCACGACCCCCTACACTGCTCGAACACCACTGCTCTGCCCAAAACACTGAAACACCAGCGCCAGCATGACCCCCTACACTGCCCGAACACCACTGCACTGCCCTAAACCCTGAAACACCAGCCCCAGCACAAACCCCTACACTGCCCGAACACCACTGCACTACCCTAAACCCAGAAACACCACCCCCAGCACGACCCCCTACACTGCCCGAGCACCACTGCTGCACTGCCCTAAACCCTGAAACACCAGCCCCAGCACGATCCCCTACACTGCCTGAACACTACTGCACTGCCCTAAACCATGAAACACCATCCCCAGCACGACCCCCTACACTGCACGAACACCACTGCACTGCCCTAAACCATGAAAAACTACCCCCAGCAAGACCCCCTACACTGCCCGAACACCACTGCACTGCCCTAAACCCTAAAACACCAGCCCCAGCACGACCCCCTACACTGCCCGAACACCACTGCACTGCCCTAAACCCTGAAACACCAGCCCCAGCAAGACCCCCTACACTGCCCGAACACCACTGCACTACCCTAAACCCATAAACACCACCCCCAGCACGACCCCCTACACTGCTTGAGCACCACTGCACTGCCCTAAACCCTGAAACACCAGCCCCAGCATGACCCCCTACACTGCCCGAACACCACTGCACTGCCCTAAACCCTGAAACGCCAGCCCCAGCACGACCACCTACACTGCACGAACACCACTTCACTGCCCTAAACCCTAAAACACCAGCCCCAGCATGACCCCCTACACTGCCCGAACACCACTGCACTGCCCTAAACCGTGAAACACTAGCCCCAGCACGACCCCCTACACTGCCAGAACACCATTGCACTGCCCTAAACCCTGAAACACCAGCCCCAGCACAACCCCCTACACTGCCCGAACACCACTGCACTGCCCTAAACCCTGAAACACCACCCCGTGCATGACCCCCTACACTGCCCGAACACCACTGCACTGCCCTAAACCCTGAAACACCAGCCCCAGCACGACCCCTACATTGCCCGAACACCACTGCACTGCCCTAAACCCTGAAACACCACCCCCTGCATGACCCACTACACTGCCCGCACACCACTGCACTGCCCTAAACCCTGAAACACCATTCCCCCTGCACGACCCCCTACTCTGCCCGAACACTACTGCACTGGCCTAAACCCTGAAACACCATCCCCAGCACGACCCCCTACACTGCACGAACACCCCTGCACTGCCCTAAACCCTGAAACACTACCCCCAGCAAGACCCCTACACTGCCCGAACACCACTGCACTGCCCTAAACCCTGAAACACCACCCCCAGCAAGACCCCCTACACTGCCCGAACACCACTGCCCTAAACCCTGAAACACCACCCCCAGCAAGACCCCCTACACTGCCAGAACACCACTGCACTTCCCTAAACCCTGAAACACCAGCCCCAGCACGACCCCCTACATTGCCCGAACACCACTGCACTGCCCTAAACCCTGAAACACCACCCCCTGCATGACCCACTACACTGCCCGAACACCACTGCACTGCCCTAAACCCTGAAACACCACCCCCAGCACGACCCCCTACACTGCCCGAACACCATTGCACTGCCCTAAACCCTGAAACACCACCCCCTGCACGACCCCCTACACTGCCCGAACACTACTGCACTGCCCTAAACCCTGAAACACCGCCCCCAGCATGACCCCCTACACTGCACGAACACTACTGCACTGCCCTAAACCCTGAAACACTACCCCCAGCAAGACCCCCTACACTGCCCGAACACCACTGCCCTAAACCCTGAAACACCACCCCCAGCAAGACCCCCTACACTGCCCGAACAACACTGCAGTGCCCTAAACCCTAAAACACCACCCCCAGCACGACCCCCTACACTGCCCGAACACCACTGCTCTGCCCAAAACCCTGAAACACCAGCCCCAGCACGACCCCTTACACTGCCCGAACACCACTGCACTGCCCTAAACCCTGAAACACCACCCCCAGCATGACCGCCTACACTGCCTGAAAACCACTGCACTGCCCTAAACCCTGAAACACCAGCCCCAGCACGACCCCCTACACTGCCCGAACACCACTGCACTGCCCTAAACCCTCAAACACCAGCCCCAGCACGACCCCCTACACTGCCCGAACACCACTGCACTCCCCTAAACCCTGAAACACCAGCCCCAGCAAGACCCCCTACACTGCCCGAACACCACTGCACTGCCCTAAACCCTGAAACACCAGCCCCAGCAAGACCCCCTACACTGCCCGAACACCACTGCACTGCCCTAAACCCTGAAACACCACCCCCAGCAAGACCCCCTACACTGCCCGAACACCACTGCGCTGCCCTAAACACTGAAACATCAGCCCCAGCAAAACCCCCTACACTGCGCGAACACCATTGCACTGCCCTAAATACTGAAACACAACCCCCAGCAAGACCCCCTACACTGGCCGAACACCACTGCACTAAACCCGGAAACACCAGCCCCAGCAAGACCACCTACACTGCCCGAACACCACTGCACTGCCCAAAACCCTGAAACACCACCCCCAGCACGACACCCTACACTGCCCGAACACCACTGCACTGACCTAAACCCTGAAACACCACCCCCAGCACGACCCCTACACTGCCCGAGCACCACTGCACTGCCCTAAACCCTGAAACACCACCCCCTGCACGACCCCCTATACTGCCCGAACACCACTGCACTGCCCTAAACCCTAAAACTCTACCCCCAGCATGACCCCCTACACTGCCCGAACACCACTGCACTGCCCTAAACCCTGACTCACCACCCCCTGCACGACCCCCTACACTGCCCGAACACCACTACACTGCCCTAAACCCAGAAACACCACCCCCAGCACGACCCCCTACACTGCCCAAACACCACTGCACTGCCCTAAACCCTGAAACACCACCCCCAGCACGACCCCCTACACTAAGCCGAACACCACTGCACTGCCCTAAACCCTGAAACACCAGCCCCTGCACGACCCCCTACACTGCCTGAACACCATTGCACTGCCCTAAACCCTGAAACACCACCCCCAGCACGACCCCCTACACTGCCTGAACACCACTGCCCTAAACCCTGAAACACCACCCCCAGCAAGACCCCTACACTGCCCGAATACCACTGCACTGCCCTAAAGCCTGAAACACCACCTCCAACACAACCCCCTACACTGCCTGAGCACCATTGCTCTGCCCTAAACCCTGAAACACTGCCCCCAGCAAGACCCTCTACACTGCCCGAACACCACTGCACTGCCCTAAACCCTGAAACATCACCCCCAGCAAGACCCCCTACACTGCCCGAACACCACTGCCCTAAACCCTGAAACACCACCCTCAGCACGACCCCCTACACTACTCGAACACCACTGCACTGCCCTAAACCCTGAAACACCACCCCCAGCACGACCCCCTACACTGCCCGAACACCACTGCACTGCCCAAAACACTGAAACACCTGCCCCAGCATGACCCCCTACACTGCCCGAACACCACTGCACTGCCCTAAACCCTGAAACACCAGCCCCAGCACGAACCCCTACACTGCCCGAACACAACTGCACTACCCTAAACCCAGAAACACCACCCCCAGCACGACCCCCTACACTACCCGAACACCACTGCACTGCCCTAAACCCTAAAACACTCCCCCCAGCACGACCCCCTACACTGCCCGAACACCACTGCACTGCCCTAAACCCTAAAACACTCCCCCCAGCATGACCCCCTACACTACCCAAACACCACTGCACTGCCCTAAACCCTAAAACACTCCCCCCAGCATGACCCCCTGCACGACCCAAACACCACTGCACTGCCCTAAACCCTGAAACACCACCCCAGCAAGACCCCCTACACTGCCCGAACACCACTGCACTGCCCTAAACCCTGAAACACCACCCCCAGCACGACCCCCTACACTGCCCGAACACCACTGCACTACCCTAAACCCTAAAACACGACCTCCTACACTACACAAAGACCACTGCACTACCCTAAACCCTAAAACACTACCCCCAGCACGACCCCTACACTACACAAACACCACTGCACTACCCTAAACCCTAAAACACTACCCCTACACTACACAAACACCACTGCACTACCCTAAACCCTAAAACAATACCCCCAGCACGAACCCCTACACTACCCAAACACCACTGCACTACCCTAAACCCTAAAACACTACCCCCAGCAGTACCCCCTACACTACCCAAACACCATTGCACTACCCTAAACCCTAAAACACTACCCCCAGCAGTACCCCCTACACTACCCAAACACCACTGCACTACCCTAAACCCTAAACCACTACCCCCAGCACGACCCCCTACACTACCCAAACACCACTGCACTACCCTAAACCCTAAAACACTATCCCCAGCACAACCCCCTACACTACCCAAACACCACTGTAATACCCTAAACCCTAAAACACTCCCCCAGCATGACTCCCTCCACTATCCAAACACCACTGCACTACCCTAAACCCTAAATCTACCCCCAGCATGACCCCCTACACTACACAAACACCACTGCACTACCCTAAACCCTAAAACACTACCCCCAGCACGACCCCCTTCACTACCTAAACACAACTACACAATTTGTTACAGGCATTGCAACGCAGGCCTGTGGTGCTTACTGGAAGTACTTGGTGGGCTAGTTGGGCCCCAGGGACCCTCAGGATTCAAGGTGACCTAATCCCCCAACTTAAAACGCGCCACGGGGCGCGTTTGCACAGTGGTGAAGGGAGGGGGCGGGCCTCAGGTGACATGTGCGCAAACACGCCCCTTGAATCCTGAGGGACCCTGGGGGCCAACTAGCCCACCAGGTACCTTCAGTAAGCACAACAGAGTTGCGTTACAGAGAGGTGAAAAAGGTGCGTGGCCTCGGAACGCCTCTCTGCAACTCAGCTCTGTGGTCCTAACTGTAGGTACCTGGGGGCTAGTTGGGCCCCAGGGACCCTCAGGATTCAAGGGACTTAATCCCGCAACTTAAAACGCGCCACGGGGCGCGTTTGCACACGCGTTTTAAGAGGTAGTTTTAATCCCCCGCCCTATTATGTACTAGGGACTTACAGAGGAGGTCATGCTAATCACAGGGGTACCCCAACGCATAGTGTTCCCTAGTGTATGTAGGTGTTTTCACTGTATTCTAAGTGTCTTTTAGCATAGCACTGACTCTGGTTAGTCAGAGTCAGTTACCACCAGTACCCGTCTGAAAAAGTTGTGGGCACAGGATGATTTTGCAACATGGCCTCTTTCTGCTCCTCTGTTGGTTCTTTCTGCACATCTTTTGCTTCTTCCTGCACTTTTCTTCGTCTTTGTGGACTTCTGTTGCTTCTTTCTGCATTTCTTTTGCTTCTTTCTGCACGTTTTTTCTTCTTTCTTCACATGTCCTACCTCTGTAGGCATAGTTAGAAACTAGCATTTAAAAAACCTTTGAAATTCACTTAAAAATCATAGGTTTCAGGCACGTTATAGTTAGAAATTAGCATTTAAAAAACCTTTGAAATTCACTGAAAAAACCATAGGTTTCAGACACGTTATAGTTAGAAATTAGCATTTAAAAACCTTTGAAATTCACTGAAAAAACCATAGGTTTTAGGGACAGTTATAGTTAGTTGGACATTTCACTCGTACAAAACCATAGAAATTCCCCGTTATAGTTAGTTCAGCTAACTATAACTCGCGCCCCGCAATGCACTGCTGATGACGTCACATATTACATCACTCATGACATGGTCAGTGACATCACTGATGACATCACTGATGACATCTCAAATGACATCACTGATGACATCATCCATGTGATAATTTCATGCATCTTCTCACACCCTAATATAGCTTTTGATACACCCACTCTAAATTACAGACTGCCATTCTCAAAACCATACACACTCCAATACCAATAACTACATACCCACTCACTGATTCTTAGGTCTACACACACACATCTACTCACTCACCCGTACAGTCACTCATACTTACAGTCACTCAGTACAGGACTATCATATGCACTCATACACCTATATAAACACTCACACACCGCCACTCATCCATAGAGGTACTCACACACCTAGTCAGTCATGCAAAAATTAATCACACACCCATTTACTCACCTATACAGTTATACACACACCAGCTCACTTACTCATACAAATACTAGCACATTCTTACGCTCTTATACAATAACTGATACAAGCACACACGCATCCATACAGCCACTCTCACAATCACACACTCTCACTTATAGCCATTTAAATACTCTAACACACATATATACTGCCTTTTACATATGTAGTTACTCGCACATGTACCACTGAGATATACATTCACTCACTAACACACCCATACACACACTCACCCACCCAAGCAGTCCATCACAGATGCACTCTTGAAATCATGCACCAGTGAATCACCCACTCACACATCTATGTACAGAGTCACACACACCCCACCCACACAAACACTCAGGCAGCCATACAGATACTCAGAGAACCAATCAATAACCCATATAGACACTCATGTAGCTATTCGCAAATCCATGCATCCACTTACACACCAACAAACAGACGGATACAGACATTCACACAGTTTAGTCACTAACCCATGCATTCAGTAAGATACGTTTAATCACTCACTTGTAGAGTCAGTCACGCACGTACTAAATCATCCATTCAGACACTTAAACACCCACTCATTCTTCAATACGCCTTTCCCTATATATATTAAACATATTTAAACTTTACAGAAACACACAGTCACTGGATGATGTCATCAGTGATTTCATTTGAGATGTCATCAGTGATGTCATCAGTGATGTCACTGACCATGTCATGAGTGATGTAATATGTGACGTCATCAGCAGTGCATTGCGGGGCGCGAGTTATAGTTAGCTGAACTAACTATAACCGGGGAATTTCTATGGTTTTGTACGAGTGAAATGTCCAACTAACTATAACTGTCTCTAAAACCTATGGTTTTTCAGTGAATATATATATATATATATATATATATATATATATTCACTGAAAAAACCATAGGTTTCAGACACGTTATAGTTAGAAATTTGCATTTAAAAAACCTTTGAAATTCACTGAAAAACCATAGGTTTTAGGGACAGTTATAGTTAGTTGGACATTGCACTCGTACAAAACCCGTGAAATTCTCCCGTTATAGTTAGTTCAGCTAACTATAACTCGCGCCCGCAATGCACTGCTGATGATGTCACATATTACATCACTCATGACATGGTCAGTGACATCACTGATGACATCACTGATGACATCTCAAATGACATCACTGATGACATCATGCAGTGACTGTGTGTTTCTATAAAGTTTAAATATGTTTAATATATATGCCAAGGTGTATTGAATAATGAGTGGGTGTATAAGTGTCTGGATGGATGATTTAGTAGGTGCGTGACTGACTCTATAAGTGAGTGATTAAACGTATCTTACTAAATGCATGGGTTAGTGACTAAACTGTGTGAATGTCTTTATCCGTCTGTCTGTTGGTGTGTAAGTGGCTGCATGGGTTTGTAAATAGCTACATGAGTGTCTATGAGTTATTGATTGGTTGTCTGAGTATCTGTATGGGTGCCTGAGTGTTTGTGTGGATGGGGTGTGTGTGACTGCACATAGATGTATCAGTGGGTGATTCACTGGGTGCATGGTTTCAAGAGTGCATCTGTGATGGACTGTATGGGTGGGGGAGTGTGTGTATGGGTGTGTTAGTGAGTGAATGAATATCTCAGTGGTACATGTGTGAGTAAATACATATGTGAAAGGCAGTATATGTGTGTTGGAGTATATAAATGGCTATAAGTGAGAGTGTGTGATTGTGAGAGTGGCTGCATGGATGAGTGTGTGCTTGTATCAGTGATTGTATAAGAGCGTAAGAATGTGCTAGTATTTGTATGAGTAAGTGAGCTGGTGTGTGTATAACTGTATAGGTGAGTAAATGGCAGTGTGATTAATTATTTGCATGACTGACTAGGTGTGTGAGTACCTCTATGGATGAGTGGCGGTGTGTGAGTGTCTATGTAGGTGTATGAGTGCATATGATAGTCCTGTACTGAGTGACCGTAAGTATGAGTGACTGTACGGGTGAGTGAGTGGATGTGTGTGTAGACCTAAGAATCAGTGAGTGGGTATGTAGTTATTTGTGTTGGAGTGTCTATGGTTTTGAGAATGGCAGTCTGTAATTTACAGTGGGTGTATCAAAAGTTATATTAGGGTGTGAGAAGATGCATGAAATTATCACATGGATGATGTCATCAGTGATGTCATTTGAGATGTCACTGACCATGTCATGAGTGATGTAATATGTGACATCATCAGCAGTGCATTGTGGGGGCGCGAGTTATAGTTAGCTGAACTAACTATAACGGGGGAATTTCACGGGTTTTGTACGAGTACAATGTCCAACTAACTATAACTGTCCCTAAAACCTATGGTTTTTTCAGTGATATATATATATATATATATATATATATATATATATATATATATATATATACCAACACAAACTTCTGTTTCTCCAGAAAGAAGCACGGACACCTTGGAAGATTGCAGTTAAGGTGTTTATTGACTGCACAAGCAACGCTTTTCAGCTTTTGCCTTGATCATGCTAAGGAATAGGCAGCATTCCACACATATTTAACCTATGCCACTAAACATAGTAAAAGGACTGTGTTTGCACCAATAGTGAAAAAAGTAAAAAAAATTGAAAAGAAAATATAAAAAAGTGGCGGCCATCTTAACACTGTCACAATGCATTGGATAAATACATACTCCATATATGTTTTGTCAAATACACAAACCAAATAATTTTAAACAGTTGTTAGCTCCATGTTATAAAGTTGTACCCTAATACAACTTAACAACTCCCCAGAGATTTTTTGAGGCGTAACGAAGTATTAATTATACATCATATATATCAGTCTTGCAAGTAAATTGTTTGCAATCATAATCCACAGAGCCACAACAGCGTCATCCGACAATTCTGCCCAAGTGGGCACGAGTTCCATGCATGACACATCAGTGATTACATTGGCCAGAAAATAAACGTGTGCCAGATACCTGCAAAGCCACAGTAGAGGACACTGCTATAAACAACATGGAACCAACGACCACAGAAGGATCAACGGCCAGCGAGAGTGAATCGGATGTGTCAGTGAACAATGCCCCAGTAGAAGAAAGAAGCACACGAACACTGACTTTTTTAGATGAGTATCGGACCCTGTGCCGGGGTCGCCAGACTACAAGGGACACCCCGATCCCAAAAACAAGAGGACAGAGAGGTCGAGGACGAGGCAGGGGACGAGGAAACGGAGGAACAGACGGGCAAGAATCCGACAACGGTGGCAGAAGAGGCAGAGGACGTGGCGGCATGGGAAGCAGACAAACACGCGCCAGGAAAGCCTTCTAATGGATTTAACCACGGTCAATAGAACTATTATCAATCTTTCCAAAAGACCCATGAACGATGTTGAAAAACAAACTTTATGCTTAGGACTCTCTTTCTGCCCCTCCTATCCCTTTAACTACACGAATGCCAGAATTGACCTTTTCAAATATGTCCGCAAATTGAAACTCAAGAAATGGCATACAATTAAGAGGACAGGTACATGCAGGGACACCATCGCCAGCACCGCTACAGGGCAGACAGGTCTCAACATAGGCGACATTGACACTTTGATCACCATGATCGAATTAGACCAAGACGATGATGGATCTGATCCTACCATCAGCACCACACAAAGACTGGCTGAATACGACATCAGGACTGATGCCGCGGCTTCCTCGGGCTTTAAGCCCAAGTCTACATTCTTGCCTAGTTTACCCCACAATAGCATTGACACATTCCAGGAGTGTGTCGGGAGAGCATTCAACAAATTCAGACATCAAACAAACAGAAGGGGACACAATGGTGACAACAACCTCACATCAGAACAAAGACAAATACTTAGATCTCTCTCTGAGGATGATAGCATTGTCATCCGTCCAACGGACAAGGGTGGCAATGTTGTCATCTTAGACAGAGATCTATACATAGCTGAGGCACACAGACAATTAGATGACATCAATTTCTATGTGCCCATTAGCATGGATGATTACAATACCAGCATTACTACCATCTGGGATTTGCTTTCTTTGTGGAGAGACAAGGGTGTTCTCGAATGGGAGGAATTTTGTTATTTGAAGAAGGATCATCCCGTACTCCCGGTCCTTTACCTCCTACCGAAGGTACACAAGGACCCCTGCAACCCCCCAGGGCGACCGATTGTTTCATCACGGGGGAGTGTAGCAGAACATATTTCTAAATATGTGGATCATTTTCTTAGGGATCATGTTAGTACACTTCGGAGTTACATCAGGGACACCAAGGACTTTCTTAACAAAATACAGAATATGCAGTGGGGGGATGACCATTGGTTCATCACCCTTGATGTGCACAGTCTTTCCACCATCATAGACCACCAGCAAGGACTTGAGGCATGCGCACATTATCTCAACACCAGACCTTTGAGATTCTGTGAACATAGCCGGATGATCTTGGAGATGATAGACTATTGTCTCAAAAACAATATCTTCATGTTCAATGGTACCCTGTACCGGCAAACAACTGGGACCGCCATGGGATCTTGCTTTGCTCCCAGCTTTGCCAATTTGTTCATGGGAAGCTGGGAGGAAGACATTTTCTCTGACCCCAATTACCAGAATGACCTCAATCATGTATCGATGTGGCTACGCTACATCGATGACTTGTTCATCATCTGGGCAGGTCCCAACAGGAGGCTCAATCGTTCATTGATAAACTCAATGTCAACGATCGGAACATCAAGCTGAGTGGCAGCATAAGTGACAAGAAAACTGAATACTTAGATGTCAGCTTAGAGATAAAACACAATCAAGTCCATACAGCTCTGTACAGGAAATCCACAGCAGGCAACAGTGTTCTCCATGCCCTCAGCAGCCATCCAGAGGCTCTCAAATGGAGCATCCCCTACGGCGAGCTGCTGAGGGCTAAGAGAAATTGTAACACTGAGGAGGCATACCAACTAGAAAGGGATGTTATGGTTGAACGCTTCAGGGAGAGGGGTTACCCGAACTGGGTGCTCAAAAAAGCAAAGGAGAGAGCTGACGCTATGGACAGATCTCTGACCATTGCTGATATCCCCGCCTCACACTTTGACAATGATGGAGGAAACACTAGGATGATCATGACTTTCAGTTCAGACTCCAGGGACATCAAGTGCATCCTGACACAAAATTGGAACATACTTAAAACCGACAACGCCATCGGTGACACCTTACCCAATAGGCCGAACGTAACATATAGGAGAGGTAAAAGTGTCAGGGATCTGTTAGTACATAGCGATATCACCATCTATCCAGACAGAAACCTACATGGTCTCAGGGGTTTTTTCCCCTGCGGTCACTGTAAGGCCTGCAAAAACAGCAAATTCCGCAACCATGTTGAGTACAACGGGGTGGGTAAGGAAATATCACAATTCCTTACATGCAGCTCTACTTTTGTCGTGTATGCCATAGAATGCACATGTAAACTTTGGTACATTGGTAGTACCACACTTATGGCCAAAAAACGCATTCTAGAGCACTACAGAGCAATTACCAATCGTGACCAAAAATACCCTGTAGCACGTCATTTTCAGGAAAAACATTTTTCCAACGCATCTAGCTTATGTTTCTTCATCCTTGAGCAGGTGAACAGAGAGTCCGGGGTGATAACAGGGTTCTCACATTGAGACAAAGGGAGTCTAAACACATCATTAACTTCCAAACCAAGACCCCTGGGGGACTTAACCAGGACGAGGAACTAGCTATACACCTCAAATATGACTAGTTCCCTGCACAGTACACAACTTAGAGCTAAGCAACCTCCTACATGTCTTTTCTTTCTTTCGCTCTTATCTCTCTGTACTGCTGGATTCTTAGTTGTGACGGGCCTACGGGCACGTACAACATGTATGCTCCCTTGCACCTTTTATATATTTTTTATATACATGCTGTTGTTTTCCTCTTCCCCTTATAGCATTAGAACAGCAACATCCAAGATTTTTGCTTGTCATGTTATTACAGTATTCCATTTTACTTGTTGTGGATACCATGTGTCTACACTTTTTTAACCTTCACTTTTTCTGTTCTTTGTCTTACACAGGAGGAAAGGAAGGGGCCCACTCACCTGTATTCACCTGCACGGGCCGCCTACCCTTTTTCCCTATGGGCACATCATCACACAAGAGAGACTGTATCCTGTATGTGTGCGTATGGAGCATTTGGGGACAGGGCTCTGTCTCCATGTTGACCATAGTAGGACAGCGTTTCTGGATGGACTTTTTCACTTTACCAGTCTTGGGGCACTTGCCCGTTATTCTGTTTTGGTTTTGACGTGTTTTTGTCCGGTGTTGGTACTTACATCTCACCTGCACATGACTTGACTGGTTCACACGTGACCGGGGCACTTGCCCTTTTGACACATTTTTGTGGCAGGAGTTCTCCTTATTACTTGTCCGGGGGAGCCTGCGGTCATGAGTTGAATGTACCGCACGATATGCGCAGGCATGCACTTGTTGTTGGCACTTTTACAAGGAACTTGCCTATCAGGCATCTTTTATCGGCACATGCCGTAGATTGTCACTGTCCACTTGGACCTGGATGTGGGCATTACCATCATACGCTCGTGTGGTGCCGGTAGGACAGCTAGTCATCGTACTTGTCAACGAACATATCTTGTTCGCATCTTTAGGCACTGATAAAGTTTTCTTTGTTTTGGGCATGCGCAGTGACTCCAACTGACAGGACTGAATGAGAACGATTTGTGCATTACTTTTGAGGTAGCATCACACTTTTATTTCCATGTCACTCTGTGTTTTGGGGGTCTCAAATGTATTTATACAATGTATATAGGTGTAGATCAATGTATTTCACGTTTATTCTACACTTTGATACCACTCCAATATGTCCGCCATGTATCTTGCATTGGTCCTTTTTCTCTTTCCACACTGTCAGGCTATTTGAGTCTCTCTGTTTGGGTGCACGTTTCACGTGATCAAGATTCCTAGTGAATCGAAACGCGTTGTGGAATAAACGGAGGATACTTACTTTTGCGGAGTTGTGCATTACTGAGAGCGCGCTTTACAGCTAAGACTTTGTGAATATATATATATATATATATATATATATATATATATATATATATATATATATATATGTGTATATATATATATAGATAGATAGATAGATAGATAGATAGATAGATAGGTAGATAGAAAGATAGATAGATAGATAGATAGATAGATAGATAGATAGATAGATAGATAGATAGAGAGATAGATAATTAGATGCATTTTAAAAATATAAAAACAATATTTTAAATTTACATTCATTATATTAAGAAATAATTTAAAATTTAAAATTTACTGACATAAATAAAAAAACAGATATCACACTTATTTGAAAAAATGTCAATGAATATCAAAAATAAAACTTATTTAAATAAACAAAACATTACAATATATATATATATATATATACTAGAGGGCTCTGATTGGTGCATGGGACTTGACATGAAGTTTGTAGTACTGCCTGCATGTTTGCATTCACCCAAGAAGAAGAAGCTGGGGTCTTCGAAACGCGTTGGTGCAATGAATTGGGAATACCATTTTGCCGGTTCCTCCAAATAAATTAATTCTTGTGAATCGGTCTTGCTGTGAGTGCGTCTTCGACTAGCAGAACAACCTTTTGGAAATATATATATTTATATTTATATATATCAAAACCACAACTTTTGGCTCAGCTGAGGCAAAATGATGATGTGCACTCACAACGGGTTGCAGATAAATGGAGGTATAATCCAATTATCCAATTTAATTCATGTTCCTCAAACAGCATATATCATGGTCATTTTTTCTCCAATGCGTTTAGGCATAACACACGCCTTGCTCACGAGGCCCCAGGGAATACGGATTATCTTTGCAGCTTCCTTTTTATGTTTTTCACCACTTCCAACTACTTCTTCTGATTTTGACAGCTTTCATAGACAACGCTAATGTCTGGACACCTTCAAAGGTTGCATTGGTTGCTGGTTCTTAAACTCTCAGGCCCTCATTAACAGGATATATGGCGTAGGACAGCGCAGCAAGTCATGTTGCTGCGCTGCCCAACACCAAAGTCTCCTTTCCCTCTGCACTGGTGCCATTTCGGCAGCCTAGCGCCAACTGAGGCTCCCTTGCACCATGGTGCAAGGGTGCCTGTGGTGTCGGCAGGATTGTTTTTGTACAGGAAGGAGCACCGTCCTGCATAGAAACAATCCTGAGAGGCGTTTTCCTCTTTCTGCATTTTGCAGCACATATAGAAAGAGGAAAAAACGAGGAGAAATAAAGGTATTTCTTCTCTTTACGTCACACCTTGAGAGGAGTAAGGATTTGGCATTTCTTACAAAAAGTGATGCTCTGGCAGTGCAAGGGGCTCGTAAATATGCCCCTCCATGTTTAAGGAATTTATACCTGTTTTAAAGCTGTGCCTAATAAAGGACCCTCCTTTATATGTCAAGTCTTTGCCTGGTATGCTGCAGCATGCACCCTAAGCTCTGCTATTGCTCATCTTCCAGTGGAGGCTAACATTAGAAAGCTGCATCAAGGAGATCGGGCCTTCTTTTTACAACTTTCTTAGATCTGAAATTTGTTTCCCCTGGAAGTGCTTTCATTCTTTAAATATTTAAGTTTCAGGAAACCACTCTAAACTCAGCTCTTCAAGCTCTAACGGAAGTCTGTGTGGAACTCTACTTCAGGTTTACTAAAATCAGGACGCACTATTAGTATTCACACACTCTATGAATTCCGCAAATAAGTGAATAAAATAAATAAATGCCTATATTAATAATGAGTATCTGCATATGAGCTACACTTTGCATGTGTGTCTTTGATGGCTCAGAATCCTAGCTCAGCCTCTTTGGGATATCTAGACATGGAGCCGCTCCTAAAATAAATGGTTAAGTCTGGAAAATTAGCACAAAAAGCTTTCCGTAAAACCATTTGTCCTGGTGTTGTCAGCCAGCTTTTTGGTTTTGTCAATGCTTGTTTTGATTTTTTTCCAAAACTCTGTTGTTGGGGAAGTTGCCAGGTCCTCCGGCAGGCAAGAGCTAAAAAAATTTCTTGGTCTCAAAAAGCACTCTACAAGCATTCATGCCAGGGTAGTTCCCAGCACTGAAGGGAACTACACTGTGGGTGGATGTGCCCCTTGCAATATTTCCTTGTTTCTTGTTGTGCAGTTCGGCCACTTCAATGGGCATCTCTCTCTCTCTCCTGTTTTAGATCAAAGCTTAATGATTTGTGTTTAATTCTTTGAGGTGCTAAATCAGCGCAAGGTGTTGAATAAATGCATGTTTCATAAGGATTGGTGATAGATGTGTTTGGGGAGGGTTATGTTATATAATGCGTAAGCGAAAATGAAAACCAGAGTGCTCACCCTTGGTCAGTGCAAGACAATTTGCTCAATGTAGCTAATAGTCTTGATTGTCAATATTCTTGAATTAATTCGTCCACCAGTCCTCACTCATCCAATTACTCATTAAGTCATGCAGCCATGTCGGCAATCTCCATCCATCTATTCAATGATTGGACATAGTTCTATAATACAAAATGTGTTGTAAAATGCACCATATTTGCAATTTTTTCAAAAATAGTTTAGGGAAGAACCCCCACACCCAGCTGCAGTCGTCAGACTCTCTGTGCTCACTCGCTACGTTCAGTATGGCGACTGGTCTGGCAAAACTTGCCGGGGCTGCTTTTGGTTCCCAGATCCATAATGTGGCAGATTATTTACACCCACATCATATTCCAAGTCTTTTGCTTCACAAAGAAGGTTAAGATTCTTTTACACTATGGAAATCTCAGTTTGGCATTATCTAGAATGGGGCCTCTCTTATGGAATCTCCTCCCCACGTCTCTGACCTTCTCTTAAACCAAGATCAGAGTTTCCTTAAAATGGCTGTGAAATCTGCATTTTCCTTTAAGTCGATGGATACTATGGTGTATGGTTTTACAAAATCAAATCATTATGCAAGTGGGTGTCACTTTCTGCCTTTCTGTTCTGTTACTGACCACACCTCTAAGAGTTACCGCCTCTGTGGAGGTCAGGCTGACTGATCCTGGCAGCACTGTTGATTGGCTGATCATTCATTTGTACAACAGGCACTGTCCAATCAACTGATTCTGATCGGCGATTACTTTGCCCTTGTTGACATTATAGCTTATGAGCAGGGGGACGTTTTAAGGGCCGTGGAAAACGTGAGCATGAGGATTATGAGCTTCCCCAATACCACTTAACAGCTATTGAAAAAATGTAGGGGCATATTAGCAATGTAAAGTAGTGGCCTAGGCCTGGGGTCACTACAATAATGAGACCTGGAGACGTGAGTACTTTGGTGGCCAGCTCCAGACCGCGCCACGCCCAGAGCCCTGGGCTATTTATTCCACTCCGTACGTCGCGCCGGCGTACGCCGGGCTGGCTCATTACGTGTGCGCTCACAGGGGGGGTGGGTCAACAGGACCACCCCTCCGTCTCGTGAGGGACGTGGAGGCTTCCACTGTCCTCACAACATTACATTCCTCCTTTACCAGGAGGGACAAAGTCAACTGAAACAAAATACCAACGGGTATGTAAGGCAGAACAAAAATGAAACATCTAGTCCAGGAAAACACAACCCCACGTGCGGGGTACATATGAAACAGTCTTACTTGGTTTTCCATACGCGGCTGTTCCCTCAGGCTGTGACCCGCTCTACTGTCGCCGAATAGCCACAGGATACATAGTCTTTGTACTTCTGAGATGGCTTCGGACAAGGCCCCAAGTTGTATCGGTTCTGACTGCCTCGTGGGGTAGGTGTCGGTGACAGCTCGAGTGGGTTGCTGCAGGTTGGGAGTCGCAGGTCACGCTCAGGACCTAGGTCTTGTGTCGACGTGGTTACTGGATTCGAGGGTGGATCCTCAGTGGCTGGGTGACCAGGTCCACACTCTCCGCCGTCAGGACTTGGGCACTCATTTGGGAGTGTCTCGTTGTGCCTGTCGATCACCGGGAGGTCGTCTTCATCGTCACAGGGAACTTTTTTAAAGAAAGATATGTTGTGGGTTACTCTTTCGTGCCTTCTTTGGGCAGTCACCATGGTGCCTTTTACAGCCGTGACAGTCCAGGGGTTGAGTTCAAAGGGTAACCGGAACTTCCCTCCGGGGTAGCGGTCCCGTACAAGTACGCTGTCGCCAACGGCGATTGGGCTCTCTTTGGCGTGTCTTTTCTGGGATGCTGCTTTGTTGTTCTTCTCACGCCGGGAGTCTGACTGGTTCGGGGGGTTTGGTGTTTCTGCCCACGCCGGGTGATGGGGGATGGTATCTGTTACCACTCGGCCAAAGCACAGTCGACTTGGGGATATACCCGTAGTGCAATGGGGTGTGAGCCGGTACTCTCGGAGGAATTGATACACGGCTTGCTCGAGATTGAGCCCATCAGCTAGGGCGATTTGAATTGTCTTGTTCAATGTCCGCATCAGCCGTTCTACTTCCCCATTGGCTTGGGGCCATCTTGGTGTGATTTTGCGATGCTTCACTTTATGGGAGGCGAGGTATTCTGCCACATCCGCGCTGGTGAACGGTGGTCCATTATCCGTGCGGAGCTCGCCGAATAGTCCATGAGTCGCCATCAGCTTCTCGAGTTTAGGAATCACTTCCGCAGCGGATGTAGATGGGATGAACTCGACTTCTGGATATCGTGAGAAATCATCCACCACCACCAGCATGTACTTTCCACCGGGCAGGCTGCCGAAATCAGCACTAACTCTTTCCCATGGGGCGCTCGGAGCTGCTTCCGTTATTATTGGTGCTGGCCTGCTGGGTAAGCTCGTTGCAAGGCACACCGGGCAGTGCTGCACTACTGACTCTATTTGTTGGTCCAGGCCGGGGAACCAGACTTTGCTGCGGAGTCTGTTTTTGGATTTGACGATTCCTTGGTGCGCGCCATGCGCAAGAAGAGCCGCTTGTCGAGTTAGGCTTTCAGGTAGGATGAGGCGCGGGCCTCTCAGGAGGCAGCCATCAGCGGACACAGACAGTTCCTGACGGACTAGGTGCAGGGACTTCAATGTTGCTTGTGCCGACGCAGTCCGTCGTGGTGAGGGACTTTGTAGGAGCCTCCAGTCGCCTGAGGTGACAGCTTGGATAGCGATTTGGAGACAGTCATTTTCTTGTGTGGCTGCTATGACTTCTTGCAGAGACATTGGGAGAGGCCGAGACCGTTCTACCACCAGCCGTACGTAGTCTTCTGTGGCCGCCGCTTCATCTGCTTCTGGAGGGGTGACTGGTCGAGCGTGCCGTGACAAAAAGTCAGCAGGATTGCGGGTGCCAGGTCGGTATTCTACTGTCAGCTGGAATTCTTGCAGCTGCAGGATCCACTTCTCGATCCGTGGGGGAGGGCGAGACGAAGAGCCGCGGAACAGCGGGATCAGCGGTTTGTGATCTGTGATGACGGTGAATGGGTGACCGTACAGGTATATATGGAAATGGCGGCACCCCCATAGGATCGCGATGGCTTCCTTCTCGATCTGAGAATACCGTTGCTCCGTAGGTGTGAGGGTTCGGCTGGCATAAGCGACAGGGGCCCACTCGCCACAGTCTTGTTGTTGCGCTAGGACAGCACCTAGGCCTGTGGGGCTGGCGTCTACCACTAATTGGGAGTCGTGTCGTGGGTTAAAGTAGACTAGCGTGGTATCGGCAGACAGGGCAGCTTTCGTCTGTTGGAACGCATCTTCCTGTTCTGACTCCCACGTCCAGTGGCTGGTGGTTTTGGTGAGATCTCGCAGGGGGCCTGTTAGATCTGAGAGGTTCTTGATGAATCGCCCGCAGTACGTGACCATGCCCAGAAAGCTGCGGACCCCGGACACTGATGTGGGGGCGGGCACCTCCTGGACATCCTTCACCTTGTCGGGGTCTGGACCGATGCCTTTGTCTGAGAAGCGATAACCGAAAAAGCTGATGTCTCGCCGCAGGAATTCACATTTCTCCCTGTGCAGGGTCAGCCCGCGGTCTCGTAGGCGGTTGAACACGGCAGTAAGGCGTAGTAGATGCTCTTCCAGGGATGGAGCGTGCACTAAGATGTCGTCGCTCACGTTGAGCACCCCCTCTAGCCCTTGCAGGACGGTCTTGATGATGTTCTGGAATACTTCGGCCGCGCTCGAGATCCTGAAGTTGAGGCGGGTGTAGCGCCAGAGACCAGCATGGGTGGAGAAAGTAGTGATCGGGCGGGAGTCCGGGTGCAGAGGAACCTGGTGGTATCCTGAGCGAAGGTCCATCTTCGAGAACCACTTTGACCCTGCAAGTTCGCCAATGATGTCGTCAACTGTGGGCGTCAGATGGCGCTCGCGGTTGATGGCGAGGTTCGGGATCCGCATATCTACGCAGATGCGGACTGCGTCGGGCTGCTTCAGTTTCTTCGCGACGACGATGGGGGACACCCACGGGGTGGGGCCGCGCACTCTTTCAATGATTCCAGCAGCTTCCAGGAGGCGGAGCTCCGCTTCGACCTTCGGGCGGAGGTGGAAGGCGATCCTCCGGTGTCTGAGGGCAATGGGAGCCACCGACTTGTCTATGTGTAGTTGGACTGCCGGTCCTTGGAGGCATCCGATCCCTTCGAAGAGAGGTGTGAACTCGGTCAGCAGGCGTCCTAGGTCGTGGGCATGTACATTGAAGGCAAAGTGAATGAGACGAAGGTCTTGTGCAGTGCGACAGCTGAGTAAGAACCCAGACCCTTCCTGTGATACGTAGACCCTGGACCGCTGGTGGACATTGTCGTGGGAAAGGCCAGCCTGGAACACACCGCATATCTTGAGCGGGGTGTGGGTGCCGAATGCATATACCTGGACGTTGGTGTGGTGAAGGGCTGGTAGGCCGGGCAGGCGCTGGTAGACACTGGCAGACATGAGATTAATGGTTGCGCCCGTATCGATGAGCACTGCCACTGGAGTGTCTTGCACGTTGATGGTGCACATGGGCGCTGCCTGCGGGGAGGCTGTGAGGGCGTGTAGCATGTGTACCACATGCACTGTTGCAGCCTCGTCTTCGTCCATGTCGCCGCTTGAAGAGTCCTCCAAGAGTGGTTCGAGTGTTCGCACATGGCGGGGTGGGCCTTTCGTTGGTCGTCGTGGCATCGAGCGGCAGACTTTGGAAAAAGATTGAGCTTGCCACACGCACTGCAGGGTTTTCCGTGTGCTGGGCAGGCGCCGTCGTGGGGAAACGGGCCGCCACACCATCCGCAGGGCCGAGGTCTTGGGCTCTGTCTGGAGGCTTGGGTCGGAGGTCTCTTGGACTTCTGTTGAGAGTCGCGGGCGTCTGAGCGGACAGCGCAGACGGGCTCCTCTTTGATGGCAGCTGCGGTTTTGAGTTCCATGTGGGCTGCTCTGACTCTGGAGAGTTCCTTGGAGCGTCCCAGGGTCAGGATGTCCCTCATCGGCATGTTGTGTTCCTGTAGGACACGCTCCCGTAGCTTGGAGGAGGCACAGCCTTGGATGAATTGCGCTCGGATCTCGTCGTCCTCATCGGGGAGGGTGCACGTGCTCGCCAGTTCTTTAAGGCGGCTGAAGAAGACATCAACAGACTCATCTGGCTGCTGTTTCGCCTGGCGGAGCAGGAAGCGTTCATAATCTGCGTTGGCGTAGGGCTCAAAGTGGGCAGTGATGGCATCCCGCATCGAGGCATAGTTTCTCGGGGGCCCAGCTTCGCGGACAGTCTTTGCGATTTTGTGAATGTCTGCCCCCCCCAGGTGGAGGAGCATGGGTCTCCGCCGTGGGGCAGGGATGTCCGCTGCGTCGAAGAATGTTTCCAGGCGCTCTACCCACGCCTTCCATCGCGCGGCTTGGGAGGGTGGCGGCCCTGTTATGGTGAAGGACTCTAGCGGCGGGATGGATGTCATGCTGGCCAGAGCACGAGCCAGGAACGCACGGCAGGCAGCAGCACCCCCTGGTGGCAGAAGGGTGAGCGCAGCGGGAGTCTCCCTGGGGACTTCGACGTGGGCGGGAGAGGCAGTTCACAGGCAGCAGGCAGGCCACGCGGGCTGGGGAACTGGCAGGAGCCTGGGCCTCCGTGGGCGTAGTGGCGCGTGTAGCAGCGCAGGCAGCGCTGGGCTGGCAGATGGCAGCAGGCGGCAGCGGGCAGAGCGGCCTACCGGTAGCTGGTGCGCGGTTCCGTCGAGTGCACTGGTGGAATGCGGGGCGCCGCAGCGTCACGTGGGCCGGAGGCTGAGGATGTGCTACCATGTGCGCCCGTCCGCGAAGCCGCAGGATGCGTATGCGGCGGGCAGGTGGCCGGTGAGCACGTTGCAGAGTTGTGGGGCTCTAGGGCCGGCGGGAGATCAGCTCCGGCTCGGGCTGCAGAGCGAGGCGGTCACGTCCGGCGGGAGATCAGCTCCGGAGCGGACTTCAGGTCACAGCGGTCACGCGGCAGGGGCGCGCCGGAATGAAGGCCTGGGAGGCACGGCAGGGGCACTCCCAGCGGTGCAGCAGAGGCGGGCACGGTGGGTAAGAGGCGGTGCAGCTGGCTGCAGGACCACCTCGTCGCCAATGTAAAGTAGTGGCCTAGGCCTGGGGTCACTACAATAATGAGACCTGAAGACGTGAGTACTTTGGTGGCCAGCTCCAGACCGCGCCACGCCCAGAGCCCTGGGCTATTTATTCCACTCCGTACGTCGCGCCGGCGTACGCCGGGCTGGCTCATTACGTGTGCGCTCACAGGGGGGGTGGGTCAACAGGACCACCCCTCCGTCTCGTGAGGGACGTGGAGGCTTCCACTGTCCTCACAACATTACAAGCAAGACCCACGTTAAAATTATCGCTGTTTTAGCGGCAGGAAACTGCCGCTAAAACGGCGATAATAGGCTTGCTAATATGCATTATGGAATTCCAATAGAAGCCCAGGTTAGATGTCCTGCACATCTAACCTGGGCTTCTATTGGAATTCTATAATGCATATTAGCAAGCCCATTATCGCCGTTTTAGCTGCAGTTTCCTGCCGCTAAAACGGCGATAATTTTAACGTGGGTCTTGCTAATATGCCCCCTAGTCCTTTGATAAAAATATTCGCAGGCGAATATTATTACAGTTTTGTATTGTGTTACTGTTTATATAGTGTTTTCAATATCGATAGTTGCTGTTTATACATTGTTTTCATTATCAATAACAAGAAAAATGTCCACAGACAGGTATTGCACAGTATTTGTTGTTGCTTATATAGTGCTTTCATTATCACTTGCAAGACCAAAAGCGCTTTCTGAAACATCTGAATGCGTTATTTATATGACGCTTCAAACGTTTGGCAAGGCAGCGAAACACACTAATTTGTATCACTGGACGAGGCTAAAGTGGGGTATAGTTGAAAGGAGTATTCTATTACAAATATATTTTGAACATCCATTCCAGGTGATTACAGAAATTGTAGAACTCTCTGTTCCCTAACTTTTCCTGTAGGGCATGGACTTTCACTCTGCCGGAATTCCGCTAACGAGGTGTCTAGTCAATGCATTTGTGGCTTATGCTGAATTGAACTGTAAGATCAGCCGTGCGTCAGTATGTTAATGGTAGGCAGGCCTGCAGAGAGGCAGTGAGTGGCTGGGGATGAGATTTTATTGGCCCATAGTTGGTGGGTTATGATTGGTAGGCCAATCAGACTAGCAAATGGTTGCAGAAGTATCTGTGGGTCTTGTCTGAATCCCTGATACTTGGTGTGTAGATACAGAAAGAAGAAAAACGGCATTCGATAAATGGACATGCAGAAAGTGTATTTTTAGAACCACTTAAGCCGCCATCCACCATACTAGTCCTCTTCTTCCGGTGATATATCAAAATGTGTTTTTTATATCGACCTGCAATAATATTGAATTGCATGGACTGTCAGGAGCAAAGGCACTATTCTAAAGAGGGGGCAAGCTGGGGTCCTGCCTCTAAACACTCCCTGCCCCCAAACTGTGGGCTGAGTTGCTTTGCCTTTTGGAAGCTGGACCACTGCCTTGTTGACTTTTTAGAGCCTTCCCTTAATGTGACTGGGGAAAAGGTTTCACAGGCCCATCTCTGGCTGCTGACATTGGGTGTGACCTGCAGAACTACTCAGAATGTTATCCTTTTGATGCTGCTCAGTTGAATATGATTATATATGTATAATATCTTAATGCACTTGTAATCAGGCCTGGGCGTAGTTAGCGGAGTTTTGCTACGCGGAACTCTGCAAAATTACAAAAAACTTCGCGAAGTTCTGCGAGTGGCGGAGTGCAGTGCGAACTGCAGTTTGTGCTGGTATTCCTGCCGCTCGGGTAGAAATTCTAGCCGAGCGGCAGCTCGCGCTCGCGAACTTAGCATTTGCGATCGCAAACTTACCGTTCGCGATCGCGAGCGGGGAAAAAACTCCGCTGCACATCGCGAAGCAGAGTTTTCTGCACTCCGCGAGCTCCGCGGAGTGCAGAAAACTCCGCAAACTATGCGAACGGAGCGAAGTTCACCACCCAGGCCTACTTGTAATAAGGTAGACAGGCTACATGTCATGTTTATGACACAATTTTCCATTAGGCAAATTCTAAATCAGGGCCTTAATCTTTCAGGATGGGGCGAGTCCCCTCGCACTCTTAAATAAAGCAGGTCTGGGTGAGAAAACCAAGACACTTTAAACTCTTGCTTGAATGGAAACATTTACGAGTAACTAGACCGATCTTCAAACAGAAAATAGATTCTCCTAGAGAGGTTTGCAACTTCTTTTGGCCCAGTCGTATGGTATAGATGGGTCACAAAAGAGTCACTGGATTGGCAGGAACATCTCTCTACATTCAGGAAGAGTGGCAGGTGGCTGAGACTCTGGAAGCCTGAATTTCAGTGTCCTTCTTCGGATCCACAGTGGTGCAGGTCATACAGCTGCCTGGGTGCTGTGTTGAAGAACAGAGGGCTCCCATATCAGTTCTATCCTCTTTTGCGTTAGTTGCAGCGGGCGTATGGTCTCTTTCGGTGGGAGAAATCTTTTTTAACCTTTGTACTACTAGACATGCAATTCACTTGTGGCTTCCCAATTAGGACAAACCTAAAGGGATTATTTTGAGAGGACACTCAGGAGGTACGCATTCGACTTTCAGGTAGATCAGCTGAAAAATATCCTTTGCTACCCCAGGATCAATGGATGGGTGAAGAGAAGATAATCACCTTCCACTTTAGTCTAGTCAAATTAGTTCAAAAAATGGGCTAACCTAGAACTAATTACAATACAATTTCTGTGAGTAGATTGTTATTGAAATTTTTCCATAAAAAACGATGGTGAAAAGTCTACCACTCTATCATGACGCGATAATCCAATATGGCGGATTTTTCAAAATGGCTGCCCTATTAATTAAATCCGCCATATTGGATTAACGCGTCATGATAGAGTGGTAGACTTTTCACCATCGTTTTCTACGGAAAAATTTCAATAACAATCCACTCACAGAATTGTATTGCAATTAGTTCTAGGTTCCGCAACAAATTGACTAGTCTACTTCTTTTTGTTTCTGCTGCTCAGTGGCAGTACCATACAGTCAACGTGGAAACGCAAAACAGTTTTGACAGTCACAGAAGGACCTGACCATGCACACATGAGCCCGAGGACATTATTAGGAAGATCTAGCTGCAAGAGAGTCTGCACAGGAATATCCTCATTTCTGAGTTTACAACTTTTCTGACCCCTATTTCATTCAGGACAGTCTGTTAAAAAAATAAACGCCCAGAATCACTTGAATTTGAGATCTATTGACATTTTTGGAATTTGTAGAGGAATCAATTCATAATCATCACAATTTCTGTGGATTTTCCTATAGCTTTCTCTGTTCATGACCACCCCACTCTCTTCAAAGGAGAATCTTTGTTTCCTACTATTCATATGTGACTAATCTTAATCAATTTTGTGTTTAAATGTATAGGTCTCGAAATGCCCTAATTTTAATCTACATTTGATTGGTGGTAACGTTATCATTTTGGCCCTCTGGCTATGATCGGTGAGTCACTAAAGGTTGCCTTAAATGAATCTCTGTTTCGGCTAAGATTACTCCCTACTGTTGCTTGGGTGCCGGGTTCGGCGAAGAAGAGACTGAGCAAAACCTCGAACATGACGGGTGTCTGGCGATGGGACTGAGCCTCAGAAATGGGTTCCATCAAATGAAAAGCTCCTACAGGCTTTGGTCATATAACTAAATGCTGGAACATTTAGGAGGTTTGATTTTTTGGTCCTAGGTAGGTTGCAGAAAAAGTGCTGGGCCTAAGGCTTTTCATAGGAACCTGTTGCTGGTCCTGACAGATGCTGGAGGCTGCCTAGTCTTGATTTCACCTAATGCCTGTGTCTTCACCGCTCCACCCTTGGTGTCTCTTTATCTCAAGTTTGCAGGTTCTTTTCCACTCCTGCTTTCTATCTTTGTCACTTTGTTTCTATCTTTCTCTTGCTCCTCCTTTCTAACTGCTCAGCCTTTCTCTATCAAAAAAGAGGGTCAGTGCATGTGCTTTGTCATTAGCAGCTCAAATTAATCATTGGCTGGCAGTGCAGTCTCAAATGCATAAACGAGGTGTTCACCCACTAGACAGGTGACTGCACCATAGAGAGAACATGGAATACAATAATGTATCTTCTCAAGTAGCCAATGAAGTATTTTTTTCATATACGCCAATGGTCATATTATGATAAGGGAGTACGGCCCTACTCTGGACTACATGTGCCTGGGGCAGACAAGGGTACTGCACCCTATTACCATCAACGCACTGCCCCCAGGACCGCTGCATAGTCATGCCTGCTGTGGGAGCAGCGCATCACTGAAAGATGGAGTGTCTGCTTGAAGCAGCTGCCCCATTTTGCACTGTACAGGTGGCCCCTCAGAGGTGGGATAGATATTCCCATGCAGGCTGGTGCAGTGAATGACTGCATCCACCTGCAGAGGGCTGTCTGGGCGGTTCTTTACTCCCTCCAGAGGGCTGCCCACTGGGGGCACACTGATTTACGCTATGTTTTTGTGGTGCACAGTCAGTACTCCTGCAGACAGCCCCTTTGCCTCTGCATCCACTTTCATATTAAGGCGCTGACCCAGAGGTAAAGTGTTTTCCTCATTTGCTAGGGACAACGGGCCCATGCAAATAAGTGAACCCTCTTAAGATAGTGTCGGACTATATGTACGCTGACAGTATCTATATTACACAAGGGGTCACTAGTGCTTCTGCGGTCCCTCCTGTAATACAACAGTGACCTGATGGCACAGAAAACACAATGTAATGCAACCCCAAAATCACATAACTCAAGTCCTTATCATTTCAAATCTGACCAAAGTCAGAATTACACCCAAAACTCACTTTCAAAGGCATGGTATCAAAATATCGACTTTTTAACCTTCAATACTAGTGACTTTAAGATATCCTTTTACACAATATCATCAAGGGAAGTAGATATGAAATTAGAATCATAACTCTATGCTCACCTTTAAGTACTTTTTTTTTTGTTAAACATCTTTATTGAAATTTTTGGTATAGTATACATTTTCCACTCCAAAGGTGTTACAGTGCCTTGGCGCGGGTTAATCTGGTTCAGTAAGCCTATGCATCCAAACATTTACATGTGAATGATTAAAAATCAAAGGCGTCTTTAGGCCATGCCATCATGGGCCAACTGTCACCATGAAGAAGGAACACATATCAAATAAAGAAAACAATCACCCAGATTTAAGCAGGCAACCATATCACATAGCACCATAGTAGTCAACAGTACCCCGAATGGATTGAGCAAACGGCATCTCATCTGAGGTATAATAGTGCGATCGGTAGGGGCAAGGATTGTATTCAGTCTGGTTAAATACTCATTCCATTGTTCCATAAGATTACACCTCACATCCCGAGCTCTGACTCCCATTCGAGCCGAGAGCTCTGCGTTCGCCCAATCGAATCGCATCCCTCTGACACACGACCACTGGAGGGGCGCGTGCATTCCTCCAGGTCCTTGCAATACGTTGTTTCGATAGTACCAATGCCAATGCCAACGTCTGGAATTCCCTCAACTATTTCGTTCGTTTTGTCACCACCCCTGAGTGTAAAAGACAGAATGCAGGGTTATATGGCAGAATAGATGCAGTGACATCTGATACACAAGAAATCACTGCCTGCCAAAAGACCACGATCAGTGGGCATAACACCATGTGCTCACCTTTGTGCACTCACCATGAGGACATTGTTCAAATCAATATAATGGAGCCTATCTCGTTGCAGGTCTATATTTCGTGGTCGATATGGTTTTTCTTTTTGGTTTTTTTCGTGGTCGATATGGTGACATAAAGCCCTGTCAACCTCCACTTGGGATCTAACTTTTTAAAGTGACTCAGAACTCCTACTATGAATTAGGGTGTGAGAAATTTGTGTAAATAAGGAAAATTACCCGTCATTATGCAAAATCTGTCATTTTATGCTATATTTTTGCATGAAGTGTGTTCTTACCACAGCTTTTGGCACGCGGCGCGTTTAAACAAAAGCACAACGGACACCAGCCACTCGTATTGTGTTGTTCCTTGCATTTTTGGAAAACTTTGATTGCGAATTGCGCCATCCACCATAATTGTTTACTGCAAATGGCACATAATTACGCGAAGTGGCGTAATGGTGTCATTTCAGGTATTTTGAGTAAGAAGTGTAATGCAAAATATGCATATTTACGTTAATTACGCTGGCACAATTTACATTTCACACAGGCCTACTATTAATGATATTGAACTTGGCCTTGTCATAGACAGGCAAGCAGTGTGCTGGAATGAAAATCTAGCAGTTTCTGTTCAACGACTTACCCTGTGTACGTGTCACATGACACCTAAACTACCAATGGCTCTGCAGCATTGCTCCACCAGGCCACGGCAACACCAGTTGAGATGTGAACGCGATTGATTCTCCTCCAGCCTCACAAAACAGAGAAGAGCAATTGTGTTTCCAAGGAATCTTTGTTGGAGGCAGGGACACACTGGAAATTGCCTGCCTTTGTCAGGGGTAATGGTGTTCTATTTAGTTCCGCGAGTGGAGAAGTCCATTTTCCGCGGCAAACGATAAGCTGAAGTGTATGAACAGCAATGCTGCAAGACCGTGTTCTGGTTATCTCTGAGGCTCAGCACAATGGCTCCAGTGCTATTCATCTAAGGCTCCTTTTCATGACAGCCGCATTAAGCTAGCCGCCTTTTGTTAAACCGACAATGGTGCCCAGGAAGCTCTGAGCGCCATATTATATGGGATTGATCAGGGCTGAATAGCAGCCAAGACATACAGAGCACAAGGCCAGATAGCACAGCCAGTGCAATTAAACCTCCTCAGTGATGAAGCGCTCACCCCAAAAAGCGGCAATGCTCACTGAGAATCAGGGGGAACAACAGCCTCACTCTATTCTTTCACCTGAGATGTAGATCCTCTGGAAAGGCTGGAGTTTGGAGGTCCAACAAATACCTAGAGTGGGCTGGAATGTGATATAAATATGTTTCGATGTGATATAGTCCGGGCGAAATAATGACTTTAGCATTAATAACAATTAATCTTGGTGGCAAACGTACCTGGTGCATTTTTTGAGCAACCCCTATGACTCCTTTCACATGGTTTACTGACATTGACATCCGCACGCCAAACTCAAAGAATCAGTTCCTACAGTTTGACTTTGGTCATATAATTAAATGCAATAAACCTTTCCCACCTGTGTGCCAAGTTGCCCTAAAATCCCATCACCTCTTGGTGCAATGGAATACTAGAATCAATGGAACTTCACCATCCGGTCAAGGACCCACCAACACCTCTTCCCACACTCAAGTGTATACTCCAAAAATGTGGACCAATCCATCAGCTAGACTTGTCACCCCAGTTTTAGACACACCACTGAACATTCACATTTCAAAGCCACATTGCGAAATGCTCTGCAAACCTTCTGCCCCAGTTTAATCAAACACAGTCAGCTGGAAAGCAAAACATACTACACTCAGGTATTTTCTAAGACATTCTGTCAAACAACGTCACCTTATTGCCGCACAGAACCTCAATCATAGAATCATCAGAGTAATCATAGAAGCCAGGTCTGGTGGCTTAGTGGACTAATGAGTCCACTGTAGGGGCCTGTGTTTGACCTCATGGTCACTGGTTCAAATCCTGGCGGGTCCACTCAGCCTTTCATACTTCTGATGTTGATAAAATGAGTACCATTGAGTTGGGTAAAAATAAACATCTGTTATTCAGCCCCACGGTACCCGTTGTGGTGAACGTGTACTGTACAAATACACGTTATAGCATGCTTCTATTCTTTAAAGACTAACATGCTGACCAATAAAAATAATGATCACCACTGATGACATGGCAGCAAACCAAAAATAACTGCGGTTGTTTTACTAATTCTTCCGCTGGTTTCAAACAAGAACGGTGAGTCCTGATTACCTCCCCGCCTCCTGTACAAACTCAAGAAACCTCCAATGCCCTCGGCCTCACCTATAAATGCACGTGAAGAAAAACCCCCAAGCACCTCAGCAAGAAAATAAAATACAACATCTATGGACTCTCTCGCAACTCAGCTAACTTAAATCTACCCACAACCAACAGCATGCTGCTACTCCAAAGTTGGGCAACAATTCACAGTTCACAAAGCTATTTGCCCTCGAAAATCATATTTACAACCCACATGGCTGGATTTCTGGCTGCTGGTAATTCACCAAAGGTGATCTAAGCAGGCATGAATCCAATTTACTCCTGTATAATTATATACTAGAACTGTGTACAAACATGCTTGATGTAGAAATAAGGAGAAACAAGGTCTGGTTTGTCTTGTGAGTGCGAGGAACCCCTTAAACTTATGAGTCGGTGAGCATCCACAACCTGTTCTCACATCTTTTTCCATCCTGGACAATGGAATGGGTTTTCCGTGGAAAAATGTTTCCCTGTGGAGAAACAAATTTGTCATCAATACATCAGGTTGCTTTTCTCCCCTGTAGGGAATTATACCTTGCACAAAATTCTACATTTCGGAAATAGCAATTCCAAAAATGCCATATTTTAAATGCCCGAAAGCCTGCGACAGCCACCACTTTCATGGTGTACTACTGGGAATGTTGTTATATAGGGGACAGTTATTAATCTGCCAGACGTCCTTTAGTGATACAAGCTACCGTATTATGGAACACACACACCCTCAAACTACACCACTATAAAAAAAAAATACATTCAGACATAACCTAAAAGCAAACCTCTTCTTTTAGTTAGGTAGCACCTAGAAGCATTTCAAATGATTCTGTTGAACTTAAAAAGATTCCTTCAAAAGTGACAGATTAAAAAGAGCGAAAACATTCATAAGGATACAGGAAAGAAGAATGGAACACATAATGCACAACAGGGCAATATTAATGTAGAAAAATAGGAAGAAAATACAAAAGGAAAAAGAACAAAAGAAAAAACAAACGAGACAGAAGAATTGGTAGACGGATACAGGCACTCAAACTAAATCTAAAATGCAAGCAATTGTGGCCTGGCACTCTAATCCAATCTATATGCTTCCATGGTTCCTATACCGGGGGAATCTATATGCTGATTACAGCTCGCTTAAAAGGATAGCAGCCCTAGAGGGGCCCAGACTTGCAATAGGAATTCATTTCCTTCCAGATAGCCAGCTTGGATCTAATCCAGGTGAGATTGATGGGAGCTGAGGATTGGCCAGCATTCTATTAACATAGATGAATTCATGGCCAGAAACTGTCACCAAAATGGAATCCATCGAGCTTCCTTCCAACATGAATGTGCAGAGTCAGAGTGAGAAAAATGAACGCCCAGGATCACCTGATTTTTATCAGGTATACGTTTCCAGTCTTTTGTTTCTGGCCTCGCTTTTGCATTCAATAAAATTAGAGTGTCCACAAAAAGTACTATAGCATTTTTCTGTTACATATGTTACCACTAGAAACATTTTGGTATGAAAAAACGAATTATAGGTAGCTGTGTTCCATTATTTATCAAGAATTAATAGACAAATACTTTTTATTACATGTGTGGTACAGTGTGAACATGATAATAAAAAAAACTGCTGCTATATGATATGAATCCTCCAATATAGTTTTGCATTACACTGTGCCTTACAACAAAAAGAATACTGTGATATGTACCAAATGCAAAATTGGACAAGAGACTGAAGTTGTTTTCTTGCCTAAATCCCACATTTTATGAAGCATGGATTTATGAATATTTAAAATAATTTATGTGCATGACCAATTCATTGCTTTTATTTTCAGTCACTGGTTATTCAGGTACATAAAATGTATAATTTGATGTGTTATACAAATGTATTTTATACTGTAGGTGTCCTAACGAAGGCCTAGGTTGTAAAATGGCTGAGACATGTTGATCAACTTGGTAACTGAAGGTTGTGAGTAATAAAAAGCTGTCAGCGAATCTTTTCGTCTGAAACTCTTTGCTACTTTATAGTCATATTCATTTTCCAACCAAAGTTTTGTTGATTGCTCATTTGCTTTAGATTTGCTTTTGTGTATAACACATTTTTGCCACTTACCAGCAGAGGTGGCAAGTTGTATTGTCATCGCACAAGTAGAGGTTGGATTGAATTGCTTTGTGTCTTTCTACTATTTTGAGAGAGCGAGCATTACCCATTTCAGCCAGAGGTCCAGGGTACAGAGGATGCTATCCTTGTTGTGTGGGAGGAACCATGATGTCACGCGGCACCCCATCACCATACGTTTTTAATCATTGCATGCTATCACATACACTTTCAAGGAGGCTGCACGGGGTGCTGTGTATCCCCTACCTCAGTGCTGCATTCACATTCTTTCTGACAATAGTTGGGGGTGCGCGATTTTGATGCCTCCCATTTACCATTTACCGCAGTGTTGGAGCCTGCAAGACATTAGGATATATTTCCAAAATATTAAGTTGCAGGACTTAATGTTTTGACAAGGGTTAAAGAAAACTCCTTGAGGAACCAAGAAGCTGCACACTTTCATTGAGGAGATAATGACTCATTTGTGTGTAATTACAACACCTTGTTTTTATAAATTACTGCTCTCCAAAATTCTTTACAAAGGACATTGTATGCAATTATTATGCTTTACACTCATTTTATTGTCATTAAAAGGGTATAAGGAAAAGTTAATCATCCTTCAAACTGAACCTTTGTCCTCCAGGTCACACCCTGATCCCAGCAGTGATGTTACTACTAGTAATGGTGCTATTAGTGATGTAATTGTTCATTATGCATGCATACTTAGCCCGCTCCCTGCCCCCACCCACTTATGGCCCTATTCATAAAGGTAAATTTGTTTGTAAACGTAAGGCCTATCAGAAATTCACAAAGGGAAACCTTGAAGGCATAAATATTTTTTGGAGAGCAGTCTTAAATCCCTCTCAAGGAGAGAGAAATGGACATGCAAGGTGTGATTTGCCTTGAAAGTTTGGGAAAGCCATCAAACGTACATTTTCAGCCTTCTCAAACTCTTCTTCATCACTGGTCAAACCTCAAAATGGTAAGAGATTTACTGAAGGTAGGTTTGGAGTAACTCCCCTTCCTGAATGAGAAAGAAAGTTCATCTTCAAATTGGAGGGGTGTAGGTGAAGGGCTTTCTCCATTGGGAAAAGTATTATTCCAGTGGGGCAAAAAAGGTGCATTTGTACACGAGGCGCCACATTCTCCTTGCGTGGGCCTCTTTGCTATGAAGAACTCTGCAGAGGGCAATAGGAGCCTACACAAAACTTCTCATGAGATTCTCAGAAGAACAGCTACAACCCTGCCCTTGGCACAGCTTCCGAGGTGTACTTTTAAGAATGTTGGGACAAAAATAGAAAACTCAGGTGGTGGGATAAATCTCCATCAGTACATTTCCATTTTTTTCTGAATAGGGACATTATTGTTTCAGAACATAGGCCACAGGCAACATATGTGAGTGTAATATTACAAGTGCAGCGTTGCCAGTAACAGATTTGTACCAGTTCTATGGATTGATGCATCAGGTGACACATATAAATATTCCTTACTATCCTTCTGTGCATAAAATGTTTGTATGATCTCTGGACTGACCACACACACACACACACACACACACATGCAAACTCTCACACACACAGACACCTGCACTCATAGATACACACAGACACGCACATACTGACATATCCCAATTTGCAATAATGTCAATGCTGGAAAACATCCTTTATCACAAAGCCGGAATCACGCCGTGCCTTTACAACGCTGGCAATAGAAATGAACACGTCGTTACCACGCATTTGTTTAGTATGCAAGTCATTACAACGGCTTGCTTTAGAGGGGGGGGCAATGGTGGAGTGGTGTTGGATTTTAAGTCCAACACCTTCCCTAGTGTTGCACAGACTGGAGTTGGAATAGTAAATGATACTATTCCAAAGTCCAGCACCCCCCTAAGGCAAGTCGCTGTTACGACTTGCGTGCTAAAGGAATGCATTGTAACGACGCGTTCGTTCTAATGCCGTGTTGTAAAGGCATGTGTGCTAAACGCATGCGGGATTCTGACATACAACCGTCAATGCCCAGCTAGAGGACACAAACCAGACATTGCTCTAATGTGTTAGATATTTTCAGAAAACTCCAAATATAGATCTACTCAGAGAAATCCGTTTTCTGGTGCACATGGGTGGGAAGTCAGGTGGGATGGTGAGACTGTGCTATAAATTAGAAGATGAGCAACGGAGCAAAAAAGATGAAAGATTTGTCTTAAGGTCTTTTCTATCAATCAGTTATGGACAACTATCACCAGTTCTACTGCACTTTCCAAAAGTGAGCGCAGCCATCTGATTGGCTTATTGCATCACCTGCCTTGCAGTCCGAGCTGCACTGCAATCAGCCAAAACCAGCTCGGGCTGCAATGCAGGTGATGCAATAAGTCAATCAGATGGCTGCACTCACTTTTGAATTCCAAACCTGAGATGTTGTCCGTATCATCAGCTATCTATTCCCACTTTCCATTGTCTGATGACATTCAGCGAGGGCGGGCATGTGGGCTGAGTGTGCGGTGTCTACAGTGCATCTGACGGCCTCTGAATGCTCAGCTCGGAGGCCACTGAGTCGGGTTGCAGTTTTGACCATGTTGAGTCTTCGTTCTGAGGGCTTGTTCATTTGGAGCTGTGGCATGCTTATCATTTTCAGGGCCTGAAAAATGTGACACACTTGTGCCCCTCTGTGTGTACATTGAGGAGTACATCTGCAGCCATCCTCTGCGTTCTGTGGCTGCTCGTCCTTCAGCAAAGGTAGTGTAACCATAAAAAAAAACTTTTTGTCCATGCGCATGCTTGTTTTGTTGGTGCCTGGCTGGAACTCTAGCACACTCATTATCACCGCCAGACACTGCAGCGTGACTCCAGTGCATACACAACAAACGAAATCTAAAGTGGGTTCTTTTCTGCCATTTATTTTAATTGCAAACATTAAAAAATGCGTGCCGACCAGATCTAGGGACCATTGTCGGCGCTGGGCCCCTGCTGCTTACTGTTGTGAGTGTGTGTGTGTGTGTGTGATTACAATAGAGGTGGGTGAGTTGTTGAAAGTCCAAGAAGCTTGCACGGGAGCGAAGGCAAGGGAGAGACATAGGGAAGCGGGTTCGAATCCCTGGGCTGAGCATCACCCTTTGAATTCTGGCAAATCTAGATGTGCCTGGAAAAAAAGTGTAACGTAGTCTGTGTCTACCTGTTGTGAAGTGCTCCTCTGTCTGTCCACGTCAGGGTATGCACCATGTAAAACTCCCAAAAATAAAATGTGGGTTCTGCTTGTCACCCCTGCACTAATGTTATGCCCCATGGATTAAGGAGAAAGTGCTAACTATGTCAGAAAAAAATACACATCTAATTATAATTGGCGAACTGCAGCGTGTGAAAGAGGAGAATATTTATTTATAGATTTATAAAGCGCGCAGCTACCCAACAGGGTCTCCCGGCGCTGGACAAGTGGAGGCAGGGCCATGCAGGAATTAGGCAACAGGCCGGAATAGAAGTCAGGCTAGGTCGCTGAAAAGCGGAGTCTTTAAGCACTTACGGAAAGCTAACAGTGAGTGACAATTCCTAAGATCAATTGGGAGAGCATTCCAGAGCTTGGGGCCTAGGCAAGAAAAGGAGCGACCCCTCATACGAACAAGACGAAACCTGGGACTGAAAACAGTGATAGGCTGGAGGTTCTCAACGGTCGAGCCGGCACATAAGATGTTACCAATCTTTGAATATAGGAGGGAGCGAGACCACATTTGACCCGAAACATGTAACATACGGCCTTAAATTCAATGCGCTTATTGACTTTAAGCCAATGGAGTAGGTGGAGCAGAGGAGGCGCAGAGGCGCATTTAGGCAGATGGAAAAGAAGACGCGCAGCTGCATTCTGAATGACCTGCAACCGGTGAACTGAGGCTTTGTCTGCACCCAAATACAGCACATTGCCATAGTCCAGCCTGGATAATACCAGAGCCTGCAAAACCGTTCTCTGGGCTGCCGATGGAATTAGCCAAAGGATTTTTTTCATCCATCTAAGAGCAGCAAAGCAGGATGCCTTAACTCTGGACACCTAAGGTTTAAGGGAGAGATTTTTTATCAACAATAAAACCCAGGTTTTTAACTTTGGAGACAGAGGCAGGCAAAGGGCCTAAAGAGTCAGGCCAATGTTTGATACCCCAAAGTTCAGGGTTATTACCCAGAACAAGCACCTCAGTTTTTGTGCTGTTTAGCTTCAGGGCATTTACTGGTCATCCAAGAGGAGACATTACTCAAGCCAAGCTGAAGCAGGGAGGGATCTTGGTGCTGAATATGGGGTCAATCCTGGCTTTCATGCTTGACCAAATGGTGTGATCATAGGCAAATACTTTATTTCACGAGCAAATAGCCTTTTTGTTCATTTTCACTTTGAGAGCACCTTAAAAAAACATGACTTCAGGATGTGTCTGCACAAAACTCTCTTGTCTTTGACTTGTTAGCCTTATTAGCATATGTTGCTCCATCAGTCAAATTATGAGGTACTTGTCACTGGAGCCAATGTGGTGGAAGTGGGTGGAGCCAATGGAGGATATAGGTGGAGCCAGGAAAGTGGGAGGTGGCTTCCTACAGAAAACATTTGAGCACATGCACTTCTTATTTTACAAATTAAGCACTGGTTGGAACAATCTAATCCCATACTACCTCTAAATGATGTTCCACTACATGATGTCCCTTCATGGTGTCAGATAATGGGAAGGTGTAGAAAAGTGGAGTATTATCTGCTGCGAGGGTTACACCTCATCTTGTACTACTATGACAATACCCCAAAGATGGTTCTTGGAGTCACACTATTAAACCGTTAGCTCAGTCGTGGTAGTGTGGCAAACAGTAGTCAGGCTTTACTAGAGGAACATGTGTTAAGCATGTAAGAGTACCAACATGGACGATAAGTAATTGACACGACTTGAGAGAAATCCGACACCAATTTATAACAATAGAGTGTATTTTTATCTTAATTTAGACACCAAAAGTAATAGAATATCAGACATTTAACCAGAGTTATAGATTTTTGAAGCAATATTAAATCAGTGCAGGAAATTACATGAAAAAGTTAACATTGCGGTCAATGGGAAAAACTACTAGTGACAATCAGTCACTTGCAGGTCGAACTACGTGCAACCCTTACAGTGCTAAGGTCATGCGGGCCCCAGAACCAGGCCATGACAGTCAGTGCAATTTTACCTAGCTTCTGGAGTTTGGGTGCAGAGTTGTCCTGGCTGTCCTTGGTGCTGGAAGGGAGCTGCGCTGGTGCTGATTTTATCTCTTACACGGTGCTGCAATAAACAGAATGCAAAAACATAACAGTTACACAGCTGCTGTTGTTGGATGATGGTTGCATGATGTTCCCTGTAGATGCAGCGTTGAGTGTGCGGGTCGGTTACTGGATTGATAACCAACTAGCCTTGGCAGCAGTAAGCACAGTGAACTTCACTGGGTCCGCGTTAGTGAGGTAGTGTTCTGAAACTTCGGGACAGGTGAGACTACAACTCCCACCAAGCACTGGAGCACCTGGATTTGGGGCATCCCATGGGGGCCTCATGCCCAGCGATTCTTTTGACCCGGTGAGTGTTTTTACTTGCAGTTTGCAGGGGACTAGTGCCACAATTCCAGGGGAGTCTGAGAGTGCTTCTTTTATCCACAGGGCCCCTCTCTTTGGGAGTATGAGTTTTAGCCAAGGACAAGGGTCATTCACTCAGTTCCAAGTCTGTTGCCAAAGGGACAAAGTATCACTTTTTTGCTTTGGTGCTGTGGGCAAAGTCCTGTTGTCGGCGACACAGGTCTCCTCTTCGTCCTTCCTTGATGCAAGCTGTTCAGATCTAAGAATCTGGTGTCAAGGGGGGTCCCTTAAATCCGAGATTTAGGGGAGTTAGGGGTGCTGGAGCTAGTAGCCAATGGGCAGCTAGTGCCTACAGCTAATCTGCCCATCAGGAGACCAAATCTTGGGGTGTAGGTCACCTTTTATAACCAGAACCCTCTATTCTGTCACTCCTAAATATGGTAGGAACCAAATTGTGGTGTACAGACCAGGCTGCTCACCCTCGAAGCGGGGCCAGCCTTCCGGGGGTGCACACTTCCCTCATAGCTAATTTGCCGCCTGCCCGGGTGTGATTGTGCCTGGGGCAGAGGGAGGACTGTTTCCTCCACTGGGTGTCAGTCCTGATGCAAATCAGAGGTGGTGCAGCCTTTGAAGCTCACCGCCTTGATGTGTCACTTTACTAGCCAGCTTGAGAAGAGGAATGTGTTCCCTCCTTCCAGCCCAAGCTTTTGTTCCTGACTCCTGGGAGTGATCACACTGCCTAGCAGGAGCTCAGCAGTCTGTCTTGATGGCAGACGGTGCAGGAAAGCTTGGGTTGGTCAGCTAGGACACATTGAAGCTGGGACACCCAGGTGGGCAACCTCTAAGGTCACCACCTGGGTGCAAGCCACATCACATAGGGCACGAGATTGTGTCAGGGGTGAGAATGTATATTGTTTGATACCAAACATGACACATTTTAGTAGTACCATAATGGAGCTGCCAATCTTGAGAGTGCCCGGTTGGCAGCCCATGTTATCCTATGGACCTCTAACACTTATATTATTTTCAATAGGGGAATGCCACTATAAGGACATATAGGCTTCATTTATATGTCCTCACCTTTAATATTCATCACCCTTCTTCCTGGGCTGAGGAGGCCTACCATAGGGGTGCCTGACATTTATTACAGGTAGTGCATTTGACTGTGCCACACATGGTGAGGGCACAGTCAAGTTCGAGCAGTTTGCACTGCTCCTGCAGTCTGCATTGGGCAGACCTACTGTCAGTAGTTTGCTTGGGTCACCCAGGGTGGCACAAAACTATTCTACAGCCCTGGTGGCCCCTTTACCATCTATGCATTTGGTACCCCTTTTACCAATGCAAGGGACTTATAAAGGTGTAAAGTCTTTGCCAATTTATGATTACGGAGTCAAACATAACAGTTTTGGGAGAGAGCACAGGCACTGGGGTTTGGGCAGCAGACTCCATTGCACGATAGGAGTCATAACCCTCAGCATTTGAAGCAAAAAGTGGGGGGGTGACCATACACAAATGGACACTTTCCTACAAAAGGGAAAAAATAGGAAGTCAGTGTGTCATCACAGCAGGAAGAAGCTACCCCCTTGGCGTTACTGGGACTTAGGACCTGTTGATAAATGCTCTTTGAGTTAAAGTGATTCATCATCATCAGACAATTGGTGCTGTAGATTGCTGGGGAGATGAACTTTTGTCTTCTGGGCTGAGCGTGGCAAGTCATGCTTCTTAGTATTTGCATCTGGCATTAACAAATCCAAACTTGGATGCTCAACATTTGCTCACCTGAACACTGGGTAAATTTCGTGATAATTTTCTCATAAAATTTCGCAACAAACTGAATGAAATTTGGAAAAAAAATCGCTTTTAGCAAGAATTGTGGTTTGACTGTATCGGGTGTAACTTTTTTCTTGTGAAGGTCTGCTTTGCATAAAGAAAGTACACAAGATTCCAGCATGGGATTTGTTCGAGCAGAAAAAATGTCCTTTGCGAGACAGTTTCTGCACTAATTAGTCTCCCCTGGGCAAAAATTACACAAAATCACATACTGCAAAATGTCAAGACATTTCACGAATTTTGCATATTGCTAAATTTGGGAATTTTGTCAATTTCGCCAGCGTAATTACATTTTTGTTCAGGCCTACTAAACACCTAAAAATGTTCACTAGCATCAATCTTGGAGACGGAACTCTAAGAGTTCAAGGTCCTACTTAGGCTGTGCAGCACTGTCAGCCCAAACAAGGTGGCCGAGTGCAATTGCATGCTTTTCAGGATAACTGACCTATTATGGTTCTTTGTCACTATATTGATCTCGATAATATCAACATACAATAATAATATTGTATCCATTGCATCGGCTTACCACTAAGTTGTTAGAAATATACAATTACTCTTCTTAATTCCACTACTATTTACCTGCAAACATAAGTAGAGTTAAGAAGAGTAATTGACCTATTCTTAATTCCACTTCTTGTTGCCTCCTCAGATAAGTATAGGTGGAGTTATTAACAGCATTTATATACTAACTTTTCAAAGTAGTGGTAGGTTGATATAGTAGATATGATATTATTGTAGGTCAGCATTATCGACTCTGCTTTAGTAACTTTTTTACCAAGGATTTGGCTGGAAATTGCGAAGATGAATACCACCCTGGGCCCACCATCACCGAATCGATTCCAGCTCTGCCCCTGCTACTTACAGAGTGGGAGTTTGGGGTTTTAGTAAGTGCGGGTCCATTCAGGTAGAGGAAAACCGATTTCTGCGAAGCATTGTCAGTGCACCACCATCCACCCCCACCCTCATCACCCACTTTGAGTTAAACCAGGGCTTTATCGAGGATACGATCCAGATGGCGCCGCTTTTACTATGGGTTAGCATCTGGTCAAACTCAGCCGCCAAGCTCTGTAAGGACATTATATCCGACTACATGACGTTGGACAAGGCTTCCTCCATACCATGGCTGAGTTATTTACGAGATACTTTTGGCTCCCTCAGCATACCCTGGTGGTACTCTGAACCTAGCCGCATCCCCAACAATGCCAAATTGGAGGTGAAAACATTATTTAAGGCCCACCGAGCAAACATTAGGTTAAAATCTGAGTTATCGAAACCCTCGATGTTGCATTATTATAGCCATCTTTACACTGATGATTCCCCTCTGTATCTGGCCTTGGAGTTGACTAGATGGGAGCGATCTCTACTTTTTTGCTTCAGGGCTGGGACAATCTACTGGTCTCTCTTTTTTAAACATTGTTTTAGACTCAGAAGGGAACACGGTCTCCTGTTGCCCATGTGATAATCACTCTGCTCAATCATTACTGCATTTTATGTTCTTCTGCAATTTGCACAATTTAGCACGAAAGCACTTTCTGATACCTTTATTAAGGGGGCTAGGCCTTCGTCGCTGCAGACCTGCTCTCCTCCACTTACAATCCTTGTACTCCCTTGAAATTGTCTTTTTTGTCTGTGCCTTCCTGAAAGCAGCACTTAGGGCTAGACACACTATGTCAGGCTAGTCCGATAGAATATTACGTGCAGCATGGCATAGTACACTGAACATGGCAGATGCGTCGGGTCCATTAGCGGGGGGCAGTAGGAGCGCATGGCGGACCCTATTGGAGGTTTTTGTTCTATTGCTATCCCCCCCTTCATGCTTTTTAATTGTAGCTTTTTTCTCCCATTTTGTAAAGGCGTGCTGCAATCTGATTCCGTTCCGCATCTTAGGTTCCCCTACTAATTCCGGATGTTTGATGTATTTCCTGACATATCTCGCCTAACAGCTATGTGCAATATTTCTTTGTAATTTTATGGTCATGTTGCTCATTTAAGCCTGGATATTTGATGTATTATCTGACGTGTTTGTTTCGTACCTCAAAAGCCCTTTTAGCCTTTTTAAATATTCTCATTTCATGACTATTTTTAACTCTTAGGTGTGTTTTGTTTACTATTATGCACGTTATTTTTTTAAGTACTTTTATGGTCTACTGCTTTTAAGACCGAATAAAGTTTTTGAATTGAATTGAATTGATTCCAGCTCTGCCCCTTTTTCCTTAAGAACTGACTCATTTTTTAAATATTATTTTTATTTTTGCTTACAGCACTCAGAAGCTCTGCAAAACCTCTAAATGATTTAATAACAAATAAATATGTTTGTGACAGACAAGCTTTGCAAGAACCAAGGGAGACAATACGAACTGACTGAGTAAAAAACTGAATTAAATTGGCTGTGACTGATCCTTTTAAACTCATGGTGCCCACGCTCAATTTAGAGATGGGGGCACTGCTGGGATTTCTCGAGCCGATACTCAGCTGGCTCCGCCATCATAAAGCTCTGATCTGACAGCCGATTGGTCTGCAAGTCACTTGTGAGACTTCCTGGCAGGTCGGCGCTCCTAAAATGCTCACAGGGCAGAGACATCCTGCCCTCCTTTATGTGGCTGTGGCCTGTGTGTAAGCCTGTTTTCCAATAGGCTAATATGCTTCTTAAGGCCAGTAGCCCTCTTCAGTTTCCAGCTGGCTGCGACTACACTGATATTGATCGGAGTGCATGCTACTGAAATGGGTGGAGGTGAGGAGCCGTGAGTGACTGCCTCAGATCTACTCTATTATCACATGATCAATACATGTTAACCTCAGATCAATGGCCACCTCTTTGCTGGGAATTCTTTCTGACATGCAGCGTCACCTCTTCCGCATTAAATCGAGAAGCATTTCAGCTTTGTCGTCTTCCTGTAAACCAGATACAAGAAGATGCTATAAAACAGCTAAGATAAAAAGCAGGCATTGTTAACTTCTATGTATTCTCCAGTGTATACACACACCCACTCATTGTCATGATGTCAGCAAGCATACACACCACTTAGGTGAACGTAACATATTATCATGGAATTACTATATAGATTCACTAGTGACAATGTATGTAAATTCACATATTTGTTATCTTATGTTATGTTATCGGTATTTGCAAAGCTCATATTGCACCTTAGAAATTGACTGATAGCCAGGGCCACTAGAATTATACTGTAGGGGAAGCACCAAATTATGCGGCAGTGTTAACTAAATTATGCTGCAAGAAAAATCAAATTATGCGGTGCAACGCGGCACATCTTTTAATAGCATTATTTCATTATTTTATCATTTTTACACATGGTAATACTGTTAGGGCAAATAATTCACCTCATTAGTACCTGTGTATCAGACCTCTATGCTGGAATCAACAAATCCCTGCTACACAAACTCCAGACCATCCAGAACTCCACGGCCAGACTCATCCTCAGCACCCCCGACCTGAGCACATGACCCAACACCTGCGAGACCTCCACTGGCTCCCCGTCGAGAAGAGAGTAACCTTCAAGCTACTCACCTACGCCTACAAATCCATCCACAACATAGGACACACATACCTCAACGAAAGAGTCTCTTTCCACGTACCCAACAGAAACATCCGCTCCGCAGACCTCACCCTAGCAGAAACCCCGTGCAACCACAGAACCAGAGCAGGTGGAAGGGCATTCTCCTACATCACAGCCAAGGCCTGGAACGAGCTCCCAGTCAACATCAGATGCTCCCCCACTCTGCAAACCTTCAGTAAGAGCCTCAAGACCTGGTTTTTTGGCTGACCCGGAGCTGCACCCCCTACCTCCCTCCCCCAGCGCCTTGAGACCCTCATGGGTGAGTAGCGCACTTAAATTCCCTGATTGATTGATTGAGTGTAATACTGAAATAAGTAACTGAAAGATGACCTGTTAACCTTTGCAAAGGACCTTTCACTGCACGCAAATTCATGTTGCAACGTTTTTTGTAACTTTTGATCTGTTTGAGCTAGAAACAAAATGTTTTTCTTAAAATCTGCACATTGTGCAGCAGATGACAACTTATGTGGAAAATGTGGCAAATCCACAATTATGCAAAAAAAGCTGCTGCTTCAGAATCGCATAATTCTAGTGGCCCTGCTCATAGCTTGGGATGATGTGTTACAGGTTAATCCTTCATTATGACGAATTGATAAAATGAAAAAAGTAACCCTGATGAAAATAGGCTGCCAAAACTTCATTTTTGGAGAAAAATTAAACTGACAAAATACCTTTTCTGCAAAAATATAATGTTTGTATGGAAATGGTAAATGGGGATTTTGAAAAGGATGGTAGCAGTCTTTCTTTCATGTCGATTGCAACGTAGACCCAAAAAGAAAAACAAAAAACAGGAAGGCTAGGCTCAGTAAGATAGAAGAAGATGATGTATCAAAGGTTAGAAGGAAAAAGGGTGGAGGGGAGTTAATTGAGGGTGGGGTGTGCCATAGGTGGGATAGGAGAGGATATTAGGGTTTTGAAAACAATCGGGGGAACACCGGTAGGGGTGCAGTACAAGGGCAATAAAGGCGAGGGTGAAAGGGATCGAAAATAGAACAGGGTAAAGGGACTAGTCTTTAAAAAAAAAATCTGCAGGTTTAGGGGGTACTGTCCCCTTAAAAAGACAAAAACCATTATGAAGAAACACATTTTTCAACATGAATGGATTTCACCGGATTAGTTTAGTGAACCAGGTGAAATACATTTTTGGCGAGAAATTCTTCGAGATTGATTTGGCAGCAACAGTTTCCCAGAAACACTTCCCTAGGACGGTTTTTCATCGTGAAAACATACATACATGATTAGAGGTTGGCGAGCCACTTCAGGCTCAAGCCAGGCTCGAGCCAGAGACCTCGCTCTGGCTCGTCTTAGGTTCTCTTGGACACTCAAGCCCAAAACGAGCCTATCTCTTAATGTGGCTTCTGTCTGCAAACCACACTCTACCATATACTTCAAGAATTAAGAACAAAGCATAAGCCTTTGCCAGTAGTGGCTGGTGTCAAACCAAAGTAGTGGGGGGGACAACGACATAACACACAACAAAACACAAAAACAAATAACTTACCTGCCAAATCCCTTCTCTTCTGCTCCTCATTGGCTCCAGTCCAATGCAGGCTCACATGTTTTCGTAGGAGGCCACCACCCACTTTCCTGACTCCACACACATCTTCCATTGGCTTCACCCACTTCCACCATTGGCTCCAGTGACATGCACCCCATAATATGGCCTAGATAATGACTGATGGAGCAACATATACTAATAAGGCTAATAAGTCAAGAGAGATTTTTGTGCAGTTCACATCTGAATTCATGTTTTTTTATGGTGCTCTCAAAGTGAAAATGAACAAAAAGGCTATTCGCTCAGTGAAATAAAGTATTTGCCTATGATCACACCCTTTGGTCAAGCATAAAAGCCAGGATTGACCCCAGATTCTCCACTTTCACACTCTGCAATTCACCAATTATAATTAGATGTGTATTGCTTTCTAACATTAACGTTTAGCACTTTGTCCTTAATCCATGGGGCATAAGATTACAGGAGGGGTGACAAGCAGAATCCACATTTTATTTTTTGCAGCTTTACATGGTGTGAACCCTGATGTGGACAGAGGACCACTTCGCAACTGACAGACACAGAATATGTTACACTTTTTTTCCAGGCATATTTACCAGAAATCAAAGGGTGCAGCTGAGCCCAGGGGTTCGAACCTACTTCCCTCTGTCTCTTCCTTGCCTTCACCTCCTGTGCAAGCTCCTCGGACTTTCAACAGCTCACCCATCTCTATTGCAAGGGCCGACAATAGTCTCTAGATCTGGTTGGCATACATTTTTTAATGTTTGCAATTAAAATAAATGGCAGAAAAGAACCCACTTTAGATTTAATTTGCTGGGTATACACTGAAGTCGCGCTGCAGTGTCTGGTGGTGATAACAACTGTGCTAGACTTCCAGCCTGGCACCAACAAAACAAGCATTCACATGGACAAAAAGTGTTTCTTTTTATGGTTACACTACCTTTGCTGAAGGACGAGCAGCCACAGAACGCAGAGGATGGCTGCAGATGTACTCCTCAATGTACACACAGAGGTGCACAAGTGTGTCACATTTTTCAGGCCCTGAAAATGATAAGCATGCCACAGCTCCAAACGCACAAGCCCTCAGAACGAAGACTCAACATGGTCAAAACTGCAACTCAACTCAGTGGCCTCCGAGCAGCGCTTGCAGAGGCCGTCAGATGCACTGTGTGCTCCATGCACTCAGCCCACATGTCCCGCCATCGTTGAATGCTATCAGTCAATGGGAAGTGGGAATAGACAGCTGACGATACGGACATCCTCTCAGGTTTGGAATTCAAAAGTGAGCGCAGGAATCTGATTGACTTATTGCATCACCTTACTTGCAGCCTGGGCTTGTTTTGGCTGATTGCAGTGTAGCTCGGACTGCTAGGCAGGTGATGGAAAAAGCCAATCAGATGGCTGCGCTTACTTTTGAATTCCAAACCTGAGAGGATGTCCGTATTGTCAGCTATCTATTCCCACTTCCCACTTCCCATTGACTGATGACATTCAGCGAAGGCAGAACATGTGGGCTGAGTGCGCAGCATGCACAGTGCATCTGACGGCCTCTACATGCACTGCTCGGAGGCCAGAGTTGGGTTGCAGTTTTGACCAAATAATAATAGTTATCAGGCCCACTGCAAATGGGAGAAAAGGTTTATAGCTCCGGCCCTGTGAAATAAATGACTATGCTGAGCACCGGAAACCACCAGCACAAATAAAACACTGGTTTGGCAGTTCTAAGACGGCTGGCCAAATTGACGTGCACTGATAACAGTGCCATCCACTCCCCCTCCATGACAGCGCGCATGCGCAGTTCGTGCACGATGTACAGCGAGGAGGAGGAGGGTATCCCGGGGACGTCGCAATACAGGTAAGTGACTTTATTTCGTTTAAATTCGGTTGTCACTATTATTTTATTAGGGGGGGTGGAGGCAGGGGGGCAATTTAGCGGGGGGCTGGCTAACTCCGCTCCGCTGCGGAGTCAGAGTTTTTTCCCCTACTCCGCGTTCTCAGCAGGGCGCGGAGTAGGGAAATTTCCGCACACTCGGCTGGTGGAGCAGAGTTCTCCGCCCTCGCCTAGTATTTGGCCACACTAAAATTAGCCTCTGAGGGCTCAGTGTGTGTGGGAAGTGCAGTATGGTAACCCTAGTGTCCTCCCACATCTAACACTAAAATCCAGTTTTAGGCAGTCCTTGTATCCCCAAACAGTTCAGATACCATCAATTAAAAGAAGAAAAGCTGAAATTTCAGGAACCAGACAGTGGATATACCAAAATTGTTTTGCCATTCTGTTTCCTTCAATGAAGTGCGCCCCAAATGCCATAGGAAAACCCTAGAAGACCTGTCAAGTATGTCTTGACACGCCAACAGGATCTGACACTGTGATGTCAACAAGATGCTCACTGTGATGGAGGCCTAACTGATTGAGGGGGACAATCAAAGGGTGCAGGCCTGGGTGTTACCTATGTCTGCCTGTGGTAGGTTAGACCTCTTTGAAGTTAATTAAGTCCTAGGGCCCATCCCACGGCCATCCTGGCAAGGGCCCAACAACATCTCCCAGCGCCCAAGGACTTTTTTTCCTGTAATGGGAGCAAATGTCATAAGCAACCTACCTGGATTCTAGATGATTGCAATGGGGTGGCGACGCTAGTTCCCAGATCCTCCTGAGACTTGCTCTTGGTTTACAGGAGGGGACAATGCTCCGGTGGCAAATCCCAGGGGGAAGGGGGTTGGGGTGGAGAGAGCGTGTAGAATTAAAGATGCTGTGGCTCGTCTACTCAACAGCAACAGTACAGCAGGCATTCACACCAGTTTGATGAACGGTACCGGCAGATATGGTACCTATAAACAAACAAATAATAAGGCTTTAGTCTAGTATTAACTCTATCTTTTAAGGTATCACCTCACGAAAGCTTTTCAAATCTCAACCAACCTTTAGTTTTGTAGTTTTGCTTTCATTTAGATTGTCCGTAGAGACCCCTTCATCAAAGTTCTTGAAACTGTAGTGAGTATGATTTCAGCATCACAAGCAGATTTGGACGGGGTTAGCTTCACCCAAGTCCCCTCTGGCAGAACCCTGCCAACAGTATGTACAAGTTGAACAAAAATACTGGTTACCTTTGTTTGCAGCACGATGTTGTGACTGAGCTCAGTGCATAGTAAAATCAAGTCTGTTAATGCGTCTCTCCTTTTCTTCTTATTCTTTTGTCCATCCCGGTGCTAGACCAATGAGATACATTCTTTGTGGTGAGGTCGAAGCGGGAGGATCAAGGGAGCTGGCAAGACAGAGTCCTGGAAGCCTGAAAACAGGTAAGTGGTAGGCGAAGAGGCTAAGCGAAGGGGAAGAGTGTGGACGGTCTTTAAATAAGACTGCTTTAGAACATTCATAAAGGTCACATCCTAATTGTTTGTAACAAGAAATAGGTGCAGATAATTAACTTGATGAGGCTGTCTTCTAGAAGGTGTTTTAGAATGTTCACAAAGGTCGCATTCTAATCGCTTATAACAGGGGATTAATTTGATGAGGGCTGTCTTCCGGAAGGTTCACGTTGAAGTCATCTATGCCGGTTGCTTGATGCTTATTGTGGTGGATTTTCTGGATGTTTCCATGGCGCCTGAACCCTGACCATGCATATGCATGGTAAAACATTTGTAGAAGTAATTATTCCTTTTCAAATAAACCGGGGAACACAAGCTGCAGTTACCTTTTACCAACAGCATGTAATATGGTCAAAAGTCAGGGTACAAGACGTTTGTTCATTCATAAGTGTTTGGAGGAATGATATGAGTCATGCCGGTATATTGTGATAGTCAAGAGAGGTGAGCTGTGGCAGGAATCCTGACAGCAAGTTTACACCGCGTTCACACCCATTGAAATTCTAATTACTGTCTGGCAGAAGGCAGAGAGTGAAATGCAGTTTAACCTTCCAGGTACTTCAAGCAGAGCAAAGATCACTTTCTAAAACTCATATTTCCAAAATATGTTTTACAAATCCAACTTCACCAGTAAACTGGACTTGTAATAAATATTTCAAAAATTCCAAAAATGTAATTTGTAGCTGTTCCCTAGGTGGAAATATTATTTAATAACCTTAATATTGTATCCCAGTTTGTTCCTATGGAACGCCCAACCCTGCTACAATGAAAATAGCCCTTTGGGCCTTTTCACTATAAGGACCTGTTTAACATTAACCTTTTACATGTCCTACTCATAAATAACATGCACCCGAACTTGATTGGCAGTAAGGGTGACTTAGGGGTGACTTATTAATATTTAAAAGTAGGCTTTAGGCCTGTCAAAAGTGGTTATTTTGACAGGTCCAATTTGTTGTTAAAACCTGATAGCCAGGCTAATAGTAGGCCTGAGACTTGCATTACAGTGTGCCACTGCAGTTCATGGCACGAGTGCTGCAGTCCACTGGAAACATTTAATTTAAAAGCCCTGGGTACACTTGGTACCATGTACTGGGGACTTGTAGGCAAATGAAATAAATCTATCAGGTGAATACCAATGTCATCATGTTGAAAGGACGAACACAAGCACTTTACCATTGATTAGCATGGGTAAAGTGTTCTATAATCAGCAAAAATAGGGCTCAGCAAAAAGGCAAAAAATATTGTAGGTTTGAACACACTCCATTTCTTGATGACAAGGGTGCAACCCATGGGCTTTGAGTTGCCTGATTGCTGGCTGCTGGGGCACTTATCACCCTTCAGTCTGCATTCCCTATCTTTGGGCATGCACAGGCTTCTGGGGCACTCCTCTTGTTGCAGGTGGGCATGATTGGTGTGTGTGCAGGGCTTGCAGGCTTACTTTCATGGCATCTGGGCACCTGGGAAGGTCCCTAACCACTGGGTATTATGTGCTTGGTGATGCAGGTTTTATTCTGATGCTGCATTGCAGACTCTTGGTGGGGCAGTCATCAGTCACATCCTCACTGTGGTCTTCTTATCACCCCTTTGTCGCATCACTTGGCAGGCAATGATGAGGGTAAGAGACCATACAAGGTAGGAGCAGTTACATCTTTATTCCTAGTTTGTTCCAGTACAGCAAACCTGCCTCCATCTCGTTTCTGACTTCCCTTAAAACCCTATCCCTTCCTCCCACAGAGGTCACTTCCTGTCCACTGGCCTCTCCTGCCATTGGCCAGTGTCCTTACGGTCCTAAGTCCTGTCTCCACAGCCTGGGACCACTGTTATTGATAATGTTTGCCATACGTTTATGCTGGATACCCAGAAAGTGTACTATTTTTCTCCTTTTACTGTATTTGTCTTATACGAAAAACCAGTGAAGAAAATTCTAAAAAAAGATTGCCTATTTCATTAGTAATTTACATAAAATCTCCTGGTGGATAACCCCCTCCCCTCTCAATCACTCCCCCCTCACCCCACCACCAGTGACCCTCCCCCCACCCCGGCCACTTATCAGTCAGAATGAGAAGAGTTTCTCAGAGAAGAAGGAACACATATTGAAATGCAGCATACCTTGGTGCTAATTGGAGCTAGCCTACCATGTCTCAGCCACAGTGGGATCAAAATGAAAAGGAATGAAGAGGAAAGGAGAAATGTATATGTGCAGTGAATGCAGAAATATAAACAGGTTCCCTGTCTGTGACACTCTTCTCCTCAATAGAATAGACCCCAAGAGCATGTTAAAATGAGTAGTACGAAGTGCAGTTGTACTTCAATAGAATCCAGACAGAAGAAATCCGACAAATCTCCCTTCTCCCATTAGTGGTCATCTGTTTCAAGACTGTAGGGGTCTGTTAGGAAATCAGGAAACTTTAAAGCAGTTTGGCGCAGCCTAAAGGTCAATGGGACGGGGACAGAGTCAGGAACCTGTCAAGTTGGTTTCTCTGTTGGTCAATGCTACTGTGATATTTATTTTGTACATTTTTATCTTGTCTACTACTCACTGTGCCTTATGGCTGCTTCAGAGCGCTTTGCAGGGAAGTCAGTGGGAAGGAAGTAACATCTAATTGTGGACAGAAGGGTGGTAATTAACAATGACTGACGAGAGCCCATAATTTATGTTTGAAGACAGAGGGAAGTCTTGAGGCCTCCTTGGAATTTTCTGAAATCTATCTGAGGAAAGGAGACAGGGGAACTTCGAGATGGATCTAGCAAAACTCTTTTTGCAATGAAAGCAAATTCTATGAACTATAACAAGTGGAGTCAGAGAACAACTTACCATCCATCAACAGCAAGGAAAGGCTGGCTGCCTTTTCACTGATCAACCCCCTCTTATCAAAATGGCAGAATAGACCCAGTGCCAGGTCAAACCTCTAGAGGCCATATTTATTACTCCATGTCCCTCAACAAATCTGTTACATTGCTACAGAAATAAGAAATGTTTTCCATCTTTTGCTGTTTGGGAATTTTTATCAAACCACTTCTTTAGGAACCAAAGACCCAAGGGAGGCCACAAGACGCAATGGAGAGAGTGATGGGGCCACAACGCTTCTTAAAGCCTTGATAGCAATCATTTCATTTCCATTTTCCCATTTAATGTTCAATCTAAATGCAGGGAAATAAATGGGGCCAGGTGCCTGGCAGCAAGATAGCCCAGCCACTACCTGAGTGACAGAAGGCGGAGTGGCGAGCGGCAGGATTTACCGCATGCGAAGCAGCAGAGGCGCCTTGCATGGCCAACTACGGTATAAAGGGCCCTGCACTCAGATGCAGGAATGGTCTAGTCTGCATAAATGGCAGCAGGCATGGCTGTCTTGTAAGGTAAGCAGGGGATTTCTGGACAGCGGGACCCTGTAAGGTCACCATGACTACAATAGTCAGTCACATTTCGAGCCTCAAACCTATCTAACATGACTGATTCATCTAACCTTACTGACCCCGCTATGGTAGAAAAGTGATTAGTGGAAAATTGATTTAGTGCTATAGATTCATTACACATTTGGATTTTTTTTTTTTTTTTAGAATTTGCAAAGGTTCCAACAGTATGTCAGGGAAGGTGCAATGCTCAAAGGCTCCAAAGAGTTTTAACGTTTTTTATATCTATTTATGCACACAGGCAGACTTTCCTGCATGGATTAATGTTGAGTGTACGTATATGGGTAGGAAAGCGCCTCATATGAGTGCAATTGTGCTTGTTATTTTCATTTTTTCACCCACAAAAAAAAAAAAAAACATTTGGCGATAGCCTTTCCCCTCACCTACGCCTCCCCTCTTTAGAAACGGGTTTACTCGCGTCTTTTCTAGGAGTTCACATCTCACCTTTTAAAGGGTGAAATGGGGTTAACAATTTGTTGAACACCCACAGAGAAGTTATTTGGTGAGTTTTCACAAACTTTAAGGACATTACAGCACTGACGTACTCGCTCCATGGTGATTCCACGCTGCTGCTAGAAGGTTTAGTCATATGAAAAAATATTTACGAGAGCATTTCTTTCAAGTGTAAAACAAGGGTTTGCGAATTAAAAATTGACTTTATACTTTCAAAAAAGGCTATTTCCGCTTGGAAATTGAAATTAAATGTATAAATAGCTTCGTCAAGCTGGTCTAATGTGTCAGGTATGTAATTTACAGGTAGTTAGGGCAAGCAATTTCTATTATATACTAAAAGTAATAATTTCACATGAACTGTTTTAGCAGCTGAGAATTTGTGCCTGTTGTGAATCATTTATTAAAATGCTATTTTCTTGAGTTTTCAATAATCTCTAGATAATTTATTGTAATCTGCGTTAGTCGTGGTTCTACTCTTCTTTGCCCCCGACCTCAATAATGAAGTGAATCTTGCCCAGGCGAAAATAACTTTAATTGAATAAATTGAAAATATCAGTCACATTCACCGCCACAGCGGTTTACTAAAATTGCTGCAATTTCCAGAATTCTCCTTGGCATACGTAATCCTCAATTTGTGCAAAAAACACATGGAGCCCCGTGTTTGGATTTAAGGTCTGTGATATGAAAGAGCAAGTAGACTAGGTGTATGAATAAGAGTTTTTAGCCTGCCAAGTTTTCAATTTTTGATTTTCATCAAGTATTCAAGTCTGAGAAGTTTCTCATTTTATCTTTGCACAAATAAAGGTTTTTTTCTGCAAAGTTAGATAATTATAATCTAATTGAACACAACCAAGCGTGAAAAGGCACATTCATAGTACATTATTACCTCGGATGGTGCATAATATGTGAAGTGTCATATTACCATACTTATGGGATTTTCGAATAACAAGCAAAATATGAAATTCCAATAGATTATATGAATTACACTGGCATAGTTTACTTTTTTAGTTATATGTACATTTTTTTAAATACAATTAAATATATATTTATATTTAAATGTTAAAAAAGTTTATGAAAATAACTTAAAATCAACTAATAGTTATTTGTAATCCATGTATATTTTTAAGACGTGTAAACAAATTTTTTAAAGTAAACATTATTTCATGAGTTCTTATTTTTTGGTCAAGCCTACCTGACAGGACATATGTCTGGTTACGAAAGGCGAATTATAGACTTATCATAAACATACAGCTCGTCAATTGCTTATCATTGGTTGGCTTTTCTGTCACTCTTATTTGCCTGCCACCTATTCGTGTCCAAGCTTGTCAATCGTCTGTTTGTTCCTCTCATGCAGCTAAGCCTCTTTACCATCTCATTTGAATGGCTGGTTTCTTTGCTTCCACTGTTTACTTTTCAAACACTACGGGCATATTCTCAAGGAGCCATAGCCGATTTATCGGCACTTTAGCGCCGCAAAAGTGGCGATAGACTTATCGCCCTATTCACAAGCTGGTGCAAACTGCCGACATCGCCAGTTTTCCTGTGATAGCTGCTGCAAAACACATCGCCACGGATGAGAGTGACAACTAACGCTAATGATATGCAGAGTAGGCGTTCCCGTGCAAAAACACACGAAAACACCACTTCGCGATATTCTCAACGACCAGCCAGATGTGTGATGCGATCCGAAAACAGGCGATAAGGCGCGTTAGCAGCAGGGATTCAACACCTGCCTTCTACTGGTGTTAAGCAGGACGACAACCTGCAGTATGAAAGGGAGCCCAGCCTAGAGCCACATCTGAAGACCAACAGATGCCATGGAGACAATGATCATGCAGCCTGGAGACCCAAGAGGGCCACAACACCCACCGCAACCACCCCCCGGACCCTCCCCCCCCAGGTCATGAAGTCCAGTAGTCAACGGTAGTGGAAAAACAGAACTTTATTACAAATACATAAACAACAAGACGAAAAGCTCAGCCAAAGCGTTCCATTCCCAACGGGGAACTTCACCAGGGCAACGTGTGGATCCAATAAACTGCAAATGCTGCAGGAACTCCCCAATACCATTCCATATCCTTAAATCAGTAGTCAGAAACCTGTTGGAGAAATGGTGACAATGTTCAAGCGTCCTCATAGTCACAAACATAATCTGGTACAGTGTATTGCACTTGGACAAACCGGAATGCATACAGGTATGATGAATCCAGTCCAAATATACTGTAACAGAAGTCCGTGTGCTCGTGACCTCCGCAGGAAAGAAAAGGTTACGACCACACAAACATCTGTTACGGTCTCATTATGCAGGATTCATCATACCTGTAAACATCACGGATTGTATCATCTGGATACCCCTGCACCTTCACTTCCCCCACGCTGTGCATGAACAGCTGGAGACCATGCAAGGGAATGACTCCATAGCTGCCTTACCGCACGTGTCGGGGGCAATTGACTGTACACATGTACCACTTGTGCCCCCTGCCGACCCTGCACATGCACTGCTCATTGGTAAGTACTAACTGAACACACCACACACCTCAACTCCACAATCACACAACTCACAACTGTGGGAGAGCCCACGTAACATAATCACATACAACATGCCAACCAACATGCCCAACTACCGGACAAGACAACACAAGTAACCGTGGTAAAGGGGCCAGACATGTAGACAAACCATCCACAAAGGCAGAGCCCCTCTGCCACACAATTGCAGAATGTGGGGAGAGGTGGGAACCAAGAATGTGCGAAGGAGGCAAGTGACCCAGCAATAAGAAAGGACACAATGCCAAGTGTGGCGGAGATGTGCTGGACAGACTGCAGTATGCAGAGCACAGACAAGTCCATGTGGACATCTACTGCTGGTGTTTGCAGTGTAGTGGACAGTGGACGCAAACAGGTTTCCCCAGGCAGTGTGGAAGACCTTGGACATGTAGCCATGTGGTCCCCCCCTGTAAGCCTGAGCGGAGCGGCCTTGGCCGGCGTATGTCGCGAATGAATAGCCCGGGGGCCTGGGCATGGTCCAGTTCCGGGATGGCCACCACAGTAACTACTGCGTGTGTCTCTGTGTCCGCCATATCGTGACCATAGGCCTACACACACGTGCCCGACCACATTCAATGGCCGTATTCACAGTGGAGACGAGGTGACTACGTCCCAAGCCAACCCGCGCACATCTCGTCAGCGTATGCAGGGTCGTGTCTGCCAGGGCAGTGCCTTCCACCCAGCCACGAGGCCGCCGCCGTGACCGGTGGTGCCTGCGCGATCCTGTGCGCCTGCTGCACCCCAGCCCTGGTCCCCAGACCGGTCCGCCACCCAGCGATGACTGCCCGCCCCAGCGCACCCAGGCCTCAATGCTCACCTGCCGCCACCAGCGTGTCTCCAAGAGGGCCCTCCACGTGCCGGTGCAACCTCCTCAGCCGATCGCTGGATTCCGCGCCACAGGCCCCCAGCGCACCCTGCGGCACCGCACCGCTGAGTCATGTGTGTGCTGACTGCTGCCTGCGCGTACACTGCGGTCCAGCAGGGCTCACAATTCAAATCGAGTCTTGATTTGCTGGACGGCGTATCGAGGCCAACGCATCCACGCAGGCTGCACACCCGCTCAGCTCTTTAGGTGGGCCTAACTCTGTGCACCGCAAGTCATCGCCACGTGGCGGTAGGCCCGTGCCGGAAGCAGGCCATCGGGTGCCACTAACTCAGTGCAACGCAAGTCACGGACCCTTTATGATTGAGTTCCGTGGATGCGGACGCCACCATGTCACCTCCGGCAGTGGGGGATGTGCTGTGGTGGGCCCCTTTTATTGGCAGGGTCACATGTCCCGTGACGCCTGTGCTGGATGGGTGTGGTGTGGGTGTAAACCAGCCCTCAGGGAGTGGCTGTGGCATGCTGACAACTAGACCAGTGACCAGCAGATCACTACAGGGAAGACCTGGGACATGTAGCTGTGTCATCACCCCCTGTGAGCGTAAGCGGAGTGGGCTGGGCTGGCATATGCCAGTCCAGCGTAGGGGTGTGAACAATGAGCCAGGGGCTCTGGGCGTGGTTCAGTTCTGGCCTGGACAAGGAAGTAACCAATGCGTGTGTCTCCGTTGTAGTGTCTGCGCCACCCGGACCGCAATCGGCAATGTTGCACCCTGTGATCCAGGCCCCACAACATGTGCAAAATGGACATGAGGGGGAATCAGTGACCCTACATTCATCCATACTGTCATACTTGAAGAATCATAGACATGACACATCTGTGTGAATTTGAATGTTTTATTCACATTCAGTGGAGTGCTGCAGCTGGAGCAGTACAGGGCCATGCACACCCCACTTGACATTGTTGCCCCGTGGAGGGCCAGCCAGAGTCCATTAGGGAAGGACAAATTCATTGGAAGAGGAAGAGTTCAGTCCGCAGTCTGATTGCTGTGTCATTGGTAACCAAACAGAATATGGCAGTCCATGTTGAGGTCCAAGGTGAGTGCCGCAGAGTGTATCGGGGGACAGTGGAAGGTGATGATGCAAAGGGCCTAACCAAGCTGAAACAGGCCATGTGGCGGAGATGAATGCTACCGCTTCCTCATTACCACACCGTCAGTCTCATCCACATCATCGTCCTCTGATGTGTGATGTGCCTCACCTGTGGGTGGTGGTGTTTTGGCTGCAGCACTGTGTGGCACTGACACATCAGGGGCTGGAGGTGGAATGTCTGCCGCACTGTGGGGCACTGACACATCAGGGGGCGGAGATGTGGATGGTGTAGGAGCAGCAGCATTCATCTGCGCCAGGCCTTGTGGCAGCAATGCCATGATGAGGATCTGCAGGGCATGGAAGATCCCAGCTACATCTCGCTGATGTGCAGCCGTGGGAGCCATCCTTTCCGCCTCCATCCGCACCATGTCCTCCATGAGCCTCCGCATGTGTCCCAACTCCCGGCTGAGATCGCTGGAGCCACTCTGATTAGACAGGTGTTCTTGTCTCCGAGTCATGACTCCAGCGATGTCAGCCATGGCTTGTTGGAGAGCATGGAGCGGACTGTGGGTGTCCGTTAGGGACTGTAAGTGGTCCCTGATGGGACGTAGACACCCATGGATGGCATCTAGTTTGGCTGCCATGAGGTCGAACCCCACCCACACCTGCTCAGCCATCTCCTTCTGGCCCTCCAACACACGGCGTTAAAATGCCATGTGTTGGTCGTGGGGATCCTGGGAGACAGCCGGGGTGGTGGGTGCTTCATGCTGTGTGGTCTGTGCAGGGGGTGGGGTCTCCTCGATGCAGCTGGGCTGCCCTGCTCCTGGGGGTGGGGTGCGGAAGCTGTCCATGAGCTCTTGGAGGGCGTCGGTGTCGAAGGTGGGGAGGTCCACCTCGACATCAGTGAGGAGGTGTTCGGTCTGCTCTGCAGGAGGTGATGATTCTCCCTCTGCAATGTAAAGGGGAGATGCAGTTTAACAGTGTGTTCCATGTATGTTCATGCATTGGCCAAGTTTCCAAACAGACTGCATGACAATGTACATTGTGACTGTTTAGGAGGAGCTGCCTATCTGAAGCGGGACAGTGGACATTTGTGCACCATCAGGGATGTGGGGTTGTACTTGTTCATTATCATGTCACAGTTTCCTGCTATGCCAAATGTGATTGGACAGTTTCTACACACCAGCGGCAGCAGTTGTGTCCTCTGTTCTGTTGTGAATGTGTTGCAGTTTGTACCACATTGTTGTCAATGTTGATGTGCTCTGATTCTTGTGTGTGTGCTGCATTGTGGGAGAGTCGCCCCTGCAGCTCAGACTTTGCTTGGCCTTCTCCCTTTCAGGCGGTGTGCCTTTGACTTCTGTGCTTATGCAGTGCTGAGATTTTGCATACTTGGGTAAATTGGGCTCTTGGTGGGAGTTGGGACTCTTGGGCATGGTTTGTCCGCAGATGTCTTGTTGCCGTCAGGGGTTGTTTGTGCACGTGGATGTGTCAGTGTGTGACCTGCTCCTTTCCGGATGTGGACCACACTCAGCCACCTCGGTGTTGTGGGGTGCAACATGTCATGATGAGTGGCCTGCAGACATGCTCATCGTCATGCAGTGTCACTTGCATTGTCAGTGGGGCTCACGGATCCGCAGCTTTGCTGGGTTCAGCACATGTGCATGGGTTTGTTGTGAGATTGGTGATGTGTGGGGAGGGCCCCCTCTGGGCACATTGTGGACGGGGGACTACTTGCTGTTTCTATGTGTGCTGCAGTATGGCAAGGAGATCAGGGACATGATCCAGAGTCATTGTGGTTGTGCAGTGTGCTATACTTCATTGTGCATGTGTGCCGTTGTGCCCATCTCCCCCGTCCCCCAGTCCCTGGTGGTTACTCACCCTGTTGCTGTTGTGTCAGGTCATGTTGAGCAGTGTCCGGTCCCCCGACTCCTGCCACCGTCTCCACACTGATGACTGTGGACACCATTTCCTCCATCTCATCCAGCTCCTCCTGTGGTGCAGGACTCCCACCCCCAGTCTGCATTGCTGCTTTGCGGTTGTTTGCGAGTTTCAGCTTGGTTTTGCGCTTCACATCATTCCAGCGCCTCTTGAGCTCTTCCATTGTCCTCCTCAGCACTCCGACTGCCTTCACCTTGTCCAGGATGGACTGCCATATTATATTTTTAGTTGCCAATGACACAGTGGAGGTGACGAACAGTTGTTGATGGTGTTCTACCACCTCCATTATCAGGATCCTGTTTTCCTGCGGACTGAACCGCGTCTTCCTCTTCTTCTTCTCCTTGCCCTTCCCTGACCCCGAGGTCCCAGGCTGGTCCTCCGTGGGGCTTGTGGGGTTCGGGTTGTCCTCTGTACTTGCTCCGGCTACCTCCATTGTGCTTCACAGTTGTTATGTATTTTTTTTTTGCAGCTTTTATGGTGATTTTTCCCGCCTGACGTGGGAATTGCAAGCCTGGTGCTGCTTGTCGCCGATTTTTCTATCGCGGTTGGGCCCATCGCAACTTTTTTCACGTTCGGGTTTCCTTTTTTATCGCCGTCGTGGTAGTTGTATCGCGGACATTTGAGGTGTTATCGGGAAACTATCGCATGTTACCGCCGTGTTGAGAATACGACGTTGACACAGAGTTATTTTCCCGCGATAGACGGCGATATGAAAAATTGCGATAGCCTATTTTGGCGATGTTTATCGCACGTTCTTGAGAATATCCCCCTACTTGTTTTCTTTTCAGTTATAAACTCTGCCAAAATGTAGGAGGTTTCCAGCTGCCGGCCTTGTGTACTTTTCTCCCCCTGCACTCCATGCTGCTCACTCTTGCCCATGTGCTTCTCCCAACCCCTTCCACATTGCACTCAACCTCGAGTCACCCTTTTGCTTTCCTGAATATATGCTTCTCCTTCGTCCGCTCCATGTTTCTCTCTCATCCATTGCTTCTCCTCCCCTCCCCTCCCCTTCCTCCGTGTTGCTAACAACTCACCTTCTGTGTTCCTAACCCTACCTCCTTCTCTGTTGGACATTGCTTTTCCTCCTCACCCACATCTCCCTATAATCCATGTAGCTTGCCCCTTCTACACCCTACTTCTCTGTCGCCCATTGTGTCTCCTCCCCTTGCTCCCCTGCATGCTCCCTCCGTGTTGCCCTATCCAAGCATTCGGTGTTACTCCAACACCCGCATTTTAAAAAAAACACTGTTGCATATTTTTTTCATTTTATTTTCTGATACAATTCAGATCGCCAAATAAAAAGTAAAAAGAGTAGCTGCATCATTTTGTAGGCATACACGTGTGGTGCGTGAGCCTACAAAACAATACAGCCAACCGAGTGATAGTTTTTTTTCTAATTTAGCCTTGCAGCACAGCATCTGGGATGCTGTACAGCATCAACTAAAAACCATTAATAAAGCAAAGACGAAACCTAACGGCTTTGCAATTGTTTGTTTATGTCCCTACCTCCAATATTTTCTATGGGAGGGTGTCGGACATGTGTGGTGCTGGACTTACTCCTGGTCTTAACTGGAGTACATTTAATACTGCTTTGGTCCGTTTTTGGCTCTAGCAGCTTTAGAAATGCAGCTTCTGAATAGGAATGAACTTACTCCTTTGTGTCAGTGTAAAATCCTCCCTTAACTCCTCTTTACTCCTCCCAAAAGCCCTCCTATGTGGTAATATGTATTCCCCATTTTCCAGCCATTACACCGTCCCTCTCAATTTACTTCTAAAAATGAAGGAGTACATGTGCGGAGCTCTCCACAGTCGGGGCAGGTATCTCCGCACAGAAAGGCAAATCAGAGGTTTAAATCCCTACATGCAGGTATGTGAACAGCATTTTGTAATGTGTGAGTAGCACTATTGTAGTACTACTAAACGTACTGCAAAATGTAGTTTGTGACTGGACCCCTAACTGTTATCTGCAAAGAATGCTTGAAACAGTGCAATTTTGATATGTATATGTATGACATAACATTGTTACAATAGTTATGATGTTCATGTTGAAGTGGCAAGGCAAAAATCTTTGCAACATAGGTTGGATATTCATAGATCTTTGCATACTTTGCAAAACAATTTTGCACACCCATACGTATGAGGCATACCAAAGGAAAGCATACAGAGACTACAGTGAGAAAATCTTAAATGCAATGGTGCAAACCAAAAACAAAATATTAAGCCTCTATTGCAAGCATAATCCTTGAATAGTTTTCCTCTTACCTATGCGTATCTCCTTCTCAGTTTTATCGATTCCCACCTCAAACCTCATCCAGCTCTCCCCCAATAGTATACCCTGAGGTTTCCTGGGCTTCTCCTCCTTTCAGTCTATATGATCTCCTTTGGTACCATTATCTTATGGCCTTCTATTATCCCAACTGTATACGGATAACCTGGAATCTCACTGAAGTTCCCTATGCACAGATGCCACCTTACTCTTATAAATAATTACTGTAAATGTTTAAATAGCTTTACTGCATTCTTTATGTGTCTTATTTGCCACATATTATGTTCTCTTATTTCATCTTATGTTATCTTACGTTATCTTATGTTATGTTAACTTAAGTTATTTAATCTTATGTTAAGCTTCACTATGTTATATTGTGTTACATTATGCAGGTTCAGGATAAATTGATGTGACTAAATCTGAAAATTGATCCAGCACGGAAACTCCTTATTCGTAAAGAAGATGAAAATAATAAGAAGAATGCATGTAATGCCAGTCCACTTTTTTTTGGGATCCAACCTGGGTGGATTGGATTGGAATCTTCAGTAAGTCATAGTGAAGTTCCTGCCATGGAGGTGGAATCCACATCATTAGTAATGACCACGACGAGGAAGAGGGACCTGGTGGTAGTGACTGTTTAAAAAAATGTTTGATGAGCTATGATCAAGCTCAACTTTATGATGTCACTTCCTGTGATATCATCAATGGTCAAAAGGTGGATGATAACACTGCCACCTCTTTTATGAAATTTATAGTAGGGGTGGGTGGTAAATTCCACTCTGCTGGCGGAGTATGTGAAGTTTTGTCCACTCTGCACTCTGCTTGGAGCGCAGAGCTTCGCAAAAACTCTGCCAACCGTCGTGTGGTGAAGTTTTTCTCACGCGCGGCTCGCCAACGCTATGTTGGCGAGTGCAAGAGAGAAAAAACAAGCGCTACACTGCCTGCCAGCGAGATTTCTCAATGGGGAAGGTCGCGGCAGGTCGCTTCTGCTAGTGTTGAGAAAGTTGCTGCTCACGTTGCAAAAGCTGTCACTCAAGTAGAAAATCTACTCAGAAAGAAGCAGCGCTGTTGGATATAGCCGTTCTTAAGAGATTTTCCTAAAACATTTTGCTTTTTGTCCTCCTGGTTTTTGCTGACTCTCTTTTCATGGTCTTAGGACTCTGGGCACTTTCCCACTGTTCTGCAGTGGGAAAGCACATGCGCCCTTCCTACACATGCCAGGAAGTGTTGCTTACTTGATTGGTTTAGGTGTCATACCTGTGAGTGCCCTGTAAAAAGGTACACCACATGCCCAGGGTGGGTACTGCACTGGCTAGTAGTGGGATGCAGCTCTGATTGTACCACCCACCAGAATAGCCTGTCGAACATGTATCAGGTCTGCCATTGCAGGCCTGTGGGTGCGCAGCTGTGCTTGTGCTTAGGTTGGCATTTATCACTCCTTAACCAACCCTGAGTGGGTCTTTCACTACCACTAGAGCACCCTCTAGGGTAAGCCCTAACAGGTGGAGCATGTGGTAGGTGGTAAGCAAGGCAGGCACACATGGGTGTTCCCTGCTCAGGTATTGAAGAGCCCCCACGTGGGTTCACCCTATCTAGGAGGTCGGCTCTTCCCAGGGGACACACCGGGGTGTTGCTGATTCTCTGTTTTTGGCATTAGGGCTCTGGGCACTCTACCACTGTAAATGCAGGCTGGTGTGTGTGCACTTGCACCTATGGTGTTTTAAACATGTCCGCCTGCCATTGTAGGTCAGTGTGTGCACAATTGAACTTGTGCTCAGGTTGGCCTCTTTAAATCAATAGCCAATCCTGAGGGGATGTTTCACTACCACTGGAGCACCCCTAGAGTATGCCTTAAGGGGTGAAGCGAGTGGTAGGTGAAAGGCAGGGTAGGTACATATACATAGAATACCCATGTGTGTTTTCACTACCTATCAGGTTTGCTCTTCCTACAGGCTAACATGGGGAATGTCTGAAATTACTTCAGGCTGCAATAGTGGATTGCAGTGGAGCAGCCTCATAACGTTTCCTATCATTGGATTCACAATGACAAACCCTTTCCTGTGGTAAAAGTGGTATTGTCATTAGTAACTTAGAAATGCCACCACTAGAAAGTGGCACGACAAGGAACCTAGCTACCATTTTTTGTGCTGCTATCTACTTAAACAGACCAAGGGCCAATATAAATTTTCATTGGTCCTGGTTATTTATTTAACCATTATTTCATCATTTCATTGTGTCATTTTTTCATTTTATACATGTCTGAAATAGGGAAAACACTGTTTGTTTGAGAGAAGTGCAAGGCAATAAGTTGTGAACATGAAGGACAGCACACTAAACACACAACTTTACAAATAATGCGTACAGATAATTTCAAAATAATGCGACAAAACAATACACCAGTCGGTTGTTTCAAGAACATCATACGTAAAGCAATCCCATAGTATAAAGTTCATATTATCCTTAGAGGGATGCTCGCCATTGGGAACAAACGTAACTAGTAGCTAGGTTCCTTGGCGTGCTACTTTAACTAGGCCCTATCTAGCTACTGGTATTTGGGCCTACCCCCTTTTTACGACCACTAGAAAGTGGGCATTTCTCAGCACTAAAACTCTTGGTGTCCTTTTTGCCTGGTTCCAGTCCACACTGGGGTCTGGGGAAGCACATCTGGGCATTCCAAAGCGACAGCTATAAACATTGGGTATGCAACTGGAATGACAGACCTCTGCCATTTGAGGACCTGGCTGGATAGATTGGGAGGAGAGGTTTTGACACTTCGCCTCTGGGAGCCATATCATAGCCTAACTAAAGATTAAGATCTGCATTCCACGGCCTCATGGTAGACAGGACTGATATGTTGGGGAGACATCTGTGGTTCACAAGGAAACCTTCTGAACGACCCCCCAACTTCAAAGGCACAGTACAGAATAACTACTGGTGCCATACTTCAGCAAGTTAGAGATACACTTGTGGGGACATGGGACCAGAGATACCGGAACTGCATGGTGCACACTGCCAGAGGAATCTGTTGTGCACAAGGAGGATTACTGCCACTGAAAGGGACTGTGAACTCCTTCCTGAATATTGGCTGGCCTGGGCTGACTACCTGCTGCTGTGTGGCACTCTGAAGTGTGCTCTCCAAGGGCTTGTTGGCTTGCCCCCTGTTCTTTTGGAGGTCTCAGGGACATAAAAGATCTCCTAAGAAGGAGCCACACCGTCTACGTGTGATACCTGGAGCGCGGTGCCCTCTCAAGTGCCCACATCATCTGCTACAGGTACTGTGCCTCCTTTCCAGGGAGATATGGACTTTGCGACTCTTCGTTGTGTGTGACCGGTATTGTCTGGTGTGACCCATATCAATGCTCACCGAACGGTGTGGCTAATTTCCAGGGAGGTACGGAATTTACAACACTTCGTTGTGTGTGACCAGAACTGTCTGGTGTGACTCGGAGCAATGCGCACCAGATGCTGTCCCTCATTTCCAGTGAGGTACTGAGTTTGCGACTCTGCTTTGTGTGAGACCGGAATTGTCTGGTGCGACTCGTATCATCGCGAACCAGACGTACCTGGATTGCCTGGGTGCTACTCTAATCAATGTGCGCCTGACAGGGTGACCTTTTCATCCGAGATGCTCCCCTACTTCATTGCCCATTCATTGATTGTTCCTTTTAGGCCCTCAGTGCGGCGGAACAACTGCCCTCTCCTCACCCAGCCCTTGACGACATCGTGTTGCCAAGTAGTATTGCCCGGATTGGGCCTGGGTGAGTGATTGACTGGGCTGAAGGAACGCTTTCGAGAGTGATCGGAAGTGGGTCAAGAGACTCGGTGACCCCCCCCCCCAGTGCTTCACAGAACTGAATGGTGCCGCAAGGCACATTGTGGAACCCTTTTGAGTGACCGACTATCGCACTGAGCCCGCTTCTGCTGTGCATCCTGTGGGTGAACTTCCCAAGTGATGGCCAAACCCTCATTTGACACTGCCTCCTGATTAGTCCTGCTACTACCCCCCACCTTCTTCCCGGGGTCTGTAAGGGGCATATTTACAACTAAAGTGGCAGAGCGTGGCGTTAAGCCAATAAGTCTAACGCCGCGCTCGTCACTTGAGAAACTCAAGGCTGCACCGTATTTATAACAATGCGGTGCAGCCCTGGGTGTCCCTTCCTGCACATAAACAATCATAAATGACAATTTGTAACTTCTATGTGTGCTGCTTGTGCAGCACACATAGAAGTTGCAACTCGTAATTTTTAAAATGATTGTTTATGTGAAGGAAGGGACACCTTCCTGCACATAAACAATCATACATGGCGTTTTGCTGTTTCTATGCATGCTGCACAATGCCGCACACATACAAACAGCAAAAATGAGGAGTATAAAGCATTTTTCCTCGTTTCGCCTGTTTAAGACCAGGTTTTCCTTAGTCTTAATTTTGGCGGTGCCCCATTGTGGGAAAACGAGGCAGTATCTGTGAGGCCTGCACAAATAACACGTCTCCATTTGTCCTTCACTGGGAACCAAACACCCCATTGTAGCGCTTGACTCTCAGAGGGTAGTGTTACAGAGCAGTCTAAGGCTTACTCAAGGGAGGTGGTGTGGGCTAGTAATCGCCATTTACCAGTACGCAGAAATAACACTCAATAATTGATTGTCCAGTCTGTACTTTGCTTTATAAAAGGAAGAGTACATTTATTAAACACACACACTAGTCAATACTATGCAACAATTTACAAATATACATAAGCTGTTGGAATTACTTTGTGACATTGCATAACATTCCCACCCCTCCCGCAGGGGGGGTGGGGTCTAGTACCACCACTCCCATGTATGCACATCATCTTGCCCCCAATGCAGTAGGTTGACCATAACCTGTAGTGAGGGCCTTGCCCACTGGCACCATCCCAGTGGCGACCCACCCCATTATCTCAACAAGCATTTAAATTGGGCACACCTGCCATGGTGACACACAACCCTGACTGAGCATCTCATACTGACCCTACAGTACACACCTTAGTAGCTAACAGTCTGGGTTGTTCCTCACCTAACGCAGCAGCAAGACTACATGTTTAGGGATCACTTAAAATGACGCTACTTATCATAGCTGATAGCAGTTATAATGCACTGCAATCAAAGACTCTAAAAGGCATCACAGTTAGAGTCACAGGATTAAGCATATACAGCCTGACAGCCTAACAGGAATGTCCAGCAACATAACCCCACTTTGCTTGTGACTTCACATTACACATGTGACTTTCAGTCCCTTAAAAGAAATAACATTAGGTAAATGCACTTCTCGTGCAATTGCCTCTCCTTCACCTCCAGGGGATGCCCTTCTCCAGACATCCCCAGCTCAGCCCTTCACACCTTGGTGCAGTCCCAAACGCAACCCCAGCTGAAGAACAAAAGTTCCAGCCACAGAATGCTGTTGACGCATGGCTGAGCCCTTGAGGAGTTGCTTCTTTCAAGTCCCCCAGAGACTTAGGGAGGGACGTTCCTCACATTGTGCTGGGGGAGTCTGCATGCTCCTGCAGCTCCCCTGCACCTTTGCATCCCCTTAGTGGTGACCCCGTCCTCCTGGGGCCACCACGCACAGAGAACAAGCTGCTTTTCCTTGCAGGCCGGTTCGGGCCTGCAAGGCATTATGGGACAAGGTGCTCCTGCTCCGTGCATAACAGAACATCTGCTCCCCCGCTGCTCAGGGAGAGCCGCGCTACCATCGATGGCGGCCTCACGCCGCAACATCTTTTCTGATGGGGGCCCAGTCCCACCCGGACCCCTCACATCCTCAGGTAAGTGTCCTTGCAGCTCAGGTAGCCCAACCCCGGCTGCTCCTGCCGGCTCCCTGCCCGGCCCGTACCTTCGCGTGCGGCCGCGGGAGCCGGCACGTCCATTCTTGTCTGCCCGCTCCTGCGGGCAGACGCCAAGACTGCCGCTGGCCCAGCGAGGCCTCGGGGGAGTGCGATGGCACTGCCCCCTCCTTCCCGCTGCTCCGGGGAGTGCGGTGGCACTACCCCCTCTCCCAGCATCACAGTGGGGCCCGGAGTTGGGGATCCCAGGCCCCCTGGGGCAATCTTCACTGGGAGCACGGCGGCGCTCCTCGACTTGACTTCCTGGCTTAGGGGCCCGGAGTTGAGGTCCCGGGCTCCAGGAAATTCTTCACGGGGAGCGCGATGGTGCTACCTGGCTTTTCTTCTCCCGTGAGGGGGGATGCGCGATGGCAAGCCCCCTCCTCCTCATCACCATCATCGGGGCCCAGAGTTGGGGGTCCCGGGCCCCAGAGGTCTCCTCGCGGGGGGCGCGACGGCACTCCCCCCTCTCCAGTGTCATCGGGGGCCAGGGTGGGCTCCTGACACTCCTTTTGGGCCTCTTCACGGGGAGCGCGATGGTGCTCCCCGACTTTACTTCTTGGGGGGCAGCCCCCGGGACCTGACCCACCCCAGGGGCACATCTAACACCGCCGGCGGAGCCCCACCCACTTCGTCGTCGGTCCCAGTAAAGGTCAAAGGTCGCCTACCTTCTGGGGGGGCATATCTCAGCCCCCAGGGGACCGATTCTCACCATCTTGGCCTCTTCTTGCTCCTGGTGGCCCGCCCTAGCCACTGGGAGCACTTTCCTCTGCCCTCCTGGTCTCAAACAGGGTGATCTCAGCAGGGAGCTGTCTTCACTGGCTCTCTGCGCCAGCCTTTCACTGGGCTCTCCTCCTGGGCCTCTCTTCTTGTTGCGCAGAGGCCCAGGCTTCTGCTCACTAGTCCTGGACTCCCCCACAGGTGCAATCCAGGGACCTGGGACAGTCAGGGGGTTCCTCCCTCCAACTGCCCATGGTGCCAGGCTCCAGCACCAGTCTTCCTCAGCAGACCACACCCCAGAGAGAGCTCCTCTTCCTGTGCAAGACCTTTTAAAAGAATTTGGAGGGGGCTGGCAGGAAGGCTCTTGCGCCCTATCCTGCAGCGACACATCACCTCTCTGCCCCTGCTCCCTCCTTCCTGCACAGGCCCCTGTGATCATTCAAAATGGCGTCGTCCAGGGGTCTAATGCCACATGGTCTCTGAAAAGCCCCCTTACCCCCTGTCTGCCTTCATGGTCCAGAGCAGCTTGGTGCCTGGCACCAGGTGACAATAGCTGATAGATAATCTGCAGCTCCAGCCACCATCTCTCCCTCTTGGAGAGGAGACCTTCGCCCTTGGAATGCTTTTAGTGAAGGGCTAGGCCTCTGATCCTACAGCTTAGGGAGGAAGGTCATTAATCCAGCCTGGCAGGGTCACACCCAGCCAGGCTCTGGTTATGAGCTGAGTCAGAGGAATATGACATTTCTGGATGACCCATAAGCAGTACAGATATGGCTTTGGACTCAGCAGAATACTTCTTTTTACACAACTTACAGTGTACTTTGGTGCGTGTTGGGAATTTGTAGGCCCTAGGGAAGTGAAACTACCCCATGTGGTCCCCATCTTCATAGGAGAATAATGGAGTGTTCCTTCAGTGAAAACAGTAAAGCACACTGACTTTCCCTTATATGTGTCTTCCCATAGTATAAAGCCTATTCCATGTCACCACCCAACTCTGCATAATTCCTGACATACCATTCTATCTGTACCTGCTCCTGGGCTGCGCACAACAGGAATCTCCCCCACGCAGCCCCTACTCGTGTGCACACGCATGTGCACACGTGCCTACATGTTACCAGTCCGGTGCCCCTTACTCTGGCTGCAGCACAGCGGCCGTCTCTCACAAGGGGGACACCGATAAAATCCACATGCAGTCTCTTTCATCATGAGTTCACTGTGAGTCCCAGCTTATGAGGCTCTCCCACAGTAAAAGCTCAAAAATTAGGTGTTCAAAAAGCGAAAAATCCGGGCGACTCAGATGGGCAGAACCACCTTCTAACATCCATATTTACACCACCCTTGTAAATATGGGGCAGTGTCATAATCAATGGGTATTGCGGCAGAACGTCCACCACAACACTCATTGCCCAACCCTTTCAAGCTAAGTATAGCGTGAAAGGGTGCCTTATTCACAAGGTGGCGTTAAGCCACATTAAGTGGCTTAACGCCGCCTTGTGAATTAGGAAATGCCCCTATCGCTACAGGAACATCGATAAAAGTGACATTACTGTGGCGATAGGGGCTTGTAAATATGACCCTAAGTGTGACTTTGGGTGGGAGGGCTGGTTATCTCCAACCCGTGGGTGTAGGGTAGTCCGGTAAGTTGAAGGGTGGAGAGAGAGGCTTGGGCAACGGGGTCTGCAGTGTGCTATCCATTGACCTGCTGCATATTGTTTGCACCGCATTATGGTACTGTGTGTGTATGTGTGCGAGTGCATTCCATACAAGCCCACCTGATATCCGTTGTACCGCGTAACGGTGCTGAGAGAGTGTGTGTGTGGCAGTGACTGCCTGCAGACTGGCCGGGATTCATTGCACCGCCCGGCGTTGTTGCTTTACATGTTGATTCCTTGCCAGCAGAATACTACATTTGTCAATGATTTTACTCGTGCCCCCTTGGCCCATGGTGCTGCTTAAAAGTGTTGTAATTATTTGTATGTACATATTTTTTATATCGTTGTGATCTGGGGTGCACCCTAAATATGTGTGGTATTTGATTATAATGATTGCCAGAGTGGGCCTAGGTTTGACAACGTTTTGCACCGCATAAGGGTGCTGGGGGGGTAAAATAGGATCTTTCACAAGTGTGCATACTACTGATGTCATTTTAACACGGTTGGGCCTAGTACTGCAAGTAATATTTCCAAGTGTGATTTATGCCCAGAAATACCTGATGTTCATGTTGTGTTAACTAATGTATGTTAAATATAAACTTTATTTACATACACCAAAGTCTCTTCTGTGACGCTCAGTGTATTTATTGTGTGGGCGTGCTGTGCCAATGCTTTACACATTGCCTCTGTGATAAGCCTGACTGCTTAGTGCCAAGCTAACCAAGAGTGAGCACAGATGAGTCTTAGTAAGAGCTTTGAGCTCGAGGGGGAACATGGCGGCCGGCTAAGGAGGCGCCCACGAGCGCTCGTCTCTCCAGCTGCGTGCACGCCTAAAATGGACAAAGCCGACAGAATGAATTGAGACCAAGCGTGATATAGTTACCCATAACTTCGCCTTCTCGCCTGCTCATTTTTGGGGTACTTTATTTTCCTTCTTCCCGCAGTGGAATCCTTTGAGCACATTGCCGCCCGAGACGCCTTGGGGCGCGCAGCCAGCCACGCACGGGTTTCCGTGGGTCCTGGCCACTCGACTGCTCCAGCGAGATCAGAGAGCTGCTGCACGCGTTTGCCTCCAGGGACAAAGCGGCAGAGTCAGCACAAGCGTGCAGCCGCGGAGAGTTGCTTCACAACCAGCTCTGGTCCTCGCTGAGCATATGAGCCCCAAAAGAGTGCCCGTGGCAGAAAAAGAACCCAAGGCACCGGGGAAGTCATCTTTAATCACTACTGCTACGCAAAGAAGGAAGACTGAGGACAAGCAGAAGGTTCCACCAGTGGCAAACTCTAAGAAAACTAACAGGTATGCCTTAAGGAATCAATGTATTGAGATTGCTGGGACCCAAGCATTGCATGAAAAGCAGAGGAGTGGAAAGGTATCCCCCCAGTTATTATTCCGATATTTCAGGCTCCTAGTTCCTCATTAGGAGTACCTTGCCAAGATCACACCCCTAAACACCCTCATAGGAAAAAAAAAGAGGTGTTGATACCCCAGCTACAGTAAGGGGGAGGCAAAGGTCAAAATAACGCCCTCATTAAGGTCCTATTTTAAGATCAGTGAGAGTGTAAGTACATCTGCCAGAGAAATGGAGGCCCCAGATCCGCTGGATGGCACTAACATTATGAGACGACAACTGGCCCGGGGAGACCCTGATCCCACCTGAGATATCTTTGGCTAATAGGTATCAAGTCTTAGAAGAGATCACTCCACCTCCTGGATCTATGACCTCCACTGAGAGCGAGACCGTGATGGCATGGTCTCCAGGTGCGGGGGCACCTACACATACTTTGAGGCAGGAATACATCGGGGAACTACTGCAAACCCTCTCCACGGAGATAAAAAATAGATTTGCAATGTCAGAAGCCAATCAAACCAAAATATGTGATGCCAGCGAGAATCTGGAAAAAAAACTCACTGACCTGACGGACAGGATTAGGAACTTACTGGCACATGCATCAAGGTAGGCTTTTGCGATTCCTTAATTGCGATTATTAAGGAATCGCAATTAAGGAATCGCAAAAGCCTATGCATGTAGGAATCGCTATAAAAATAGCGATTCCTAAACATTCCTTAATTGCGACTCGCTAATTGCGAGTCGCAATTAAGGAATACCTCCCATTAATTCCTATGGGCCTAGAGGCCCATAGGAATGAATGGGAAGACATTCTCAATTTGCGATTCGCAATTAGAGAATCGCAAATTGAGAATGCAATTTCAAGGGTGCCAGGGTGTCAAAAGGACCCCTGTTGCACCCCTGAAATCTGCATATGAGTACATCTTGCACACACACATGCCCCAAGGGCATGTGTGTGTGTAAATGGAACTTTGAAAAATGCACTTTAGTGCATTTTTCAAAGCTTTGCAAATTACCATGAAGTTCAACTTCATGGTAATTTGCGCCCTATTAGCGAAATCGCTAATTTTTTACTTTAATGCATTGCATTTAAGGAATCTCAATTTGCGATTCCTTAATGTAATCGTAATTTGAGAATTCGCAATTAATTGCGAATTCTCAAATTGCGAGGGCCTTGACCCTTGATGCATCGCAAAAGGTAATTTTGCGATCGCAAACGGCCGATTTTTGCGAATCGCACCGTTTGCGATTGCAAAAACCTTTGATGCATGTGCCCCTTAGAAACCTCCACAGAAGATATGAGAAGGGAGGTTGCTGGTAACAGCAAAGAAATACAATGTTGCAAGGAGAAAGAGAAAGCCTTACAGGAAAAAATCGAGATGATAGAGAATAACTCTATAAGGAATAATTTAAGGCTCCTCAATGTGCCGGAACGGAAGGAAGGTGAGAATCTGAAAGGGTTTTTCATAGACCTGACTAAAGAAATAGTGCCAGAAGTCAGGGACCTAGATCTCTCTCAAGACATTCAGCGGATTCACAGAGATCCCTTCAGACGTAATCCTAACAGAAATAAGCCCAGGAAAATCCTTGCCAATTTTAACACTTATTCCATCAAAGAAAAGATTCTCTCTGAAGCATTGAATGTTGGATCTTATATTAAAGACGGATGGTCCTTTCGTATCCACTCCGACCATGCAAAAGAAACTCAAACTCGTCAATGGGAGCTGGGCAGGTATATACAGGAACTTAAATCCTTAGGAGCTACCGCCCCAATTAAATTCACAGCCACATTAAACATAATGTGGAATAACAAAATGCACTCCTTTAAAGACCCTGAGGAGGTGGAAAGTTTCATTAAACAAATAAAATCATAAATAGGCTAAGTCCATAAACATTCTTAAGACATATTAAGTTAGGAGAGACGAGGGTGGCTGGGCAGACCTATGCCCAACTTTGTAAAAGGGAGGGTTCCCCGGGGTGGGAGGGGGGGCGGAACTAGTTTAGGGGAGCTTCATGCACAATATGTAAATATCACACTGGGTGGGGAGCATTGGGAGAAAAACAAAAAAATATATACATGGTCCTCATATGCGAAAATCACACTCAGAATAAGAAGCATGGGAAGTGAGACACTACTGGAAGATTGCTAATCTAGACAAAAAACACATCCTGAGGATACTAAGCTGGAATATAAATGGGTTGAGAGTAGCAGCTAGGAGAAGAAGAATTCTTCAATTCCTGAAACAATCAAAAGTGAAATAATAATGCTACAAGAGACTCATTTGCGACAAGCTGAATGGGAGTCAATACTCACGGGACATAAGTGGGTCCAACAGTTTGCATGTACCAACCAGAACTGTAACGTAAAAGGGGTAGCATTCTGATTAAGAACTCTGCCCATGCTAAAATAATAACAACTAATTCAGGCCCCAAAGGGAGATGGGTCATTATTACAATAAGAGTGTATAACACAAAACTCACTTTGATAAGCTACTACGGTCCGAACAAAGACGACCCATCACCATTACAGGATTTGTTCTAACAGATTTTAAATGATAATAATCCCATTATAATGGCAGGGGATTTTAACACTTTACTAGATCTTGAGCTAGACAAATCAACTACTAGACCGACAGTTACCACACCGAAGATGAGAACTTATATACATAATATGATGAAGAATCTGGGATTGATAGACCCCTGGAGACAAAAAGCTGGTAGAAATCAAGGGTTCACACATCAGAATAAGAAATATGCCATGCTTCCCGTATAGATTACTTTCTGATAGACGCTAGACTAAGTAATAAGGTCAAGGCGGTTTGTCATCAGCCAGCCCATTTATCAGACTATTCAGCGGTAAGCCTGGAGCTAGTCCTAGATCATGAGTTGCCTAGATCTAGCTGGACAATGGATAGGTCCCTCCTAGCAGAACATGAAATACTAGAAAACCTGAAATGAGACACCAAAGAGCATTTTGAATTAAATGCGGGTTCCGCCTCGGTGTGCGTTATTTGGGATGCGTATAAAGCTTTTATCAGAGGGAGAATAACCAGCTATGCTATCCGTAGGAAGAGAGAGAACAACAACAAAATTGAGGAGATAGAGAAGAGAATAGCTATCTGGCAAAAAGATCTGCATGAGGTAGCCGATCCAGATTTAAATAACGAGATCCAGGCGAAAATAGACAAGGGAAAAAAAGACCTTGTAGAGCACTTAGAAGGTGTTGTTAAAAAAAATGGTTTGCCAGGAAATTTTCAGAACTATGAATATGGGGAGGGGTGTGGGAAGCTTCTCGCATGGAAGACCAGGGGGGATTTAATACGGAATTCAATAAAATAAATAATCGTGGAGGGGTCGGGTGTAAGCTGCTGTGATGACCAAGGCATCGGGTGTGCTTTTACTGACTTTTTCCAGAATCTATATAAGGAAGAGATACAAATATCAGATGAGCAAATATCTAACTGGATCTTAAACGATTCCCTGCCAAAAATCTCCCATGATAAGAAACTTCTTCTCAATAAATTAATAACAGTGGAGGAAGTATCTATAGCTATCAAAAGTCTAAAAAAAGGGAATAACAGTGGAGGAAGTATCTATAGCTATCAAAAGTCTAAAAAAGGGAAGGTGCCTGGGCCCGACGGAATTCCTAGTGAAGTTTACAAAGCTTTAGCAGATGAAATAATTCCCGCACTAACCTCATTACTTAACGCTGTGTACATAGAAGAAGTTGCAGTCGCGGATTCTTGGAATGATGCCACAATTACACTAATTTCGAAACCAAACAAAAATCTTAAAAAGAGCGAGTCCTACAGTCCGATATCCCTACTGAACAATGATTATAAACTATACACCAATATATTGGCTAAAAGGCTAGAGACAGTTCTAGGAGATCTAATAGGGACCTCACAGAAAGGGTTCATGAAGGGTAGGCAGCTAAATGACCTTACTCATGACATGGTGTGCGCCATAGACTTGGCCATAGATAAAAATCTTCCTTTAGCCATTTTGACAGTTGACGCCGCCAAGGCATTTGACAGGGTTTGCTGGTCTTTCCTCTATGCGGTCATGAGTCAGAATGGGCTAGGGGACAAGTTCCAGAAGGCAATAAAAAGTATATATATAAATCCATCAGCAAGGATTTTAATCAATGGCTCCCTCACTAAACAATTTATGATATGGAGAGGCATGCGGCAAGGATGCCCTCTTTCCCCCTACTGTTTAACCTATATATTGAGCCCCTAGCTAGGAGGATTAGGAAAGAACAGGGGATTTGGCATCTCCAATATCAAGGCTGGGTTAAGAAAGAGGCTATTTATGCTGACGATCTAATGATATACACACAAAATCCCATAGAAACATTCCCAATCATCATGCACATACTAAAAGACTTTGGTAAGGTAGCTGGTTATCAGGTCAATGAAGAAAAGATGGAGATATTGGCTTGAAATGTACAATTAGGCTTCATCTTGGAAAAAATGTGAAGAGATAGATAAGATACTTAGGAGTCCAGGTGGTCAAAAACCTGGAAGAAATGGCCCAGATTAGCTTTCGGAAACTCCTAAGAGAGACCAAGAGGCTTTTACAACTTTGGTCCCACCTGTCTTTATCAATTATAGGCAGGAAAATCTGATCAAGATGATGAATCTCCCGAAGTTCACCTTCATATTCAATGCTTTACCGCTGCACTTCGAGGCAAAGTGTTCCAGGAAATTACAAAGTGACCTGACTAGTTTTATTTGGGCTAGTAAAAACCCAAGAATTGCCTGGAAAAAGTTATGCAAGAAATAAATCGCAGGTGGGCTTGCCCTTCCGGACTCCCAATTATATTGTTGGGCTTTTCAGCTGAAAAATTTAGAGCACTCCTAACCAAAAATTATCAACTAAGTCGGCCATGCTATGGAGCTTTGACCCACGACTTTGCTGAACATGGCAGTTACTTCATGTTTGAAAACGAGCACCCTAAATTTTTTAAAAAGGTCCGCCTAAGGTCCTGAGCACAATATGCAAATTGTGGATTCAAGTACGTAGAATAATAGACTTACCTTATTATAGCTATATGGCCCCAATTTGGAAATCACCTGGGACTCCTGTGTGTTTACAAGATTCACTGTCAACGCCACTTATGAAAGCCGCAATGGAGAAATGGGGCCACTTGATGGATGAGCATAGTACAATCTCCTGGAAGCACTTATCGAAGGAAACTAACAACTATTTGTCTAGATTTAAGTACTTCCAATTAACAAGATGGGCTCAAAGTCAAGTTCTTGGTGGCCCGAATCACTGGAAGACGGCACTATGCGGCAACCCTCTACAAAAAAAAAGAGATCACTAAATGGTACTGGATGTTGGTACAGGAGGAAGACTGCCATAACATACCTTTGGAGGGAAAGTGGAAAGATGCGCTACCCGACACTGATTTAACATTTTTGTGGCAAGTATCTTTGAACACGCTATGGTCGTTTGTTAAATATGCTGCATTAAAGAAGAATCATCTTTTTACTCTACATAGAGTTTACTGGTCCCCCAAGAAACTATCCAGAATAGGAGGGGAAATCAGGTGCTGCCCGAAATGCAGATTGGCCAAAGCAGATGATGTGCACATGTTTTGGCAGTGCCCAGGTGTTCATGCTTACTGGCTAGAAGTGGGTAAGATATTGACGGCTATTTTGAAAAGGAAGATAGAGGTAAGCCTATCTCTGATTATTTTTGTGATTTTGGATAATGTTGGTGGCTTTATTGGGAGGAATAGGAAATTATTAGAGCAACTTCTATTAATTCTAATCATAATTGCACGTAGGGAAATATGTATTAACTGGGTCTCTAGCAATTTACCATCTTGTACAGCTTGGTTAAGGGCGGCTAGGCATTTTGGTAGGTTGGATTGTGTGAATGGTTCAGTGAAGAGCATTAGCACTTGGGAACCCCTTGTACTTTATAATTCAAACCCAATTAGAGAATAAGAGGTCAACAGTCCAAGGATTAAGACACATAAATCCATGGAGAGGTAAAGTGGGGGTAACCTTACTGCCTCTAAATAAAGGCTGAATGTAGGTGCAACGGGGCAGGAATATCCAGCAGGATGTGGGTACTCGGTCCGATTCCAGAACCTGTTCACACCATAACTATCGCCTTTTATTGGATTGTCGCATATGAGGACTAAAAAAAAAAAAAAAAAGAGTGAGCGCAGATTATACAGTGAGTGCAATCACTCACCCCTGATGGGAGTGCCAGCTTCTACCTGGCTAGGGCATTGCCTCAGCCAACAAGAAAGTGCCAGTTCCAACAAGCGCCCACTCGTGCACCATGTGGTGCCATTCAAGCAGATTTTACAGCACAGGACAATCTCCCGGGGCTAACAATCAGCATGAGCAGCGTGACGGGCAGGAATTCCACTGCTCGAGGAACTCCACGGAATCTCATAGAGTTTTTAGGTAACTCCGTGGAATTCCACGGAGTAAATCTCAGTGAGTTCCACCACCCCTAATGCATTGTCATTTCTGTAAGGAAAGAGTCTTACAGTTGTGGGTCTTGCACTCAAGATTGCCGGTGGGGCCAGGCAGTTCACACCGACAGCAGGGTTGATGTTTGGCTTTCATGCCACATTACTGGCTGGAGACTCCAAGAATTGCCTCCTCTGGCTAACCATGATGAGGTGTGATTTCCGAGTATTTGGCTTCTCTGTAATGCTACATACTCTTGCTGTTTTTCCTATGACACTCCTGTTTCCAATGGCAAGAAGGATTGCGATCACAAAGATGTTGGCACACCCAAAATGTTCATACCTTTTTCAGTACAGCATGTAGCCTGTCCCAAGAGACATATTCTAGAAACTAAAAACAACATTTATATGGAGCCTGGCGACTTGTGTACACTGGGACAACTGGTCACCCTGCATCAGGGTACAATTTGTTTTGTAATGGGGGTAAGAAAGTAGGTCAGATGGGGAGAAGATCAGCAGCTGACCGAGCCTTTTAGGGTAGTTCAGGGAGTCAGACAGGGCCGGGTTTTAGCCCCCACCCTGTTCTCCCTGTATATAAATTGGGTGATTGATCACCTCAGTAGGGACGGGTGTGATGTACCCAAATTGTGTGGGGGGGGGTGTACTGGCCCTCATCTTCCCTGATGATACCCTATGGTTTTCAAAGTCTCCCCAGGGACTGCAATTGCTGTTGGATCTTCTTTCTCCCTTCTGTGTTGATAGGGGCCTAGAGCTTAATAGGGCTAAGACCAAATGTATGTTTTTCTCTAGAATTAGGGCCCTCCATTGCAACAGGCAGATACTGGTGGGTAATACATGCATTGATCGGGTGTCTGCTTTTGACTATCTAGGTATCAGAATGACACCCAACTTGAGCTGGGCAACCCAGATGGAAAAGGCTTATTTGGTGCTTACCCAGCAGACTGCAAACATAGTAAAGGTCCATCGTACGGCCGTCTCCTGAAGGGTTGCCTACAATGTCAAGGCTGTTGGGCCTGTTTTGTATGGTGCTGAATTTTGGGGCTCCCCTAACTCAAATAGTCTCAATATGGTGGAACACAGGTTTTTGAGGGTCCTATTATCTCTTCCCATGAGTACTCCCCCTACACCCCTATTTTTGGATCTTCCTCAGCGGAAGATTTCACATAAAATCGAATGCAGATTTTTAATTTATTGGTACCAGCTGTGGACCACTGCTGAACTGGAATCCTATTGCGATGATGCAAGGGATCATATGGCCCTACCGGGTGTAGAGAAGATCCCATGGTTTTGCACCATAAAATCGCTTCTGCAGAAGTTGGGTCTTGACAATTATTGGTCCTGTCTCAAGTTGTTGTGTAGGCTTTCACAAGAAAAGATTAAAAGCATGTGGTGGGAGGTTGTAGCTGTGGATACTGTTACCAAGCAAAGGCAGCCTCACAATGTCTTTTATTGATTTTAAACGTTGTATGTGTTATGAGGCAACCATTGACGAAATTGTACCAACTCTAGCTCATAAGTTATACCAGCAGTTCAAATATGGCACCCTCCCGGTTAAAGCCTTTAGCGCCAAATGACATGATAAGAGGGAGGGAGTTGACCAGTGCCTGGCATGCACATGAGATCATGAAACACTGGAACACCTATTGTCTTTTTGTCCTCAGTACAGTAGGCTTTTGGCCAAGTGAATTGTGCCCCTTTGCAAGAACCTAGGCACCAGAAGTCACGTTGTTGCCTTTGGAATCCTGAGAACAAGTACAAGTAGACTCCATGTACTTGGTGGGGCCAAATTTCTTCTGGCCTTCTGGAATAGGCCTACCAAGTGCCAATGAAATTATGTGGGCGTGGGGTTGTTGTGACCGAATCCATGTATAGTATCTGCTGGTGGTGACAATGGCTTTGTATTTGTAACCTCAAAGCCAACCTGGACCTACTGCTTATATACTTCATGTGAAGATCACTTAAGCGAGTCACTAATTGATAGATTGCGGCTTATAGTCTGTAGGAATTGATGCTTCTTTTAATCTTTAATATTCATGCTTTTATCCATTGATATGTTTTAACTTTTGTATTTCCCCTTATGTCAATAGCTGAGTTTGTCTTTATTTATGTATTTTGTTTTATTTTTGTGTGCTTTGATGATCTTTGTGATCAAAATAAAGTATTTATATGGTGATTAACTGGAGAAAAGATGTGGGTGAATGGTGAGTAGCTGAAGAGATCCGCATGAAAATGATTAGAAAGGATGAGAAACGTTTTGAGGATCTCAAACTGTGGCAATTGATGACACTGAACCTCCAAATACCGCCAGACAAATGTCCTCCTTAAGAACTGGCACATGGAATCTAACTGAGAGCAGATGCATATTGTGATCAATATCCAGCAGAATCAATGTATTGTATTAAGCAAGGTTTGTAATAATTTGAACAATTACGATAAGAGCAATGCATTGATGTAATATTAATAAGGCTTTGTAGGAGGCTGGCTTAGTATATGGTGCTCACTTATTTAAGTGAAGCACCCTGCACTAATCCAGGCAGCCCTTATGGTGATTTTAGTGGTCTTAGACAACCATAGAAAGCTCTCTAAGTGGTAGCTGAGTAGAGCAGCCTTCAGTCTTAGTTCAGGAGTGTTAAGCAGCTTGTTTTACCAGTACTAATCATGTAGTGTAGGTTAAACAAAAAAGAACCACACAGTGTAGTTATAAAAATAGTTATATTTATTATACACACTCACTAACACATGGGCATATCTCCTACCTGGAGATATAAACACAATACACATGATATTTAAAAATGAGAACAGGTAAGTAGCACAAATACACAGTGGTCTCCGGGGGGAGACCAAACCATCTACTAATAAAGTGGAATGCGAACCGCGACCAAAGTGAAGACTTGACCAAGAAGGCTTAGAAGAGCTGGGGACCCAAGGAACCACCCATGGTAAGTACCCAGGAACCCCACTTGACTTGCATACTCAATGCAAGTCAATGGGAAGTCGCGGTTGCAGTTTTCAAGAAGAAGGACCCTTCCCAGAGGACCCTGAAGAAACCCTGAAGAAACCCTGTGGAAGATGGAATGTTAGAGAGTCACCCCACCCGTGGATACCCCAGGAACCAGGATACCTGCACCACAGGGAAGCCAGGTGCATGGGTGCGAAGTGACATCGTAAACCGCCGTAGACCACAAAGGGGACTTCAGTAAAGATGCCACTGGCGAAGAAGGTGAAAGAGTCCGGTGGAATCCAAGTGTGGATTCTTGAAGAGGAGCACCTGCAAGCAGAGGGGGACAAAGTCTATGCTACTCGGGAGTGACCAGGAGGCACGGAAGACCAATGACCACCGATGATGGAAGATGCAGGAGAGTTGACGGTGACCTTGTCGCTGCAGCTGTGAGGACCAGGCAGCGCTGTGGAAGATGTCCACAATAAGAAGGGAGGAGAGGATATCTCCCTACTCCAGCCTCCCCGTCCAATCACTGAATATCACACAGAGGAGTAGGGAGAGGAAGAAGTGTACAAAAATGTGTATACATAGAAAACAATGGCACGTGTACAATGTGGAAAAACTGCCCTCACTCACAAAATTGTGACATGCTTCATCATAGGGCGTGCTACAGACACCCCCATGCAGACCAATGCCTGGGGTGACCCAACGCTTTTGGGACCCAAAAAGGGTGATCCCCTCTGATCCTACCTCCGGTATCCGTGGAGAGTGCTCCTAGTCATGCAGAGATACCTTGAACAACACACAAATCGTGTTCGAGTTTCATAGATAAACTCTCTAGAACTGGCGAGTTGTGGGGGTGACCTCCTGTAGTCACTCTTACATCAAGGTGGGTACACCGCTGGGAAGGTTTCCAGATCCTCGTCGAGTGACCCCTTCTCTATGGGCACACCTTCCACGGCAGAAATAGGTCGACACTTTGTCAGTAATAGAGGGGTGAAGGAATCTTAATTTTCTCCTTTCACCTCCATCCTTCATGTTTTTTAATCTAGCATGATGGCCCCGGAATAAATTTGGCAGTGGGTACACATCTGAGTTAGTTTTAACCTTCACTGGCTGCACTTTTCTTCGGTGATCCCAAAACATTTCATTGGTTGTATTGTCTTCCCCTCCATGTTGATCCACCCCAGGTGTTGGTCTGCGCGGAGGTGTCTGTAGTACGCCCTATGATGAAGCATGTCACAATTTTGTGATTGAGGGCAGTTTTTCCACATCGTACACATGCCATTGTTTTCTATGTATACACATTTTTGTACACGTCTTCCTCTCCCTACTCCTCTGTGTGATATTCAGCGCTGTGGAAGACCAGGAGCCGTTCACAAGCTGTCCCACATCGGAAGTTGAGAACAAGGGGGTCAGTATCCAGCAGGAGCACCAACAAGCCTTGGCAGCAGCAACAGACGTGGAAAATGAAGAAAGTGCAGTGTCGGGACCAGCAAGATCCAAGGGACTCATCCAGTGCAGGAGAGTCAGAGCAGACACAGAGCAAGCAGGGGAGCCCACTGCAGCCAAAGAAGACCCTCAAAAGGACCCACAGGCTGAAGGCACAAGAGTCGCAAGAGGACCTCTAGCAGCTCACCAAAGATGCAGGCCCACGGTGCAGACGATGCAGTGAGGACAAAGATCTTAGCTGGAAGAGATGCTGGAGGCTGGAGCTTCTTGGAGCCTGAAGATCTCTGGAGAAGTAAGTCAACAAGCTTAGGCAATGGCAAGTCAATGTAGTGAACTGTCCTCAAACTCGGTGAGATGACAGTGCAGGCCTCAAGGGAGTAGCAGAACTTCTACCTGTGTTGCTGGGACTTTCGAAGTCCAGAGGACGTCGTGAGCAGCAGACCGGTCAGCTCAGTTGCAGTGCCTGCAGATGAAATGAAATGAAATGAAATGAAATTTTGTACTTGTAAAGCGCACTGTTACCCTAGGGTGTCCTGGCGCTGTACGCATACCGCTGTGGAACCCTTCCTGTCTTTTCCCTGTGAAATGTCCACTCCTGGGCACCCCCAAGGTGAAGCCAGGCATCCCAGCGCTGGTGGGGCCGTTGTGGAGATTAAGCAAGCTATTGCCCAGAGTTGCAGAGTGGGACCCATGATTAGAATAGGCACCGAGGCGAGAATTATCAGGTCCGAGGAAATTGAGCCCAAGACCCGCCGAGGCGGGAATTGAACCCTGGTCCCGGGCCAGATCTCTGCATCAGGGTCTGCCGCTCTAACCATTGAGCCACACTTCTCCACGCTGGGATGCAGGGGAGTGACTACTTCACTCCAAGGGAGATTCCTCTGGGTATATTTGATGCCCACAGGCCTGGAGAAGAACCTGAATGAAGCACAGGCACAGACGACGCAGAAGACTGGCAGGACGACGAAACCAGGAGAAGCAGGAGTCTTCCCAGATGCAGTCTCAGTTTCCAAAGCGAAGTACAACGAAGTCCAAAGTTACAAGATGGTAGAAGTAGATCTGAATCGTGTCCCACGATGGATCTGAAAAACCACCCACAGGTAAGCCCTTTAGTACCCAAAGGAAAGGTTTGGGACGATTCAGGGGTCCCTCCTAGAGGAGGGGCTGGACAGAGGGGAGGATACTCCCATGTCCTTTGTCCAGTTTCGCACCAGAGCGGGAGCCAACGGCTCCTTGAACTGGTTTCAACTGGAGTATGCAAGGAGTGCACCCAATGTCCCCTTCAAAGCAGTCTGGTGGCATTGGCAAGTGCCCCCACTCCTGTCCAATACACTAAGTCCTGTCTGGGAGGTGGTCATGCCTCCCTGTGACAGGAAACCTATTGTTCTACCTTACCCTGCTCAAGCCTGGCTCAGCAGCAAGAGGGCAGAATCGTGTCTGTGGTCGGCAGCAGCATTAGCTTGCTGTTAGACCCTGAAAGGCTGGTACCGGGAATACAGGGGGGCTCCCTAGGGGAGCCCCCAGTACATGGGATCCTACATCCAGCACTGTAATCAGTGTTGGAGTAGGATTCCAACATGTTTGATACCAAACATGCCCGGTTTTGGTGCAGCCAGTATATAGTTAGACATCTTGTAATTGACTTTATGTCCACTATATGTATAAAATGGTAGACCGCACTTACAAAGCCTGGATAATGGACTCCTGGGTTTGTAGGGGGTGTCCTGCTCATGTAGGGCACCCTCACACTTGTAACCAAGCACCCTGCCTTCAGGATTGAAAGGCCTGCCTTAAGGGTGACTTATAGGTTTTAAGTGCAGTGACCTCAGATATAAGGACACTTATGTCTGTTGTGAGTGGTGCTAGCACCAGCTCACACAGAATGCAATGGCAGGCTTGTAGTCACAGTTTGAGTGGTCTCTTATGGGTGGCATAATACATGCTGCAGCCCATGGGAGACCCCTGGTGTACCTATGCCCTGGGGACCTTAGTACCACATACTAGGGACTTAGAAGGGTACACCAGTAGCTAATTAGGAGGGTACCAAAGTACTTACCATTGTCAAATTTGGGGAGAAAGCACAGTGTCTGGGTTCCTGATTAGTAGGATCTCAGTCAGACTAGTCCAAAACACACTGACACCAGGCAAACCATGCTAGAAGGATCATACCTTCCTACAGGCTTTCTAAGCCATGTACAGGCGGAACCTCTGATTCTAGACTCATACACAATCTATAGGTTTTATATGTTTGAAACTGAAAAACATTGATCAAAATGTTGTCCAAAAGAAAAAGTCTGCAAAGTTGGAAAAGAACCAATGCAAATTAGCTTAACCAGGGGCCCATTGATTTAAGAGGCAAAGACTAGAAGAAGGTGTCTCGTATTATTGTTATACTGTGGAGCGAAAGGACATCTGTTATGCACATTTCCTACTCTCCTGTTCCATAGTAAAAAGCTGCAGGAAAAACTTACTGACTCGTCTTTTGAGCAGGGAAAAGGAGAGATAATTTCCAAGATTCAAACAATGCCTAGTTCATCAAATTCCTCTGGATTTATTCTCTTGCAAGGAGAATTATGTTTTCTAAATAAATCTTCTCATGTCCCAGGCATTGTTGATTGTGGAGCCTCCAATACAAGTAACTACACAAAAGAGGGTTAACCTTTGCTATTGTGATCTATTCAATGTAAGAGATCAGTTTGAGGAGCCCTAGTACATTTCAAGATAGTGAAGAATCCGCACCCAGGTAAATTAGTGCAATCCTGGCATCTCTTGGATATTATAGTAGGATCCTCACCTACAGGTACCATCTGTGGCATGCTTCCCCATCGGATCCTCACTCACTAAACCTAGTGTGAGCTTGATGCAGTTTGTAAGCGGAGCTCTTATGCTAAGAATGAGGGATTATAAGTAAATCAAAATTGCCTTTTCGGATCCCAACTCCTTTTTAGGTCGAGCCTAGAGTCAGCATGCATGCGCTGCTCTGTGAGGCATGATGTATTCTGTTTGTGTGGTTTGGCCATGCCCACCACTTTTAATTGGTTCCTTCTTGTGCCTTTCCAACTGCCTTTTTTTTGTGTGGTTAATGGTGCCATTTCACCCTCCTTTAGGTGTGTTTCTCACGCCTATGGCGACTGGCCCTGCTACATGGGTCATGTCGCTGCAGGCCATTTCATACTTGTGGCGCACTCTTTTTTAACATTCGTTTTTGGCCAGAACACTAGAGCTGGTGTTTTGAGCCGCTCTGTGCTTCTTTGGTTCTTTTGGTTGCGTAGAGCTCTTGAAGAGATAGATTTCCGTGGAGCGCCACCGAGCGCAGAAGGCATTTCAACAGCTCCCACTAGTTTTAACATTTACTCCATATTCACAGACTTAATTGAAATATAGTTGTAAACATGCTGTAAAACTACATTTCCAGTCAACCTGTGTCAGTGCATGCGTTGTACAGCAATTTGTCATGGGACCATAAGTCTTGGCATAGAACGAGTGCCTCCCATCCGTGGCTGGGGGCCCGACTACTGCGACTCCCCAGAGGTGAGTGAGACCTTAACAACTCAGTCCCCATGGGGATGATGAGAGTTTCCCATTCCCAGAGAAGATTACTCTCATTGCCCATGAATTCTCCCATTGCTCTTTGTTTCGGTGCGATAGCTCAGGTTAATACGCCTTCTGCTGAGAGCGCCAAGGAGATGGAGATAGAGTTTGTGTGTGTATGCTGCAAGTCATAGGTGCGACCCTGGATAGTCCGATACAACTTTTCCAATAGAAGTACGTTTCGTCATATGGTATGTAGAACGTCCGGTGTGCTGTCGGTCGGAGTGTTGTGTATGCTTTCTCTAACTGCTGCATGACAAACAGTTTGCTATTGTCACGCAGTAGTGGGGAATCCAGATGCAGAGCTGCCATGGGGGTGTTACACCTGAGGGCGTGGTATTTCCGTAAACAACGTGTGATGAAGGACATGGGCACTCCATGGCCCTGGTATCTGTGTGATTTTGGGCTCGCCTGTTTCACCCAGTGACATTGAAGGAGGGGTAGTCGACCTGCCGCCCCCCCCCCCTGGTGTGTGACCTCTTTCGTATACAGTTACGGTGCATATCACCCAAACGCCTTCCACCCCCTCTGCTGAACCCATTTATCTGTCTGGATATAGCTTTCTGTGCAATAAACAGGTCAGAGTCCTCTAAGTAACACCCGCAGACAACCCTTTCTGTGCACTCTGACCCCACCCGTGTGTGACAGTGGACCACGCCATCATATGCTGTATAACCCCTGGCACTACGTGATAATGGGCTGTTCCCCTGTTTAAGAGTCATTCTTACCCGAGTTCTCTGACCTCAGCCCCCTAGGATACAGTACCAGTACTTCCTACGACCTCAGGCCCCATTCCCCTTGGAATGGATGCCAGCCGACCCTACCCTATGTCATCTGAGCCCAGCTCCCTTCAATTACCTTCATGCCCCCTATGTCGCCATCCCAGTTGGGTTTTTTAGGTCTCGCCTAGCAACGCAGCGCATGCGCTGCTCGCCTTGGCGAGATCTATTGTCGTGGGTTTTGCTTCCGAAGGGGGACAGGAGATGTGCACGCACGGCCGGACAGGCGATGTGCACGCATACGGCTCCCGTCGTTTTAGCATAACGCGCGCTTGGCGCGCTTTCGCTTTCCCTCCCTCCCCCCGTCGGCTCCAGATCATCTCGGACAGGAGATGTGCACGCGCCTGGACAGGAGATGTGCACGCTTATTGATGCGCCTCGCTGGTTATGATTCCCGTGTGTGCCTAATGGGGTTTCATTTCCTTTGAAAATATTTACAGACGCAATCTTAGTTACTGTTGATCTGCAAATATTGCAACAATTTCCTCTGATAACACCCATCCACTTTAGAAACGTTCGAAGGCAGACATAAAGCCGTCTTTTTGCCTCCGTTTTAAATGAAATATGGCCAAAACTGACAAAGCGACCCCCAGCCAGCGTCACCATCCTGATACAACCCTGTGCTCAGAAACACACGCGTTTTTAGTGCGCTTGCAGAAAACACGACACTCACGTCACGGGAGCTGCTCCTCTTTAATTTTCCCTAATTTGTACAGTGAAACACCAAATAATCATAATGCAATTAGACTATAATCAGGCTTGTAATTATGTTAATTGCCGAAGACTTACATCAATCCTCCAGCAAAGTGCTAGGATTTGAGGTTTACCATTAACACGAGCTGACTGAGGCACTTGGAGTGAAAGAACGGGAAGGGCCACGTGACCCGTAGAACGGAGAGAGAAACGGGCCAATATTAGAGGGTTCGATAACGCAAACAATCCGGAGAGATAGAGCGGCGCGAGAACACGAACAGTTTAGGTTTGTTTTCCTCACCAATAAAATAGAAAGCCAATCTCCTTCCGAGGGGCGGCCCCACCCATGGAGTAAGTCACAAGCATCACCCTCCGCAGGGCAGCCTGCCAGCTGGGCATGCCAGAGGCCGCACCGCCGTGCCGGACCACAGCTGCCAGCCCATGTTTTCATTGCAGGTTTCATTGCCTGGTTTTCAGTTTGCACAATGGGCAGTGTGGCAGTCTTATAAAAAATTTCAGATCGACTTCAAGAGAGCGCCCCTCCTTCCATGTTTACATTAAGTGCCATGGCGTATCTAACAACCATAAATTTAGCGCTGTAATAGGAATACCTAGCTCCTATCAAACACCTAAGCAGCGCTACACGCTACATTACATATGAACATTCAGCTCGTGTGGTGGGAAGGTTATGGCCGGATGCAGAGATATTAAGCGGTGCAGCAGTTAGGAAACCATCATTTAAAAGCACTTCCATTGGTTTTGAAGCAATGTTTAACTATAAATGGTTCACGCACAATTTAGTACAAAAATATAGTAAATGAATGTATGAAAGACACAAGTTGCAAAATACCAAAAAGCAGAGTGTGCTGGTACATAGTGGGCCGCTGGGAGAGAGCCCCGGGACGCTGTTCAATAACAAGCATTTGCAATGCAATAGGTCTCGCATTTACGCGAGTTTAAGCTATTGGCATTGTAAATGACAATGCCTATTATTTATGTTTTAAACACAAAAACAAAAATAAAGGCATTGTTATTTGCAATGTCAATAGCTCAAACTCGCGTAAATGCGAGACCTATTGCATTGCAAATGCTTGTTATTTATTGTTGATTGTTTTTTGGAAGAAGAGTGCCGCTTGGGAACTGCTTCGGTTAGTGGGCGAGAACCGTTCTTTCCTTCTCGCTATGAACCAGCTCCTCTTGCGCTGGAATAATGGCTGACCCCTATCTCCGGCCACCACTCAAATATCACACACATCACAACATATAGCTTCCAAGTTTTCAGTATCCGTACTGTAACATTTGCATGTCTCATGTGTAACACTTTGAGGGACACTCGGTCGCAAGCTGCTGAAAAAGAAAACTGATACAGAGCATAACGTTCAATTCTTGTTTTACTTTTGGAACCAAGGATCTTCAGCGCTTAACATTGTGAGCAGCACAAGTACCAGAACTCACAGGAAGAAAAATGATTACATTAACTACTCACACCTAATTTAGGATCATCTGGAATCACCAAAGTTGTCCCAGTTTAGGTCGCAGCCTACTTTACACTTTGGGACTTAGTTCACAGCCAAGGTTATAAACTCACTCTGTGTCATTACTGTCACTTTCCAGGGCTAGGCTTGGGCAACGTAATGCATTCGGGGTATTGTAGTCTTAGTTAGTGTCAGTGGACCTAATTAAACTAACACGTGATAGCCGTTATTTAAGTATGAGAAGCACAGGACTAGAAACAGTGTCTCTAGTGACATGGCATAGAGTGGCCACCGTAATTGTATGACTTAAGTTTCAAAAATCTTAGCAGCATACATTTCAAAATTAGTAGCATCACATATGGTGGCACATTGCAGTGTGCACACACCTTCCTCTGTTGACAATTATAACATGGACGGTAGCAAGCCATGCATTGGAGCAGGAGCGTATAGTGAGGGCCTCAGAATTAAACTAAAGATTATATTACCAGCTTTAAGAAAATATTGCACACTTCAGCTGCTGCTTTCAGCTGCAGAAATAAAAATCGGACCGGCTTGTATTTCACTTTATCTCCCGTGCCCTCCCCACCCCACACCACCTCCGACCTGTCCCTGCTTACTTAACTATTTGTCTTCCTGCCTAAGCATTACACACTTCAGCTGCTAAAACAAATATAGAATCTCTCCCCGGACCAGTAAAATCCAATGTTGTGATTGCTTAAATCCACAGCAGTCCATTCAACAGCCGAGGCATACTCCTGCATGCAGAACATCCTAAATCAGTGCACATTCAGAACACAAGCAGTCTTTGCCAATCTTCTCCCCCACCAAAAATACAAAATACACATTACTCTCACCTGCAACATAATTCTATTACACTCCTGGCATGACCAACTTTTGTCGCGGATTTCGGAGTTAGGTATCCAGGGAACGGTCCTTAAATGGCTCACGTCCTTCCTAACTGACCGATCATAGAGAATACAGTTAGCCGACCAGGTGTCTAATGCCGGCAAACTCACGTGCGGGGTTCCACAGGGCTCGGCGTTGTCCCCCCTTCTATTCAATGCCTACCTCCAGCCCTTGGTGGCCGCACTGTCTCACATGGAGTGCCAGGTTTATAACTACTCGGACGATACCCAAATTATCATCCAGATAGACAACTCCCCTGCTGCCCACACACGAATGCAAAACATTTTAAAATACACAGTCAACTGGATGACGGCCAATTCCCTCAAAATTAATCCTGACAAGACCGAGGTACTGGCAGTCACCACGGACACCAATCCCTGGAGCGATCTCTTCTGGCCACAAGAACTGGGCACAAATCCTGAACCTGCCCAGGCCGTGAAAAGCCTGGGCATCAAAATCGATGCCAAGCTCTCCTTGACCCACCAGGTATCGGCCGTAGTAGGAACATGTGTTGGTCTGATAAGACAGTTATGGAAACTAGCTCCCCTTCTCTCCTTTGCAACACTCAGATTGGCTGTATCTGCCATGATAGTATCACGACTGGACTACGGAAACTCTCTGTGCATTGGCCTCCCAGGAAAGTTGCTTGCCAGATTGCAGGTGATCATGAACGATGCCGCCAGATTGATCTTTAGACTTCCCAGGAGGGCCCACGCCACCCCCCTCCTACGCCAGCTACACTGGCTTCCGGTTAGGCAGAGAACCAGGTTTAAGGGCCTCTTTATCGCGCACAAAGCCATTTATGGCCAGGCCCCAACCTACATCAAAGAAAGTCTGGTAAGCTACACGCCTAGCAGGTCGCTCCGTTCTTCGGAGGCTGGCCTGTTGGCCTGTCCCCGTTTTAACATGGCCTCCAAAGGAGGTAGAGCTTTTTCAACCTCAATTCCTCAACTGTGGAACAAGCTGCCGGAGAATCTGCGTAAGGAACATGCCCTCCTCCCATTTAGGAAGAAGTTAAAAACACTCCTTTTTGTGGAAGCCTGGGGCACAACCTAATCAACTATATCCTTACCATGCGCTAGGGTAGGGCTCTCTCTCACAGCGCTTAGAGACCTGTCGGTGATTATGCGCTCTACAAGTTACAATTACAATTGTGTTACTTCTCCCCACGAGTCCTCTGTGTTACTACCACCTATAAAAAAAAAAACCTTTGTGCTACCTTTTTAATTTCATTTACAAAGCCAACTCGTATCAGGAAATAAAAATAAAAAAAACAAAGCCACGGGGAGACCTATTGGCTTTGCCAATGCTTGTTACTATTAGGGTCCTTTGGCAGAGATAAAAACAATGAGATGTTTCGTGGATATGGTACCCAAAACATCAGTGGGTTGACATGTTTCAGCCTTTTGTATGCCACCAAGAGTCAGCAGGCTTTCTTCAGGACCAAAAACTATGTTAAATCCTTACGATTTGTGGTTGGTATTTCAAACTGTAGGCTAGTTAAATCAGACAAAAAACAGGAAGAATGCACGCAACTTACAGACCATAATGGACCTTTTCCTCTTTATGGTTTCTGGATTGAAAAGAGAAAATATGGTTATGTTTCTGTTGGGGAGTGCCTTTTGACCCCTTACATATATTGTCTCATTCTTTGGCACCACATGCTTAACATGTGCAGCAAGGCATGCAAACACTTGAGGTCACCCCTCCATTATGCCGATAGGGTTCACCCTGTACATGGATATACATTTAAAAGGGCGCACAGTAAGGCAAATATAATGAAAAACAGTGTACGACATGCACACTCAAGTGTAGATAAAAAGGTCTCTCCTATGACCTACATCTCCTATATTGTAGTTAGGCTTCATAAGGCAGTGGGGGCGGGCGATCCCTGTAGTCACGCATAGAGGAGATGAGAAAGAGATAGTTGGCTTTTGATCCCTTTGTTTGGTATGCGGTTTTCCTCCAGTTACCGGTTGTTCTAGAACCCCCCCACACTTGCTTGGCCAAGGGACATTGTCCTCACTTTACAATTACTTGGCTCCCCGCACACCTTAGATTTTGGTCATGCTCGGGCGGTCCAGCTTTTTAAATGAAGTGAAGATACAGTCATTGGGCGTCATTTGACTCGCGAGGGTCACGTAACGTCGGGTGGCTGTATATTGCAGTCCCGTTTCCTGCGATCGTCAGTCAGTGCGCATTGGGTTGAGGCACACTGAAGGGTGGGGTCTCTCCTTTGTTATTTGCTGTCATAGCACCACATGAGGCAGTAAGGTCGGGAAATGTAGTTACGCCTTCCGAGAGAAATGCTTACTAATGCCTAAAATATTCCGGATGCTCAGTGGCAAAAAATAGCGCTCAGAATGTGTGGCGCATGCGTTATTATGGCCACTTATCTGTGCCTAATGGATAACAAGGGCTCTGAAGTGTTTGGTGCCATCTCCACTGGTAATGCGGCTGTCCGCGGCCCCCGCAGGGGGCCACCTCAGCAGGGCGGCCCTTTAGTGCCATTTTGGCACCACCCACCCGCTCTAGTCTCTGGAAGGGTTCTGCGGAGCCCTCTAGCTAGGTCGCCTCTGTGACGTCCCTTCCGGTGCGACAGGTGGGGGGAGGGCATATATGCCTCCCCTGCCCCTCCTGGCGGTCTCTGTTCACCAGCCACGCCGTCGAGGAGGTCGTTCGGGTCGCCCACCGTCGTCGTCTACCAGGTTAGTCGCCCCCCCCCTTTTTTGGGGGCCCCTTGGCTTGGGGGCGCTGTCCTCCACGGCCCGGGGTGGTTTGGTCGCCCTCCACTCCCTCCCTCGCACGGGCTTGGGGGCCGTCGGCTGATTCACCGGCGGCCACTGGTGCGTTGGGGCACGGCCTGCACGGTGCATTGGTGCGGCTTAAGTGCCGGGTGAGGATCGGTGGGCTGCCGGGTCTCGCATTGCCGGAGCACACCTGGGCGGGGGGGGAGATTGGCCGTTGCGCGGCCTAGTGAGCGATACGGGGCAGGGGCTAGGGCGTTTGATAGGGCATACGACCCCACGTTGGGCCGGCCTCCGCAGCCATGCAGGGTCCTCGTCCCACCCCGACCCGCGGGTCACCACGTGTTGCATATACTGATAGCACCCGCACTAGACAGGGGGGTTTTGAGACACGCAGTAGCAGGGTTCGTATCCCGACTATATCGGAAGACTTCACGCTATCAGAGGTCCGGCGGCGAATGTGTTCACCGGGAGGGGGCTGGGGAGCGGGGTGCCAGTGGGAGCGGCCGGGTGTCGCGGCGGGTCCGGGTGGGCTCGCCTCTCCCTCAGCCGGTGGGTCGCACACCTGGCAGGGAGCCCTGGTCACATTGCACCCCCGGCCAGGACCGGGGGTTCAGGTTCCCTCCCCCCCACTGGCAACGCGCGTTAGGGAGATAACCAAGGGGTGCCAGCAGGACAGCCGCATTTCCTCGTGCGGGCGGGCATGGCCAACGGGCATCAGAATAAGTGGGTAGGCAATGAGGCACCGCAAATATGTTATTTCCACTGAGGCAGCCATGAAATGCGAATAGCGTGTGTGGGCTGAACCGGGAGTGAGTCGCACCAATTTTAGTGTTTTCGCGTGTTTGTTTGTGCCTGGAGGGGCGTGGCTTGTTTTACTGAAGGCGAAGATGCCCGATGTATACTGTTAGGACAGGATGGCTGCTTAGACTCAGGACAGAAGCTAGGTGATCCTTTGCCTCTCTGGACCCCGTGGCCGGGGCCGTCGCAAGAGGCGGCCCCCAGCACAGTGGTGAGCTCCGGACGAGTGTGCTGTGCCGTGGGCCCCGCGTGCGTGGGGCCTTGTGTGCACATCCGGGCATGGGCGGCAACGTGTAGGTCAGCCATCAGGACACCCCCCCCTCCGAGCTACAAGGCAGTGCCGGCCAGCACCGGGCGCTACCCGCATGCGGAGGCCCTGGGGGCTGGGCCTGCTCTACAGCGCTGGCAGTGTCTTAGCGAGGTAGCACGGCCCAACAACAGAGAATGTGTGGATTCGGCGCATGGTGGCATCAGATCATCGCTCGGTGGTACTGTTTAACAGTGGTTGTAGTGGAGCTTCATACGATGTTATATTTGCGAATCGTGCTGCTCACCCAAGTTAATGCAACACCTTTCAGTAAACTTGGCAAATTGGGAGGCATAGCCGGTAGGGTTATAACATTTTGTCAATCTCTTCACAAGGTACGGATATATCACTGAAGCCACAACCAGGACGACGGACAGAGGCCCCGGGCCGCGCATGCGTCGGAAGCAGTGAGTTGGGGAGATTGGGCCAGCTGAGGCTGAAGGGGCAGGACGGGGGTTGGTGTGGTACCAAGCAGCCATGGAATGCACGTGCTAACCGTTCTTCTTTCAGGACGTTGCGTAGACGTATCGCCCCCGCTCCGACCCGTCCCCCTCCCGCCGCGACCGTTCAAGAGTCCAGGAGTCCAGGGTCAGGAACCTCAAGTGGAGTAAGTACCGGGGCTCGAGGGGGTTGTACATGCCACGGTGATCGGGAAGTGGGGCTCCCCGAGGCCCAGCTAGGGCGGCACCCACATGTTTGGAATTGGTTGGGTGTAGTGTCTCATTTCGCAATTTGAATTACAGCTACCTGCACCCTTGGTTCCGTTTGCCGTGGGCGCTGCGTTCCCACCACTGCGCCGACTCCCTCCTCTCCGACCGTCCACCTGCCGACCGTCCAAGAGTTAGGGTCAGGAATCTAGAAGTGAAGTAAGTAATGGGGCACCAGCGGGTGGACACGCGCCGGGGACGGGGAAACGGGGCCCCCTGCGGCAGCAGTGGGGCCGCACTCTTCAGGCATGGGTGGGGATCGTTCTCACGATTTTCTCTCCCCCCAGGGCACACCAGGCAGTTGGCCAGACAATCGGGCCATGGACAGCCAGGGAACTCCCGCCCCACTGTTCTCACAGATCAGCTGTGTAGACGAGTCGCAGCCCAGCACGTCGCAGGAGGCACTATGGGAGAACTTCATGGCCATGGCCAAGGCTAAAGGACCGGAATGGGCACAGGGATTCCTCGACGCCCGAGGACAGGAGGATTCCGGGGTGGGGGCAGACATCCCACCTGTGACACAGGCGGGGCTCGTGGAAGAAGGACTTGCAAGATCCAAGCGGGTGCGCAAGCCCACCAACAAGGACTTTCCGATGGACGCACCCCCAGCAAAAACAAGGGTGGCAAGCACGCCGCGAGAACCGGAACCCACTGAGGTACCGGCGGCCGTACCGAACACCACTGCAGCAGGCGGCGAGAACTTTGATAAAATGGGTAAGGTGATGGACAATATGCTGTCGCTGTTGGGGCTATTCCAGAGGCGCCTAGATGCCATGTCATCTTCGCCCCCGCTCCTGGCTGTAGTGTCCGCGGCCTCGGGAGCACCATCAGTACTGCAAGTGTGGGGCAGTCGGCCAACTTGCTTGAACACAGCCGCCAGGGAGTTGGGGCCTAGGGCCTCCACGGGTTTAGGGCAAGGGGCCGACGCAGCGTCAGCCTCGGACCCGGCAGCACCAGCCACTTCTGCCTCCATTCCAAGGGGCAGCCTACCGGCCACACCACCAGCAGATGCTAACCAAGCGGCAGCGACGAGTTCCCAGCCGTCCAGCGGCCTGGGTGCCGTCACGCCCACCCCAGCCCAGCACCATATCACCCCCCCCCCAGCCTCCAGCAGTGCCGGCACACCGGCCACCCGTCTCGGTGGCACCCCTGGCCTCGGGGCGATGCTCACTGTCTTGGCAAGTGCCCCAGGCGGCCAAAGAAGGTATCAGGAAGCGGGAATTCATTGATATCCTGACCTTACTCATGCACGGGGCAGCAGGGGCAGACACTAGGAAAATGGGAGGAAAGGAGGAGGAGAAGAAGGTGAGGTACCAACGCTGGCCCGAGAAAACGATCGAGAACTGGGTGGAGGCGTTCACCATACTGTCGGCAGTAATTATGGAAAAGTATCCTGAGCAGGGGGAGGCGCTAATGCAATATTCCCACACCATTCAGCAGGAGGCGAAAGTGACAGGAGGGGTCGGGTGGTTCTATTACGATCAGGATTTCCGCAAGCGGATGGCCATTTGCCCGGAGTTAGGGTGGGACCAAAAAGAGATCCAGCTCTGGGTTCAACAAATGTGCAAATTCACAGCAGAACACAAAGAAGGGGCAGGCAAGAACCAGAAGGAAGGGGGCAATGAGAAAGGGACCAATCAGAATGGTAAACGCCCCTTCAAACAGCTTTTTCGAGGGAGCCAAGGAAGGGGAAGGAACCAAGGGAGCAGGAAATCCAACTCCGTAACATGCAGGCTGTACAATGCGGGGTCCTGATCCTGGGGCAAGGTCTGCAAGTTCGCACACAACTGCAGCAAGTGTGGGGCCTCTCACCCGGCCGTGTCATGCACTATCAAGCCAGAGGGCCCGCCGCCTCACAAGGGCAGACAAGATAGCTAGTGACACAGAGTTTACAGAACCGCTCGTGGCCTCCCGCCCCACCCCCCCACCCTTGCATATCCTCCCATGACGGCGAGCGCCATCCTGCCAACTTCCAACGTCAAGGGCCCCTCCCCCATCATCTTATGCACCCTCCTCCCCCTGCTCAGGTCCTATCCTAAGCACAAAGACAGATTGCTCTTAGCCAACGGATTCATCGAAGGGTTTAAGATTCCTTACCAGGGCCCCCTGGGTTGCAGGGATGCTGAAAATCTCAGGTCAGCTAGGGACTTGCCAGGCGTAGTGAGGGAGAAGGTCCGGAAGGAATTGGCCCTGGGCAGAGTAGCGGGTCCCTTCCCTCACCCCCCCTTGGAGCATTTCCTCATCTCCCCTCTGGGTGTGGTCCCCAAGAAGGAGCCTGGGGCTTACCGACTGATCCACCACCTGTCCTACCCTGAGGGCGATTCTGTGAACCACTGGTTGGAAGATGGGTCATGCTCAGTCTCATATTGCTCCCTAGACATGGCGGTAGACATGGTTAGGAGAGCAGGCAAGGGAGCCTGGCTGGCCAAGGCCGACATTGAGTCTGCCTTCCGCCTGCTCCCGGTCCACCCTGACAGCCAGCACCTCTTGGGCTTCCGATGGGAGGGCGAAGTATTCTATGATCGTTGCATGCCCATGGGCTGCGCCGTGTCCTGCGCGTACTTTGAGGCCTTCAGCTCTTTTCTCCAGTGGGCGCTCTCCTGGGCGTACGGCACGGAGGGGGTGACACACTACCTAGATGACTTCCTGTTCCTAGGGCCTTTAGGGACCAAGAAGTGTAGTGAGGGATTGCAGTGTTTCCAAGAGTTGGCGGGGCATCTGGGGGTTCCCTTGGCACCGGGTAAAACAGAGGGTCCGGCCCAGGTCCTCACGTTTTTGGGCATCGAGTTGGACACCATCAAGGGTGAGTCCATGCTCCCGGCCAAGAAGGTGGAGGATCTGCGGCAGGATATCCAGGCGCTACTGGGCAAGGACAAGGCCACCCTGGGCGCGGTCCAGAGCCTCTTGGGAAAACTGAATTTCGCAGCAAGAGTCATCCCGGCAGGGAGAGTATTTTCCAGAAGGCTAGCCAGGGCAACAGCCAAGGTTCACAAAAAGCACCACCTGGTGAGGTTAGGTAGCGGACTAAAAAAGGACCTATCAATGTGGTGTGAGTTCCTACCGACCTTCAATGGGACAGTCATATGGAGAGCCCCTTGGGGAGGCAGCCCGGACCTTTGCCTCTTCACAGACGCTTCAGGCAGGGAGGGTTTCGGTGCCATATTGGGGGAGGACTGGTGTGCACAGAAATGGCCTAATGCATGGCGGCAGCGCAAGATCACCTCTAACATAACGGTACTCGAGCTGTTCCCCATTGTGATCGCTCTGCATTTGTGGCCCAAAGCGCTGGCGGACAAGAAGGTAGTTTTCTGGTCCGACAACATGGCGGTGGTACAGGCAATGAATGGCCAGACAGCGAGGTGCCCCCTGGTGCTGTGCTTATTGAGAGAACTAGTCAGGGCTAGGCACATCGAGGGGGTCCAAAATGTGGCAGCTGACGCTCTCTCTCGTTTTCAGTGGCTCAGTTTCCGGGAGGCCTGGCCGCAAGCGAGAGCAGAGATGACACCCTTCCCAGCACACCTGTGGCACATCCTACACTGGAGCAGCGGCTGAGATCGTTGGGGGAACGCTCCTTGGCACCGGGGACCAGAAAAAAATACAAGGCCCACCTTGACACGTTTCTAAGCGTTACAAAGACCCTGAGCACAGGCTCGCTTGCCTTGGACCAGCGGGTTCAAGCGTTTGTTTTATGGGCCAGAGATCAGGGGAAGAGCCACTCTTGGGTCTGTGGCCATCTGGCGGCAGTAAGCCATGACACCAAGCTGAAAGGGGGGGTGGACCCAACCAAGTCCTTCTTGATCAGAGCGGCCCTCAAGGGATGGGCCAGAGAAGAGGTTCGGACCCCGGATCCCAGGGGCCCCATCGACTTCCCCACCCTACAAGGGATGCTAGACGTAGTACACCAGGTCACCCACTCGCAGTTTGAGGCCAAGCTATTCTCGGCAGCCTTCTGCCTAGCATTCTTTGGGGCGTTCAGGATGGGCGAACTGGTAGCCAGGTCGAAATCAGACGCTTCAGAGGTCGCGTTGAGCTACCAGGATGTCAAACTCACAGACAAGCTAGTGTTACGCATCAGGAGGTCCAAAACAGATCAGGCAGGGAGGGGGGCTGAGGTGGTCCTGGAACCACTAGGAGACCCAAGGTACTGCCCTGTGGCCTTAGTGAGGGATTACATGTCCGTGCGCCCAGCGGCACAGGGGTACTTCCTGATTCATGCAGACTCGGGTCCCCTGACCAAATTTCAGATCGACCGGGTCATGGGCGCCTGCCTGGCCCGAACGGGCCTTGCCCGCCCAGACAAAACATATTCTAGCCATTCATTTAGAATTGGGGCGGCCACAGCGGCATTCAGGGCTGGCATGGAGACAGTGGGCATAAAGAGGGTTGGGCGCTGGCAATCGCGCTGCTTTGAGTGGTACATTCGCCCTTAAAGGCCCAGCATGTTAATATAATATTGTGTGCCGTGGTTGTAGTAATCGTGATAATGTGTGACTTAATAGATATTAAACAAGTTTGTGAAAGATGGTGTCCGTTTTATTCACCAGGTTCCCGAGTGTGGGTGATCGGCCATTCATTCGTTGCCAGGCTGGCTCAGTGGGCAGGACGCAGGAACTGGATGCAGGGGTTTACGCAAACACAGTTGGTCTGGATGGGCTTCCCGGGAATGAGATGGAGCAGCATCACCTCCAGACTAGAGCAAAGGCTGGCCCTTGGGGGCCCTCTCCCCAGCATCCTGGTGATCCACCTGGGGGGTAACGACCTTATTCCCATGGGAAGGAGGGCACTATTACAATCAATGAAGTCCGACTTGGGTGAAATCAGCAAACGCTTGGGACAATGTGAACTGTGGTGGTCGGAAATAATCTCTCGCAGGAATTGGCATGGGGCCAGGTCCAGCGAGGCGGTGGAGCATTCTCGCAAGAGGGTCAATGGTGCCATGCGTAAGTTCACAGACCAGAGGGGGCTGGGTTTCATCAGGCACGAGCTGATTCAGTCCAGAGTCGAGGGATACTTTGAGAAGGATGGGGTCCACCTGTCCCCGGTGGGGATGGACCTGTTCCTGCTTGACTTGCAGGAGGCACTGCAGATCGCGGGTTGCAAGTGACATTATAGCCTGTGTGTGGGGGGGCTCTGGCGGCGACGGGAGCCGCCTCCAGAGCTGTGGCGGAGTTACAGGGCGATCTGGAAGCAGACTGGTACAGTAAGGGTACCTCTGCGGCAGACCGGTACAGTAAGGGTACCTCTGCGCGGCACAGTAGGGGTGCCAGAGCCAAAGACCAGGAGCCTCAGGGCAGGTTCCTGGAAAACCGCGATGGCGCCCCGTTAGTCCTTCGGGCGGTTGGGGGCCTGACCAACCGGGGGTTTGCCCTGCTACGCTCCGTCCTGAAAAGGGCGTGAGTAGAACAGACCAACGTGTCACGTGATCCGGAAGAGGATCATCAAAGGTAGCACTGACGGGGTGCCCCACAGTGCTGGCTCACCAGGCGGGCGGGGGCAGCATAGGTTGGCACAGCTGCCCCGCCCTTGGATCACCCGTAAGATAACCCACATATTGCATACTCCTGTATGGAATAAACCTGCAGCAATATTTTCCCACTACAAAGTTGTCTTGTGTATTTATTCAGTCTTGCATGCTCAGACGGGGGGTGGGAGTAGTTGCCGATAATGGCACTATGCGGCTGTCCGCGGCCCCCACAGGGGGCCACCTCAGCAGGGCGGCCCTTTAGTGCCATTTTGGCACCACCCACCCGCTCTAGTCTCTGGAAGGGTTCTGCGGAGCCCTCTAGCTAGGTCGCCTCTGTGACGTCCTTCCGGTGCGACAGGTGGGGGGAGGGCATATATGCCTCCCCTGCCCCTCCTGGCGGTCTCTGTTCACCAGCCACGCCGCCTCCCACCCCACCTCTTACCCAGCGCCCTGGCTGGTGGACAGGGTACTCTGAATGTTTTAATGTTTTCCTTTTGTGTTGCAGGCGGAGTTACAGGGCGATCTGGAAGCAGACTGGTACAGTAAGGGTACCTCTGCGGCAGACCGGTACAGTAAGGGTACCTCTGCGCGGCACAGTAGGGGTGCCAGAGCCAAAGACCAGGAGCCTCAGGGCAGGTTCCTGGAAAACCGCGACGGCGCCCCGTTAGTCCTTCGGGCGGTTGGGGGCCTGACCAAACGGGGGTTTGCCCTGCTACGCTCCGCCCTGAAAAGGGCGTGAGTAGAACAGACCAACGTGTCACGTGAACCGGAAGAGGATCATCAAAGGTAGCACTGACGGGGTGCCCCACAGTGCTGGCTCACCAGGCGAGCGGGGGCAGCATAGGTTGACACAGCTGCCCCGCCCTTGGATCGCCCGTAAGATAACCCACATATTGCATACTCCTGTATGGAATAAACCTGCAGCAATATTTTCCCACTACAAAGTTGTCTTGTGTATTTATTCAGTCTTGCATGCTCAGACGGGGGGTGGGAGTAGTTGCCGATAATGGCACTATGGCTCATATTGTGTTACGTGGGGTGGAGAGTTTTGGGAAATGTAGTCCCGCCTGACGCTGCCAAAATTTACTGATTCTTGTGAGCGCTAGGAGTCTACAAATAGTGCTCAAATTGTAGAGTGCATGAGTTAGCGCTCAATGTTGACAGTGTCTGGTGTAAGGTACTTTATGAGGGCAATGATAAAACTTTAATAAACTCGAGTCATTGCCAGATGGCTAATGTTGTGTGTGCCATGTATAGCGCATGGCTAATAAAACTATAGGGGACAGGAGGCATTATGACGCAGTGAAGATATTCTGAAAGGAGTGTATTAGGGCCCCATACAATGCAATGCATAATGTAAAAAATTGTACCTGATAAGTATTGGTCAGTTTAAGTCATTTCCAAAAGATTCCACCATGGGATGTCATCATTTAGTTCTTGTTTGTGCACAGACCGTTTATAAATCATCATTGCTCTTTCTTGAATAGCATTTTCTCCAGATGCCTGCCTTCCGTGATAACCTGTTCTAGGATGACTCATGCCTATGTATTTGAGATCGCAAGGAAAGGTTATCATTTATTTTACCTTTTTTGTATTGCAATTTGTGTTTTTTCTAAGTTGCTAGGGGGAGCCTAGACCCAAGTAAATTTCTTTTGTTGGTGCTATAAGGTGGCAAACACTACACTGGCCACATGGGCTGTGTCTTACTACTACTCCTGGTAGGCCTCTAAGGTATTGTGTATGGTTTTAGTAGGTCTTATTTTCTGCCTGGATCTTGTGTGTGCCAGTATGTCTCTTAGGCTTCTGGCTCATTAATGTGAGAACAGTCCTGTGTTAAGGATGCGCCAGTTGCGTTTGATGATTTTCTTTATGCTGCCTGAAGCAATGTTATATGTAGTTATGCATACTAGTGGAGGTTCTGTGTTCTCTCTCACTGATGTCTCAAGCAATGCATCACAGTTTTGGTTTCTGGCCCTTTTCTTCATTGTTTGGATTATCTGTTCAGAAATTTACATGCCCTCTGTTTGTCGGCTAGATTGTCAGCTTGTCGTTTAAAGTTGTTAGTGCGACTGCAGTTCTGTCGGATATGGAGGAAGTGCCCATAGGGCAGGTTCTCCCATAAAGGACGGGGGTGAAAACTGTCAAAGCTGCGAAGACTGTTTTTGCCAGTTGGTTTCTGGTACGAGACAGTTGGTAGTGTTCCCCTTACAGGAAATATTTCTGCATCCAAGAAAGTCAGAGATTTGCTACTGATGGTGTGGGCGAATCTCAGGTTACTGTCCTGAGCCTCCAATACATTAATAGATATCCTGTGGGCAAAAGATATTAGTGAACCTCTGACATAAAAAGAAGAATCCAGTTGCTGTTGAGGCTGTAGATTGCACCTTGATGGCTTCTGCATTAGTTACTGAGCACTTAATCACTTAATCTCCCTGTGCCCAACAAAAATGAATGTGTCCTTGTGTAACGCAACTGGTGCTTATGTAAAGCTCTCTGATACCTGAAACCTTCAGGTCAAGTTTGCGCTATAGAAAACTCCGGAAAAAAACAACTAAAGGCCTTCTCTTAAGTTAGCAGCCGATTATAAGGTCATTAATTATGGCTTAACAACCACCCCGCATTTTACAGTTATTCATGGTATAACCTGGCTAATAAGGCATAATCCTTACATCAACTGGGCAGCAAGAACCTTGTTTTTATGTTCCAGCTTCTGTTTCTCTCACAGCACCAGAATCTTGAACAAAGTTGAGATACGCAAACAATATAAGAGTTAAGTTCAGACCATTGAGACTATAGCCCAGATTTCTCATATTCCTGAGGCCTACCAAGAATTTTCATATGTGTTTTCTGAACCCAAGGAAAGAGAGCTACCACTGCATGGACCAGTGCATACGAATGTTTCATAGATCTGATTCCTGATGCTGTTGCACCCTTTTGCCCTATCTTCTCATTATCTTTCCTGGAAAAGACAGCTCTCCAGAATATCTAGACATCAATTTAAAAAATGGGTTGACTAAACCTTCGAAATCCCCTGTAGGAGCTTCCTTACTTTTGATTCCCAAGAATAAATTTACGGAACTTTGTTCATGCATTGTATGTAAAGGGCTTAACTAACTAAAAACAAAAGACCTTTGATTTCCAACATTCTAGATTCAGTTCAAGGAGCAAAGCTTTTCTCCAAGCTAGATTTAAGAGGGTTTATTAACTGCTATGTATCAAGGATGAGTGAAAGACATCCTTACTAACTCCCTCCCTGCGAATATAAGGAAATGCATTTAGGCCTTGTTAATGTAGAACTTTTAGGATATGTCCTCCCTCCTAATGTATGTGCAATGGACTCTTATATGGTTAAAGCGATAATGAAATGGCCTGTTCCTACTACTATCAAAGAAACACAAGGTTTTCTCGGTATGTATGTCTGTAAGTTTATATGTGTGTATGTTGTTATGTGTGTATGCATGTATGTATATGGTATTTCTCTAGTATGAACCTAGTCAAAAGGCAAAAGAGCGCTTGGTCTAGCCTACTATTATCAGATGTTCATCGGAAACGTTTCCAACCTAATTATTGCACTTAAACATTTGTTAAAGAAGAACAAGACCTTCAAGTGGAATCCTCAAGCTGACAGCGCAGGGATATTCTGAAAATTCTAGGGGTACATTATATTCATGAATAGTCTGTACCCGCATATATTCTCATGTGTGTTAATCTTAGTTAGAACCTGTGTTGTAATAATCAGTGGTAAATGAAATGTTGGGATGAGTTGTGCCATTCAAGAAACGTAAAATGGCATTTAGAGGGAATCATGTAATTTTCGATGTTCATTGCAAATGCTTAATGAAGTAGTTTATGTGTAATGTAATGCCTTAGATTTAGATGTGCATCATGTTGAAGTTGCACACGTATAGGTGATTAATTGTGGTTAAATGTGATGAAATGTAGTGCTTACAGATGTAACATTTCAAATGTGTGTTTAATTTGATGTCAAAGGCCTAGATGGAGTATTTGCTCTTTCGTGCTAAGAAAGGCCTATTCGTTTTCCTTATGTTAGCTGGTTTATGTAGGCCTGAAATGCATTTTCCTCTGGTAAAGCTCTCATTTGGAGGCAGTCAGCGAAATTCATGTGCGTTCAAGGTTGTTCTGTTCTCATGTTTCTGTTGCAGGTGCAAGGACACCGTCCTCGTTAGTTAGACTAACGCCTTTGTTTTAGGAGTTAGGTATGGAGGAGACCTGTTACAAAGTATTCAGGAATGCCGATAATTGGGAGCCGACATTTTCTCTTGCTGAAGAGGCCTGACACCCAAGGACACACCAACCGTCGCTGGACCAAGTACAAGTTTGGTGGAAAATTACCTACGAGGGGTGCCTGGCCAGAGGAGGTGTTTCAGGGGCGTTTTTATCAATTGTGCATTTTGTATTAGGGACAGTGCCTCGAGGGATGAGTTAGCAGAGAGCCGTTAGAGGGTAGAAGGAAGGGATCGATTCTTAGAATGAAGACTTAGAACGATTTTGTAATCTGGGCTACTGACCTTTACAACGTGAGTGTACTTCTTAGGAAGTCTTCATGAGCTGACATCTTTTCTTGATCTGGCTTGGGGAAATGTTAAGTAGGGATGCCACTTTAAGGATAATGTAGGGATAGATTAAAGGATTTCCAGCACAGCCACTAATGAAGACTAATATAGATGTTGGTGCAGTTATTGCCTGTTTAGCATTTTTGGAATTGCTTATTCTTTTTATGTTGTATCGGATTAGATTGGTTCGTAGGATGGACTTTGTATTAGTGCCTATGTATTTTTACAACCTCGTCCTGAGGTGTTTGTATGTTCAGTTATTTTTGGTTTTGTAATAAACCCCTAAATTTGGAATTCGGAGTCAGTGATCTTTTCCGAGTTTTACTTAAATTGATTCATGCTAGTTTGGCATGAATGTATTGTTTCTCCCCTTTACACTTCTCAGCAGGTAATAAAGGTCCAGTCGACCGAGGGTTCCTAGTAACTTTTACAGTGGAATCCGGCGTTATCAGTTGGTAGCGAGAGGATGGTTACCTCTGTAGTAAGGGGAGACGTAGAGAAGGGTAGTCATTGAGTCCCCATAGAGCCCAAGTGATGGTTATCCAGTGGATTGTGAGCGGAGGACGACGGCGTCTGATAGAAACTGACGGCGAGTGACGGTGCAGCGGAAACAGCAGTTCGTGGTGGAGTGAGTATGAACAGGGATGTATGTCTGTTAGATTGCGGTGTTGTTTTGATTGTGTGATGTCTTGCGGAGTTGGAATGAGAGTTGAGTGATTGTGGTTTCGGGCCGAACGCGTGCGGTCCATGAGATTGATCTATCGATATCCCGGGATAAGAGATTGTGGTGTAGAAGACACCCAGAGTTGAAATTGTCTGACCAGTGATTGTGGGAGTCATGAGACGTCGTTGACTAACCCACCGGTGATAGGGAAACGTGTGTGTGAGTGCGTGAGCAACCGACGCAGGTCGTGGGTTACTGCATGTGGAACATTGAGTGATTGGATCCTATCGATTAAGTACAAGACTGTCCGGCCGTTCGTGGGCAGATAGTCTGAGGCAATTTTCCGGTCGTTTTGTGGACAGACGGTTGCCAGAGTTGAGGTCGACAATTACGTGAGACTGTCCGGTCGTTTCATGGAGGGACAGTCAGAGAAGTGACTGTTCGGTCGTTTGGTGGACAAACAGTTATTTCAGTGTATGAGTGAGACGCGTGAGTGTGCGAGAGACGAATTGTAAAGGAGGGGAACTGCTGCATGAGGAGGAAGAGTGACGTCAGAGAGTGCCGCGCTGCGATAGGTCGGTTGGTGTGAAGCCGCGCTGGTATTGGTGGATTGTCATCAGGAAGTCGAGTGAAAACAAGTGAAGAAAACGTTGATTTCATCATGAAATGTTTTAAAGTTTTACGAGACATGTGTAGAGGAGACAGAAGAGTGGTTACTCAAGGAGGAGAAGAAGCTCCACCCGAGGATACCCCAGCCCATTATATGGCTACGGATGTGGGGTTGCATACTATAATTTGGCTTGAAAATTGGCATAAAATGACTGAAAAAGAGGGAGAATTGGCTTTTCCGCGTTACGGCACTTTCAGGTTGGAAGTGTTGTACCAATTGAAAACAGTGATGTCTTCATTGCGACCTTTACCCAGACCAACACAGTTTGAGGCGCTACATGCATGGATGAGAGCAGCACATGACAGGAAAAGAGACCAAAGTCAGGAAAGGGTGAAAAAGTCGATCAGGGCGTTTCAAGATGCGCGATGGGACGCATTGGAGAAGAGATGGAGGGTAGAAACTATTGAAGGGGATAGGCTATTCCCGTTGATGGTAAAAGTAGGAGATACCCAGAAGGAGTGTGGTGAGGAAGACGATAGTGACACAGATGACAGCTTGCTAGATAGACTGCTATCAGAAAGACCACCTCCATATAATCCTGATTCCGTAGAGGGAATTGGAGAATCGCAGACTCAACCTAGTGCGAGAGTAGTCTGAAGAATCTCAGCAGGAACAGAAGGGATGGGAACACAGACACCAGCAAGCACCGAAGCTAACGGAGTTACAGTTGTTACAAGGCTACCGGATGCTCTTACAGTGCCGGTTACCATCGGCCCCATAGTGTCAGTATATGACCCAGATCAGGCAGGAAATGGAAGTCTAGCACAATCAGTAGCAGGAGAAGGGACTGGCTCTAGAGGGAATGGCATAGTGAGTGGAATAGGTCACCTTCCGAGACCCATGGAATCAAGTACGCCTTTGCCAGCCACTGCAGACTCCTCTAGAGGACAGGGAGACGTAAGAACGGCGAGACCGAGGTCTTTGGCCGATTCAAGATCTGACATGAGGATGTGGGAACCACCAGTGAGAGGCCCTAATGATAGGATGACAGGAGACTGGGATCGCGGGAATTCAGCAAGCCGACCAGTCCTAGGGAATATAGTGGAAGGTAACCGATGTGGGGATCAGAGCAGTGAGAATGGAGAGTCGAGTGGTGCATCAAGTCGAGGAACCCTTAAAATTGCTATAAGAGCAAAGATGTTGGATGTGATGAGATTAAAAGCTGAGGTAGATGAGATAATTAGTGGGAACCTGCCTTTGGAAAGAGTGGAGCTTTATGAACCAGACGAGTTGCTGTTTGTAGCAAAGGATGTAACTCGCAAGGCGAGGTCAGCGCATGAGAAACTGACAGACTTGGCAAGAAGATACGAGGTGGATCTGTCCAAAACAAAGATGTTGCAGGGAAGTCACAGATTGCAGTACAGTGACCAGGAACTGGAAGAGAAGAGAGTAATAGGGTTGAAAACTCACATTCGAGAATTGATTGTAGGGATACGTGCATGGAGCATGCTTGTCAAGTGGGAGGAAAGGTGGTCTAAAAAGAAGAGCACTAAAAAGAGCATAGGAGAGACACCGCCTCCAGGAGGGTGGATAATAGGAGTGGAGAATTACCCTTTGCGAGAGGTACAAAACGGAGGGTATGTGCATGTGCCTTGGAGTAGAGGTGATTTGGCAGCGTTTACAAATGAATTTCCTCGGCTGAGGGAGAAGCCTGTCGAGTGGTACAAGCAGGTCGACCGATTTGTTAAAATCTCGAAGGTGTTGTGGGTTGACCTGAACACCTTGTTTGATTTTGTAGTACCAAGTGATTTGTGGGCAGCTTGTAAAGTTGCAGTTGATTGGCCGACTTCTGAACCAGACAGGGACTCTGCTACCAATGGTCCTTCACCTATTGTTATGAAAAAGTTGGAGCAAGTCATTACATGGCTGAAATCCAAAATCTCACCACAAGACATTGATTGGGTTAAGATAGATCGAACTGTCCAGGAACCAAAGGAGTCCGTACAAGAGTATTATGAGAGGCTCTTGCAAGCCCTTAAGCAGTGCAGTGGGCTAGACACGTTAGACCCCAAAGATATGGGACAGTTTGTTTCCAAGTTCGTTTTTGGGTCTGAGATCAGAAATCAGCTTCATGATTCAGCAGCATTTGATCTGCTGGCAGAACAAGTCGGTGGACGAAATACTGCGGTGCGCCAGGTACTGCAGCGACGAGGTGGACTCGAAACATAAGAAGGTTAAGGATAAGCTAATGCTGGTCCAAATGCAAAACGCTGACAGGGAAGTTCAGACACAGCCAAGTGGAGGGACACTAGGGAGAAGACAGGGAAACGATCAAGGAGGGACCCAGAATGTGCAGGGTCTAGGAAGGGGGAAACCTATAGACCCCAAGACAGGGATGGATGTGGCGACACTGAAAAAGACCACTGCGTGTCACCTTTGTCACAAGATCGGGCATTGGAAGCGCGAGTGTAGATTGAATCCAGCTAACCAAGTGCAACAAGAGGAAGAGACGGTGCAGGTATCTGAGGTCGTCAATACAGTGACAAGACCTAGGTCCATGCAAGGGGGGACATTGTGCCCACAGGTGCAAGTTCCTCAACCTCTGAGAATTCCACAGGGAAATCGAACATACCAGCAGATGCCCCTTTTCGAGGATTGCGATGAGTATAGCTCAGACCCGTTGAAATGACGGTGCCTGAGGGGGGAGGAAGACTGCACTGTTGGGGCAGTCTTAGAGGTAGACCAGAGGGGACCGCTTGTAGAGGCGGATGTTGACGGTCATCCCACCACCTTTTTGGTTGATACTGGTGCTACCCGTTCTACTGTGAGATCTGCAGTAGTTCCCAACCTACCTCTCTCGGGACAATCAATCCAAGTAGTAGGAGTGGCGAATAAGAAGATGACTAACCCATTGACCGAGCCGATTCCTGTGAGAATAGGAACTATCCGAGATCGACACCAGTTTGTGGTGTGCGACTCAAGTCTAGTCTGTTTGCTTGGACGTGATCTTTTGTGCAAGCTGAATTGTACCATCTATTGCACGCCCAAGGGAGTGGAATTACAGACAAATGATGATGATGCCACCTTTAAGGTTGCAAATCAGCATTTGTGCATAGAGATGTATCCTATATTAACAGTGGAAGAGCTTCCACTTGACCTAAGAGACTCTGTTTCATTGGATGTGTGGGATTTTACAGGAGAAGAGATTGGATTGATCAGAGGTGTTGAGCCAGTTAAGATCCAGGTTAAGCAAAATGGTGAGTTTCCGAGAACGCCCCAGTATAATCTGTCACCTGAGATGATTGCAGAGATTAAACCTGTAATCGACTCCATCATTCAGCAGGGAATCCTGAAGGAGATAATGGGCAGTCCATGCAACTCACCCATCATGGGATTACAGAAACCAAGTGGGAAATTCAGAATCGTGCAAGACCTGCGAAAGGTCAACGCGATTGTGGTTCCATGTTGTCCAGTGGTACCGAATCCATCAGTGATACTATTCCAGATTCCATGTGAAGCCGAGTGGTTCACGGTGGTTGACTTGTGCCAAGCATTCTTTTCGACACCCTTGCACGAGGAGAGCCAATTTTTGTTTGCTTTCCGTCTGGAAGATTGTGTATTAACGTGGTGTTGTATCCCTCAAGGGTATACAGAGAGTCCATCAATCTTTAATCAGATCTTGAAAAAGAATCTTGAGAGTCTTGTACTGCCACAGAATTCTGTTCTCGTGCAGTACATTGACGATCTCCTCATTGCGTCCGAAACGGAGGATGCTTGCAGGATCGATACGATTGCCTTACTGAATCATTTAGGGGAGAATGGACACAAGGTGTCCCCAAACAAGTTACAGTACTGTCTAAGTGAGGTTCAGTACTTGGGTCATCGAATTGAGAAAGGCAAGAGAAAGGTGTCACCAGATCGAATTGAGGCGATCATGAATATGACTGTGCCTACCACTCAGAGGAAGTCAGAATGTTCTTGGGGATGGTTGGTTACTGTCGCCAATGGATTCCCAATTTCTCACTGAAGGTGAAGCCTTTGCAGAAGCTGACGCGCAAGGATGTGATGATCCGGTACCATGGGACCATCACTGTCTGATTGCGTTCTTGGAGTTGAGAGAGGGCTTATGTTGTGCTCCGGCTCTGGGAATGCCTGACTACAACAAGTCCTTTTCATTGTTCTGTTATGATCGAGAAGGTTGCGCATTGTCAGTTCTGACTCAGAGTCATGGGGGTGTCCGTAGACCAGTTGCCTACTTTTCCGCTACTTTAGATCCAGTAGCTTCAGAGTTGCCCGGATGCCTCAAATCCGTTGCTGCAACAGGTGTCAGCATTGAGAGATGTGAAAGCATTGTCATGGGTCACCCATTAACTGTGTATGTTCCGCATTCTGTTGAGCTTTTGATGACAAGGACTAAAACACAGCACCTGACAAACAATAGACTCACACGCTACGAGCAAGTCATACTTGCCACGGAGAATGTGAGTCTGAAAAGGTGTTCTGTTTTAAATCCTGCCACACTGATGCCATTGCCAAATGTAGATGATGAAGATTGTGAAGACCATGACTGTCTTGATGTGACTGAACTTTGCACCAAACCGAGACCTGACATTGTTGATGAACCTCTGTCAGACCCTGATGAAATTTTCTTTGTCGATGGTTCATGTTTAAGAGACAATGCGGGTCATTTGAGAGCAGCGTTTGCTGTATGTACCATTACTGGAGTGGTTGAAGCTGCTTGCTTAGAAGGAGTATACTCCGCACAAGTGGCCGAAATCATTGCTTTGACTCGTGCCTGTTTGGCAGCTGATCAGATCCGAATCACCATCTACACCGACAGCCAGTATGGGTTCGGTATGGTTCATGATTTCGGGCAGCTATGGTCGCAGAGGGGTTTCCTGACATCGTCTGGATCTCCCATCAGGAATGGAGAATATGTGAGACAACTGTTGGAAGCATTGCAACGTCCCAGGGAAATAGCAGTGGTAAAGTGCGCTGCACATGGGAGGGGGACGGATTTTGTTTCCATTGGAAATAAGTATGCCAATGAAATTGCACGTTTTTGCGCTGAACAAGGGTGTATATTTACTGGAGATTACACTGGAGAGAGCCAAGAAAGAACCGAGCTCAGCATGATGTTAGCCATGGCAGACACTTGGGAGGAACTCAAGTGCCTGCAGGAAGGAGCTTCAGAGCAGGAAAGGGATGTATGGATCAGATCGGGATGTGAGAAGGGGGATGTCGGTATTTGGGTTTCAAGTGATGGTCGAGCAGTGTTACCAGATGACCTATTGAGCCTGATGGCAAGGCAAATTCATGGTGCTGTGCACCCTGGAAGAGATGCGATGGTGCGAGTGTTCAGACAAACGTGGTACAATCCATGGTTTCATGCGTTTGCTGAAGCAGTGTGTCATAGGTGTGTTACCTGTCAACAAATGATGCTGGGAAGAAAACTGTGGTCGCACTGAGTCACATTGGGAGGTCGGGAGGACCTTACAATAGGATACAGCTTGATTTTATCGAAATGCCTAGGTGCAATGGACTGAGGTACATTCTAGTGATGGTGTGTGTTTTTTCACGGTGGGTGGAAGCTTACCCAACACGAAGGTGTGACACCCTTACAGTAGCGAAGCTGTTATTGAGGGAGTTGATCCCTAGGTTCGGTTTTCCAACCTCGTTGGAATCGGATAGAGGAACGCACTTCCACAGCGAGATCATGAAATTGCTTTGCTCTGCTTTAAATGTTGATCAGAGACTCCATTGTAGCTATCGACCAGAGGCTTCTGGGATAGTGGAGCAGATTAATGGAACTTTGAAAGCACGGATGGCAAAAGTGTGTTCGTCTACATCTCTGAAGTGGCCTGATGCGTTGCCTCTGGTGTTGATGAGTGTTCGCAGTGTCCCAGATAGGAGGACCGGTCTTTCCCCGCATGAGATCCATATGGGGAGGGCGATGCGATTGCCAGCAGTACCATCCGCAGCCTTGATAAACATCACTGATGACTTAATCCTTGATTACTGCAAAGGACTAGCTGATGTGGTCCGTTCTGTGTCTCAGCAGGTGGAAGCTGCTGCTGTTCTGGCTTCAAGAGATCTCTGCCACGACCTGTGCCCGGGTGACTGGGTGCTTGTCCGCAAGCACGTGAGGAAGAGCTGTTTGGATGCTCGGTGGCGAGGCCCTTACCAGGTGATACTGGTAACGAACACAGCGGTGAAGTGCGGATGGTTGCCGAACTGGATACATGCTTCCCACACCCGCCGAGTTTCAGAACCCTTGGAAGAAACAGCTCCTCTCGAGAATGAAAATCCAGCTGTGGCGGCAGGGCCACGAGAGAGGACAAGCTAAGCTTTGAGGGTTGCTGACGAAGCTGGTTGCTCACCAGACCAGGCTGAGGAGGGTTACGCTACACACAACCCAGATATTGACTCCGAGGAAGAAGGTAACGTTGCGAGTGATATAGAGTCAGGCTCAGCCGAAGGAAGTGGTGCGCAGAGTGTTCGAGAGGAAAGCAAAAGGGCTGACTGAGCAAAAGAATCGTGGCCTGAAAGACAGAGAAGGCTGAATCTAAGATTGGCCCCTGAAAGAGATCTTGCCCCTGTGTCTGAGACATCTGAATCGGAAGTGAGTGAAGAAGAACAAGCCCAAGGAGGCCTGAGAAGATTGAGAAGGACAAGAGTGCCTTGCCAGAGATACGCTGCCCCGGAGTGGACTTACGTAGTAACTGATGCCGGGGGTAGTGAGTTCCGGGAGGCTGAGGTCCGTGCAAGTGATCAGCAGGAATCCTCTACTGAAAATCGATGTGGGATTGATAGTTCCAGGACTTGAAGTTGAAGAGGTGTTGACAATCACGGTTCCAAAACCCCCAGTTTGAGCAAAGTGCGAATTCTGATATTGCATAAATTAGTTTTCCCAACGTTTGGATTTGAACCACCACCTCATGAAATGGTAGATGTTCGTCTTGAAATTTTGCAACATGTTTTAGCTGCAATTGGATCTGAACTTATCATAGATTGCGAATGAACTGTGAGTTGTAAATAGGTGTTTCAAAGAAGATAACCTAGGCCCGAGTGGAAGAAGAATAAAATTAGGGCTTTCCAGTAGAAGAAGAAAGAGGGCTAGGGAAGTCTTTTGGACTGTGTAAATAAATCCAGAGGAACTGGGCTTTGAACGAATTTCCAGGATTTCAATGAACTTTGTTTGAACATTTGAGCAGCAATTTGAGGTGGAAAGAAGAGACTTTTGTATATCCTCTTATTTGAACTGCTCTGACAAGAGAAGATGGAGTCTGGGAATCCGAACAGTAGGTCCAAGTGTGTGATAGGTACTTTCATAGTAGGAGTGATAGTCTTAATAGTCATAGTTATTATAGTGTCAGTTATTGTTCCACATGAGGCAGAAGTCGTAGAGGTGAAAGGGACACCTACACCCAGTACTTCTAGCAAGAAAGAGGATACCATAGGAGCTGAAAAGGCTATGCTAGATCAGAATAGTCGTAGATTGCATGTAGATTTGTCTAGAGGTGATTTTAAGCTTAATGCGTATGCCAAGTTGCTATATAAGTATGTTGAGACGATGGATGTGAGAGACTGTTATGTGTGTATGCAATTGCCTGCATCAGTGGATGAGGGCATTAGATATCATCATCTTCCGTTGACTTATGGGATTTCATGTAGTCTGTTGCTTAGCATGTTTTATGGGAGAGGTCATTATGAATAATTCTTTTCCAATTATGATGCGGTGCTTTCAGAGGTTCCGGCATACAAGCACCTGAACAAGTACGATTATTATAAGCAGGAGGATAGGATTGGGAAGTATTTCATACCGACTACAACGTTAGATACCGCTTATGCACATAGACATAATTTGACATGTTCACTAACAGAGATAGAAAAGAAGTTTGTAGATCAAGTGGAGGATAGATATAGACAACTAACACAAACATGTAACACTGGAGAAAGTCCATTAGATTGGACAAAGGAGGAGATGGCTCACAGAGCGAAAGGGAGCTATGGCCCGATAGCATTGGATTTAGAGCAGAAGGGGAAGCTGTGTGTGAAACGTGTCCAGACCTATTATGATAAGGTTTATGTGGGACAGAGTGCGTGTGATCACGTCTTCACTATGGAAGAGTCAGCAAAGAACTTTTTGCAGGGTCCGGTACAAGTGGTGCCAACAGTATACTTCGTATGTGGGAAAACGCTTATGTGAGATTGCCTGCCAATTGGTACGGTACTTGTTACCTGGCAGCTGTTTTCCCCAAGATTTACCATGTAGAGGAGCTAGAACTCCTGGAAGGAGGAATGCATTCTAGAGCAAGGAGAGATGCAAGTGCAGGAGGAGTGATTGGAGATATTTTTGGAGCCGTAATACCAAGTTTGGGAGTGATTTTGAATGATGTGAAAATTAGAAAGCTGGCGACTGTTGTGGACAAGTTGTCGACTAATACAGCTAAATCACTGTTGCTTGTTGATGGAGAGATGTTGTCGATAAGGACAATGGTGATGCAGAACCGTCTTGCTTTGGATGTCTTATTGGCAAAAGAGGGCGGAGTCTGTAAAATGTTGAAAGTGCAAGAGTGCTGTACTTATATACCAGATAATAGTAAAGATCTGAAGAAGTATATAAGTAACATCACTGAGATTCATCATGAGATCCAGGATCTGGCTGAAGAGGGAGTTTGGGAGAAAGTTGGTAAAGGATTTGGTAGAGTGGGGAATTGGTTTGCGAGCTTGGGAAAGGGTATTCTTGGTTACATTCTGAGGCCTATCATTATAATCGTGGTCTGTGTGGTTTGTCTGTGGGGTTTTGTTAGGGCTTATCAGTGGTACAGGGCGAATCAAGTCGAAAGATCCCTTAGGGAGAGAGAGGTAAGGATGGCTAGACTGCAGGACAGTCATTATGAGAATATCAAGAATTTAGAAAGGTTCCGACAGGGAAGAGTGGCTACAAGCTCTGTTTAGGCTCGGTTCTTTCTCCAGGGAGTTGTGATTTTGTTGATGACACTAGTCATCAGAGGGGGAACTGATAGAGCGCAGTGATATTCTGAAAATTGTAGGGGTACATTTATATTCATGAATAGTCTGTACCCGCATATATTCTCATGTGTGTTAATCTTAGAACCTGTGTTGTAATAATCAGTGGTAAATGAAATGTTGGGATGAGTTGTGCCATTCAAGAAACGTAAAATGGCATTTAGAGGGAATCATGTAATTTTCGATGTTCATTGCAAATGCTTAATGAAGTAGTTTATGTGTAATGTAATGCCTTCGATTTAGATGTGCATCATGTTGAAGTTGCACACGTATAGGTGATTAATTGTGTTTAAATGTGATGAAATGTAGTGCCTACAGATGTAACATTTTAAATGTGTGTTTAATTTAATGTTAAAGGCCTAGATGGAGTATTTGCTCTTTCGTGCTAAGAAAGGCCTATTCGTTTTCCTTATGTTAGCTGGTTTATGTAGGCCTGAAATGCATTTTCCCCTGGTAAAGCTCTCATTTGGAGGCAGTCAGCGAAATTCATGTGCGTGCAAGGTTGTTCTGTTCTCATGTTTCTGTTGCAGGTGCAAGGACACCGTCCTCGTTAGTTAGGCTAACACCTTTGTTTTAGGAGTTAGGTATGGAGGAGACCTGTTACAAAGTATTCAGGAATGCCGATAATTGGGAGCCAACATTTTCTCTTGCTGAAGAGGCCTGAGACCCAAGGACACACCAACCGTCGCTGGACCGAGTACAAGTTTGGTGGAAAATTACCTACGAGGGGTGCCTGGCCAGAGGAGGTGTTTCAGGGGCGTGTTTATCAATTGTGCATTTTGTATTAGGGACAGTGCCCCGAGGGATGAGTTAGCAGAGAGCCGTTAGAGGGTAGAAGGAAGGGATCTATTCTTAGAATGAAGACTTAGAACGATTTTGTAATCTGGGCTACTGACCTTTACAACGTGAGTGTACTTCTTAGGAAGTCTTCACGAGCTGACATCTTTTCTTGATCTGGCTTGGGGAAATGTTAAGTAGGGATGCCACTTTAAGGATAGTGTAGGGATAGATTAAAGGATTTCCAGCACAGCCACTAATGAAGACTAATATAGATGTTGGTGCAGTTATTGCCTGTTTAGTATTTTTGGAATTGCTTATTCTTTTTATGTTGTATCGGATTAGATTGGTTCATAGGATGGACTTTGTATTAGTGCCTATGTATTTTTACAACCTCGTCCTGAGGTGTTTGTATGTTCAGTTATTTTTGGTTTTGTAATAAACCCCTAAATTTGGAATTCGGAGTCAGTGATCGTTTCCGAGTTTTACTTAAATTGATTCATGCTAGTTTGGCATGAATGTATTGTTTCTCCCCTTTACACTGCTCAGCAGGTAATAAAGGTCCAGTCGACCGAGGGTTCCTAGTAACTTTTACAGTGGAATCCGGCGTTATCAAGGAGCAAAGCTTTTCTCCAAGCTAGACTTAAGAGGGTTTATTAACTGCTATGTATCAAGGATGAGTGAAAGACATCCTTACTAACTCCCTCCCTGCGAATATAAGGAAATGCATTTAGGCCTTGTTAATGTAGATATTTTAGGATATGTCCTCCCTCCTAATGTATGTGCAATGGACTCTTATATGGTTAAAGCGATAATGAAATGGCCTGTTCCTACTACTATCAAAGAAACACAAGGTTTTCTCGGTATGTATGTCTGTAAGTATATATTTGTATATGTTGTTATGTGTGTATGCATGTATGTATATGGTATTTCTCTAGTATGAACCTAGTCAAAAGAGCGCTTGGTCTAGGCAACTATTATCAGATGTTCATCGGAAACGTTTCCAACCTAATTATTGCACTTAAACATTTGTTAAAGAAGAACAAGACCTTCAAGTGGAATGCTCAAGCTGACAGCACCTTTAATTCCCCGAAAAATGGAATTTACAAAAAGCTCCTTTGCTACAACAACCTGATGTCTCTAAACCATTTATAGCAGAAACTGATGCTTCTGACAGAGCTATTGGTGCTGTCCTGATTCAAGACGATCCAGTGGGAAATGAACATACAGTTGCTTACTTTTTGAAAATATGTTCTCTTGCAGCATTAAATTATTCTGGATTCAAAAACGAGCCACTGGAAATCAAAGATGCGTTCGTGGAGTAGCAACACTTATTACTGGTAGTCATATTCAGCATTATTGTTCAGCAGGTCACAGAAATATCCACGTCCTGCATAAGGAAGAATACAGAAAGAGTAACCAAGAAAAATGTGTCTTCTTTTCCCAGCAATTTGATTTTTCGATTTCATTTTTTTATTGATACGTATATTCCTGTTGATCATAATGTGGAAGCTGATAGTCCTTCTCAAAGATATTCTGAAAGGAATTTTGTATCCAGAAAAAATATCCTTCCTGTCAAGCCCTTTATTGCTATGCTCACCACATCTTTCCTTGAAAGCATTCTAAAGAATACCAAAGAGATGAAACCTAACCGCTTCATCCAACAATTTCCCAAACTAGGATTCAAAGGGACCACTGATTTAATATTTGTACCAAAGTAGATTATTTGTTCCAGGCAAAACACTTCTAGATTTAACCATGGTGATGATTCATGGTGCAAGAACTGCTTGACGTTGGGTGACAGAAGATGTATCAAAAGAAGATTATGTTGGCTACTTTTCACTAAGCTGTACAGAAATCCAAGTCAAGGGAAAAATATTCACTGACTACATGTTGCCTTACCTCCATCTGTTAGTTGTACATTTATAATGGTAACTGCGGGCTCTTATACCAACATGTGTCATTTCTCCGCCTTACAGTTCCTTTGGCAGTTGAAATTGCCAAGGTTTTCTTGAATGACACAATCAGACTTCGTGGTCTACCAACTAAAATATTTTTAAGTACAGATCATAATATACCTCCAAGTTCTCAAACTCTTTATGCAATAATTTGGGTATATAACTAGCCTTAACCTCCAAATCCCATACCCAGGTAAATAAGCAAAAAGAGAGACTAAACAGAACACTGGGCGAATATTTGCGATGCTATTCCTCTGCATCCCAGGATAACTGGAAAGAGCTTTTTTCCGACTGCAGAATTCTCCTACAACAATTCCATTCATACTTCTGGATTCTGGGCCTGATTTAGAGCTTGGCAGATGAGATACTCCGTCTCAAATGTGACGGATATCCCGTCCACCATATTACAAGTGCCATAGGATATAATACACTTGTAATACAGCGGAAGGGATATCCGTCATGTTTGTGACAGAGTATTCCATCTGCCAAGATGTGTGTTTTGCTGTTCGCCCTATGTGGGAAGGGTATGCCCAGACGTGGGTCCCGTGCTCACTACGCCACTGGAGTCAAGCTATCCTGGCTGATGACGGCTGATAGCCAGAAACCGGTCCTAGGATGCTTGATTCCGGTCCAGGGAAGACATGGCTTGGCAGTTCGGGCTGGACTGTTCCCATGAGGCACAGGGTCAAGACTGATTTGCATATGGCCATGTCTGAACTGGGGTGGCGTGGTGAGCAAAATAACGATGGATTAAACCCAGATCTGTGACTGGGGGTGAATGTTTTGCCAATGTGCAACATTCCGTCCATCATCTTGTGTGTTTTGAAGATCTAAATCAGGCCTTCTGTCTCTTCTTCACACTTTGTGGGTTTCATCCTCGATCTCTTCCTAAAATCCATGAGCAAGGAGAGTGTGTTCCAGCTGTTCGAGGAACTCTGACAAGACTTGATCAAATCTGAAAGATGTTGATGACCAACTTACAACTCTCTAAATTAAGGCAAAGCAAACAAGCCAGTCACCATAAACGACCTGCCCCTTCCTATAAAATAGAGGGTAATGTATGGCTACCATCTGTTAACCATCCAAGTTCCATTCATAACTCTAAGTTAAGTCCAACATTTTACGGTCATTTTTCAATATCTAAGATCAACAATCCTGTTACTGTAAGGTTAAATCTTTCAGCGGCCTTCGAGGTTCATCCTTCCGTTTATGTCTCAGTTTAAAAACCATACCTTCCTCATCCTGGGCTTTCCAAAGGCAGATAGTTTTATAAGTTTTAGAAGAAGACAGGGATATGAAGAGAATGGCATCTGTGATACATGTTTCAGAAGAGGGAAACTCCAGTGTCTAGTTGATTTAAAGGGGTTCCAACCCTGCAATCATTCTTGGGAACCTACAGAAGTTATTTATGTGCTTCATTTGTTTAATCATTTTTTCAGAAAACATCTCCATAAAAATGGAGCCTTTGAGGGGAGACTAGTGTCAGAAACATCTTACCTTTGATCATCTCGTGGTTGAGGTTGCAGTGGTTAATGCATTGCGCGTGGCAGAGAAGGATTCGATATTTTCACACCACGCTGCTGGCCGGGTACGCAATGAATTGGCTTCCTTGCACTAAACATTATGAGGTATGAATTCCTACTATCTGGGTCTCTGTAATGTTGCATACTCACGCTGTTTTTTATTTGATTGATTGATAAGTAAGACATCTCTGTAAAGTGCCATGTATCCAGAAATACATGGGCCACATGTATCAACATTTGTAATAGCGATTACCTAATTGCGATTTTCAGCAAATCGCAATTAGGTAATCGCTATTACAAATGTATGAAACTCCAAGAGTTTCAGATAGCGAGTCGTAGAGGGTCGTAAATCGGCCTACCTCATTAATATTAATGAGGTAGGTCACAATTTGTGACCCCCTAGGAATAAGGCCTCTCAGACAGCCCAAGCCACCTTCTCCTCCGGCATGCTGGCTATCTCCCAGTGGATGAGAAACAACTTCTTACAGCTGAATGCTGGAAAGACCGAAATCATGCTTTTCGGAGAGGCCCCACTGCTGTGGACACCTGATTGGTGGCCTACAGAGCTGGGAACGGCTCCAACACCTAAAACTACGGCGAAGAACTTAGGGGTGCGCCTCGATCAGACCTTATCCATGAAAGAGCATGTAACACACACTGTTGGTTCATGCTTTCACGTGCTGGGCCTATTGAGAAGAGTTTTTCCTTATCTTCCCGATTCCTTGCGAAAGTCCCTCATTCAAACCCTGGTGTTAAGCAAATTAGACTACTGCAACGCCCTATTGATAGCGGCTAATGAGTCCTCTCTGAACCACCTTCAGGTAGTACAAAACACTGCAGCTCGTTTAACCATGAACGCCCCACACAGAACAGCTTCACTCCCCCTCCTCCTACAGCTCCACTGGTTACATGTGCGCAAACGAGTGAAATTTAAGATCTGCTGTCTGACACATAAGGCTATATGGGGAAATGGACCATCCTATTTGGCAGAGAGGCTTCATCAATATACTCCCCATAGGGACCTCCGCTCAAGCTCGAAATCTCTGCTTAAAATTCCCAGGATCAAGAAAGCAAGGACGGGAGGAAAAGCCTTCTCATATCTGGCGCCCTCCTTGTGGAACCAACTTCCCACAGCTTTAAGGCAGTGCCCAGACCATCTGAAATTTAGGAAGGCTCTGAAAACTGCCCTTTTTTAGACTGGTCTCATTGTGACAGCTTCCTTTTGTAAGTCTGCGAGCGCTGAGATACCCCTCAGGGGGTGATTCAAGCACTATATAAATACACAAATCAAATCAAATCTCTAAAATCACAGGAACAGTGGCCTGCTGGGGTCAGCAGACCGCCATGTCCGTGATTGCTTTTAAATAATGCAATGGTTTTTTTTTAAATGCAGCCCGTTTTTCTTAAAGGAAAACGGGTTGCGTTTAGAAAAAAAAATGAATAGTTCACTTTTTTTATTTTTTAAGAGTAGGCAGTGGTCCCTGGGACCACTGCCTGCTCTTGAAAAACGTTTTTGCATACATTCACAAAGGGGAAGGGGTCCCTTGTGGACCCCTTCCCGTTTGCGAATGGGTAACCACCAACTTGAAGTTGTTGGTAAAATACGAATGTTTTGCAACCACATTCACGGTCACAAAACATTCATACATACCGTTACGATTTGGTATGTGGAAGGGAGGCCCTAAGCACGCCCCTTCCAAATACCTAATTGCAAACCCATTTTGCGATTCGGTACCAGGTTACGGAATCGCAAAACAGGGTTTGATACATGTGAAAAGTATTTTTTGCTTTCGCAAACGGGCCAATTCTGAGAATTGGCCCATTTGCGAACGCAAAAATGCTTGATACATGTGGCCCTATATTTTTTCTTTTATTCTGGGAATGTTCTTCAGCAATTAAGTCCTGGTTATCCCTGCTGGGAATCCAATTTTCTGAATTGTTTTTCTTTTAGTCTTTTTCCCACAGGAATATGATGGAGAATCCTGTGCCTACTGGGATCATTTCTTCATTAAAGAGATGTGGACCAGGCCTCGATGAGTGACAAGTTTTCTCTGTGCAAGTAGCTCGCTTGCAGCTACTGTTTGGAAATTATTTTTTTCCTGCTTGACTGTCCACTCTACGTTGACGATTTTTCCCCTTCCAATGAGTATTTCCAGTTGGGTAATACCTGGCTTGCAGTTCGATCTGGAGGCTGGAATCACTGATTGCGATTGTTCATATCTACGGACCAAGAAGTTTATCAAGTATCCTGTTGTTGATAATTCCAATATTGAATAGCGTAACCATACAGACAGGCAACAGTGAAATACACCATAGGATAGTGTTCACAGATGAAAATTGCCTCAGGAGAATGCTGGGGGGAAACACATGAACACTGTGTGTGCTATGGCTGATGTGAGAACTGTATCTTGGCATCTATTTTGTCCTGAGCTTGTGTTGGAATGTGGAATAAAGAAGGCTGCTTGGATGGAATGATTTAGTATGAATGAATGGTTACCAGCAGTTTTTAGTGTCTCATAATGTTTTATCTCACTTAGTATGATTACTCTTCCTTAACCAGTCACCTGGTCTTAGAAGACTCTTGGTTCCAGTGTTCCATTAGAATGTTACTGTTTGAATTGGAGTCCGACGGTGGGGCAATTGCTGGTCGCCCTTTACTCCAGCCTGCACCCACATGGGCAGCATGTCTCTGAAGGGCTTGAATATAGGCCCAGATCTCTGTACTGGGGGTGAATGTTTGACATTGTTTCAACATTCCGTCCATCAATTGTTCTTTTTGGGCTTGAATATACTTCTGTTTCTGAGTTGCTTGCCTCATGTGTGGAGTTGCTACACAGTTGCCAACAGGCTGCAGAGTACTGGGAGTCGAGTTTTTCTTAGCTCCGGTTTGTGTAACTCTTCATTCTGAATAAATTCCCATGTCCACCTCCAATGAAATGCAGTTGGCAGACGAACTTCATTGAACCCTGCACATTCCCACTGTGTGAGAATATTAATGTGAGCAACACAGAACAACCAATTTTCACAAAACTATGGACCATATTATCAAGAACGGTGATAACATTATCGCCACTTTAGCGGCAGGAAACTGCCGCTAAAGCGGCGATAAGGGGCTTGATAATATGCCCTATAGAATTCCAATAGAAGCCCAGGTTCTGGTGTGAAGGACATCAAGCCTAGGCTTCTATTGGAATTCTATAGGGCATATAATCAAGCCCCTTATCACCGCTTTAGCGGCAGTTTCCTGCCGCTAAAGCGGCGATAATGTTATCGCCGTTCTTGATAATATGGCCCTATGTTTTTGTAGCGAAATATGGTTTGCAGGTAAGTCGAGTCACTATTTTTTAGGCAAGCGCCCACCTCATCTAAAAAATTCTTGCAAGATACTGAAATCAGAATGGCTTAAGCAGAAAATGTCTCTTGGTGGGACATTTTTATGAAAAGCACTATCCTGCTGGTTTTTCACAACACTTCTTTACTGAAAATGCAAGCTAGAGTATAAAAGTTATGCAAAATTGCATAATAAGAACTTTTGAGAAGTCGCTTGAATTTGCATTATGAGCAATTGTGCGAAGTCGCTTGAATTTAATGTAACGCGAAAATTCGGAAAATTCGGAAAATTCCTGAATTTTGGCGGCGTTAATCAGAATTCACCCAGGCACACCAGAATGCAAGGAAGGAAAAAACGCGTTTCCCTTTAATACCTTGAGGAGATGGGTGGCAATGTGAAGAAAAACCACTGACCGAGGAACGCCTGTGAAGCAGAGCAATCATGCCAAGACCTTTCACATTCAGTGTTTGTATTAAGCAGTGGTTGTGGGGGGCAATATATTGCACACAATTCTATTTTTGCAGCTTTGAAATAGCAATGGGTTCTAAACAAACGAATTAATAACAGCCTGCTAAAAATGTAAACAACTCCTGCCTTTCCACATTACTGCTTCCCTCTCTCCAGCAATCTTTAGCGACCACTTTTATTTGTTAATTGTGTTGCCATAGCAACTAACTCCTTGGGAACGGCATCTCTCCGAGGTAGCCGGCAGTGCGATGCCAGCAGCTACGTGGGTAGCAGTGCCAGAGCAGGCCCCCTTTCCGCCCACTCAAAGAACGGATTCAAAGCTTCTGGCACAGCAGAGCACACCGCGGTCAGATTGATGGGCGGAGGGGTGGGCAAGGTTTAGGTTACCTGCTGAGTTGAGGGAACAAATCAATAATACTAGCAACAAATCAATAATATTAAATTGTCTATTACTATCCGCTCCATTCGTCATAAGAGGCGAAGCCAAGACATTCACAAGCCTGGTGCTCACCGTTAATGAAAACAAAATTATTAAAATATCGCGAGCAAAGCAGGAAGGGAAAAAATTAGTACATAGACAGTTTACATTATCAGTCCAACAGACTAGGAGGCATATTTACAAGGGAATATCACCACCAGAATGTCACTTTTAGCGACGTTCTGGTGGCGATATCCCCTTCTCCTTATTTACATAGGGGCGTTAAACAACTTAACGTGGCTTAACGCCGCCTTGTAAATAAGGCTCCTTTTCAAGCTCTACTTAGTGTGAAAGGGGCATGCAATGGGTGTTGCAGTGGGCGTTCCGCCGCAACACCCATTGCTTTTTGGACATGCCCCATATTTACAAGGATGGGGCAGCGCCAAAAATTAAGACCAGGTAAAATCTGGTCTTAGGATGGGGATAAGAGGAGAAATCATTAATCTCTCCTCGTGTTTTGCTCTTTGTATGTGTGCTGTGCATAGAAACAGCAAATCACCTTTAAAGATTGTTTATGTGCAGGAAGGTTTCCCTTCCTCCACATAAACAAATGCCCCTGCAGCGCAGGCACCCTTGTAACATGGCGCAAAGGTGCCTGCTCTGACACAAGGCAGCTTTTTAGTGCCAGCACTAGAAGAAACTCAGGGGTGTGCAGTATTTTTGTAAATACGGCGCATCCCTGCATTTAAAAATTGTCGGAGCGCTGCATTACCAATTTTGCCGTAACACCATGCTCCGACATTTTATTGTAAATATCCCCCTAGGTTGTTTCGTAGTAAATGATTCACAATTCACAGGCTATTAAGTGTGACCTACTTAAGGGTGCGTGAAGTAGACAGACTTGCATACCTGCTTTTTAAACTTCAAAAAATGTAAAGCATGCAAAGTTTCTTTTGTTAAAGGGATCATAACGGTCCCTCATGTTAGCCTAGAGGCGGGCAAGCCAGGCAATGGGAAAAGCAGAGCCAGAGACGAGCCAGGGGTCTGGCTTGGCTCTATGAGCCAAAGTACGAGCTGAGCCTGCAAAAAAATAAAATAATTCAGGCGCAGCCACAACATGACATAAAGTGGAGAGCAACTATGAGAAAGGTGGAGGATGAATGGACAGTGCACCTTTATCCCAACCCTTGTCCACTCCCACACCCACCTATCTCCTGCTCCTCCCTCTTATTTCAGGTGCACCATTGGCAGGGGTGTCAAATGCACCCTCTTTAAGTTTCCTGCTGAGCCAAGTGATCTGCAAAAGTCTGTATTTATTTTGTCTGTGAGTAAAATCTAATCACCCTATTGAGACCTATTACTAACAATTTTCCCATTGGGCAGACCTGAGAGAGTGGAGATCAAGGGGGTTATTAAAAATACAAATGACCCCCACATTGCCACTGGCTTCCACGGATTGCCACCTTTCCAAAAGAAAAATACTGGCCATTTGTTCATGTTTTAAGAGTCTGCAAAGACCAGCAGTGTACTTAATGACAACTTTGTATAAAGTATGTATTTATTTGTAACATGACCTTTCTGATTTTGTCAGGGATCATCATAGCAGTTCTGGAGCTCATTTCAAATTATATTTTCGTGTTACGCCGTCCCTTTCTTTAATTGTCCTCGTTTTCTGGTTGTTTTTTTCTGCAGTTTTATATAGGGCAAACTCGACCCGAAGGTATTGGAGTGCTTTACATGAGCACCAGTTACATTACACAAGGTCACATTTATGATTTTTAGGAATGGGGAGTTTAAGTGATTTGTCCAAGATCGCAGAATGTTGAGCAGATGACGAGACACAAACCTGGTTCCCCAGTACCAAAGTCGGCATCTCTGGGTGTAACATTGCCTCTTGTTGGTGTTTTTACAGTTTTTACACAGTGCTGGTTTTCACAGCCTGTAAAAGCCAACACTGTGTTATAACTCTAAGAAACACCAACACGGGCACATTGTTTATAGGTGAGAAATGCCAAGACTGTGCTTGTGTTTCAAATGGGGCTTTGGGGGGGTGGCCGACCGCCAGGGAGGCTTGCACCCACAGGGTTTTTGGACAGGTGGCTACTTTAGGGCTGGCGGGAGGAGGGATATTTAACCAGCCATTTCAAGAGCTGTGCCACCATTTTGGGTAAGGTGACACACCAGCCAGTGGGGTTTTTAGAGAGAGTGAAAGTTTGTGTAAGCATTGGTGGTAGCATAGGTAGGTAATAACGTACCTGCAATGGTGAACAGAGATCCCCGGGTGGAGAAGTCCATGCGTCTTCTGACGGAGGCGAGACGCATGGACCTCGTGGTTCCGGCAGCGAAGGAGGCAGCGCAGCCCGCACGGCGTGCTGCCGGCGGTGTGGGCATGCTCATCTCTGCAGCCCAGAGGGAGATGAATAAAGCCTATGGTACGTGCCAGGGGCCATGGGGTAGGAGTGGCCCCAGGTATCACACGAGGAGAAGAAAAGGGATGCAGCACCGTGCAGCGTCCTGCTCTTCAGTTCAAAGAAGGGAAGGGCGGGGCCGCACTGGGCAGGAAACTGGATGAGGTCACAGCGGCTAGGGGAACACGCATGACACAGGAGGGAGAGAGGGAGGGTGAGCTTAAAGCTGAGACGCTTGGGGAGGAGAGGGCAAAAAGGCCTCATGAGGGGGCGGGGCCAAGAGTTTTAGTGGAATCAGAGGCATTAGGTGAGGGGCCTGTGGCCAAGGTGGCAGGCCCCTCTGCGGTACAGCAGCAGGGGGGCAGACTTGGGGTGAGAGGGCAGGGGGTGGGACCCAGCAGAGGAAGAAAACCAGCATGCAGGTGAGGGAGGGTGTGTCCCGGGTGGGGGGGTCAACAGCAGGCATTGGGGGAGGAGGGCCTAGGGTTGGCAGGGAAGTCAGCAAAATGGGGAGGCAGGTTGACCCGCAGTGGGGCTTCCCAGCGTCTCTGAAGCTGGGGAGGTTGAACAGGGTTCCTTGGGGGCTCAGATCGCTGTGGTCCAAGAAGGGGGTGTGAAAATAGGAGGTGCAGCCGGAGGCCAAAGAGGTGTCAGCAGTAAGAGAAGGGGAGGGGCTGGAACGGGGTCCAGCGTCTGTCATAGTGGCGGCAATGCTGTAATGGAGTGAAGGGGAGGAGGAGGAGGGGGTATGGGGGAGGGCCAAGCAGTGGTACGTATGCCACAGGCCAAGGTATACACACACACCGGGGACAGGGCAAGGCAGGGGCCCAGCGCAGAGGTGGGGCACTCAGCAGGGGTAGGGAGGAAAGGGGCAGTGCAGCATGGAATGGGAGGGGCAAAGGTGACATATGGGGAGCGTGGGGTATCCCAGGGGAGGTGCTGGGTAGCAGGAGATATTGGCAGTGGTGCCCTGTCCCAGTGCAGGCAGGAGCAGGAAGGGACACTAACCCCGGCTTGCCAGACCTTACTTTTTCTTTACAGGATCAGCAAGTGCAGGATAAGGCAGTCTCAGGTGAGTCACATGTGGCTTCACAATACCGAGGTGAATAGATAGTATGGTCTGGGGCGCCTAGCTGGAGTGCGTCAAGGGACGGTGGGAGCACTGCCACGCGAAGGTCGGCGGTGGCCTCGGAGGTGCAACAGCCCATTTGGATCAATGCAGCTCCTGGGGCAGCGGTGAGATGGTTAGGGCAAGAGCATATGGCTGGGGTCGAAGGGCGTCATGTGGCCCAGCGGCGCCCGGTTGTTGACTTAGAGGAGCTCATTGCATTAGTCACTTATGGGAGATCAGGCAGGTCTTGGGGATGGAGAGATGGACGTCCCACAATTAGATTACGATGAGGATAGCATAGAGGAGGGATAGATCATTGAGGAATGAAACCGGGGGGGCACAGGACGGATCGGGGGGTCTCAGTAATGATGTGCTCAGTATATTGCAGATGCAAGAGAAAGGAGATGGTTACCTGGTCCAGGTCAATGCCATTCGACCCCCTGCATGACTGGTTAGGTGGCTGGATCCAGTGCGGACACCGACCTTGATGCCAGGTAAGGAAGATGAGGGATATGTCCTCATGTTCTTCCCAAGCACAGGGTGTCAGTAGGGACTGATATGGGCGGTGAGGAGGTGGATGGGAAGGTCCGTCTCTGCAAAGGGCTGTATGCGAAGGATACTGTGCTAGGCACAGAGGAACAGAAGACAGAGGGGGAGGCAATTAAAGCGGGGGCAACAGAAAGTCAACACGACAACATACAGGAAACGGCATCACGCAAGGATGAGGCAGAAGAGGGGGAAAGGACAACAATAGGTCACAGGTAGAGGGTGCAAAGGAAAGTCATGAGATTAAGCTGCAGAAGATGCCATACATGGGTGTGATGAAGCCACTGGGGGCCCACCTCATGCTGACCACAAAAGAAAAAATATGGAAGGGAGAGAATGTAGAGATGCTGAAGTTACTGCACAGAGAATTAAGGTCAAAAGAGGGATCGAAGGAAGAGGAGTTTGAGCTGTCGAAGAGGCCTAAGACAATACAAGACAACAGAAAACTGGACAGCAGCTTTCCTGATATTTGCAAGCGTTTATTGCAAAAAGTATGCGGAGAGTTGCGTGCACTTGTTTAAATACACAGATGTGATTAGGAGGGCACAGGTACCTTACGGGGGATATGCGTAGTCACACTATGATGAAGAGTTCAGAGCCAGGCTTGCATGGGACCCGGAGGCAAAATGGGGTGAGATTGATACAGATCTGTATCAACAAACAATGGGATCAGTTAAGTTTGAGAAGACCACCTACACAGCCAGTGGGCTCCCTTTAGTCTACCGCCCCTTTCAGAATCGTCCCACCAGGGGTGGAGGGGGTGGTATACACACCAAAGAATTCAAGGGACATCCAGGGAGCTTGTTGGGACTTTAATAAGGGAGCCTGCACAAGAGAATACTGCAAATGTAGGCACAAGTGCTCAAAATGTACAGGGCGGCACCCATTGGTGCAATGTTTTGGAGCATGATACAACGGTCAAGGGCAGCAGCCTGGCCAGGGTTTCCAACAAAATATTGCATATAACGGGCAGTAAGGCAAGCAGATGGCTGAGGGCAGGGGAGGGAGGGGAGCACAGGGTTATGTGTGAAAAGGCTTGTACACCCATTAGACAAGAGTGTCTAGATGCTTTGCTGACCTACTATCCACGCAGGGAGGATGCATTGTTATTGAGTCTCGGTTTCAAAGAAGGGTTCAGGCTGGGGTATGAGGGGCCTCAGTCCTCCAGGTGGGCTGAAAATTTTAGGTCAGTGGCTTCGCACAAAGCAGTAGTGTGGGACAAATTGTTCAAAGAGGTTAGTGAGGGGCGCATGGAGGGCCCATTCACAGAGTGGCCGATCAGGGACTTGATAATTTCCCCTATTGGGGTGGTGCCGAAGAAGGAACCAGACCGGTATAGATTGATACAGCACCTGTCCTGGCCGGAGGGAGTTGCAGTGAATGATTTTCTATCAGAAGAACTGATATCCATTTCCTATTCTTCAGTGGACGTAGCTGGGGGACTGGTGTAAAAGGTGGGCAGAGGTGCTGAGATGGCAAATTGCGACATAAAGTTGGCCTTTCGGCTACTGCCGGTGCACCCTGATAATTATCAGCTGCTAGGCATTCAGTATGATGGGCAAATCTTTGTGGACAAGGCATTGCCCATGGGATATTCTATCTCATGCACCTTGTTTGAGCATTTCAGTTCCTTCCTGCAATGGGTCTTCTCATGGCAAAACGGTAAAGAAACGGTAACATACTACCTTGATGACTTCTTCCTCGTAGGCCAACACAGTCCGGCGACTGTCAGCAACAGCTGGCAAGGATCCAGGAGCTCATGGGGGTACTGGGGGTGCTTAAACATATATAAAGTTAGAACACGCACTGCCAATGTGTATGATTTGTGCGTTTGTTGCGTGCCTCTGGGGTTTCACTCTCTGGTCATAGAGTGTATGTTAAATGCACAACAAGTTGCATCTCCTAATTAGGGGACGTCCGCCTGAGCACAGCGTAAAGCCCACTATTGGGTTAAACCGTTCAAGGACATCTAGTATACGAATTTTAATCCTCAATGAAGCGTTTATCACATGCTGTATTTATTGCACATTCAATATTATGTCTTCATTTCAAAATGCATTTCAAATGAATTTCAACAGCATCCATCCAATCTTTTGGGTAAGTATTTTCTTTCCCAATGCATTTCGGTCCGTTACAGACTTTCATCAGGGGACATATTCTACAACAAATGTGAAACGAATGAAGATAAGAGGTTACCAGGCCACTAAAATGATGTCAGACGATGTCAGATATCTAAAGGTGCAACGTGAATGGTGCTGACAAAAAAGGGCGAGTGGCTCGAAAATGTGAATAAAAAATGTGCGCAGGCAATTGCTAGTTGATGGACTAAAAAGAGAGTAAGTCCAATTGTATGCGCGTGTGATTAAAGTGAAAAACGACACTACAGCGTGACCAGAGTGAGTTATGAAAAGGGTAGTCATGCTTGTGAATACAAGCCCCCGTTAACCGTGTGGTGCTTGTCTGATCGATGGTAAAAAAGAAGAGTGGTTACCGATAGAACGAGTGGGTCGGGACATTGAAACCAGTGATAAAAAATAAATACACAAGACGGGTGAAAAAAAGAATCAGTGTACAAGTATGAACGCTCGAATACACACACGCTGTAAGGTTTAACGCGTTTCCGTGTGAGACAAGGTTGAAACAGGGACAGGAAATCCCGTGGTGTAAAATAGACGATAAGATAGTGAGATAGGACTAAAACCCTTTCAGCACAAAGTTGGCGGTCGCCATCTTAAAACGGTGCACATTAGTGTACTAGTGATTATACGGGTTAGCCGCTATGTGAATGTAGGCTGAATAATGTGAAATCACATATGAATCCTATATATGACAGTAAATCAATGAATAAAAAGACAAAAAATCATAGGAGCAACACGTAAGGATAAAGATTGTACTCCAGATTAGCAAAGATAAGCAAATGTGTGAATGCAAGAAATAATATATGTTAAATTAGAGGAAAGCAAAAAGTAAATACTGCGAGAAACAGATTTAACTGTCAGTAACACACTGTAGAAAAACTAAATCAAGCAGGAGATCAACCTCAGGAACTGAGGGAGAAAGAACAAATCATAGTAATCTATAGCTTGAAATGAGAACAATGAATGGTGTATGAGGCTAGAACGAAGCTGAAAACAACTGTCAGAGCGTTGAAGAAAGTCAAAAGAACATAACAGATAAAGAGTTACAGATAGCACAGAAATTCCATCCGATCATTTAAACCGTGAGGTTTAAGGCAGTTCAAAAATTTGATCCAATGATTTTCTCGTTGAAGCAGACGGTTGTTATTGTCTCTTCCTTCAATTTTTTCCACAGTTTCCAAAACCAAAAATTTCAACTGCCATATGTTGTGGTGATGTTGTACAAAGTGGGCGGCCACCACAGATTTCATGTTCTTCGTTCGAATATTGCTCTTGTGCTCAAGGACTCTGGTTTTCACTTTTCTTTCAGTTTTGCCCACATAAGCTAGGCCACAAGGGCATTTTAAAAGATATATCACGTTTGTCGTGTTGCAAGTTGCATTGACTTTTAGGTTGATTTTCGTGCCTTTCATGGGGTGTGTCATCCACGAGCCCTTGATGATGTTGTTGCAATTGCTGCAATTATAGCAAGGTATGGTTCCTTTGTAGGTAGTAGATTGAGTGTCGCCTAGTGGTTGGGTCAACAGGTCTTTCACGTTCTTTCCTCTGTTGTATGCAAAAATGGGGTTTTCAGAAAAGAGTCCCTTGAAATCAGGTTCCATGGCTATTATAGGCCAGTGTTTTTTAATGGTTTGTTTAAAGCGATCACTTACGGTGGAGAATTTGGATACCACTACTATTCGATGTTGAACAGGCTTTTGTGTTTTGGTTAGTAGTTCTGTTCGAGTTTTTAAGGTACTACGAGACTTTGCTTGTTCCAAGATGTTTTGAGGATACCCCCGTTGAGCAAATCGCATTAGCATGGCTTCAGTTTGTTGAACATAATCATCAGGTTGGGATACAATTCGTTTTACTTGCAACAACTGAGAATATGGTAACTGATGTTTGAGAGACTTTTGATGAAAGCTGTTGAAATGTAGGAGATTATTCCTGTCTGTATGTTTGCGAAAAATGTTAGTTTCCAATTTGTTGGAAACTCGATTGATTTGAACATCCAAAAATGTCATGATGTTTTGATGAATCTCAAAAGTGAATTGTATTCTTCCGTTGATTCTATTCAATGCATTCAAGGCATCTACCAGTTCATGTTGTGTTCCTCTGCATAAGATGAAAATATCAGCTATATACCTCCAGAAAATGGAAGCATGCTCTTTCCAGATGTTAGTACATAGAATGTTATCTTCCTCGAACTCATGCATGAAGATATTTGCATATGTTGGAGCGGCGCAATTGCCCATTGAAGTCCCAGTTAGCTGTAAAAACCACTGGTCTTCCCATTGAAAGTAGCTGTGGTAAAGTGTGAAATGGAGTAATTCCATAAGAAAAAGTTGCATATTGGGATCTAGGTTGGAATGTGTAAGAACGTTTTCTATGGCCGCAATGCCAAGGTCATGTGGGATAGAAGTATAGAGTGCTTTGACATTGACTGTACATAGCCAAAATTCTTCTTCTTCCTTGAGTGTGACTTCATTGATTTTAGTAATAAAGTCAGTGGTATCTCGAATGTAGGTTCTCATTTTTAGAACAAAAGGTTGTAAGTACATATCGAGAAGTTTACCCACAGGTTCATGAAGACTTCCTCTGGTGGAAATAATTGGTCTAAAAGGAGGCTGATGACGTTCTTATGTACTTTAGGTACCATATATATGACTGGTGATTTTGGATTAGATTGTATCAAGTATCTGCCAGCGTTTTCGGTGATCACTCCATCATCCACTGCTTTTTTGACTAAAGTTTTCAAAATATGAGCAAATTGGTCGGTGGGGTTGTGTTCCAACCTCATGTAGGTCTCAGTGTCCATGACATGGTTGAGTACTTGTTGTTTGTAAAAGTTAGTGTCCATTATAACTAATGCCCCTCCTTTGTCAGCATTTTGGCACACTATGTTTGGGTTGTTTGCTAATTTTCTTAGTACCTCCATTTCTTTAACGGACAGGTTGCGGTGTTTAGATTTACTCCGAAAATTGAATGACAGTATGTCATGTTTGACTAAAGGTTCAAATATGTCAAAGCTTTTGTGGCTAACAGGAGCCATAAAGGTACTTTTCGGTCTTAAACCTCTCAGTATGTCTTCATCCTCAATTTCACGTTGTTGGACGATGTTTTCAAAAACATTTCTAAGGCGCAGATTGCGCATAAGTTTGAATAGGCTAATCTCAAGTTCGAGGGGGTTGGTGAGACACGTCGGTACGAAAGATGTGCCTTTCTGTAGAGTTTTTACTTCAATCGGGCTGAGAGTATAGGAAGAAATATTTATGACTAAGTTGTTGGAATCTAGGTCTTCTTCCCCTTGAGTCTCTTGCTGGTTGTTGGGAGACTCTTTGTTTCGGTGTTTTCCTTCTCTTTTTCTTTGTCTTTGGCTCCTCCTGGGTCGTCCTTGTCTCTTGTGCCTTCCTCTAAAAAAGAGACACCAGCAGTTTGTGGTTCCTCTGTGCTGGCGGTGATGAAGGGTTGGAAGGACATTGTGCGTGAGGGTGGTCTTGATCGAGTATCACTGTCTGAAGATGTGGTATCAGTTTCTGTGTTTTGACTGTATGGTCGGTTTTGTCTGCGTTTCGCGTAGACTTCTGCCCATGAGTAAACTTCCCCCAATTTATAGTCTATCGTGTCACGCTTGTATTTGCGTATTTTTCTGTCCGTGATATCTTGTGTGTATTTATCCAGCCGAATGTTGATGTCCTCCAACATTTTAGAAAAGTCATAGGTGTCCATCATGATATTTAGTTCAGTCTTAGTTTGTGCAATATCCTTAGAAAGATCCTCCAGAATTTTAGACAGTTCTTCGATAATTTGGAGAATGAGATCGAGGGAGCATTTGTTAAGGATGGCGTACCATTTCTCTACAAATCGTGGGCTGTTTTTACACAATAAAGGTTTTAGTGGAATCCGTAACCCTCTCGGGATTCTCTGTGCGCGATGGTATTTTATAAGTGTGCTGGCATGTAGCCTCTGATTGATTTCTCTCCTTGTTAGATACAGTAATTGTCTGACATTACTCTCTTTGTTTTTAGTGCTTGATAATGGTGTGGTTTCAACTTGTATTAGAGCGTCTCTTTTTGATGCGTCTTCCTCTGCGAAAGCAAACGTATCAGCTCTCAATTCAGTCAAGTTGGTTATATCTTCGCATGCCATATTTACTGGTGTTTGGGGGTGCCGTGTTCTGTGATCAGAAGGTAATTAAACATGTATAAAGTTAGAACACGCACTGCCAATGTGTATAATTTGTGCGTTTGTTGCGTGCCTCTGGGGTTTCACTCTCTGGTCATAGAGTGTATGGTAAATGCACAACAAGTAGCGTCTCCTATGGCTGGGTCTGAACTGAGGTGGCAAAGTGAGCTAAAGAACGATGATGGATTCAACTCAGATCTGTGACTGGGGGTGAGTGTCTGAAAAGTTTCAGCGCTCCGTCCATCATCTCCTTGTGTTTGCTTTGTTCGCCCTAAGTTGGCAGGGTATGCCCAGACGTGGGTCCCTTGCTCACTTTGCCACTGGATTCAAGCTAGCCTGGCTGATGAGGGCTGTTAGCCCGAAACCGATCCCAGGATGCTTGTTTCCGGTTCAGGGAAGACCTGGCTTGGCAGTTCAGGCTGGACTGTTCCCATGAGGCACAGGGTCAAGGCTGATTTGCATATGGCTGGGTCTGAACTGAGGTGGCAAAGTGAGCTAAAGAACGATGATGGATTCAACCCAGATCTGTGACTGGGGGTGAGTGTCTGAAAAGTTTCAGCGCTCCCTCCATCATCTCCTTGTGTTTGCTTTGTTCGCCCTAAGTTGGCAGGGTATGCCCAGACGTGGGTCCCTTGCTCACTTTGCCACTGGATTCAAGCTAGCCTGGCTGATGAGGGCTGTTAGCCCAAAACCGGTCCCAGGATGCTTGTTTCCGGTTCAGGGAAGACCTGGCTTGGCAGTTCGGGCTGGACTGTTCCCATGAGGCACAGGGTCAAGACTGATTTGCATATGGCTGGGTCTGAACTGAGGTGGCAAAGTGAGCTAAAGAACGATGATGGATTCAACCCAGATCTGTGACTGGGGGTGAGTGTCTGAAAAGTTTCAGCGCTCCGTCCATCATCTCCTTGTGTTTGCTTTGGTCTCAGTGTCCACGACATGGTTGAGTACTTGTCTGTAAAAGTTAGTGTCCATTATAACTAATGCCCCTCCTTTGTCAGCATTTTGGCACACTATGTTTGGGTTGTTTGCTAATTTTCTTAGTATCTCCATTTCTTTAACGGACAGGTTGCGGTGTTTAGATTTACCCTGAAAATTGAATGACTGTATGTCATGTTTGACTAAAGATTCAAATATGTCAAAGCTTTTGTGGCTAACAGGAGCCATAAAGGTAATTTTCGGTCTTAAGCCTCTCAGTATGTCTTCATCCTCAATTTCACGTTGTTGGACGATGTTTTCAAAAAAAAATTCTAAGGCGCTGTTACAACCCCCACTCACCTGAACAACAGGTACCGCAGGAACGAAGAGAGCCACCCCTCTCACCCCTGGACCAATCCTCCACACGGACGACGACAGTATGGGCGATTGGTCCCAAGGGGAAAGGGAAGAGGAATACACCACCCCTGGTGTGCTGGGAAATGAAGGAAAGGTTCTAGGCGGGATGTCAGATAGGGCGTGATCAGACGGAAGGAATACAGACAGCGTCTGCAGGGTAGCCTCGGAGACGGTAGGTATGAGTGGATGGTCTGCAAGACAAAAGTGAGGGGAGGACTATAAGAGGAGAACAAAAAGGGGCAGGGACTATACTCTAGTAAAAGCCATTGTGTGATATAAGAAAGGGATAAAAAGAAAAAATATATATATAAAAAGGGAAAAAGGAACACACACTCACCATGGTTGACTCAGCATGGCAGTGTATAGCACAATCCTGTTGCGCTTATAGGAACAGGTCCAGAGGTCCTAGAGATACTTTCTGGATGCAGCTCAGAAGGGATGGCTCAGGGGTATTGGTGCCTACAGTACAGAACAAAGCGCTGACTTCTCCTGATGGCGCTCTTTCCAGAAGGAGTGTAAATAAACAAAGGTGAAAGCTAAACTCGTGCTCGCGTTGGAGGCGGTGCTGCCGGCACCTGCCGTGCGCCTCAAAGATAGGAGAGAGGTCAGGCGACCGCGCTCACGGTCAGCGTTGGGTATAGCTCTCGCGGATCCTGCTGCCGTAGGAAAAAGCTTCACGGCTCTTGCCGCACCAGAGGCCAACTTGCAGCTTCTGCTGCAGTAGACAATGTCTCGCAGCTCCTGCCGCGTTTTAGGGTACTGTGCAGGCGACTTCTGCCGCAGTGAAGCAATATTTTGCGGCTTCTGCCGCAGTGAAAATGTCTTGCGGCTTCTGCCGCGTTTTGGGGACTTGTGTTGGCGGCTTCTGCCGCAGCAGAAAAAAGGCCTCGCGGCTTCTGCCGCAGTAGGGGAATGGGTAGCGGCTCCGGCCGTAGTAAAGAATGGTTTGCGGCTCCTGCCGCGTGAAGGAAAAGTTTTACGGCTCCTGCCGCAGCTGAAGGGAACTCGCGGCTCCTGCCGCGTTTGTGAAACACTCGTGACTTCTCAGCGCTCAAGTGTGGTGTTCTAAGAATGGAGAGGCACGCTCCAGCGCCCTCTCAGGATAGGTGTCTGAGAGAGTTGAAAAGGAGAGGCACTCTCCTGCTTCCTCTCGTGGTTGGGATAGTTGATCTGTTAAGCCAAGCACCTGTGTCAGGTAGGGGAGGCTCTTAAATAGCAACCTTCCCTCACCACCTGACGTGCTGTAACCAATACCAGGGGACAGGGAAGAAGAAACAGATAAAGGACAGAAAGTGAGATCAGGATTTGGACGTGATATGGGGAAAGTGGTAACAGGCGCAGATTGCGCATAAGCTTGAATAGGCTAATCTCAAGTTCGATGGGGTTGGTGTGACACGTCGGTACGAAAGATGTGTCTTTCTGTAGAGTTTTTACTTCAATCGGGCTGAGAGTATAGGAAGAAATATTTATGACTAAGTTGTTGGAATCTAGGTCTTCTTCCCCTTGAGTCTCTTGCTGGTTGTTGGGAGACTCTTTGTTTCGGTGTTTTCCTTCTCTTTTTCTTTGTCTTTGGCTCCTCCTGGGTCGTCCTTGTCTCTTGTGCCTTCCTCTAAAAAAGAGACACCAGCAGTTTGTGGTTCCTCTGTGCTGGCGGTGATGATGGGTTGTAAGGACATTGTGCGTGAGGGTGGTCTTGATTGAGTATCACTGTCTGAAGATGTGGTATCAGTTTCTGTGTTTTGACTGTATGGTCGGTTTTGTCTGCGTTTCGCGTAGACTTCTGCCCATGAGTAAACTTCCCCCAATTTATAGTCTATCGTGTCACGCTTGTATTTGCGTATTTTTCTGTCCGTGATCTCTTGTGTGTATTTATCCAGCTAAATGTTGATGTCCTCCAACATTTTAGAAAAGTCATCGGTGTCCATCATGTTATTTAGTTCAGTCTTAGTTTGTGCAATATCCATAGAAAGATCCTCCAGAATTTTAGACAGTTCTTCGATAATTAGGAGAATGAGATCGAGGGAGCATTTCTTAAGGATGGCGTACCATTTCTCTACAAATCGTGGGCTGTTTTTACACAATAAAGGTTTTAGTGGAATCCGTAACCCTCTCGGGATTCTCTGTGCGCGATGGTATTTTATAAGTGTGCTGGCATGTAGCCTCTGATTGATTTCTCTCCTTGTTAGATACAGTAATTGTCTGACATTACTCTCTTTGTTTTTAGTGCTTGATAATGGCGTGGTTCAACTTGTATTAGAGCGTATCTTTTTGATGCGTCTTCCTCTGCGAAAGCAAACGTATCAGCTCTCAATTCAGTCAACTTGGTTATATCTTCGTATGCCATATTTACTGGTGTTTGGGCGTGCCGTGTTCTGTGATCATAAGGTAATTCAACATGTATAAAGTTATAACACGCACTGCCAATGTGTATGATTTGTGCGTTTGTTGCACAAGAGACAAGGATGACCCAGGAGGAGCCAAAGACAAAGAAAAAGAAAAAGAGAAGGAAAACACCAAAACAAAGAGTCTCACAACAACCAGCAAGAGACTCAAGGGGAAGAAGACCTAGATTCCAACAACTTAGTCATAAATATTTCTTCCTATACTCTCAGCCCGATTGAAGTAAAAACTCTACAGAAAGGCACATCTTTCGTACTGACGTGTCACACCAACCCCCTCTAACTTGAGATTAGCCTATTCAAGCTTATGCGCAATCTGCGCCTTAGAAATTTTTGGGAAAACATCGTCCAACAACGTGAAATTGAGGATGAAGACATACTGAGAGATTTAAGACCGAAAAGTACCTTTATGGCTCCTGTTAGCTACAAAAGCTTTGACATATTTGAATCTTTAGTCAAACATGACATACTGTCATTCAATTTTTGGAGTAAATCTAAACATTGCAACCTGTCCGTTAAAGAAATGGAGGTACTAAGAAAATTAGCAAACAACCCAAACATAGTGTGCCAAAATGCTGACAAAGGAGGGGCATTAGATAAGAATTTTGGCTATGTACAGTCGATGTCAAAGCACTCTATACTTCTATCCCACATGACCTTGGCATTGCGGCCATAGAAAACGTTCTTACACATTCCAACCTAGATCCCAATATGCAACTTTTTCTTATGGAATTACTCCATTTCACACTTTACCACAGCTACTTTAAATGGGAAGACCAGTGGTTTTTACAGCTAACTGGGACTTCAATGGGCAATTGCGCCGCTCCAACATATGCAAATATCTTCATGCATGAGTTCGAGGAAGATAACATTCTATGTACTAACATCTGGAAAGAGCATGCTTCCATTTTCTTGAGGGATATAGATGATATTTTCATCTTATGGAGAGGAACACAATATGAACTGGTAGATACCTTGAATGCATTGAATAGAATCAACAGTAGAATACAATTCACTTTTGAGATTCATCAAAACATCATGACATTTTTGGATGTTCAAATCAATCGAGTTTCCAACAAATTGGAAACTAACTTTTTCGCAAACATACAGACAGGAATAATCTCCTACATTTCAACAGCTTTCATCAAAAGTCTCTCAAACATCACTTACCATATTCTCAGTTGTTGCGAGTAAAACAAATTGTATCCCAACCTGATGATTATGTTCAACAAACTGAAGCCATGCTAATGAGATTCGCTCAACGGGGGTATCCTCAAAACATCTTGGAACAAGCAAAGTCTCGTAGTACCTTAAAAACTCGAACAGAACTACTAACCAAAACACAAAAGCCTGTTCAACATCGAATAGTAGTGGTATCCAAATTTTCCACCGTAAGTGATCGCTTTAAACAAACCATTAAAAAACACTGGCCTATAGTAGTCATGGAACCTGATTTCAAGGGACTCTTTTCTGAAAACCCCATTTTTGCATACAACAGAGGGAAGAACGTGAAGGACCTGTTGACTCAACCAACAAGCGATACTCAACCAACCACCTACAAAGGGACTATACCTTGTTATAATTGCAGCAATTGCAATAACATTATCAAAGGTTCATGGATGACACACCCTATGAAGGACACGAAAATCAACCTAAAAGTCAATGCAACTTGCAACACGACAAACGTGATATATCTTTTAAAATGCCCTTGTGGCCTAGCTTATGTGGGCAAAACTGAAAGAAAAGTGAAAACCAGAGTCCTTGAGCACAAGAGCAATATTCGAACGAAGAACATGAAATCTGTGGTGGCCGCCCACTTTGTACAACATCACCACAACATATGCCAGTTGAAATTTTTGGTTTTGGAAACTGTGGAAAAAATTGAAGGAAGAGACAATAACAACCGTCTGCTTCAACGAGAAAATCATTGTATCAAATTTTTGAACTGCCTTAAACCTCACGGTCTAAATGATCGGATGGAATTTCTGTGCTATCTGTAACTCTTTATCTGTTATGTTCTTTTGACTTTCTTCAACGCTCTGACAGTTGTTTTCAGCTTCGTTCTAGCCTCGTACACCATTCATTGTTCTCATTTCAAGCTATAGATTACTATGATTTGTTCTTTCTCCCTCAGTTCCTGAGGTTGATCTCCTGCTTGATTTAGTTTTTCTACAGTGTGTTACTGACAGTTAAATCTGTTTCTCGCAGTATTTACTTTTTGCTTTTCTCTAATTTAAGATATATTATTTCTTGCATTCACACATTTGCTTATCTTTGCTAATCTGGAGTACAATCTTTATCCTTACGTGTTGCTCCTATGATTTTTTGTCTTTTTATTCATTGATTTACTGTCATATATAGGATTCATATGTGATTTCACATTATTCAGCCTACATTCACATAGCGGCTAATCCGTATAATCACTAGTACACTAATGTGCACCGCTTTAAGATGGCGACCGCCAACTTTGTGCTGAAAGGGTTTTAGTCCTATCTCACTATCTTATCGTCTATTTTACACCACAGGACTTCCTGTCCATGTTTCAACCTTGTCTCACACGGAAACGCGTTAAACCTTACAGCATGTGAGTATTCGAGCGTTCATACTTGTACACCGATTCTTTTTTTCACCCATCTTGTGTATTTATTTTTTATCACTGGTTTCAATGTCCTGACCCACTCGTTCTATCGGTAGCCACTCTTCTTTTTTACCATCGATCAGACAAGCACCACACAGTTAACAGGGGCTTGTATTCACAAGCATGACTACCCTTTTCATAACTCACTCTGGTCACGCTGTAGTGTCGTTTTTCACTTTAATCACACGCGCATACATTTGGACTTACTCTCTTTTTAATCCATCAACTAGCAATTGCATGCGCACATTTTTTATTCACATTTTCGAGCCACTCGCCCTTTTTTGGCAGCACCATTCATGTTGCACCTTTAGATATCTGACATCGTCTGACATCATTTTAGTGGCCTGGTAACCTCTTAACTTCATTCGTTTCACGTTTGTTGTAGAATATGTCCCCTGATGAAGGTCTGTAACGGACCGAAATGCATTGGGAAAGAAAATACTTACCCAAAAGATTGGATGGATGCTGTTGAAATTCATTTGAAATGCATTTTGATATGAAGACATAATATTGAATATGCAATAAATACAGCATATGATAAACGCTTCATTGGGGATTAAAATTTGTATACTAGATGTCCTTGAACGGTTTAACCCAATAGTGGGCTTTACGCTGTGCTCAGGGGGACGTCCCCTAATTAGGAGACGCTACTTGTGGTAGTGAGGGTGCCCCTGGTGCCAGAGAAGATACAAGGTCCAAGCATGGGTTGTCATTTCTGGGTATTGAATTGGACTTGGTGGCTATGGATGCACGCTTACAGATGGATAAAAAGCTGCATATGCAAATGTTGATAGACGACATGTTGACTAGACAGAAAGTGATGTGAGGGAGGTGCAAGTTCTGCTAGGGCATCTGAACTTCGCATGCCGGGTGGTCAGGTTGCGAAGAACATTTTGTAGGAGATTGAGCAGATCATTAGTGGGCGTTGCGCTGGCGCACCATCACATTCGCTTGTCCGCAGGGACGAAGGAAGACTTACACATGTGGCGCAGGTTTTTGGAAGAAGCATGCCTATGATGGCTCGAAAGGAAAAGGAATGGGATGTACAAATATATTCAGATGCAGCAGGTGCTAGTGGTTTTGGTCTGTATTGGCAGGGCAGGTGGTGTGCCGAGGAGTGGCCAAGACATTGGAAGAATGGGGGCAGGAGTATTGCCTTTTTAGAGCTCTTTCCCCTAGTGGTAGCTGTCACCGTGTGGGCACAGAGTTTAGCACACAAGAGGGTCATTTTCAGGATGGACAACATGACTGTTGTACATGTGGTCAATAAGCAGTCCACCAGGGACAAACAGGTGCTTAAGTTGCTGAGAGTCATCATCCTTAGTTGTCAGAAGCATGATATTCTGTTTCAAGCCAGACATGTGCCAGGGGTGGACAATGACATTGTGGACGCTTTGTCTCATTCTCAGTGGGAGAGGTTCCATGGGCTGCAGACATTTGCAAGACACGGGTGCCTGCAGGGATGTGGTCTATAGGAGACAAAGGATGCTGCAATTGGTGGTAGGGTCTTTGGCCGTTTCCACTAGGAGTGCGTATACTCAAGCGTGGCAGGAGTTTTTAGAGGGAGGGGGCAGAAGAGGGCAGAAGCATGGGTGGGAGAAGAAGATGTTATTCAGTTTATTTTGTCTTTGATTGACAGAGGTCTGTCTAAGGTCACCATTGCATTCAAGCTGGCAGGGATTGCATTTATGGGCAAGCTGTGGTGGGGTTATGCCCCTTCTGTGGGAGAGTTGGGCAGACGTATTCTTGAGGGCTGGGCCAGAGAGATGGGGCCCAGGGTTAGGAGGCCAGTGTCAGGGGAACTTTTGGCTTAAGTGTTATTTCAAGGATCTGCAAGAATACTGAAGAAACATTGTTTTCTGTAGTAATGTCATGGATGTATTTTGGAGCATTCATAGTGTCAGAGTTATTGGGGAGGAAAAGAGTTGCAGGGCTAGGTTGGAAGGAGGTAGGAGTTATGGGGGAACTAAGTGGGGTCACGATCATGCTCAAACACTTTAAGATGGGCCAAAGAGGAGTAGGAAAAATGGTATTAATGGGGGCCGGTGCTGATCCATTTGCATGCCCCGTACGTTGGGGGTGTGCATTGAAGGGTCTGACCACTGGGGGGTCTGGGTAAGTCTTTCGCATGGTGTCTGGGCAGGTGTAACTGCTGCACAGCTATTGTGGGTGATGCGGAAATCTTTGCTACAGCCGGTGGTGGCACCAGGAGAGTTTGGCACTCACTCATTCAGGATCGGGGTAGCCATTGATGCAGCGAGGCAGGGTTGGGACAGGGACAGAATCATGCATTTGGGGCTTTGGACTTTGGATTGTTTTAAGAGATATGTCAAGTTAGGGGGACCTGGAGATTACAACATGTAGTTTTCTATGTACTCACACATGTGTCTTTTGAGGTGCAGTAGCGGGGCTGGAGTCGGCAGTGCTGTCCATTTGGATAGTCTGTCATTCCTTTGTAAAATGGACGGAATGACATGAACTTCAGAAGGGGAAAGGTTTGAACCTTGGGTTGGATTCTTCGTTGTTTATCATATTTTGGCACGGAAAAGGTGGTATGAGATGGCATGAACTCCTGCCCTGCTTGAATAATTTAATACAATGACACATTTGCCCTGACGTTTTAATTGTACACCTAGGGGAGAATGATCTGGTGGTATGCTAAGGATTAGCTTTACTGAAGCAGATAAAAGCGGACTTGTTGGAGATCAGGCAGCAATGGTCGGGATGCTTCGTCATTTGGACGGAATGGATCCCAAGAAGACAATGGAGGGGGGCCGAAAGACCCACTGCCATTGATAAGGCAAGGAGGAAGATCAATAGGGACATGAGATTATTTTGTAGGGATAAAGGTTTCAGTAGAGTAGAGCATCCTGAATTGAAGTATACAGCAGTATATTTTTTCAGGGGGGATGGAGTGCACTTTTCTCGCTTCGGGATGGAGCTATACCTGATTCAGATAAAAGAGGTTTTAGACAAGGTCTTAGACATACAAAGGTAACCTAGATCTTCCTAGGTTGGGAGGTCCGAAAAGTCATAGAGAGGAAGGGACTTTTCTGAGTGGCGTCTGGTAGCTAGTTTTTACATGTTACAGTTTAATTTTATGGTTGTGAACAAGTTACTCCGGGAGCAGGCAATAAGGTTAGGATAGGAGATACCTGGTTAGGTAGATGTTTATAGAAGTAGAGAAGAGATTACAGGGTTAAAGTTGAACAGTTAATGACCAAGTAGGGGTTTTTAAATAGTTGCAAAGAAAGGTTAAGGGTGGGGAAAACCTAGGGGTGCGGGAGGAGGCTATGTAGGTGAATCAATGTATAGTGAGGTGGAGTTTTGTAAGGCAAAGGCCAAGGGTAATGTTGTGAGGTGCACCTGTCTTCAATAAAGCTGCCTTTTTCACACATATTAGAGCATGATGTTGGTCTGTGCTGCAACCTTTCGTCCCCAAATGTTGCTTTTCCTGGCCACAGTTTCTTACTAAGAGGGTGAGGTAAGGCTCGGATCGTGTTTGGCTTGAGGGCCCATTAAGAACCCGAGCTGAGCCAGAGTCGGCTATTTGGTTTGAGTCAGGCTCGAGCTTTCAAAGGCTTGCCCATCTCTATGTTAGGTGTAAACTGCTCCGGCTATTGCCACTGCTTACGGTCGTGCAACACAGCTGGTGAAATTCTGCCATTTGGTCAGCCATGTTCTGCACCAGTGAAATCGCGTGACTTCCAGTAGTGCAAGGTCACAGTTGAAAGGCTGCCAATGGTTAAGCGCACCCCTTAGCAAAAGCAAACAAAGTCCCTCCCACATGTAGTACCCCCTCCTCAGAGCTCACCTGTTGAACAAATGAATGGATGAATGAAGGGTTTGGTGTAGCACAACAGTGACCTCAACAAAGTATCCGGTCCATTTTCTCGACTGTAACTGCACCCACAGAGATTTGAGTTACCATGATGGGGACAAAGAGAAAAGCCAGGTCTCCTTGGTTTTAAGTAATAGAGAATGAGCAGAAATATATAAAAAATTGAGGGAGGGGGTCCCAGAGCTTAGGTGCCAGGTCTCAAAATGAGGGCCTCTAACAACTCTGTATCGAATGTGGGGGACTATCAGCAGATTCCACTAGTTGCCAGATGGCCAACCTCAGCAATGAATAGAAATACATTCATTGCAACAGGATGTTCTGTCCATCATGGGTGGGGGATGCTGAAGCAGGAGTTTGTCACCTGTGGCGAACCAGGTGGGATTATCTTCACCTGAGGTGAAAGTGGGCAAAGGCAAGAAACTCCCCACCTCTATAAACGCAAAGTTTCTTGACTTCTCCTGACTTCATAAGCAAAATCGTTACATTTCCTCAACCCGTGTTTTACTCCTGAAAATTCTGGCGCAGTTTTAATTTTATTGGAATACTGTTAGAAATGGGGGTCTCTAGTTGGCAATAGTTTGCACCTTTGTTCAAGTAGAGACCCTTGATTCTAGTCAGGGTAAGGGAGTTACGCCCTTAGACAACCCCTTCTAACCCCCTTGGTAGCTTGGCATGAGCAGTCAGGCTTATCTCAGAGGCAGTGTCTAAAGCATTTGTGCACACATACAGTAACACAGTGAAAACTCTCCAAATGGACACCACACCAGTTTAGAAAAATAGGAAATCTTTATCTAAACAAAACAAGATCAGAATGCCAAAATTCCACCATACATATGTCAAGATATCATCAAAAGTAGGTTATTCCCAAAAATAAAGCTTGTAGCAACAAATAACTCCAGCTGGGGCTATTACGACATCATGACAGATGAAAATCCCAAAGTACAGCACAGGCCGCACCATGCGCAGGGTGGGCACAGAGTCGCATGGAACCCAAAGAACAGTACCTTGTCAGACGATGAAAACAAACATGGTGCACGGCGTTGGGGAGGTGACACGCCGTTGGCGCTGGGCGGCCCGGATTCCTTACAACCACAGTGGAGGTTTAGGCGTCGGTAACTTATGACCACAGGAGAGGTGAGGTGTCGGTTCCTTCCTGCAATGCAGGGGAGGTGAGGCGTCATTTCCTTACTGTTGTCGGGGAGGTGAGGCGTCGGTTCCTTACTTTTTTCGGGGTGGTGATGTTGCGGTGGTGGCGAGGCGTCGGTCCCTCCTGACGGTGCGGGGTCGATGGATTCTGGAGGTCACTCACGTCGGATATTGGACCCGCGATGATGAAGCACCACTGTCGGTGATGTTGGGACTGCGGTGCGTGTCGGGGCGGTGTGTCGTGAGCGTCATGAGCGGTGGCCTTGGCTCTGGTACAGGCAGCGGCCTTGGTGACAGTGTCAGAGTCAATTAAGTGCGGCGTCGGGCCGTGGTGCAAGTTGGGGATGGTGCGTCGTGCAGTTCACGAGCGGTGCCCCTGGCTTCATTGCAGGTTGGGGTGTCGCTCGCCAGCATCAGTGTTGTTTTTTCCCTCTGTGGCAGCTGAAACTGCAGTTCCAGGTGCATGAGGACAGAGGAAGTGAAGTCTTTGTGTCCCTGAGACTTCAGAACAGGAGGCAAGGTCTACACCTAACCCTTGGAGATCTTCTTCAAGCAGGATACACAGCACAGTTCAGTCTTTGTCCTCTCCTGGGCAGAAACAGCCACTGCAGGCCAACCCAGCAAAGCATCCACACAGCAATGGGACAGTACTTCTCCGTACAGCTTCCCCAGCTCTTCTCCTTGGCAGAGGTTCCTCTTGAGTCCAGAAGTATTCTAAATTTCTGTGGTCTAGGCCAATATTTATGCCACATTTTCCTTTGTTCTCTTGTGGCAAAAAGTCTCTTAGCTCAGTCCAAACGAGTTCTGTCCTCGTTGGTCCAGCATCACTACCAGAGGAGGAGACACTGCCTATTCAGGTGTAAGTGAAACTCCTCCCAGCACTCTAAATGCAGCCAAGGTCTATTCAGCTCAGCTCTGAGTCACCCAGGAAAGACAGGACACACCGCAACCCCCTTTGTGGTTGTCTATAGTGAATGCATAACCCCAGTCCCTGTCACCCCAAAACCAGACAGTCAATACATAAACCAGCAGAGGCACACAGAATGGTTAAATAAGAAAATGCCTTCTTTCTGAAAGTGGCATTTTCAAACACACTATTTAGAAACCATCTCCCTAAAAAGATGTGTTATTAAATTCTGAGTTCAGAGAGCCTAAACTCCATTTCTCCATCTTGTTTCAATGGAAAGTTATACTTGTAAGATGTTACAAAGTAACTCCCATGTTAGCCTATGGGACAGATAGCATTTCAATAGTGAAAAACTATCAGGACATGTAAAACACACCAGCACATGTCCTACCTCTTACCTACACTGCACCCTGCCCATGGGGGGACCTTGGGCCATATTTAGGGGGGCCTTAAATGTAAGGAAAGGGAAGGTGTGGGACTGGCAAGTGGGTGCACTTGCCAGGTCGACATGGCAGTTTTAAAATTGTGCACATACACTGCATTGGCAAGTTGGAGATACCTTTACAGGGCTACTCATGTGGGTGGCACAATCAGTGCTGCAGGCCCACTAGTAGCATTTGATTTACAGGCCCTGGGCACACACAGTTCACTTTACGAGGGACTGACTAGTAAATCAAATATGCCAATCATGCATAACCAATCATAATAACAATTTACACAGAGAGCATATGCACTTTAGCACTGTATTAGCAGTGGTAAAGTGCCCAAAGTCCTAAAGCCAACAAAAACAGGTCAGGAAAATTAGGAGGAAGAAGCAAAAATGTTTGGGTTTAACCCTGCAAAAAGGGCAATTTCCAACAAATACATTCTAACACATTAATAGACATATGTTATCAGGAGACTGACACAACTACTCAAAGAAAAAGGTTTGTGAGTCAAGCCCATTGTACTTAAATACAAAGGGGTCGATTCCGATCTCGGCCGGTAGGGCACCGAATCGGATTCGGCTTAACCGGATCCGATTCGGAGCCCTATTTCCCGACCGATTCGTACGTGCGTCCGGGCGAGCGAGTACGATGCATGCGCTCGCGAAATCTCCGACGACTCGTTCGCCGGACCCGACCGCTCCGACCGACTCGCACAGGGACGACTCGCACCGCGCAATGGAGACGTTCCCAGGCCGGGTAAGTACGATGCGCACCTCGACCACTCCGACCGACCCGCGCAGTCCGGCTCCAAGGAGCTGTTGGAGCCGCACTTTGGGGGTCCGTGTCGGACCCCCCTGGAAGCATAGGCGCATGAGTCGCACACAGGGGGGACCCATGGGTCCCCCCACACGTGCATGTACGGCGCGACCCGCATCGACGCGAACATGCTGTAGGGGGCGCCCTTTTTCGCGTCGTGCCCATTGAGTCAATGGGAGCCCGTGTACGCGTCGTACGACTGGCTCCCATTGACTTCAATGGGAGTCCGACCGAATCGAGTCCGATAGCATACGTGCATATCATACTCGTTCGGTCGGGCTGGTAGGGTCCGATTCGGTCAGAAATCTCTCCGGGTCCGGCTCGGTCGGGGAGATTTCCGGCCTGAATCGGAATCGGCCCCAAAGTGTTAGGATTATTGAATTGAGTGGTACTCATTTTATCTAATTTCAGAAGAGCAAAATTCCGAGTCTCCCTGCTATTGAATTCTAACTTTGTCACGCTGGTTACTTCTTTTTGCAGTAGGCACTGAACCCAACCAGCAATCTTACCGGCTTCCACCTTTAAATGATCATTATTTTTGAAAATAGGAAGGATTTACTGCAGAGTTTGTTCTCGTTCTGTTTTGCACTTGTGCAGGACAATTACATACCAAAGCTTTCAAGGAAAATGCTAAATTTTAGAAGATAGCAATTTTGAGGTTAAATATTTTTTCAAGGTTGTGTGGGGACTTTTACCCGCATGAAAAAACACCATTTCTGAATAGACTGTGTTAAAACTCTGTAATCATTTCTGAAAAGTAGCATACAACAGTACTTTTCAGTCATTTTATATCATTTGAATCGAAATTTTGGCTTTAAGCACAGGTTCTTTGACATGTCAGATGTTTGCACATTTAAATCCAGCAGCAAACAATCTGACAATGTATTCACCACACCACCACTTGATGTATTTCTAGCAAATCTTTATTTTTTTCATTTGGTGTCTCTTATTTGAAATGCATAAAAACTGAGGGGCATATTAGCAAGACCCACGTTAAAATTATCGCCGTTTTAGCGGCAGGAAACTGCCGCTAAAACGGCGATAATGGGCTTGCTAATATGCGTTATGGAATTCAATAGAAGCCCAGGTTAGATGTCCTGCACATCTAACCTGGGCTTCTATTGAATTCTATAACGCATATTAGCAAGCCCATTATCGCCGTTTTAGCGGCAGTTTCCTGCCGCTAAAATGGCGATAATTTTAACGTGGGTCTTGCTAATATGCCCCTGAGTCGCCTCTAGGCGGTTTCACGTTAGTGCTCCTGAAAAGAGAAGTAACAGCAGTTACTAAATCCATCAGCTGAAAGGACCTCATGATTTCTTCGACTCACCCAGGAACAATTGGCAAGACTCATTGAATCAAAAAGAAACTGGATGTGATTGGCCTTTGCAGCTTCTTTCTAACTAATACAAACACAGAACAGGCATGATTATTTTGTGATCAGAGGTAAAAAGGGCCTGTAGGCAGATTTTCCCGTCATGCCAGTATCAATGGGAGAAGGAACATCTCCCCAGCAGCCTTTCAAATACAGAGTGCCCTTCATTTCCATTATACATCAGTGCATCACAGTCTCTGTTCATTGCTTCTCTCCCTCACCCCTAAATATTAGAACTGAGCCCATTCTCCTGGCTTTTTGGTGGCATCTAAAATCAATTTCTTCTGCCCCTACCTGAACTAATCCTTGCCCTAATCCTGAATACTTTACAATCCGACTCAGACGAATTGATTGTTTACCCCTTGCTTCACCTCTTTCAAAACAATTTCCTACAAATCATTCAGGAGAGCCCTCTCCCTGTGTTATTTTTCCTCTGTTTCCTCTCAACCCTACTATATAATGCTTCTGAATGCCTACTGTGTACGTGTTTGCCTTGCTCAATGCAAAGATCGCGGTGCATGTAAAGAGCCATGCTTTAGGTGCAGGCCATCTATGCAAGAATATTCAAATACATAAAATAAATTTATAACTTTTTTATCTCAATCTTTTTTTCAATTTAACTAACGTTGTCCTGTGCAAAGACAGCATTTTGATCCTATCCTTCTGTGCAAAGGTTGTTTTTAAACCTGTGTGCTGTTGGTAAATTTCCTAATGTGAGTTCAGTCTATGTAATCTGGGCTGTGGCAGTTTGCTGAAGGAACATAAACCGCTTTTGACATGTGTTGACTTGAAAGCTGATTTTATTTAGTCTGTACCCCCCCCCCCCACGCAATCTACAGGATCTCTGCTCGGCTGCTGAGCACCTCTGTCCTTGGAAAGGGGAACAGGAGACACCAGCAAGGTGAGCATGAGTTTTATTCTTAGCGGTGCATGTCAAACTAGCTCAGCAGAACGCTCTAGCTCTGCTCCTCTCGGCCTTGGAAAAGGGTACATTCGGGAAAGCCCTCGCTACCAGAACGTCACCATGGATTTATCACATGGGTCCACAATAGCAAAGAAAAAACGAATTTTTCCAAAGTCGTGTAGTTGTTTCAAAAATAAAATAGCAAATGATTACTTTGGGGTGTTTGTCATCCTTGTCAGAAGCTTTTATGGAGCCAGGAATCAAAAATGTTGGTGCTCCTTCTTGGTTTCGGATCTAAGGAACAATTTGTTATTGAGGAAACATGTCAGTGCGTTGAGGAAGAGAAAACACAGTATTTGGCGACAACTATTGGAATACCAGCATCATGAAGGAATAGGTCATATCTGCTTTTATTTACATAAACACATGTATACATGTGGTTACAACAGTGAGTGGCCCGACAAAAACATGAGGCCCAGGTCAAAGAGCCCCAGCTGCCTTGTAACCGCAGTGGTGTTTGTTCATGAACATAGGTGCACACATCCTGGGGTTTGTGGTGGCTTGGTGCTCACCCTGTGATAAGTCTGTGCTCCACACTGCCTGATGGGAAGAGCACACACTTCAGAGAGTCATGGAGGCAGTTGCTCCAAATTCTGAAGTTGAAACCTGCCCTGTGGTTCTGCATTACCACTGTGAGGGGCCTCAATCGTTGCTTTGATCAATGGATGAGGAAAGAGATGCCCCAACGTTCGCAGGCAGCTCACAAAGGTTTCGATGAGAAAAGGTGAGAAAATAGGGAGCCATGGCCAACCAGTTTGGACTTGAAAATCTCAAGTAATTTTTGGTTATTGCTTGAATGCCTTGCCTGCACACTAGGGTCTCCTTTTTGTCAGTGGCTGTGGCCTTTCAGACTGCTAAAACAGGGTAGGTCCTTGGGCCGTTTGTCCTTATCAGCATCTTGTTGATGATGGCACAAAGGATTTTACAACCATTGCGAATTGCAGGCAACTATGGACCCTGATTGACATTGGGCTCAAAAAGCAGAAGCGTGTGTTCCCATCTGTTACCCAATTTACCAATATATCTTTTATGTAAGGAGCAACATAAATAATCACATTCACTTATTTCATTACTAAAATGATAATGGACACAATCTTCAACCACAAATCTTCTTCTTTACTATATCGGTCATATATAGACCATAGTAAACATCTGCTATCCAGCGCCAAGAGGCCCTTCAGGGTAAACGTACGCTTTACAAATACACATGTTATGCTATGTTATAGACACCTTGAGGGCAATTCTCAAAGGTAAATGTATGGGCAGTGATCTCCATGCATGTGGATTATTCAATGAATTACGATGAAGTATGTTTTCCTAAAGCTTAATTAAAGCGCTGGAGTAAGGTCACTGTGAGTCAGAGAGATAGTGCTATAAGAATGGCCACCAGATTGTGAGACCTAAATTACTTTAAAGAAAGTTCACTTGACAAGAAAGAGGGAGGCTGGATGTTGTTTGAGAGAAACCTTTAGTTTGATTCCAATGACCTTCAGTTTAACTCTCTCTTCCACTGGAAGCCAATAGAGTTCTTTATGAGCTGGAGAACTGTGGTCTGTTTCTCTTAGATTCAGGCTGCCTCATTTTGGCTCTGAGATTTTTTCCAAAACATCCCTCTCTGCTCTAGCATGTACAGCAATAGTCCTGCTGGGTCAGGACCAGTGCTCTTATACTGAGGTCTGGTCAAGCAATGGGAAAACCCTTCTAAGTACCAGAAGCCGGTAGTTTGTACACATTACGACTGCTGTGATCTCACAGTTTATTTATTTATATAGTGCAAACTTTGCCCAAAGGTGTCAGAATGCTTTACAATAGAACCAATTACATTACATAATGACTTCAGAGTACATGAGTTACATAAAAGATACAAACAGATAAACTCTAAATTCACATAAGAATGGTAGTAAGTACATAAGTGTACTACAGATACTAGTGGTTAGAGTTACACATATACCAGTTGTGAATTCACTCAAGGTTACATTTTAAGAAAAGTTGGAGCGATTAGGGTTGGACAAATATATATTACATATTTACACAGCATGATCTTCTCGCCATTGCAGGGGTTATTGCTTTCAGCCCGGCCTTCAGGGTGTTGTTACACTCACAGGCAGTGATCTTGGGCCTGGAGGAATCCCTGAGCTGGTTTTGTCCAGATGTCCTCCATGCTTGTTGGGATGGTGGCTTACCAACCGGGCCCTAGCACAATGAAGTGGCCGTCAGTCCTCCTCAAAGCAGCTGCGTTGGGACATCCGTTTGACCCTGCCCCTTCATCTCCCTCGGCCCTCTGTTCATGTACCACAATGTCCACGGCCACACCCAAGGCCGCATCACAGGATCTGCGCCGCTGCCCCATTTTCAGCGGTCGCGGACCTCACGACTGCCGCAGTGGCAAAGGATGCTTCCCCAGGGCTGGCCCAATTATACAAGGAAAAAGTAAAAAACAGATTTCCCCTTGGATAATACTAAGGACAATAAGCCCTACTCATCACTGAGTAATACCTTTACATAACTGCAATAGTACTATACAAAGAATTTCAATCATATAAGTGATAACACTCAAGTTATTACAAATTATTATTTATTAAAAACAGAATCCTACAATATATTGTTAAAATTCATATCATATCTCATATGTACACAATTCCATATATCTAAAAAATACATACAAAACAATTTCATACAAAACAATTTCTTAAAACCCCACAATATACATCTGATACATTAGAACATTGACATAACATAAAATCAAAAAGAGAGAAGAAAATTTAGACAGTATACTTTGTCTTTTATGAAACACATCCAACGGAACAATTAAATAACTAGGCCTGGATACACAGTTTCTATTTTGTATCTACAGATCCAATTATTCCAAGGATTGTGTCAAATGATGCGTCGACGCGTTTCGATGGGTTTTGTTAATATTCCATCTTTTTCAAGACAAATAATTTGGCAAGTCTCTCTTTACAACTTGTAAAAATGACCACTGTTTTAAAACCTGTGTAGAACAAATATATATACACTGAAGAAAAAGAGAAAATATTGTGTGTAAGTTACACCATAAAAGGTAAGTAGAAACATCACACAACTTAATGATATCTCCTGTTTTGTAACAAAAGTGTTAACATTATTTGGTGGATGGGCTGTCCCTGCATACTTCATAAGCCTCATTACTTCAATTCTAAACAATATGTAATAGCACCATTGGAAAACAGTCCACATGTTTTTATCCTAGCCCCACTTTTAAGTAAACTAATTACAGCTGTTTTCCTATATACAAAAACGAATATACCCCACGTACTATCACAGCCTTTTTTCCAGGTTTACCTATACCCATATCGTTGAGAGACTAATTTTATTACCTCTATCTTTAATTCCAGAAGAGTCTACATAGGGCCCTCCTCCATCTCGAGGTCTCTATAATTCAGCACTGTATTTGTATGTTGTCTCTGCGTTTTTCTAAACATAAAGTGCAATCTCAATCAGATTATTATATAGCGAAGGTTATCTCTAATATAACAATTTATAAAATCTATCATGTATTCTCACCTGTTTGGTTAATTTCGATATCTTAATCATTGAACCTCTTCATATGCGTGACCGATATTCTACTGTTCTCTTTATCGTGTCTATTTAATTATCTCCTTATTCAGCTATAAGAAGAGGGAGAAGAGAAAGGAATTTGTTCATGTCTCTTACTTTAAAGACCACTCAGTTATATATCACTTATTTTCCCTGACTCATAGGCCTAAAACGTGACATCCTACCTCCGTAAGTTGTATGTGGAGATACTGCTTACATAAGTGTTCTTAACCGCACATCAAATATTTAACCGAGGGGCCATAAATCCGGAACCTCCTCTCTCTCATTGTGCTAAAAGAGGGGATAGAGTGTAGAGAAATAAGTAAACTTATTAAAGGGAGAGTGGGGTTTTAATCAGTATTTCTCCTTAAAACTTCGTCCTAGTAACCCTCCCTAATGGCAGCACTCAGAATTCTTACCTTGTTAGACGCCGTCAACTGCAGCCGTGTGCTTTCTCCTTGTTAAAGGCCGGTAAGAATGCACGCTGGGAGTTGACCAAATTTAAATGGTCCTTCGTGCTTTTCGATTGGTTACGAATTATGCACCTATCACTGCATTGGTTAATCTAACCAGGGTTAGACACTTGTGCTGACTCTGCCGTTTTAGTCCTGGAAATATTCCTTCTTCTCAACCAGGCCTGCATGCATCTGCCACTGTTGGCCCGGAACTAAATAACTCAATAAAGACAAAGGTCCAGTCTGACAGTCTGAAGCGACCTTACTCTCAAATCTGTTACAATTCACTACCCTAACAAATTTGTGCGCTGCCTAATTATATCAGCGACTCATGCGTCAATATGAGGTTTATAAAATTACTAAAATTACTGCGTCAATATAAATTTGTAGAGTTGCTGCAATCTTACATCACGACGATACTCGTTTCCTACTCTGTCAGCCTAATGATACTTCTAATATAAAAAATATTTTCTTATATTCCCTACAGCCAGAGAATACAAAACATTTATTATACAGCTCAATGGGAGTATTTTATGCCGGAGATTAAATGCAGCTTCTAATCTAAAAATATTTTCTTGACATTCCTGCAGCCAGAAATTGCTAAAAATTGTACAGCTCAATGGGAATATTTTATGCTGGGGATAAGCTGAGTATATTGTATTTGGAGTAATCCTCCTCTCTCAATTAATTATTTACTATAAGTTTCATCCACTCCTCGCGTGAGTTCAACCCCTTATCTATGGTGTCCAGATAACACATGAACCACTGCTCACGTTTTTTTCTCAATGCGTCCAGATCGCCACCTCTCCTGCTGATACATATTTTCTCAAGAATGAACCACTTAATGTGATCGCAATCATGATTAAATCTTAAAAAGTGGTCAGTCAAAGGTGCATTTTCTTTATTTGTCCTTATTGCTGATTTATGCTCTAGTAGGCGGGTGCGCAGTTCCCTGCTTGTCTCACCCACATGGACTAGGTTATGTGGGTGAGACAAATAAAGAAAATGCACCTTTGACTGACCACTTTTTAAGATTTAATCATGATTGCGATCACATTAAGTGGTTCATTCTTGAGAAAATCAGTATCAGCAAGAGAGGTGGCGATCTAGAAGCATTGAGAAAAAAACGTGAGCAGTGGTTCATGTGTTATCTGGACACCATAGATAAGGGGTTGAACTCACGTGAGGAGTGGATGAAATTTATAGTAAATAATTAATTGAGAGAGGAGGATTACTCCAAATACAATATACTCAGCTTATCCCCAGCATAAAATATTCCCATTGAGCTGTACAATTTTTAGCAATTTCTGGCTGCAGGAATGACAAGAAAATATTTTTAGATTAGAAACTGCATTTAATCTCCAGCATAAAATACTCCCATTGAGCTGTATAATAAATTATTTATACATTTTTTGTATTCTCTGGCTGTAGGGAATATAAGAAAATATTTTTATATTAGAAGTATCATTAGGCTGACAGAGTAGGAAACGAGTATCGTCGTGATGTAAGATTGCAGCAACTCTACAAATTTATATTGACGCAGTAATTTTAGTAATTTTATAAACCTCATATTGACGCATGAGTCGCTGATATAATTAGGCAGCGCACAAATTTGTTAGTGTAGTGAATTGTAACAGATTTGCGATTAAGGTCGCTTCAGACTGTCAGACTGGACCTTTGTCTTTATTGAGTTATTTAGTTCCGGGCCAACAGTGGCAGATGCATGCAGGCCTGGTTGAGAAGAAGGAATATTTCCAGGACTAAAACGGCAGAGTCAGCACAAGTGTCTAACCCTGGTTAGATTAACCAATGCAGTGATAGGTGCATAATTCGTAACCAATCGAAAAGCACGAAGGACCATTTAAATTTGGTCAACTCCCAGCGTGCATTCTTACCGGCCTTTAACAAGGAGAAAGCACACGGCTGCAGTTGACGGCGTCTAACAAGGTAAGAATTCTGAGTGCTGCCATTAGGGAGGGTTACTAGGACGAAGTTTTAAGGAGAAATACTGATTAAAACCCCACTCTCGCTTTAATAAGTTTACTTATTTCTCTACACTCTATCCCCTCTTTTAGCACAACGAGAGAGAGGAGGTTCTGGATTTATGGCCCCTCGATTAAATATTTGATTTGCGGTTAAGAACACTTATGTAAGCAGTATCTCCACATACAACTTACGGAGGTAGGATGTCACGTTTTAGGCCTATGAGTCAGGGAAAATAAGTGATATATAACCGAGTGGTCTTTAAAGTAAGAGACATGAACGAATTCCTTTCTCTTCTCCCTCTTCTTATAGCTGAATAAGGAGATAATTAAATAGACACGATAAAGAGAACAGTAGAATATCGGTCACGCATATGAAGAGGTTCAATGATTAAGATATCGAAATTAACCAAACAGGTGAGAATACATGATAGATTTTACAAATTGTTATATTAGAGATAACCTTGGCTATATAATAATCTGATTGAGATTGCACTTTATGTTTAGAAAAACGCAGAGACAACATACAAATACAGTGCTGAATTATAGAGACCTCGAGATGGAGGAGGGCCCTATGTAGACTCTTCTGGAATTAAAGATAGAGGTAATAAAATTAGTCTCTCAACGATATGGGTATAGGTAAACCTGGAAAAAAGGCTGTGATAGTACGTGGGGTATATTCGTTTTTGTATATAGGAAAACAGCTGTAATTAGTTTACTTAAAAGTGGGGCTAGGATAAAAACCTGTGGATTGTTATCCAATGGTGCTATTACATATTGTTTAGAATTGAAGTAATGAGGCTTATGAAGTATGCAGGGACAGCCCATCCACCAAATAATGTTAACACTTTTGTTACAAAACAGGAGATATCATTAAGTTGTGTGATGTTTCTTCTTACCTTTTATGGTGTAACTTACACACAATATTTTCTCTTTTTCTTCAGTGTATATATATTTGTTCTACACAGGTTTTAAAACAGTGGTCATTTTTACAAGTTGTAAAGAGAGACTTGCCAAATTATTTGTCTTGAAAAAGATGGAATATTAACAAAACCCATCGAAACGCGTCGACGCATCATTTGACACAATCCTTGGAATAATTGGATCTGTAGATACAAAATAGAAACTGTGTATCCAGGCCTAGTTATTTAATTGTTCTGTTGGATGTGTTTCATAAAAGACAAAGTATACTGTCTAAATTTTCTTCTCTCTTTTTGATTTTATGTTATGTCAATGTTCTAATGTATCAGATGTATATTGTGGGGTTTTAAGAAATTGTTTTGTATGAAATTGTTTTGTATGTATTTTTAAGATATATGGAATTGTGTACATATGAGATATGATATGAATTTTAACAATATATTGTAGGATTCTGTTTTTAATAAATAATAATTTGTAATAACTTGAGTGTTATCACTTATATGATTGAAATTCTTTGTATAGTACTATTGTAGTTATGTAAAGGTATTACTCAGTGATGAGTAGGGCTTATTGTCCTTAGTATTATCCAAGGGGAAATCTGTTTTTTACTTGTTTAGAGTACCCTATTCCCTTGGTGATAACAAGGGGTATCTCTCCCTTTCTATATACCAATTCTACAAGGGCCTGCGCTTTTGATCAGGAGAGCACTGGGAAGCAGCTTCGGCCAAGGATCAGGGAGGACCCGGCCGTCTCCAAGCGGCATCCCCGCGAGCCGGGGCCGCGGCCCATCCACCGGGCCCGAGCAGAAAAGAACGGTCGTCAGTCCTTCTCAATGAGGACATGTCGGGCAGCAGGTGACCCAGTCTCCTCTCCCTCCTCCGGCCTAAGCCTAGGCCTACTGCCGGCAGTTCTCAGGGGCCTTGCAGCACCCCCTCTTGCAGCATGGCCTCCAGTTGCGGAGGCCTCCCCTTGAGCCAAAACCTCGCTGGCCATCTGTTGCTGGTTTAGGCATCCCACTGTTGCACAGGTGTCTGCTGATAGTGGGAGCCCTGTGTTCTCACAGCCTCGAGAGGGGTCACTCGACTTGGCAGTTGTTGCATTTGGTTTAGTGTGGCGCTTAGCAACGGAGGCCCCACTGCTGATAACCCCTCGCAGGCTCCAATTAATATCCCCCGGGGCTCTGCAATGGCGGTAGGTGACAGGAGCCTCTCCCTCCAGGCCTCAAGGACTCGTTCCCTGCAGGTCACAACTTGCCAAATCTCACTAGGGAGATACGAGGTGCAGTAGGCCGCAGCGCGGATGCTTGTCAGAAGAGTGTGCTCTTGCTTGGAACGACTATCGGGTCCCCGAACATCAGCCGCCCAGGTCCCGCTGCTGTGCCTGACCCTGGGGGGTTGGTGTTCTCTCACCCCCACTGGCAAGGCCCCACCGGCTTCCCCTGGGTCAGAGTCCTGGCATCGCCAACACCGGGAGAGTCAGCCCAGGATCCTCCATCTTGTCTTCAACTCGCGGCAGTGCCAAGGACGGGCCTCGTAGCAGAGCAGAAAATGGCCCTACCTTCACAGTGTACTCGCAAGGTGATGGTGATCAGCTCCAGGGGCCCCACTGGCAGCAGAAATGGCTATTTAGTTCCGAATGGGGCTGATTGCGGGAGACCTGTGGTCTGCGTCCTATCCCATCAAACAGTTGAGGAGAGGTGAGATTTCCACAACATACAGATGCTTCTGATAGGAAGTCTGCTCTGAAACTTGCGAGTTTTTCCCCTTTATAGCTTCTTTCTTTAAATGATGAGTCTATAACAAGTGTTTGACATTCACCTTGCAGGGACTATGGGTGTGTAGGATAGTCATATATGCTCAGTATACAATTCTGTTTCATGCATTACAATTGTAAAATTATGCACATTTGCAGTGAAACACAATATATTTTGGAGCCTTTTGTTTGATTAATCTGTAATTTCATTAGAAAATGCCAATTGTTCTGTGGGAAAAGTTTTCAAGGGTGCAGAAAAACTGTAACAAGAAGTGCAATCAAACATACATGTACATACTAAAAGCCGCATTTCCTTTAGCTTTTTGTTCTGAGATTCTTGGCATTATAAGTATAATGTACATTGACTGGTGACAGACCGATCACGCATGAAACTGATATATTTATTTCATGAGGAAATGTAACCTTGCACGCTGATCTTAAAGTGAGCAAAATCAGGTTTTCTTTCTTTGAAGATCACTGTACTGCACACCTTTTGTGTTTTTATGGGACCAAATCTAATTTTGTGTCTAGAAATAACATTCAGATTATCTGTTTCACACCAAATCTCAACACATAGACTCGCCCATCTCCCTAAAAGACGAACTATGAACCCCAGGAAACAAGAGAAGCAAATCTTGCATAATTCTGGGCATCATGAAACTAAAAATACCTGACTATTAACAAAGCCTTCTCCTGTCAAGCTTCAAGACTACAGAATCAACTACCCAAATAAAGTAGTGTGAAATCGACTGCATTTAATCTTTGCTACTTCTCGTTCAGGTGAGGTACTGTATTGTCCGTGTAACAAGGACATTGCTGTATCTTTAAATCTGTAAAATGCACTGTGTCAGAACTAACATTTTAATCTCAAGTGTTTAATCATGGTATGTCTCCTTTGTATCCCTAGTTAGGTCAGTGTGTGAACACTTAGCCAGTGCCATTAACTTTGAAAAGGTACAGTGTTGAAATCTTTCCTCCCTACTTTGGAATTAAAAGATAAATGTTCCTCATTGGCTTACATTTTAATGCTCCTAATCATCTGTGTTATAGCGATGAAGACATTTTACAAAACATAACTGATTTAAGAGCCCAAAGAGTAGTGGCAAGGGGCAGTGGGCAAGGAAAATGAAGGGAAATATGCAAGTCTCGGAAAATCCAAAACTACACACACACACACTTTTCTTACCAGGCAGGCCCACCTCCAACTTACCTCTGCTGCGCCATCATCTGTCACCTGGTGCCGATCCTGGGATTTGAACCCTGGTTGTCTGGGTGGAAATCAGGAACTTACCCACTGGACCACGCTGGCTTCCCTTTTAGTATCTTATCAAATCGTCCCTATATCATTGTCATCCTTTTCATGTGTAATGGAATCCACAGGCAATGACACCAGGGCCTGTATGTTGCTTATAGTTACTACTGCAACAATCTAGAACACCAAGGAGCTATAGCTCAATGGTAAGTTTTGTGCCTCTGATGGCACAGGCTTACACAGGACAAGGGTTCGAATTCTGCCAATGCTTTCAAAGTATCCCAAGGTGGTAAATGTTCATATAGTGCTCATATTTTCATTTGCTAAGTTTATTTCCACTTGGAAAAACAGAGGAGAAAAGTGGGCCCTCTTTTTGGCACATGCGCCCCAAAATGACAAATCTTTTCCCTCATGACCTCCTACCAACCCCACTTTTTCTCAAGTAGGTGCAATAGAGACAAAGCCTTATCTTCCTTTATCAATGTATTCATTCTTTGCCCTTGAAATTCGGTGTATTGTAGCGCGCAAATGAGGCCTCGGGGCTTATAACTGAGCACAAGAATGCAAGGAAGGTGTCACACTGATAGTAAATTAGGTTGGATGGTGGTGATTTTTCATTTTGGTGTGAGCCGATCTCTGAAATCAGGGGTTTGCTGCCTGTGAGGTTGGCTATGAATAAAGCTGAAGTATGAGCTATGGCTAATGAAATGATGGGTAAAGTTTGAGGCAAGTGAAACTCCCTTTATTAGGTGCAATAAGAAGCTAGAAAGGTTGTTTTCTTCAAGAGGCAGAAAAGGGCAGAGTCAGGCCTTTGCTTCAGCAGGTCTGAATCATGCCTACTGCAGCAGGTGAAGGGATGGAGCATCACAGTACAACATGGGGCGGGGCTTGGCTGGGGCTTTAAACACCCCCTTCCATCCTTTGAAGGACACCCTCGAACGCCCTTGTTCTGTATAAAGTATGACTGCAGGCAATTTGGGACCCTGCTAAATGAGGGTGATGTCCCCATGTGCAACCTCCGAGTGGCAAACTCCTTAGCCTAAGATAGGCTGCTTTTGAAATTGGCTGAAGAGCATATGTTGTAGGATGTATCACAGGGCAAGCCGTCCACCGTCTCAGAAGAAAGTAAGCATGGGAGGACATTATTTGCATAGGACAGCCCTCTTCTCAGTCCAATTATTATGCTGCAATTGCCGTGTAGTGTTACTAGAGGGCAGCAGTATGAACATAAGAGCACACTGAGGCTTTTCTTCTGCTTGCTAACATACCTCTTGTTCATGTTGGTCTTGCATGGCATATGGAGTGAAGGAATGAGATGACTGAGTGAATGAGTAATGAGGAGTGGCTGGCCTGTATTTGTGGACTAGGGGGTATGTTTGGAAGGTACCCCAAAATTACCCAGAAGGCATGTCATTCTGTGTCCCCATCACCTTTCATAATGCACCCCCAAACCCCTTTAATACTGCTCCCCAAATTCAGCTGCCACCCCCAAATCAGATAGTGTAGTGGGGGTGCAGTAGAAAAAAAAATTAGGGTTCCCCACCCTATTTAATCACCCCTAATGTGGGTTAGGGAACCACTGCATCAGTGACCACATCTGGCCCCACTCTGCTCTGACATCTCTTCTCTGTCCCAGGCTCCTCCCTCTATGAGCCCCCCTTCTTCATCCCTGGTATCCCACCCAGCTACCTACCAACCCCTTGCTCCCCCTACACCTACCCCCTGAGTCTACCCACCCTACACCTCACTTAACACCTGTTCCCCTTCTTTCACCTGTCACTGATCCCACCCCCTGCTCTCACCAGACCCATGCTTCTTACCAACCACTCTGCAATCACCATTCGCTAGGCATGACTCCACCCTTACACAGCACACACACACACACACACACGCACGCACATGCACACATACGCACACACGCACACACACACACACACATATATATGTATATACATCAAAATTAAATTTGCTGAAAGTAAATGCAGACAACAAAATAATTGTTACCATCAGAGAAGCACCCATTCGTTCTTATTATATCTAATGACATGTAAATAAATTTCAAAGTTGAAGAATTGAGTCACAGTTCAAACACATAAATGCACAGATTCAATGAAGCTTTTCCTTTAAAAGTCAGGGGCATATTATCAAGGGCTTTATCGCCGCTTTAGCGGCACTTTTTGCCGCTAAAGCGGCGATATTTTTATCGCCCTATTAGCAAGCTGTCGCTAACAGGCGTTAGCGACAGCTTTAGACGTTAGCGGCCGGTTTTACCATCGCCTTGCATGTCAGCGATAATTATCGCTAATGACATGCAAGGTAGGCGTTCCCCACTAAAAGCGACTGAAAACAGTCGCTAACACAACTAACCCCTATTAGCAAGGCAGGCGATGTGATAAAATAATTCGCGCTAAGCGCGTTTATCGCTAGATTTTTACACCTGCTACTGAGGGTGACTTACCTGTTTGTAGCATAGGGGGTGGATTGTCAGGATGAATCCATCCTTGCGTTAATGCGAGAATATCGCTGGTTTACCAGCGATATTTTCGCATTTTGCCGCTATCGCTGGAAAAATTATCGCTATGGAGATAAACCTTACTAATAGGGTGTTATCTCAGTGATATTTTCCAGCGATAGGCGGCGTTAAAAAAATTCGCGCTAGGCGCGGTTAGCGATAAATATCGCAATTCCTTGATAATATGCCCCTCAATTCCTTTATTTATGTTCTTCTAATTTTTAAAAACGTCTTTATTTTATTTTATTGTAGCCTACAAATGGCTGCTGAGTCTTCTCCGATGATGGATGTTAATGGAATTTTTTCCTGTATGGAAGACTAAGAGGACTGGTCTTCCAGACTCGTGCACCACTGTGTTTTTGATCATTACTATTACCCACTACAGTGATTAGTGCGGCACCCTTTTGCCTCAGTCTCTCTCTTGTAAATCACTTAACAAAATAATTGTGTACTCCTATTTACATTACACCACAAAATTGAAGATATGCTAGTAAGCAGCAAACATGACGGTACACTCATAATTTGAAAAAGAAGGACAGTCATTGGTTGTTCTTACAGCAGAAATGTATTTCGCTCTCTGGGTTTAAATGACTTAGGGCCTGATTTAGATCTTGGTGGACCGGTTACTCCATCACAACGGTGACGGATATCCCGTCCTATCAACTCGACTGGGAACCTTCGTCTCATCGATAGTGCATAGGCAGAAGCGGCTGGTTGCGGGACTTCAGCAGGAGTCCCGTCAAGCTGATTATGATGTGCCTTTCCGCTGAGGCAACTGCTGCAGGAATCACGCCTACTTTGAGTTGGCAGAATCGAAGAAAATTAGGTAAAAACGCACCTTTTTTCCTGCCTCCTGCTTCAGTTTCTGTCCTGAACCCCCTCGTCCAGGTCTCTCCTTTGCTGCTCCGACTCCACCACGACACCAAACTACTCTGTTGTCACCGAGATCTAAGGTAAGCTATTTGTACAATTACCCTACTATGTATTGTGTGTTGACAATTTCCATAGCCTTGTGTATTTCTGCATTGCTCTTACATGCAATATTTTTCGTAGGTGTAATGCAATAGTGTTCATTTTTCTACTTATAGCGGTAAATTGAACACACCTGTATTGACACTTCAAAAAACTTATTTGGTGTTGTGGTGCTTTGGGGTGTTTATCTAGTAGTGCCAGTGTGTGGGCATTGAATAGTGTGTGTATGCTGTGTGAGTGGCACGCAATATGTGACACAAATGGACATAACACATTGCCTATATAAGTTTTACATGCAAACATAACACATATGTGTATTGACACATTAATAAGTTGTACTTACCAGTCTCCACTCCACCAGGAACTCACTGCATCAGCAAACTGCTGCTAGGACACTGCCAGCACAACGGGAAAATCTAAACCGACTCGTTGCAAACCCACTGGCCTGGCAGCCATGGAGAACTGTTAGCCAGCAGAGAAGACTGTGGCGGCATGGTCTACTGTCTATTGCCGCAACATCCAAATACTGCGGGTGGACCGCCGTCAGCTTGACGGAGTACTTGGAATCGCCACAGCGGCAGGACGGCAGTACTCCCACCAAGATCTAAATCAGGCCCTTAGACATTTATTTCAGGAATTTTTCCTCTCTCATATTCAGAGAAACCATGGTCTCTATTTTTAGGGTAACCATTCATTTCTAAACCAAACAACCCTGTGCAAAGACTGTCAACTACCAGAAGGTGCTTTCACTGCAGCAATGAACCATAGGATTACATCAGTACATCACATAAAAAAAAGGTGTTGATTGTCAAGTTTGTTGTTGCGAGAAGTGTAGCTTATGAGAATAAATGTACCCACCATGTGCACATCCTTTAGGTACAGAGTATTTAGATATATTTACATATTTATTTACCAGCATCAGTGCCCCACAGTGTCCCACAAGCAAATAAAAAGTTACAGGCCAAGATATCCCAGGGTCTAGATCCCCTTCGATGCCTCTCACAGTGCTTACCTACATGAATCCAAGTGCTCCTCTACAATACACTCTTGAAAGTACACTTTTAACAAGACTATATACCATGTCGATTTTCAATTCTTATTTGTATTTTTACGATCATGTGCAGCAAATATTTGAAGTCAATGTATACTCTTCTGTTACTAGACTTTATTGGTGGAAAGATGTGGCATGTTTGCATCATGTATCAAATGAGACTTTGCTTGACTTCCTAAAGTGAACCAAAAGTTTTGCATTTTTGACAAATAATAGAGGGCAACTGATGTCACACCAGGTGTTAGTTTTTGGTGCAGTGCATTATTCAACATCTAAGGACTTTGTTGTGTGATCCCATGAGTAATGGATGGGTATAACAAGCCCATAGGTTGGTGGAAGAGTGTTTGCAATGGGAGTTGTAAAATAGATTAGATCGGACCACCAGAAATCAGTTTTGGCCTGCTGTGGCAATTAAGGTTTCCATGAGCTACAATACAAAGTGATGAAAGGAAGATTAGGAGAAGTAGCAAAGCTCAGAATGTATGGACAGGAGAGGGTAAGTAGGAATTGATGAAAGGGAGATGTTGGAGAAGGTTGTCAGAAAGCAGAGGGGCATATTCTCAAGGACTTATTGCAGATTTATCGGCACTTTAGCGCCGCAAAAGTGGCGATAGATTTATCGCCCTATTCTCAAGCTGGTGCAAACTGCCGACACCGCCAGTTTTCCAGCGATAGCTGCCGCAAAAAACATCGCCACAGATGAGAGCGACAACTAACGCTAATGATATGCAGAGTAGGCGTTCCCGTGCAAAAACACACGAAAACACCACTTCGCGATATTCTCAACGACCAGCCAGATCGGCGAAGCGATCCAAAAACAGGCGATAAGGCGCGTTAGCAGCAGGGATTTAACACCTGCCTATTACTGGTGTTAAGCAGGACGACAACCTGCAGTAGAAAGGGAGCCCAGCCCAGAGCCACATCTGAAGACCAACAGATGCCATGGAGCCAATGATCATGCAGCTTGGAGACCCAGGAGGGACACAACACCCACCGCCACCACCCCCAGGACCCCCCCCAGCCAGACCACCCCCCCGGACTACCACCTAGGCAGCGCAGAAGAAGACAGCGGACGTTCCTAAAACGCACCAGCCTCAGACACTCAACGCCAGAGGATGCCATTGCCCACCACAGGCTCAAAAGGACAAACATCCCCCGCATCCTGACCCACATTGCCCACAGGCTGACGGTACCAACACAGTGGAGAACCAACATCCCTCCGCAGACAAAGCTGCTGGCTGTGCTGCACCTGTTGGCCTCTGGTACCTTCCAACCAACAACTGCCAGAGTCGGAGGAGTCTCACAGCCAGCCCTATCAATCTTCCTCACACATGTCTTGGATGCATGTCCACAAAAGCAACGGCGGGCCCCTGTATCCGCACCACACGGTAGTTCCAATTCGTAGTGTTCCTGCGCAACCAACCCCAACGCCAGCTGTTGCTTGACGCCTCTGTGCTCCAGATCCAAGATTGTAGTTACTGAAATGGGGGTGCACCAGGTCATGAAGACCACTAGTCAACAGTAGTGTAAAAACAGTTCTTCATTACAAATACATAAATCAATAATACAAAAAGCTCAGCCAACGCGTTCCATTCCCAACGGGGAACTTCATCAGGGCAACGTGTGGATTCAATTAACTGCATATGCTGCGGGAACTCCCCAATACAATTCCATATTCCGAAAGTCAGTATTCAGAAACCTGCTGGATAAATGGTGACAATGGTCAAGCGTCTGTATAGTTACAAACGTAATCTGGTACAGTGTATTGCACTTGGACAAACCGGAATGCTAACAGGTATGATAAATCCTGCATAAAAAGACCATAACAGAAGTTCATGTGGGCGTAACCTTCGTAGGAAAGAAAAGGAAGGTTACGACCACACGAACTTCTGTTACGGTCTTATTATGCAGGATTTATCATACCTGCAAGCATCACGGTTTGTATCAGCTTGATATACCCCTGCACCTTCACTTCCCCCACACTGCGCAGGAACAACTGGAGACCAAGCAAGGGAACTATGCCATAGCTGGCTTCCCGCACGTGTTGGGGGCAATTGACTGCACACATGTATTACTTGTGCCCCCTGCCGACACTGCACACAATAACCGCAACAGAAACCACATGCATTTCATCAATGTGCAGGCAAAAGTGGACCACCGGGGCCTGTTCACGAATGTTGTCGCAAACTTCCCAGGCAGTGTGCATGATTCCTACATCTTCCGAAAGTCCATCACCAACCAGCGCTTTGAGGATGGCACCTATCGAAATGCACTGCTCGTCGGTAAGTACCAACTGAACACACCTCAACTCCACAATCATACAACTCACAACTGTGGGAATGCACACGTTACAAAATCACATACAACATGCCAATCAACATGCCCAACTACCAGACACAACAACACAAGTAACTGTGGTAACCGTGGCCAGCCATGTAGACAAACCATCCACGGCATGGCACCTCTGCCACACAATTGCAGAGTGTGGGGAGAGGTGGGAACCAAGTATGTGCGAAGGAGGCAAGTGACCCATCAATAAGAATGTACACAATGCCAAGTGTGGTGGTGATGTGCCGGACAGACTTCAGTATGCAGAGCACAGACATGTCCATGTGGACATATACTGCTGGTGTTTGTAGTGTTGTGGACAGTGGATGCAAACAGGTTACCTCAGGCAGTGTGGAAGACCTTGGACATGTAGCTTTGTCGTCCCCCCCTGTAAGCGTGAGCGGAGTGGCCTTGGCCGGCGTATGTCGTGAATAAATAGCCCGGGGCTCTGGGCGTGGTTCAGTTCCGGGATGGCCACCAAAGTAACTACTGCATGTGTCTCTGTGTCCGCCATATCCTGTCCATAGGCCTACACACACGTGGCCGACCACCTTCATCGGCCAGATTTACACTGGAGACGAGGTGGCTATGTCCCAAGCCAACCCACGAACATCTCGTCATCGCATGCAGGGTCGTGTCTGCCAGGGAGGCGCCCCCCACCCAGCCACAAGGCTCCCGCCGTGACCGGTGGTGTCTGTGCGATCCTGTGCGCCTGCTGCACCCCAGCCCTGGTCCCCAGACCGGTCCGCCGCCCAGCGATGACTGGCCGCCCCTGCGCACCCAGGCCTCAATGCTCACCTGCCGCCACCGGCATGTCTCCAAGAGGGCCCACCACGTGCCGGTGCAACCTCCTCAGCCGATCACTGGATTCCGCGCCACAGGCCCCCAGCGCTCCCTGCGGCACCGCAGAGTCATGTGTGTGCTGACTGCTGCCTTCGGCGTACACTGCGGTCCAGCAGGGCTCTCAATTCAAATCGAATCTTGATTGGCAGAAGGCATATCGAGGTCTACGCATCATCGCAGGCTGCACACCCGCTCAGCTCTTCAGGTGCCCCTACCTCAGTGCACCGCAAGTCACCGTACCGTGGCGGTAGGCCCGTGCCGGCCACAGTGCATCGGGTGCCACTAACCCAGTGTGCCACAAGTCATGGACCCTTTATGATTGAGTCTCATGGTGCGGACGCCATCATGTCACCTCCGACAGTGGGGAATGTGATGTGGTAGGCCCCTTTTATTGGCAGGGTCACATGTCCTGTGACGCCTGTGCTGGATGGGTGTGGTGTGGGTGTAAACCAGCCCTTAGGGAGTGGCTGTGGCATGCTGACAACTAGACCAGTGATCAGCAGATCACTACAGGGAAGACCTGGGACATGTAGCTTTGTCCCCCCCCCTGTAAGCGTAAGCGGAGTGGGCTGGGCTGGCGTATGCCAGTCCAGCATAGGGGTGTGAACAATGAGCCCGGGGCTCTGGGCGTGGTTCAGTTCTGGGCTGGACAAGAAAGTAACTAATGCGTGTGTCTCTGTTGTAGTGTCGGCGCCACCCGGACCGCAATCGGCAATGTTGCACCCTGTGACTCAAGTCCTATAACATGAGCAACATGGACATAAGGGGGAATCACTGACCCTACATTCATCCATACTTTCATACTTGAATGATCATAGACATGACACATCTGTGTGAATTTGAATGTTTTATTCACATTTAGTGGAGTGTTGAAGCTGGAGCAGTACAGGGCCATGCAAACCCCACTTTACTTTGCTGCCCCATGGAGGGCCAGCCAGAGTCCTTTAGGGAATGACAAGTTCATCGGAAGAGGAAGAGTTCAGTCCGCAGTCTGATTGCTGTGTCATTGGTAACCAAACAGAATATGGCAGTCCATGTCGAGGTCCAAGGTGAGTGTCGCAGAGTGTATCGGGGGACAGTGGAAGGTGATGATGCAGAGGGCAGAACCAAGCAGAAACAGGCCATATGGCGGAGATGAATGCTACCGCTTCCTTCTTACCACTAAGGCAGAATCATCCGTATCTTCGTCCTCTGATGTTTCATGTGCCTCACATGTGGGTGGTGTTGTTTTGTCTGCATCACTGTGTGGCAGTGACACATCATGGGCCGGCGGTGGATTGTCTGCCACACTGTGAGGCACTGACACATCAGGGGGCAGAGATGTGGATGGAGTAGTAGCAGGAGCATTTATCTGCGCCAGGCCTTGTGGCAGCAATGCCATGATGAGGATCTGCAGGGCATGGAAGATCCCAGCTACATCTCGCTGGTGTGCAGCCGTGGCAGCCATTCTTTCCGCCTGCATCCGCTCCATGTTCTCCATGAGCCTCCGCATGTGTCCCAACTCCCGGCTGACATCGCTGGAGCCACTCTGAGTAGACAGTTGTCCTTGTCTCAGAGTCATTACTCCAGCGATGTCAGCCATGGATCGTTGGCGAGCATGGAGCGGACTGTGGGTGTCCGTTAGGGACTGTAAGTGGTCCCTGATGGGACTTAGACACCCACATATGGCATCTAGTTTGGCTGCCATGAAGTCGAACCCCACCCGCACCTGATCAGCCATCTTCTCCTGGCACCCTAACACATGGCGTTGGAAGGCCATGTGTTGTTCGTGGGGGTCCTGGGAGACTGCCGTGGTGGTGGGTGCTTCCTGCTGTGTGGTCTGTGCAGGGGGTGAGGTCTCCTCGATGCATCTGGGCTGCCCTGCTCCTGGAGGTGAGGTGCCGAAGCTGTCCATGAGCTCTTGGAGGGCGTCGGTGTCGAAGGTGTGGAGGTCCTCTTCGTCATCAGTGAAGAGATGTTCGGTCTGCTCTGCAGGAGGTGTTGATTCTCCCTCTGCAATGTGAAGGGGCGATGCAGTTTAACATTGTGTTCACATGTATGTTGACGCATTTTACAAGTTTACATACAGACTGCATGACAATGTACATTGTGACTGTTTGGGAGGAGCTGCCTATTTGATACGGGACAGTGGACATTTCGACAACATCACGGATGTGTGTTTGTACTTGTACATTATCATCTCACATTTCCCTGCTATGCCAAATGTGATTGGCCAGTTTCTACACACAAGCGGCACCAGTTGTGTCCTCTGTTCTGTTGTGAACGTGTTGCAGTTTGTACCACATTGTTGTCAATGTTGATGTGCTCTGAATGTTATGTGTGTGTGCTGCATTTTGGGAGAGTCGCCCTGCAGCTCTGATTTTGCTGCCCCTTATCCCTTTCAGGCGGTGTGCCTTTGACTTCTGTGCTTATACAGTGCTGTGATGTTGCATACTTGGGTAAATTGGGCTCTTGGTGGGAGTTGGGACTCTGGGGCATGGTTTGTCCGCAGATGTGTTGTTGACGTCAGGGGTTGTTTGTGCACGTGGATGAGTCAGATTGTGACCTGCTCCTTTACGGATGTGGTCCACACTCAGCCACCTCAGTGTCGTGGCGTGCAACATGTCATGATATATTGACTGCAGCCATGCTATTCGTCATGCAGTGTCATTTGCATTGTCAGTGTGGCTACAGACACAACGCTTTGCTGGGTTTGGCACATGTGCATGGGTTGGTTGTGAGATTGGTGATGTGTGGGAAGGGCCCCCTCTGGGCACATAGTCGACGGGGGCCTACTTGCTGTTTCTAGGTGTGCTGCAGTGTGCCAAGGGGATCAGGGACATGATCCAGAGTCATTGTGGGTGTGCACTGTGCTATACTTAATTGTGCATGTGTGACATTGTGCCCATCTCCCCCCGTCCCCCCAGGCCCTGGTCATTACTCTCCCTGTTGCTGTTGTGTCAGGTCATGTTGAGCAGTGTCCGGTCCCCCAACTCCTGCCACCATCTCCACACTGATGACTGTGGACACCATTTCCTCCATCTCATCCAGCTCCTCCTGTGGCGCTGGACTCCCACCTCCAGTCTACATTGCTGCCTTCTGGTTGTTGCCGAGTTTCTGCTTGGTTTTGCGCTTCACATCATTGCAGCGCCTCTTGAGCTCTTCCATTGTCCTCCTCAGCACTCCGACTGCATTCACCTTGTCCACGATGGACTGCCATATTGCATTTTTTTTTGCCAGTGACACAGTGGAGGTGACGAACAGTTGTTGATGGTGTTCTATCACCTCCGTTATCAGGATCCTGTTTTCCTGCGGACTAAACCGCGTCTTCCTCTTCTTCTTCTCCTTGCCCTTCCCTGACCCCGAGGTCCCAGGCTGGTCCTCCGTGGGGCTTGTGGGGTTCTGGTTGTCCTCTGTACTTGCTCCGGCTACCTCCATTGGGCTTCGCAGATGTTTTGGTTTTGTTTGTGGTTTTTTTTTCTGCTTTTATAGTGATTTTTCCCGCCTGACGTGTGTGAATTGCAGGCATTGTGCAGCTTATCGCTGATTTTTTTATCGCGGTTGGGCCCATCGCCACTTTTTTCACGTTCGGCTTTAGATTGTTATCGCCGTCCCGGTAATTTTATCGCGGACATTTGACGCGTTATCGGGAAACTATTGCATGTTACTGCCGTGTTGAGAATAAGACGTTAACACAGCGTTATTTTCCCGCTATAGACAGCGATATGAAAAATTGCGTTAACCTATTTTGGCGATGATTATCGCACGTTCTTGAGAATATCCCCCAGAGTGTGTTAAATTGTATTATGGTGCTAAGAATATGGTATTAATGTGCTCCAGTACAGTTATTTGGTCAAGGTGCATTTGGTTCCACATATGTTGAGAATGGTTGAAGATGAATTTATGATCTGTAGCGAGGGTCTGCAGGAGGACATAAATAGCAATGAACCTATTTAAATTAACTGTGTAGGTGTTGTTGCATTTAGTTGTGTCAAATTGTAAGCAAAAACTGTGTGGTCTATTGTCATATTGCCCACTGTATCATAAACTATTGAATGTTTAGGTCTATGAGTATATACCCAACACTTGGATAGATAGACGCACTCCAAAAATAGGTAATAATGATGAAAGAAACATTCAATGAAAAAGGTAGGTGGTGCAAGTGGGTAAATCCTCCTGAGTATGAGGATAACTTGAAACTCCAAAAAGGGGACCACAAGAGGAGCTAGTAGAAGCCATTGAGACTCTGAACAAGGTGAACGAACGAATAGAATTTACGTCAACTATCAGCACTGAACAAATAAACTTCTTAGATACATGCATCACTAACCATAATGGACAATTAATTACCAGGGTATACACAAAACCTACTGATCAAAACAATTTCCTACATTTTCACAGTTTACACCAACCATCTCTAAAAAAACATCTGCCATATTCACAGTTACTCTGGTTGAAAAGAATTTCATCTACCGAGGATTCATACAAAGACAGCATGATGACGTGCATCAAGAAATTTAAAGATCGAGGTTACCCCAATTCTATATTACAAGGAGCAATCAACAAAGCAGAGCATAAGACACGGGAAAGTTTATTGGAAAGTACTAATCGTAATGAAAATGCGAACAGAAGTGTATTTGTATCCAAATTTTCTACTCGCAGTTATCAAATTAAAAAAACTGTATTAAAGTATTGGCCTATGTTAAGCACTGAAACCGATTTCAAAGGGATATTTGACTTACTACCCAGATTTGCCTATTTGAGGACAAAAAACCTGAAACAGATACTAAACAAGCCCATCGAGTTGAAAGAACAAAATTTTAAAGGAACGGTACCTTGTTTAAACTGTGGGAGCTGTAACTCCATCATTAAAGGCAATACCATCAGACACCCCAATAGAGGAACCTTAATCAAACTGAGGGTGACAGCCACTTGTAACAGCCAAAACGTCATTTATATGCTAAAATGCCCATGCGGCTTGGCTTACGTGGGCAAGACGGAGCGCAAAATCAGAATACGTCTGAACGAACATAAGAGCAACATACGCACAAGAAATTTAAGATCCACAGTTGCCGCACATTTTCATACCATGCATCACATCAGTCAATTACGATTTTTGATTTTAGAACAAGTCCCTATACAACAGGGACGTGACAACACCCAATTTCTCCTGCAAAGGGAAATTTGCTGGATTAATTATTTGGACTCTGTCAACCCGAAAGGGTTAAATGAACGTATGGATTTCAGTTGTTTTCTTTAAATTCCATGTACTTGTCGAGATTCTATTTTATGTTGTGAATAATTGCTTGACATTAATGCTATGTTTTGGAATGTTAAACTTATTCATTACCGTTTATTCTGAATTTTAATTTTCTTTGGATGGGATGCTATTGATGTATTGACACACCTTTTTGCACACTCAATGTGTTTTACACCTCTGCACACTCAGTCCAGTCATATGTTTGTACCTTTTGTTTATTTCCATTACACTGAAATTCAGTAAACGTACGGGGTTAACTCAGTTTTACCATTCATCAGTTAGGCATGTTTAGAATTTTTTTTAATATATGTTATTTTGATGACCATTTATTTGCACTCAATGCACATTCTGCGTAAACACTCGTTAAACCTGCATTATTTCGGCACTTTGACAGACCCGAGGTCTGTTATTTATTTCCATCATTGCGGTAGTTCGGGATCACTGGCACTTCCGGTTTCACAAACGTTCTTATACCATATACGGACTCACTGGTGTGCAAGCGAACTCTCGGAGAAAGGCTGGTTACGCTCACATCTCTCTAGCACGGGTAAGCTCTATCCATCTCTCGTTTATATAGATATTGTGACTCATTGTAGTTGAGTATTCGCTTATGAATTCTTTTTTACGTAGATATTTCCACAATGTTCGACACCTCGTCGTAGAATTCAGCTACGCCGTGTTAAGTAAGTGCACCCGTTGTTTCACACACGTGTACCAGCACTTTAAGAGTGTTTACACCCCTTAGAGCACTCGGTCACAATTGTTGGAATCTCAAACGCTTGAATGTTTATCACGTTACACCATGAGCAAGGTGTTTCCTTCCACTCGGTGTTATCATTCAACGTTTCATTCTTTCTTAATTTCATCACAGCATGTTCACGACCCGTTAGTTACGCATTTTTATCTCAGTTTGTTGCACTACACTGCTCGGTTACTGCTGTTTTCACCCGGTTTTTCACCTCTTTAACCCGAGTTTTCTGGGAACATGGCGCATGTACTATTTTTGGCACCCGACTCATGTGTCAGCACCTCTAAACTCTGATGTTTCTTGAATACAGCATTCTCGATTGCAATCTTGGCTCGCTTGCCGTTTATGTACTGAACTGAAGTTTCCTCTATTTTCAGAATTACGCCCCTGACGAAGGGCAAACCGCCCGAAATGCATTGGGCATATGTGATTGTCAATTACATTATCTAATGAAGATTATAGTTATGAATTAATAACGAATGAAAATATTGAAGAACAATTCACTCTTTCAATAAAGTTTATTGAGAAAAATCAACTAAAACGTGATCAAATTTATTACCTACCTATTTGGAGTGCAAATGGGAGACGCCCCTCATGGAGTTAGGTCTATGAGTATGTCATATGTCACACAGTAGGAACTTTCTCCTGTTGCTATGCAGGCATACTTCAGCGTGACTCTATTAGCTTCTGTTTGATTTAGTAAACATATTATATAAAAATGAATACTGAGCTCTAATTCCCACACTCATCTGCTGCATCTGTTTAATTAAGGTGCATTACCAGGTCAATAACTGCCTATCACCAGCAGAGGTCTCATGATGAAAGAAGCTGAAGGAACTCTGAGAAGAAGCCTGAAGATGGATAACAGACTGCTGCTTCCTAGTTGAGTAGATTGTATTTTGCACCTTGTCACTGGGTGTAATCATCTCCTTGGGTCAGCTCAGACTCTCCTAGATGAATGAAAGAGCCTGCCCCAAGCCTTTCGTTACAGTCACCTTCGGGGTGCAGACTCAGCCTTTCAGGCATGGGTAAACTTGGTCCTGTACCTCCTTATAGTATTTAGTGTTGCACATGTTCATTTTTGAGAGCTAAACAAAGATGAAACCGCCACACATCTGGTTCATAAACACCACTCAATCAACTTAGGAGCCCAATTCAGTACCACAACACTATAGCGAGATTCCAAAGATTTAATATTATCCTTCATATATGTACAATGCAATGTATAAAACCCAAATTCAAGTAAATCATTACATCGAACCACAAGATGCTAATTCATTCACAATAATTAAAAAAAAATTCATTATGGTTTTCTCAATACGGCGCAACACAGTTCAATAAAAAGTCTCTTATCAACAATCTTATCTATGTTAGGGGAACTGAAGTCTAGCTTCGATATTTATCCCTGTCCCCAGTGTTGTGGGGCTATCTCTCTTTTAGTATAATATTTTTGAGAGCTGCCTGTGCCTGCAAAGCTTCCAAAGGCTATGCCTCAGAAACACCGGACTTTCAAACACTATGGGGCCGATTCCGATTCGGGTCGGACAGCTCAAAAAGAGCCGTCCGGACGCTTACCTCCCGACCGACCCGTCCCGGGAGCCGGTCAGTCCTGCCGATCAAGTACGATGCGTGCATGTGCTGAAAACTCGACTGACACGAACTCGCCAAATAAACACTCAATTCACCCTACGACCCGGTCCCGTAAACGCAGAATCGACTCGCACGGGGGCTAGGTCAGAGCTGTTTCCGGCCGGACAAGTATGATGCGCACTTCCTATGCGCCGAGCGAGTCGACACGTACGGCACGTCACAGCATCCGGAAAAGCTGCATGAAAGGAACGATTCGCGCCACAACACGATCCCCGGACACGAGACGTACAAGCCTGCAACTGGGACGAAACGAACCAACGACCAGTGCAGACGAGACGGTGTCGACATGAATCCCATCGCACAGGCCATACCGATCCTCTACATCCATGGACTGATCCGGAACAGACGCCAACGACGGAGACGGTAAGAGACACCCCCCAAACAAACAGCCGACACGTACCAGTAAACCTGTGACAAACACCCAGGCCCCCCCTTGCCCATCACCCCCACCCATAGGGGGCCTCTTGCCTGTCACCACTACCACCCCCACCCATAGGGGGCCTCTTTGCTGGGACTACTCACACCCCCACCCATAGGGGGCCTCTTGGCTGGGACTACTCACACCCCCACCCATAGGGGGCCTCTTGCCTGTCACCACTCACACCCCCACCCATAGGGGGCCTCTTGGCTGGGACTACTCACACCCCCACCCATAGGGGGCCTCTTGCCTGTCACCACACACACCCCCACCCATAGGGGGCCTCTTTGCTGGGACTACTCACACCCCCACCCATAGGGGGCCTCTTGCCTGCCACCACTCACACCCCCACCCATAGGGGGCCTCTTGGCTGGGACTACTCACACCCCCACCTATAGGGGGCCTCTTGCCTGTCACCACTCCCACCCCCACCCATAGTGGGCCTCTTGGCTGGGACTACTCACACCCCCACCCATAGGGGGCCTCTTTGCTGGGACTACTCACACCCCCACCCATAGAGGGCCCCTTTGCTGGGACTACTCACACCCCCACCCATAGGGGGCCCCTTTGCTGGGACTACTCACACCCCCACCCATAGGGGGCCTCTTTGCTGGGACTATTCACACCCCCACCCATAGGGGGCCTCTTGGCTGGGACTACTCACACCCCCACCTATAGGGGGCCTCTTGCCTGTCACCACTCCCACCCCCACCCATAGTGGGCCTCTTGGCTGGGACTACTCACACCCCCACCCATAGGGGGCCTCTTTGCTGGGACTACTCACACCCCCACCCATAGGGGGCCTCTTTGCTGGGACTACTCACACCCCCACCCATAGGGGGCCTCTTTGCTGGGACTAGTCACACCCCCACCCATAGGGGGCCTCTTGGCTGGGACTACTCACACCCCCACCTATAGGGGGCCTCTTTGCTGGGACTACTCACACCCCCACCCAAAGGGGGCCTCTTTGCTGGGACTTCTCACACCCCCACCCATAGGGGGCCTCTTGCCTGTCACCACTCACACCCCCACCCATAGGGGGCCTCTTGCCTGTCACCACTCACACCCCCACCCATAGGGGGCCTCTTGGCTGGGACTACTCACACCCCCACCCATAGGGGGCCTCTTGCCTGTCACCACCACCAATAGTGAACTGTGTGAGTACCACTACCAATGCCCACACACATAGGATGGGTGATGTGTAACACATACCCCATACCCCAACATAAGGACTACAAACCAAAGGATATCCACAACAACCTCATGACCACAACATGTAGTCTGTGTACAATACCCACCACAGTGAACATGACCATGTACACACAATGTAACTCACAACACGTGTCTGCAATACCATAGTGTGGCTAACACAAGCCAAGCCTCACATGAGCACTGCAGTAATGTCCTCAACACCCATCACTTGAGTGTACAAAAGGTAACTGTGTGGTACTAAACAGCAGCATATGTAGAGCACTGTGCTAATGGGGTCTCAACCCCCATCAGCACAGTGACATGAAGGTGAGTGTGGGGATCACACATGCAGCATATATAGAGCACTGTGCCAATGGGGTCTCAACCCCCATCAGCACAGTGACATGAAGGTAAGTGTGGGGAGCACACATGCAGCATATATAGAGCACTGTGCCAATGGGGTCTCAACCCCCATCAGCACAGTGACATGAAGGTGAGTGTGGGGATCACACATGCAACATATGTAGAGCACTGTGCCAATGGGGTCACAACCCCCATCAGCACAGTGACATGAAGGTGAGTGTGGGGACCACACATGCAGCATATGTAGAGCACTGTGCCAATGGGGTCTCAACCCCCATCAGCACAGTGACATGAGGGGACTCCACTCCTGTGGAAGGTAAGCTGTGCCATATGTTGTCCATGCAGGCCACCAGCATGTCAGCAGTATACTTTGTCACACAGCTAACATATACCACACATTGGTGGCCCTGGTAACAGCAGCCTGGGCACGGGAGGGTCCCCTGAGTCAACTGCACAGAGTCAACACACATGTAGATGAAGTAGCACTGAGGACACAGATGAGTCCATCCACATAGATGCATACACTTGCATGTCCATTGGAGATGGCCACACAGTCAGTGAAATGGGCCAATTGAACCATGCTAAGGCCAACAGGTGTGCATGTGTGTAAGACACTGATGAGACATTGCTAACAAAAGATAGATAACACATTTCCAAAGACCATAATCATGACCCCGTCGGATTGCTGCAAAGGATGACATGGATACACACCCCAACAGGACATACCCCCCATGGGCCACATGGTCTCCAGCACAGTGACACTACATTTCCCAGCCATGGAATACACCATCACTGGAGCAAGGGCATGTCAAGTATCAACAACATCATGTACATCTGAAGCAAAACCACTAGTGAACAAAAAGGAGCTTTTATGCAGCCGAGTTATTTGTGAAATGGAGAATCAAGAAGAAAAACATGAAGGCCTATGGCCAGTCCATAAACAGACCCAACAGGGTCAAGTGTCCAAATGCCACATTTGGCATGCCTGCACTGCCAACGGAAGGGGACATACCCCTGGGAGGGGCATACATAGAGGCCAGCCAGGCACCGCAGGTACAGGATCATGGGTCTACAGAAACAGGCAGGGAAGGGCTGGTGGGTGCAGGAGCGGCAGCTGCAGCGGAGGAGTCTGACAGGGTGGGTGCCGGCACGACTGGGGGCACAAGTCAGGATCAGTGGGTGCCGGCACAACTGGGGGCACAAGTCAGGATCAGTGGGTGCCGGCACAACTGGGGGCACAAGTCAGGAGCAGTGGGTGCCGGCACAACTGCAGTGGGCAGGTCAGAGGGAGTGGACACGGAACCCACTGCAGTGCCCAAGTCAGACCGGGAGGGCAGAGACTCCACTGCAGTGCCCATCCCCAGGGGAGCAGGAAGTGGATCCGGTGATGTGGGCAGGACGGATGGGGAGGGCACGCCCTCCACAGCAGTGCCACACACAGGCTGAGTGGGGTGTGGGGTGCTGGAAGAGCAAGAGGCAGGTGGGGAAGGCCTGAGCATCTTGGGGATGTGGTAGCGGTGGGTGGGTGAACCTGGGGCAGGGTGTGGTGGTGGGACCTGTGGAGTGGGAGCCTGGGGGATGGCGGGTGGAGACTGCCTGGTGGAGTGTTGGGCCGGTGGTGGGGTCTTGCTCTTCCGTGTGCGGGGGGACCTGCGGCATGGTGTCTCAGCCTGCCTGCGCCTGGGGAGGGTGTCTGGGGGCGAGGGACACCCCCCTCTGTGTGGCCGGACCCCCTCTTCCCCTTGTGTGCTGGTGTGGATGGATCAGTGGGGAAGAGTCCGAGGTCGACCAAGAAGAGCCTCTTTGCAGCTGGGGATGCAGTTGAGGCAGTGGAAGGGGCCGTGGAAGGGGCTGTGGAGAGTGAGGCATCGGAGGACTGCGGAGTGCCTGTGGATGCATGTGTGTGTGTGTCTGACCCATCCCCGGTGAGTGTATTATCAGTCCCCTGAGTATGCGTGCGTGCATGTTTAGACTTTGGCTTGGGGGTGTGTGTAGTGCCTGGGTCTGTTGTGTGCAATGATGGTGCAGGTGTGTGTGTGAGTTGGACAGGTAGGGTGCTGGGAGTAGGGGATGGGGCAGGGGCAGGAGGGGGAGGGACTGCTGGAGGAGGGACACTGCTGCCGTCAGTGAGGAGGCCATGCCCTGACTGGTCCTCTGTAGGGCAGACATGGATGATGACATGCCCTCCATGTACGACACCAGCTGGTTCAACAGACCCGTGTGCACATGGAAGACACGCAGCATGGATGACTGCCCCACATGGATCTGCCGCAGCAGGTCAACAGACTCCTCACTCAGGGCTGCAGGGGACACAGGGGTAGGGGGTGCGGTGCCTGACTGGAAGGAGACATGCCCATGAACACGGGCGCCTCCACGGACCTTAGATGTGGGAGCCATGGGGAGGGCAGTGATGGTGGGGGCGGGGACAACCTCAACAGCTGTTGGATGGTGGCTGCTGCCACCCGCCTCCACAAGGAAGTCCCCGTCACTGCTGCTGTGGTCCTCAGCTGCGGTGGTGTTTGCCGAGGAGCCCACAGACTCACTCCCTCGCCCTCCGTGCCACTGGGTCCCTCCGACTCCTCAAATTCCGACCCAGTCTGGCTCTCTGGCTCCCCCTGGTCCGTGGAGCGGTCTCCCTCTGTGTCCGTGTCTGTATCTGCACAGGGAAAATAGAATGAAAACACATTAGTCATCTGCACTGACCACACACACCACAGAAAGTACAGCACATCAGTGGCCAAGTGCGGGCATCAATCAGTTGAACTTTGCTAGGAGTGCTCACACAGATTTGCATAGGCCAATGGTTAGTCTGAGAGTCGAGCATGGCATTCACATCCCTCCTGCCCTTGCACCCATCTGTCTTGCGCATGTAGGATCCCTACACCCCACTGCAGACACATGCACCACCTACCCATCACTTGACAAGACCTGAAAATACCTAGTGGTCTGTCAACATGCACACATCACATCTGCTGACAATGGACCTGTACATTTGCCTGGACGTAGGGATGGCCAGTGTTGCATCTGAGAGGCTGGGGCTGAGTACATGCACCAGACATCCTGATCCCCGCAAGTCCTGCATACCTTGGCACAATGGAGTGCATGTTGCACATGACACACTCCTGCTGGATCACCCCTAGATAGTGTAGTCCCATGGCTCAGCCATGCCTGTGAGATCATACATCACAGTCTCCAGTCACAGGGGGCAGGGCAGCCCTACAACAACTGTCACCACTGTGTCACATTCCCAAGACATGGGGCCTGCAAACTCTGTAGCTGACAACTACACATTACCATCCACAGTAACAACAGCGTCTGGATTCTGATGTGCCCACCCCAGATCCATTGGACGCATGAGAGACATGGGACAGGGCACTCTGAAGCTGAGCAACTCGCACGCTGCTGTGAATGACACCCAGCTGCTGGAACTACCCGGTTGCAGGCACCATTGTGCACGGTCAAGTCATCACATCCATACATGTCACAGAGGTATTGTCTCACATGGGCACATCTCAGATTGCATGCTGACCCCAAACCCATGTACACACCAGTGGGCCTGACAACGGTGCCACAGCACAATGACACAGGGGCAGACACCTGAGGGAACTGTTCACCTGGCACAAAGTGCCAACCGAGACACGGGAGTGGGAGTACAGACTGTAGCATGCCCTGGACTAGCCATGACTGTCCTGCTCCACGTGGAACAGGTGATAGCCATGGACAGTAGGCAGGTGGCTGTGCATATGTGACACACTTGAGGTACATGCTCCAGAGGCCCCAACAGTTTACCCAACTAGCAGCATGGGTGTGTGCCAAATGCACATGTGGTGAGCCCGAGCTGTCAATTGGCCACATGACAGGAGTACATGCAGATAAATACCAGGACCCTGGCATGTACTGTACAATGGTCCCACCCTTGAAGCACAACACTGAGTCCCCTGAAGCAATGCTGGCCCACATCCCATGCACCTTCACATGTAAGGGCACAGTTCCCACGTGACACTATGCCCAGACAGAAACAGCAACACCTGGCAAACAGATGAGAAGGGGGCAAGTCACCAGAGAGGGACATGGGTCCTGGACTAACTGAACAATGTACTGTTGAGGTGTTACCAGGCCAGAGGGGGCACATAGCATGTCAGACACAGCACACAGTGCAGTCATGTACTCACCCCCTCCTTGCTGCTGTCTGGCCTTCAACTGCCCATCCAGGTCCGGGAAGACCACCGCCAGGATCCGGAGCATGTGGGGGTCAGGGTCCGGTGTCCGCCCCTCCTGCGTGGAGGCGACAGCTTCAGCTGGACCCGTGCGATCCTCCGGGTCCAGCCCCGAAGGTCCTGCCACCTCTTTTGGCAGTTGCGGATCCTGTGCCTGTAGACCCCCACGGATCTCACCGCCCGGACGATGCTCCTCCAGATATCATGCTTCTTCTGGGCAGCAACCTGTGAGGATGACAAAGTGCAGAGGACATTACTACACTGGCAACATATTAGTGCAACACACAGGCAGTCACACATGTGGGCATCAGCAAGGCTAATGAGGTACACAGGTGGTGCAACTATGGTTGAGGGACCGGTGTCCAGCACTCACAGCTTTGAGACATTGCCTGGGAAGGGGACCTAGTGACAATACACCTTGCACTGCACTGCAACTGTGCAGTACATGTGGGTGCCCCATTTGTGGCAAGAGCAGTAGTCAGTGGGCAACCAAGCCACTGGTGTACACACTAATGCTGCTGCTGGTCAGACCAGTAGCACAATTAGCAAAGCAGTGGACAGCACACTCACCTGCTCCCCTGGTTTCCCATAGAGCTTGGTGTACTGCGGCAGGAGCCCGTCCAGCAGGGCCTGGTTCTCCTCCTCACTGAAGGCTGGGGCCCTCTCCACAGTACGTGCCATCATTGAAGCCAGAGGAAGCAGAGACAGCAGCAGTGATGATCTTGATGTGCTCCAGTAGCATGTGGTGCAGGCAAGTGGGTTCTCTGGGGGCCAGGCAGCCTTATATCTGTGCTGTGGAGGCATGTCTGCCCTGGGGTACAAAGGGATAGGTCCAAAAAGCTTGCATCCTATGAATTAGGCCAATCCATGGGATAGCACGACTCGTACACGCCTTCAGCATCATTTAAAACATCACCTCCATGACACACTGGCAATTGCAACAATGTAGTACGACTCCAACTGAATTTCCTGCACACGCCTCGTTCAAATTTCAGATCCGCGTCCATCACCATGACAGCTCATAGCCAATGAGGGTGCAGGGCCCGGCAAATGACTGTACTACGCGGATTTTGAATGGCAACACACACCCGTCTCCATCAGATTCAATGGGCAAGACGTGCGCGCGGCTCGGTCATGCACGACGGCACACGCGTCCGTCGCCATTGTAATGTGTGTCCCTGACATGCGCACGGCTCGGTCATGCACGACGGACGCGTCAGACGCGTCCGTCGCCATTGTAATGTGTGTCCCTGACATGCGCGCGGCTCGGTCATGCACGACCGACGCGTCACACGCGTCCGTCGCCATTGTAATGTGTGTCCCTGACATGCGCGCGGCTCGGTCATGCACGACGGACGCGTCACACGCGTCCGTCGCCATTGTAATGTGTGTCCCTGACATGCGCGCGGCTCGGTCATGCACGACCGACTTTGTCACACGCGTCCGTCGCCATTGTAATGTGTGTCACTGACATGCGCGTGGCTCGGTCATGCACGACCGACGCGTCACACGCGTCCGTCGCCATTGTAATGTGTGTCCCTGACATGCGCGCGGCTCGGTCATGCACGACCGACGCGTCACACGCGTCCGTCGCCATTGTAATGTGTGTCCCTGACATGCGCGCGGCTCGGTCATGCACGACCGACGCGTCACACGCGTCCGTCGCCTTTGTAATGTGTGTCCCTGACATGCGCGCGGCTCGGTCATGCACGACCGACACGTCACACGCGTCCGTCGCCATTGTAATGTATGTCCCTGACATGCGCACGGCTCGGTCCGAACAAGTTATTTGGGTTTTGGGGACATTGAACGTGTCGATCAGCCTTGCTGTCAATTCCTGACAGATGCCATCCTCTGTCACTAGCTAGGGACTATGGGGCACACCAATGGCACCACTTCCTGCGCCACAGTGTGTCCCCAGTCATGTATGGCTGCCTCTTATGTGTGTGTCTGGGGGCACAGGATGTGTTTGGTCGTGTGCCACTTGTTGACAAGCACTCCCAGGCTGGACCCGGATGTGGGTGGACACATACATGTGTGGTGTGCCCATTGCCACAGGGGGTGCAGCAATGCAGTACAGGACATTGGCAATGGACACAGTCCCAGCCAGGATGTGCGTGTGTGTCGTGTCACATGTACCCTGTCTCATCAGTGTTAGTAGCTTCAACGCAGGGTGAACCAGTGTCGACATTGTGATGTCCATACACTATCTGTGTGCATGTGGTGTGATCCAATGTGAGCTGATCCACACATCACATTGGTTTGTACATGCACAGTGTTGTTGTGTGGGGGTGGCACAGACACCTACATATGTCCACTTGTGGCGACAGGGCACATGGACTGTGGCTAACATGCTTGTTGTGTGTAATGTCAACGATACGTCACATCATGCCTGTGTAACTGTCACTCAGGGAGCTGTGATGTGGAGAAAATATCAGTCCTCACTAGTCACTGTGGGCTTTGTGTGGTAGGTGACAACAGGGCAGATGTACTGTGCTAGGGCCCATTGCTTTGACATGGCACAACAGGGGCCCTGTCATGTGCACATCTTGGGCTTCAATGTGCGTTGATGCCATGTATGGGACATTAGTGTCTGTAACCTGTGGCAAGCACCTCAGCTCATTGTGTTATGTGTTTGTTTATGATGGGCTGTGTTGCTGTGGCTTTGTGACATTGCTGGAGGGTGTGCCTTCATCCTTTGTTTCTGTCTGTACTGCAGGGCCCCAAATGTACCTAGGCCATTCCCGGACCTGGCAACGATGGTGGAACGTGAGTCCATCAGAAAGTACCGTTTCACCAGGGCAGTGATTGAGGAGTTGGCAGGGCAGTTGGGCCCACACCTGCAACCTGGCCGGCCATACCCGACGGCACTGACCCCCAAGGTGAAGGTGATGGCAGCCCTTCATTTCTTTGCGACGGGTACCTTCCAGTACACTGTGTCTTCTGGTGGAGGGATGTCGCAGACAATGTTCAGTCGGGTGCTTCGGGATGTGTTGGAGGCCATGTTACATTTCCTGGACCTGTACATCTATTTCCCCACACCCCAACGACTTGCAGACATAAAGGGTGACTTCTATGCCCTGGGGAGGATGCCAAATGTCATAGGCTCCATTGACGGGACACATGTGGCTTTGGTGCCACCACAGGCACATGAGCTGCCATACAGGAACCGCAAGCATTTCCACTCCATCAATGCTCTGGTGGTTTGTTTGGCGGACATGTCAATCTCCCATGTGTGTGCCCGTTTCCCTGGGTCTGCGCATGATGCCTATGTGATGAGGAGTAGTCGTGTCCCTAGACTGATGTCACGGATGCAGAATCTACGTGCCTGGCTTGTTGGTGTGTACTGACTTTTCCTCATTGTGTGTGCCTGCCAATTGTGTGCTACCTGTTTTTCTCCAACTCCTCTAATGTGCATGTGTTTGTATGTAGGTGACTCTGGATATCCCAACATGCCATGGTTGCTGACACCCCTGAGGAACCCTGTGACACCAGCCGAGATGCGCTACAACCAGGCACATGGTCGTACCAGGAGGGTGATAGAGCGGACATTTGGACTCCTGAAGAGCCGCTTCAGGTGTTTAGACAAGACAGGAGGTGCCCTCCCGTATGCCCCTGCTAAGGTGTGCCGGATCATCATCGTAGCATGCATGCTGCACAATCTGGCAGTGCGAAGGGAGTTGCCCCTCATCCAGGATGACAATGACCAACACCCGCCACCTGTGGAGGATCCTGGCCTGGGCCAGGATGCCAGTAGCGATGATGAGGCTGCGGAGGATGTCCGCACACAGCTCATCAACAACTTCTTCTCCTGAATGTGAGTATACAGTGATGTGTTGTAAATGTGTTGTGTGTGCATGTTTTGTGTGTGTGGTGCACCTTGCGTGTGGCTGTGTGCTACTTGTGTGGATGCCTGCAGTGATGTGTCCATCCAGTTTACCTGTACTCCCCACCAGTTGTGTGATGTTTAGTATTTTGGGGTGGTGTAGTCTGTGATTTGTGTTTGCCATGTGTGTTGCAGTTGTATGGCGTCATGCAGTGTTAACAATTGTGTTTCTGTCTGTCCTTCACAGGGTACTGTGGCTGTTGTTTGGTGTACAGAGACCCCTGATGCCCATGCTCCACTGCCAGGATGGAGTCGTTAGTGTCCCGACGAGTGATGTGCCAGGCACCCCAGGACTTCCGTAGTTATCCACTTGGTGACCGTGTGCCCACTGTCAGGTGTTGCTAGCTTGCATGTGTGTAATAAGGGACATGTGGCAATTGCCTGACAATAAACTGTGCTGCACCTTCTGATGTGTGTTGCTTGTGCCTACACATCAGACTGACATTGACGTACTGCACTTGTGGGCCTGTCACCACTGACTCAGGTTGGCTGTGTAGTTTGTGCATACCACAGGCTTGCTTGTCAACATTGATGTTGGCAATGAATTGGTTGGACGTGGTGGGCATGTGTAAAGTAGACCTGGTGGTGTGTCTCCCACATATGTGGCACATTGGCCTGACTGACATGACAGTGTACTCATCACAGTACAGGTTTGCATGCACAGTGTTCTTCAGCACATCCAGATCTACATGCCACTGGCAACCTCTCAATCACCACAGAGTCACGTCTTGTGTTTAGGTGAATTTATTAGCACATAAGTGGGGATGGTGCTCAGGATTGGGAGTGTTGTCCGTTGGCTTTAGAATCCAAAGTTCACAGATAACAAGTTAGGAGTGTTGGTAGATGAAATGTCTAGAGTACAGTCCACAGTCATTAAGCACATTGTTCCAACTCAGACCCTCCATGTCATGTGGGGGAGTACGATGTCGTACAACAAGGTGAACGGTTTGCACACAAAGGTCACTGTCCAGAACAGGTGTTGGTTTCCTGGGGGATGTGCATGGGCATCTTCGTCTCACTTGTTCCTCACCGGACGACCCCTCTTCTTCTTCTCAGGGGAGTCTCACCTGCAGGCTGCTGCCGTGCACGGGGGCTTCCACCAGACCCCCCTCACTCCCTGTGGCAGTGGCAGATGTTGTTGCCCGAGATGTAGTCGTCGCACAGGGAGGTGGGCTCAAGTTGGTGCTGATCTGGCGGAGGCAGGTCAACATTTCCCGGTGCACCACTGCTATATCTTCCATGGTATCCCACTTGGACTCCATATTTGACAGGTGTGTTTCAACACGGGACATGTGGGAGTCCAAGCGGGCATGGTGGGCAGCCTGCTGTTCTTTGATGTCCGTGAGGATCCCCACTACCTGGCTGAACCCTCCGGTGCTCTCCTGGTACGCATCCATGATGCGTTCCAGGTGGGTGTCATCCTGCAGACCCGCACCCTCAGTGGAGCCTCTACTGCCTCCCACCCCTCCCACCACCCCTCGCCACACGGCCAGCACCTGTGGTGTTCTGCACAGGTGTCACAGGGGGACCTTGGATGTTGTTGCTGTTGTCAGGTGCCCTGGTGCCCTGTGACTCTGTGCCGTCTGATGGTTCGGTGGGTCTGTCCGTGTTGGCAGGGGTGGCTTGCGGTGTATCAGCAGTTGCAGGGGTGGTTTCAAGGGGGGCAGGTGAATGTTGCCGAGGGGCTGCATGAGGGCCGAGACCGGAGGGGCCAGCTTGGGTGTCATCCGACGAGGTGTGAGACTGTGCGCCACCGGAGCCAGGTGGGTCCACCGGAGCCTGGGACTGGAACTCTTCCTCGTCTGTGGTTGAGTCCACATCTGCCCCTGTGTTTGGAAGGAAGACACAATGTTAGTGATGTATTCATGGACATCAATGGTTCATACACATGACATTGGCCACTGTGGTTGGTGTTGCATGCCTGTCCATTGCATCATCCTACTTTGTCACTGCGGGAGATTTCCATTAGTGTGGTGCATTCACCTGACACCCTGAGGCACTTTGGTTGTCAAGTCTAGCTGTCTGCCTGCCTGGCATCTTACTGTGCACGCTGGATTGTACTGTGCCATTCCTGCACTGGTGCTGACACATGCCTGACACAGGTGTTTCATCCCTGTCAACATTTGTGCTTTGACGCTGGCATCCTTGCAAAGGCACCTAGTTTGGGATCTCTGTTTGGGGCATGTGTGATGCCAGTTTGTGTCAGTCAATGTGCATCACATTAGTGTGTCTGCACAACCTGGTCACAGTCCAGCATGCCCGGGTTGTCCTGATGTTCTCTTCTGTGTTGTCTGTGTCCCCAGTCCACATCCCATTTCACACAGGTGATGGTGTCACTGTTGCTAATGGAGTTGTGTGTGAGTTTTGTGTTTGCACACATGCTTTGTGATGTGAATGTCCTCCATGGTGGTATGGACTGTTCGCTGCGGCTGTCTTTCTTCACTAGAGTCGTGACCAGAGGTGTGTGTTCGGTTGCTTCAGCTGTGACTTGCATGCCTGCTCCAGTGCAGCCCATGTTAGTCCTTGTGTCCCCAGTGTCCATGTCAGTGAGTGCTGTGTGGTGTGGATGATGCCTACAATACTGGACAATGTCTGCGTTTCATGTGGCTGACAACGGGTGTTTGAGTGTATGTCAGCATGCTACAGTGTGAGGGATGTTGGTAGGCCCATTGTAGTCAGTCAGGTGGCCCCTGTCACTGCTGTGTATGTGAGTTGCTGTGTGTTTGGGTCTCTGTGGTAGGTCTGCATTTCTGCACTTGTCAACTACAATCCGCGCCTACCTGTCCAGGCCAGAGGGGGTCCCTGGGACACTGCATCCCCGGAGGTTGAGTGCAAAGGTACATTTGCAATAGCTGGCAGTGTGACTGTGATTGGGTTGGTCGATGCGTGTGTGTGACTAGCAGCCTACTCATACATTGTATCCATGTGTCAGCCATCTTGCCCTGCTCTTTGGTTTGGCAGTGTGTGTTCCCAGGGCTGCTGTTAGTTTTTGCTGGATAGATGTGATTTGCAGCTGCCTCAATGGTTTTCAGTGTCATTGCAGTACCTCCTCCTCCCCCAGGGGCCAGGCAATTCACACAGAGACATGCTTCAATGTCGGTGAGTGTGGGTTGATGTTGAGGTTGTGAGTCAGTGGTGTAGTGGTGGTTGTACACAAGTGGCAACAGTCCCTGTACGTGTACACAGCAGTAGCCAGTATGGTGGGTTTTGGGTGTTGTTTGCATGAAGTGTGGGTAAATGCCTTCTCCCAGGTGAGTTGTGTGGAGTTTGTGTTGAGGGGTGTGTGACAGCACATGGTGGTGGGCATGGTCAGAGCTGGCAGTGCTTCTCCCTCCATGGCCAGATGGGCCACTATTGTGTATGCTTCCCTTGCAGGGAGTGGCAGTTGACTTTCAGGATGTCAGGCATCAGGGTCCTGCATTTGGTATGTGCACATAGCCCATCAGGGCCTTGTGCTCCCCACAGCAGGACCCAGTGTCAGCCATCTTGAGGGTACATTTCCACTGCCTGTGAGGTGCGCATGGTTAGAAGTGGTGTTGTTGGTCCATTTGTGAGGGGGGCTATTGGCTGTGACTACAACTCCCATCATGCTTTTGGCTACACTGACTTCCCCAACATCCCCGAGCTTCCTTCCTGTGGGTCAGGTTCCCTGTGAGGTGGTGTGACAGTGGTGGCAGACTGTGTGGCAGTGTCTGTTGGGGTTTTGTGGCACTGAGTTGCTCTGATGTTTGCTAGGTTTGTACACGTGATGACATAGTTCAATGTTGGTATGAGATAGCAGGTGTTGTGTTGCTGTGCCAGGCATATGGCTGTAGGGATGACTTTGTTTGTGTTACTGTGGCTTTGTTGACGGAAGTTGTTTTGCCTGTCCCCTTGACGGTGACATGTGTACATGGCCCCACAATCTTGAGTCTCTTATTTGTGTACTCACCAGGCTCTGGGATGTCAGTCAGACCATGTATGCTCTCCGGTGGTAAGATGGCCTGCACCTTCTCCTCCCAGGACCGGAAGTAAACGGGTTTGGCAGGGGGCCGCTGCCGGTGTGCTTGCTGAGCTTATGGTCCTTCTCCAGCAGCTTCTTGACCCTCCTGCGCACGTCATACCACCTGTTCTGACAGTCGTCCTTTGTGCGCAAACAAGGTGCTTGTGCGTTCACCTTGTTGACGATTCTCTCCCACATCTTGGCCTTCTGGGACATGGGGGTCTTCTGTACCAATGTGCCAAACAAATGTGGCTCTACTCTGATGATTTCATCTACCAGCACTGTCAACTCACTATCTGTGAACTTTGGATTCTTCTTGGGGGGCATGGTGGTGGTGGTGGTGGTGTCGAGGGTGGTGGGTTGGTGGTGGTGGTGGTGGTTGTGGTGAGGGGGGTGGATGTGGGAGTTGGGGTAGTGGTGTTGGGGTGGGGGTGGTGGGGGTGGTAGTGGTGAGGGGGGTGGATGGGGGAGTTGTGGTAGTGGTGTTGGGGGGTGGGGGTGGTGGTGGTGGTGGTGGTGGTAGTAGTGGTGAGTGGGGTGGATGGGGAGGTTGGGGTACTGGTGTTGGGGGTGGTGGTGGTGGTAGTGGTGAGGGGGTGGATGGGGGAGTTGTGGTTGTGGGGGGGGGTTGGTGATGGTGAGGGGTGAGTGGATGGGGGGTTTGGGGTAGTGGGGGGTGGTGTTGGTGGTGAGGGTGGGGTGGATGGGGGGTTTGGGGTGGTGGTGGGGTGGTGGTGGTGGTGATTGGTGTGTGTGTGTGTGAGGGTGCAAGTGAGGTTTGTGGGTGTGGGTGTGTGAATGCTGTTGGTGAGATGGCAATGGTGTGTGTCAGCGGAGTTGTGTGTGTGGAGGTTCTCAGGAAATGGCAATGGCTCATGGGAGTGATTGGTGGCCTTTAAATATGTTGAGTTGTGGGTGTGTCTCTCTTAATTGATTTTTTATATATTTTCGTTGTCAGTGCTTGTTTGGTCCTTTTTTTGTGTTTGGTCAGCTGTTGTTTGTGTGTGTGTACGAGATGTTCTTCTGACCGTGCCGGACGCTGCTGGTGAGTCGTACAGGCTTCTCCGAGCCTTTCACGCTGTTGTTATGCTGTGTTGTGTATGTCGTGTGCGACTCGGTCAATGGGCGTTCGACTCGGTCGTGGGCATTCGTTTCGCTCGCGGGAGTTCGAGTCGGTCGCGGGCGGAGTCCGTTGGTTTGAGTGTTTGTATCGTGTGCGTGTCGGTCGTGCGGCTTGTGCTCCATGCGAGTCGTTCTTGTTTCCCACGTATGGCATCGTACTTTGCAACTCGTACGTCACGGGTACGTGTCGCTCGGCTCCGTTCCGGGAACGTGTCGGACGGTACTGCTCTAGGGCTTTTTCCGGCCGGAGGCTATTTTTCCGTACGACTCCGTCGTCCGGTTCATATTCGGGTGAGTCGGTTGGGATTCACAGGCTTTCCATCGTACTGCGCGGGTCGTACGGCGGCGAGACGTGTCGGTGGGTACTTTATCCCGGGACGTGTCGGTCGGTTCACTTTACAAACGGAATCGGAATCGACCCCTATATGTGACAATATCGAGGCAAAAATATTGCGGGGGAAGCCTAAATATCGCCCTAAATATCAAGAACCAAAATATCATGAAGGTAAGTGCATATAAGTATAGGTGTGCTAGTCTTCACTGCATATCTGCGTACCTTGAATATATAAATATATTTTCAAGGTAATATATGCGGCATGTACACTAAAGCTATACTTTCCTGTACATACTCACATTGTCGACATTTTGGTCCTCATTCTTTTAGATACAATATTTGGCGCCACAATATTTACATATTGATATTCTTGTGGGAAACACTTTCTGAGGCAGCATGTCTGGAAATGTTTCAGTTTCTGTATTGGCCAATATGCCTTTGCTTAGCAGCACAAATGCTCAATTTGTTGGAAACTAAGGGCTTTATTCACGGAGATAAACTTACAGTTTTGGTGTAAGTTTACAATTTTTTTGCTATTCACAAACTACAAGTGCATTTGTACGTGTAGTATCTCCATGAGTGTGGAGAACTCCGCATTTTAAAAGATAGGACAGTCTTTTGTTTTGTATATTTGATTTCAATAAAAGTATCAAATAAGGCAAATTTGAGTTAGAGTTGAAAATAAATTACTAACTAGAACTTATACACAACTGTTACCTCTTATCTGTCAGAGGTTGTTGTATGTATTTGAGGGCTGCTTTATTTTGAATCTTATATTGTTGAAAGGACTCGGATGACCGAATGTGCACCAGATGAGTAATCCCACTTCAGAATGTGGTAATATTATGACACATCAGAAAGCAGTAATCCCTTACCAAAGTCACATAAATATGTCTTTCTCCAAACATTTCCAATAGCTCCATTATATGCAAGAATGTTTTGTCCCCCGAAGTCCCGGGGGCTTTTACTGCTCAAAAGTTGTGTTTATCTTACTTATTTTCTCACTATAGACTACGGGCCTAATTATGAGTTTGGCGGTCAACCACGGTAGCCACACCAGAGGTCAAACCGCTGTATTCCGATTTGGGCGGTTGGACCGCCATAGGACCGCTGCAACACTGGGACCTGCTATCCCTCGGTGGTGGTGTGGTGGTCTAGGGCAGCAATATGCTGGCGGTGTCTCTGCGGCACCATCAAGCATATTCTGAGTTTCCAGACCTTCACCTTTTTCATGGAGGTTAGGCCACCATGAAAAGTGTGGCGGTTGGGAAACTAAAGGGACCCTACAGGGCTCCCTGTTGCCCCTGTCAATGGGGGTGCATGCAGGGGGGCACATGTTGTGCCCCCCTGTCTGTATGTACCCATGTTTCTGCACGGCATGGACTGCACCAGTCCCTGCCGTGCAGAAACATGCTTTAGTGATCCCATGGCGATGCCGTGCTAAGGCTCACACATGAGCCTTAGCGCAGCACCGCACCGCAGTGGGACTGCTAAAAGAACCACCTGCCAGGCCAGGAGAAAACTCATAATCTGCGAGGCGGTCGGCGATAGAGATTGGCAGTGTGGGAGCAAGGCGCTGGCGTGGCGGCCTGCTCCCACACTGCCAAACTCGTAATCAGGCCCATAGTCTTAACAGAGTGTCATCTCCCAATCCAACTCTGGCCAGCAGAATAACCCCTTACTCTTTTCTTGGTGAAAATAAACAAGAACTGAACACAGTGTGTCCGTTCTTTTATTTTTGATTCCACAATCCGACTAACCCACATATGTCCTATTGGAGCCATACTCTACTTAACATTAGTTGTCACAAACTCTATCCAATTTGTCCTGTACTAGTCCACCCCCACCGCAACACATACACCATACCACGCCCAACACATAACCATGATTCTTTACTTTGGATCATTGACATCAATGCAGACAATATTGAAACACAATATCAGAAATTAAATATAGGTAACAAAAATATCAACTTCCTATACTTAACTAGTGAAACCACAAATATCGACAACTCAAATATAATTGTCAAACATATTGATTTATTCCTATATTGACAACAAAAATATCGGAAACTAAAATACAGTTACCTTTAAATAAACATATAATATGTCAAAAATATTGATTCACACAATAGTGACTACAATATTATTGCCAAAATAATTAAATAATGATTAATAAAATTTAAAAAAATCTTTTTCCATAAAACAAATAAATAAAAAAAACATTTCATATACATATTTAAATTCAATAAAAATATATTACATCAATAAAATATTTACCGTTCACCACAACAAATTATATAACTAACATATTAAGAATACAACCCCCAAAAATATGCAGTAACTACAAACATTTAAGCACCAACCTAAATATTAATAAATAAATATTTACATAAATATTCAAAACTATCAAACTATGGGACATATTTACAACGAAATGGTGCAGCACGGCGCTGCAAGCCATATAGCTGCATTGCGCTGCGTCATTTAAAAATGCAGGGATGCTCCATATTTACAAGAATACGGCGTACCCCTGTGTTTTCCCTTGCGCTGGTGCTAAAAAAGCTGCCCAATGCCAGCGCAGACAGCCTTGCACCATGGTGCAAGGGTGCCTGCGTTGCAGGGATGATTGCGTTTGTGCAGGAAGGGAGACCCCTGCACAAAAACACTAATTAATGGCGTTTTACAGAATGCAGCACACATAGATAGAGCAAAAACGAGGAGAAATAAAGGTATTTCTCCTCGTTGCACCACTCTAACGCCTCCTTTTCAAAGGCGTTAGTTTTTGGCGCTGCCTCAGATGTACAGATCCTTGTAAAACTGGGGCACTGTCCAAAAGCAATGGGTGTTGCGTGGGATCACCCACAGCAACACCCATTGCACGCTCCTTTGCTGCAGAAAACTACGGCAAGGAGGGCCATATTTACAAGGCGGCGTTGAGCCACGCAAAGTGGCTTAGCGCCGCCTTGTAAATATGGAGCAGGGCATTGCGCCAAAAGAGTGCTGGAAAAAGTGACGCTCCGGTGACGCAATGCCCTTGTAAATAAGCCCTTATATATCATGCATCAAAAATAAAACCTAAATTAGCATTTACCATAGAGGTCTCAACCTCTAATAAAAAAAAAAAAAACGAAAACTAAACCAACCAAAAGACACAAAACTATAAACAACTTTAACCAATAAAATCCAATAAACAATTAATTCAACAATATAAACAGCACACTACTTTAACCGCTTAACCGCGGCGCGAATTCCACAGCGGTGCGGCGGTTTAATTAGGTGGGCGGGGCCGTGTCGGCCAACGGACGTGCGCCGCACTACGGAGGTAGTGCTCGCAACGGCCGTTGGCCGACAGAAGCATCGAAGGGGTTAAACAACTAAATACTACAAAAATGACAAACGCTGAAAGACGAGGAAACTCTGCCGGGTTCTCTTACCAGACCATTAAAGAAGAAATATATACATCTAAACAACTACTTAACCAAGTAAGTAAAGCTTATATTTAAACTGAAATGTAATTGTTACTAAACTTAAAAACCTAAAATAGCAAATAAATATTAAAACTCTCTCCAACTTCTATCTCTTTACATAGACTTCCTGATAGAAAAAACTACAACGTGAAGAAACGATAAACTGCCAGAAAATAACAACTATCACAAACAAGCAAAAAGATATAAGAAAGTAAGGGGCCGATTCCGATCTCGGCCGGTAGGGCACCGAATCGGATTCGGCTTTACCGGATCCGATTCGGAGCCCTATTTCCCGACCGAGTCGTACGTGCATCCGGGCGAGCGAGTACGATGCGTGCGCTCACGAAATCTCCGACCGACTCGTTCGCAGGACCCGACCGCTCCGACCGACTCGCACGGGGACGACTCGCACCGCGCAATGGAGACGTTTCCCGGCCGGGTAAGTACGATGCGCATCGCGACCGCTCCGACCGACTCTCGCAGTCCGGCTCCAAGGAGCTGTCGGAGCCGCACTTTGGGGGTCCGTGTCGGACCCCCCTGGAAGCGTAGGCACGCGAGTCGCACACAGGGGGGAGCCATGGGTTCCCACTACACGTGCGTGTACGGTGCGACCCGCATTGACGTGAACACGCTGTAGGGGGCGCCTTGTTCGCTGCCGTGCCCATTGAGTCAATGGGAGCCCGTGTACGCTGCTCGCACAACTGGCTCCCATTGACTTCAATGGGAGTCCGACCGAATCGAGTCCGATAGCATGCGTGCGCATCGTACTCGTTCGTTCGGACTGCTAGGGTCCGATTCGGTCGGAAATCTCTCCGGGTCCGGCTCGGTCGGAGAGATTTCCGGCTCGGTCGGAGAGATTTCTGGCCCGAATCGGAATCGGCCCCTTAGTATACATAAATTAATACTAAACTATAAATTCACCCTAACAGCAGGTAGAAATAAACCTAAGGACCTCAACCTTTAGAAGCTACCAACAAATTAACATTTAAAATGAAACTTTTATTTTTTTCAACCAACAGAAAAGAAAGCACCTGCTCTATAATAGAATACCCCCAAAAGAAAAGCTGCAAAACCGTGTGAAACATGTAAACATAACATACATGTAAGTATAAAAAATAGAAGCAGTTGCATATTTTTACATGTAAATAACAAATGTACAAACTTTATCACATTCTAAATATTTATACTATTGCACTACTTTCAGATACAATGACAGAAGCTGCAAAATATATCACTTTGCCGAAAGGAAAGCAGTTACTAAATCATATGGATTACGCCTACAGCCAAGAAAGTACATCATCAGAAATTATAAACTTGAAATGTATTAAATAGTATTCTAATGCATGCTACAGGAAGACAACTACCAAAGATGAAATGGTAAGTCATGTAAAAGAGCACAACCACCCCTCACATGTGACAGAAATAAAAGTAAGGTAGATATTGCACGATATAAGAGAGGCAAGCACTAGTTCCCAGGAACCCACAACCAAAATCCTTAAAGATATAGGGGCATATTATCAAGCAGCAGCGATAATTATCGCTGGCCGCTGTTAGCGCGAGGAATCCTATCGCCGGCCATCGCTGGAAATTATCGCCATGCTAGTGCTGTATTAACAACGCTTAGCGCAAAGGCGATAATTTTCCAGTGATAGCGATGTTTTCCAGGGAACATCGCTGGTTTTCCAGCGATGTCCCATGGAAAACGGCGATATCCTTGGTGATAGGGCCTGTGGTCTTAGCCACACAATCCACCCCCCATGTTAGGTATGCCTTAGTCAGAATTTAGCAGACGTTAAATTCCTGCGTTAAGGCATACTTAACGCGATTGAAAATATCGCTAACCCACGTTGTTAATATGGCGATACCTGAGGTTAGCGATATTTCCCATGTTAGTTTATCAGGCACGCCCCTTCGCATCTCATTAGCGATGCGATGGGAGGCGTGCAGAAAACGGACGCTAATGCAGGAATCACGCGTAGCGTGTCCTTGTTAATTAGGCGATAGAATTATCGCCGCTTTTCGTCCAAAAACGGACGCTAAAGCGGCGATAATTCATTAACGCCGCCTTGATAATATGCCCCATACTACCTAAAGTCCTGTGATAGGCCAACTACCAACTACCACCTTTCCTACTTTAAAGCATTTAATTGCACAAACTAAAAAAGCCACAAGCAATACTCAACATGCCCTTAGAACATGGGTACTTGCAAACATTTACCCAGGGGCCACAAGCTATGGTCTGTGGTGTGCCCGAGGGCAGCATTAATGACAGCATGGTGGGAGTGGGTCTTTGTGGGGGGTAAAGTGTGCGTAGCAGAAGCGAATTACATAACATAATATAACGTGTAATTGTAAAGCACACGTTCGCCCATAGGCCTCTTGGTGCTGAATAACATATGTTTATTGTGGTGTGGTCAGTGAGTCATGGAGTTATTTTGAGGGTTCACTTCCATATTGCCCTCTAAAGTACGCCCCTAGTCTCTAGAAGAGTCATAGATTTGACATACTGTGTTATGCTGTATCTGAATCGCTATATCTCTACTGCACCTTGAGGTAAGCCTTCTCTGCTTGCTATCACTACCTTGGGAGAGGCAAGTGTAAAAAGGAAGTAACTTGATTATTGAATTGAATTGAAATGAAAGAATTGCACAACATGAAACTAGAAAACCTAGGATCAATCCCGGCTTCCCCACTTGACCCAATTGTTTGATCCTGGGCAATTGCCTAATTTCACTATGACTCCTTTTTCTTCATTATGGCATATAAGAGCACCTTGAAATACATGAGTTCAGGATATATGCTGTGCAAACCTCTTGTGTGTGATTTAATAAACTATAATGTTCTCCATATATAATAATCTTGACCAACCAAGGGGTTCCATGTGGCAACTGACTTGCCTCTTAGATCACTATTGGCATTGTTGTCAGGTTCTGAGTAGGTATTAAGATTTCTACACTTATTTTTGAACGCGATCAGTTGTAAATAGAATACTTCTGAATGCACTTATCTATTCTGATGTACTAAGGTGTAACGCTTCCCCATGTTAATGAAATACACTTTTTGAATTTTGAAGAGACTTTATCATATTTTTACACATTTGTTGCAAGATGTTTTAAAAAATGAATGTGTTCCTAAATTAGATTTTACATGACACCTTATTTGCTTCTTTTCTTTAAATCAGTTGGCCTGTAAATAAAAGCTTTCCCATTTATTTAACAAATTTGTGCAGTCATTCAGCTGGGGGCCGCATGTGAAGGTTAGGAGTGCCGCATGCGGCCCCCGGGCCATACTTTGAGTTCCACGGCCCTAGAAGATACCAAGATATTCACACACCTGAACATAAAAAAATTACACATATTGAGGAAACTTTCCTTTTACATAACAACCTGAATAATGAGAAGAGAATCCTAATATTCTGTACAGCAGATAACTTAGTAAAACGTAGCCAATGTCAAACATGGATGATGGATGGGGCCCTTCAAAATGTGTTCCAAACGATTTACTCAGATATACATCATACATGGTGAATATCAAAACACAAATATCCCTTTTATATATGCCCTACTACCAAATAAACAAAGCAGTGCTTACTATAACCTTTTAACCAATATAAAACGTAAAACAAATAACTAATACCCCAAAATATAATCATAGACTTTGAGCAAGCCATGAATCAAACCATTCTAGAATATACCCTCACACAGCTATACAAGGCTGTTACTATCATTTCGATCAAAGTATATTGAGACACCCCCATAAATCTAGGTAGAATATTCTACAAACAGCCAATTTCGTTTGAAATAAAAAAAAATGATAGCACTAGCCTATGTCCCTGACACTGAGGTAGCTAACCTATACAATTTGCTAATAGAAAGCCCTTTCTACCAACAAAATGAAGACAAACTTAGTTCCCTAATGGGCTACTTTAAAGACACTTGGATTGGCAGACTGCATTACTCCAGACTCCAACCTAAATTCCAAATTCTATGACAGCAACTTGGCACATTAAGCCAAAACAAACAATGCAGTGAAAGGATGACGCAATGCCTTCCAATCCACCCTTGGCAGAACCCAACTTACACACTACAGATTTATAGAAGCATTACAAAAAGAGCAAAGCTACCAAGAACTACTAATGGAGCAATCTGTTAGCCATATTAATCCTAAACTCAGCAAACAAACCAGAAGACTGTACGAGATACTACAATTTAAAGTGAACCTCTTCATAAATAACAAAGGAGTAGATTACTTAACAATCATAGCCAACATCATATTATAGAATAAATAGTAACCTACCAAAGTCCTAAAAACTATGACAAATTCTAAACCAACAGACAGAATCTTATTTATTTTAAATAATAAATATATTATTTTGTTACATCAGTCAAACAAATTATTAACATTCCAATATTAATGAAGACTTATAAGATAAAATTATATATCTATATATTTTTGTTTTATAAAATTGTAACTGTCACCAACCAAAAAAGTTAAAAACAAACTCAATCCATCACATAAATTAATTACAACACATAAACCAAGCAATTCCACATAACAATCCTATATGTGAACACAAACAATATAATATCACATTTTCCACCCAAAAGAAAATAAATAAATAAAACTTACTGTTTTGTAGCTGTAGATCCTTCTCTGTACCCATGTAATAAAAAATAGAAATCCACCAAAAATGGGAAAAATATTGTCTAAAAAGCTCCCCAAAAATGCAAAAATAAAATGAATCCAATAGAAATACTTTGAAGCAATCCAAAGTATGTAGGAACCATTACAAAAAACAAAATAGAGCTTACACTACGATGTCGGTCAGTAGTTGCCTCTGACTGACACCGTTTCAGGGAAGGAACCGCCTGACCGTAGATCGGTGGTCCTGACAACCCGGTTAGGATGCGACTGCACATGGTGTGGCCGTAAACTTCCATTTTCCAATGGGAGCTTGTGAGGCGGGCCAAAACCGCCCGCAGCACAAGCTCCCATTAAAAAATGGAAGTTTGTAATCATCCCTGCACCGTGTGGCAGGCACCTCACGTCGCCTGCCACACGGTGCAGGGATGTTTAGGGGGGCACCATAGGTGACCCCCAGGCTCAAATGCAGAGGGAAGGGGGCCCTGCCAGGGACTCAGTCAGTTTCTTACAGCCAATCCATGTTGGAAAGGCCGACATGGATTGGCTGTCGGAAACCAACATCATAATCCCGATGGCGGAAAAACCATCCTTAAGGGATTATGAGCGCTTTTCGACTGGCCCATCAGTACCGCATCGGATTCTCCCACCGGTTTAAACTCCGACCGCCGTCATCATAATACGGCAGTCGGACTTTGCACCTACCATGTTGGTTGGAGGCTTTCGGACTGACCTCGTAATCAGGCCCGTAGTGTTTAAAAAAAAGAAATGCTCCAGGAAACCAGTAAAAAAGGAAATCAAAGAAAAAAGCATTGGTTTATTATGAACTAAAAATTATTTCCTTAAAAAAAAAAAGTAAGGTTGCAAAGCCCATAGGACACGACGCTTGTAGATAAAAAAACCTGTAAAGTAAGTTAAAAAAAAACACTCCAAAACACATTACATTTAAAAAAAATACATATACATAACAGTCATCAAAATCTATGTAACATAATACAATTTAACATAACATAGGGATAAAATAGCTGTATTCGAACAGGCAAACTTACATAATAGTGAAAAACAGTAATACTACTGCATCTAAATATAAAAAAAACCTGACAAACAATACGATAACAAACTTGTAGACCTCCCCCTAAACCCTCCTACCCTCGAAACCCTTAACAAATCCTTATAAAAGGAATTTCCTGTTCCGACGAACAGCAGCACCTTGCTGAAACCCGGTTCTGGGAGAATAGACTAAAATAACCCAAATAAGTTACAAAATAGAAGGTAGTAGTAAAACATAATGGCTGCTAAATTAAACAAAAAAAATAGAATATCTCCCCATAGAAATGAATAGGAAATATTGTAAAAATGTTGAATAAATGTCTAAAAACATGTAAAAATAGTTAGATATGTAAACATGTCAAAAATGTTGTGATAAATGTAAACAAATTGTAAGTATTAATTAAACACTGGTGTAAAATATATACAATTATTTAAGATATACTGAAAAAGTATATTGAAATAATGCTGGAAAAATGTCTATAAACAAAGGTAAGAAATGGTAAAATTCTATCAAACAGTGGAAAATAAAAGTAGAAAAAACACAACATACGATAGTATTGAAATATAATGTAGATGTTTTTATTAATAAAAAACGTTACTTTTTTTATCTACTTAACTTTATAAAATGTGTATTTTTAACTTGAATTATATATGATTAAAAATGTAAACATAAACAATAAATAAACTTTGGAAACATAAAAAAAATCAGATAAATGTGTCACATGTCTTTATTATAAAACGCAATTAATAATATCATTGGTTACAAACATGTGACAAACATTTTCTTTATTATATGTCTAATCACCAACCATACTACTTAAATAACACAATGCATTTCTAATACATACAAAAAAGTCAAGAAAAATATTTCACAATAAACATCTAAGCTTAAAGAATTACACTCCAACCTGAATCATTTTTAAAAAACTGTTAGACAATAAAGGGTTGATATGTTCCGAGTTCAATCTAATCATATTGAGGGAAGGTGTTCGACACTAAAGGAGTGAGATTTATTATTCCTACTCCAATCTAAACCAATTTGGGTAAGGCTTTGGCCACTAAATGTGTGACATTTACTATTCCAACTCCAATCAAACTGTATTGGGGAAGGTGTTGGACACTAAAGGGTTGACATTTACTATTCCCACTCCAATCTAAACCAATTTGGGGAAGATATTGGACACAAAAGGTCTAACATTTACTATTCCCACTCTAAGAAAACCCAATTTAAGGAAGATGTAGGACACTAAAGAGGTGATATTTTCTATACCCACTCCCGTCTCAGCTGTCAGCCGTCACCACAGGGGAGCCTGCAGAGCCCGTGTGCTCATCCCTCTCGCCACTGCCACTGCATTGCCTTCACCATCGCTGCTGGGAGGTAGGAGACTACACCTCCCAGCACGCTTAGCGGCAGGAGCACCGCACCTGCAGGCGGGACGCGCCAGGAGGTGCTTAAAAATCGCGAGCCCATCTCAGCCGTCAGCCGCCACCACAGGGGAGCCTGCAGAGCCTGTGTGCTCATCCCCCTCGCCACTGCCACCGCATTACCTTCACCATCGCTGCTTGGAGGTAGGAGACTACACCTCCCAGCACGCTTAGCAGCCGGAGCGCCGCACCTGCAGGTGGGACGCGACAGGAGGTGCTTAAAAATCGCGAGCCCATCTCAGCCGTCAGCCACCACCACAGGGGAGCCTGCAGAGTCCGTGTGCTCATCCCCCTCGCCACTGCCACCGCATTGCCTTCACCATCGCTGCTGGGAGGGAGGAGACTACACCTCCCAGCACGCTTAGCGGCAGGAGCGCCGCACCTGCAGGCGGGATGCGCCGGGAGGTGCTTAAAAATCGCTCAGGGCTCCCGCAGCGCAGGACGTGCGTGGGCGTGCCCGGGCCAAGGGCGGGCGCGTCTGTGCCCGTCAGAGACCGGAGGAGGCCGGGCTGGGCCAGGTCTCTTGGTTCATTCCTCCAGGGCCTAGGTGGCCAGATCTCAGTATGGTGGACCGAAGCTCCTGAGGGCTGGAACAAGGTACCTTTTAATTTCTATTATTGGTGATCGGTGAATGTGTCCCTTTAGTATCATTTCTAGTTCCTGGATCTGAGCCCAAGAAGTGCTCCGCCCGCCTCTACTTGGAAGTTGAAGTGTCTAAATCTGGTATTGTGGGCCCATATAAGTTTAAGTGACTTTCTGATCAGCTAGTAATGGGCAAAAGGAAACTACCTGTTGGGGGCCCTTCAGGGACTAAAATTGCTGGGCCAGCTGGGACTATAGACTCCTTCCTTACCAGGGCGGCGAACGTTATAACAAAGTAGATAGCCCTGACTGAGAAAAGGCTCTCTATGGAGTCTGAGAAATTAGCACTGGGCTCTGTTGGGCATGGACTAACGCAGAAGGAAATTGGGGTTCCAGCAGGAGAAATGTGTCCCATCATACCCCCAGTTTTATCGACGGAGGACCTAACGAGTGACCCTGACTCACTTACCTGCACCAATGTAGCCACCTCTATAGCAGGTGATGACTTGGACTGCCCCCCTACCAAGAGAAAACGAACTGGTGGAAATGGAGCGCTGAGAAAGCCCCCACGGTCAAAAATAAGCTCGCCACCAGTTGAATCTAATTTGGAACTGTTGCTGGATAGCCTTTTTGTTAGGTTAGAGACTATGAACAAAGCATTGTTAGCACCTGTAATTTCTAAGTTGGAAGGTATTGAGACAAAATTTAATTCTTTTGCATCAATGCATAACAACTGCCTGTTAGGGCATGATACAGCAGCTGGAGGGAGGGGGAGCCTCTGTCAGGCATCTTGTGGTACAGCCCATGTCCCACAGGTGAGCAGCACCCAAGTCCACAACGCATTTGGTACACAGGCTCCAGTGGGTGTGTCTCACCCTAACAACATTGATACTAATTATACCCCAGGGGTAGCGGTCACTGTATCTCAGGTGGCCAATCAGGAAGCGCAGATATCCCAGGCGGCTCACGGGGTTGGGCAGGAAACTGTTAATGAGGACCCATTATCTATATATATTCCATGCCACCGTAGATCGTCACTACTGAAAACAAATGTATACTTGATCTCCCTCCCCAATCAGTGCTGTTAGTTGCTGTGCTACTGGGGGTACCTCCACTTACTTTGGAAACCAAGGAAACTTCCTTGGACCTTATCCATAAGACCACTCACTGGTGCAATAACAATGTCATCAATGGCTCTAACATTTCCCCTGATATGATCATGGCCAGAAGAGTGGGTTGGATTGGCCATGGGACTAGGAAAAAAGTTGAGGGGGACTGCATAATTATTAACTTTAGGCACTCTGCGCAAGCCCAAGCACTAGTAGATTGCCATCTCAAGAATGGCTCCAAAACTAAAATTAGAACAGCCTCCCACACTTTTTTTATTCTTTTAAACAACCTTTAGTAAATCATGGTTGGCAGTTGCCGTTTAAGCCGGTTAAGCCCCCCCAAGATAAAAATGTGAACACTACACTATCCTTAACAAACCAATACCTCCTGTTAGCTAACCTCCAGGGCCTGAATGCAAATGATTGACTAGTGATGGTAGTAGAACAAACACAGGCCAAGAAGTTGCCATCTAAGGCTCCGACTGACCCAATCGTACCTGCCCCCACACTTCAACTTCCGCCGGCTAACCTACTAAACTCCATCCCTACTCCAATTATTTCTGAAGATGTTCCAACGAGGGTACTGTCCTGGAATATAGCTGGGCTTAAATCAAAGAAGGGTGACATCTCTTGGGTACACTTTCTTGCCACACACCACATCATCGCTCTACAAGAAACATGGGAGCCCAACGAGTGTTTTTATCTGGATGGCTTTATTTCGTTTTGCAAACATGCAATTCCATCTTACATGGGCAGAGCTAGGGGGGTCTTCTTTTAATGTTTAGTCTCAAATTTTCTTACCAAGCCAAATTGATCGACTCTTGGTCATCCTACGTGTTAGCAGTAGAACTGTCAGGGAAGAATCTTTCCACCTTGTTAGTGGTAAACTTCTACAATTCCTTCTCCAGAACCCATGAGACCGAACATCTTCTGGCCCTAGAGGACCTTTTGGGAAGTTACGGGGAAGGAAGCCAATCCTACTATGACACGCTAATTTTGGGGGATTTTAATATTCATAATTGCAGCCTAAACTGTTTTTCGGCGCCGGAGGAGGAAGATGGTTTGCAGGTGTCAAACCATTTTAAACACACATCTTCAGGCATCTTTTAGAAGGTTTCTTGCAGCCCACAATCTACACTGTTTACAGCAATCAGATGCGTCTGCTCTGGTTCCCACTTTTGTAGGTAATGGTAGCTCAAGTATAATTGATCATATTTTGCTATCTGCTCTACTAATATCGGTTGTAAAGAATCTAAGTGTCATCTGGAACTGTTCCAGTGATCACAATCCCCTGGTACTGGTTCTTTTTCTTCCGGCTGTTTTTAAAGGGGGGGGGGGGGGTTTTGACCCAAATCTCGAACACAAATCTTAGTACCAAAGACCAAGCACGAAGACTGAAATGGGGAAGGATTATCCCAGAGAGCTTTTTGGAGAATTTGTATATTACCTGCGTTAAGGAGTTTCAAGTATGCAGGGACCCGGCTCCACATGACAAAGCAATTTTAGACGCCTTTGACACAATGACCAAGCAGGTTGCCTCCAATCTATCTATTAAAACTAGAGTGAGAAGCCCAAAATTTTAAAGGTGGTTTAATGATACCTGCTAGGCTGCTCATAAGGAGCTAATGCTGGCCCTCAAGTCAAAACCAAGGGACATAGTGCTGACTAGGAGCTGTAGGAAGGCCTACAAATCTGCAGTCCAGGAGAGGAAACAACAGATAAGGGAGCAGGCCTGGGAGGAGCTTAGTCAGGCTAGTGTCTTGGCTGACAGCTCCAGATTTTGGTCCGTGGTCAATAGCTCTTTTTTCTCCGATGTGTCAAATTCTAGTAGAGAATGTGTAATACCTGCTGAGAAATGGGTTCAGCACTTTGGCAACATTTACAGTGATTCCAACTTAACAGAGGCCGTGGGACACTCAGTTCCCGGACTAGCAGTTCTTCCCTCCAATTTAGAATAGATGAGGTTTATAAAGCTCTCATCTCAACATCCGGTGGAAAGGCCCCTGGCCCCGATGGGGTCCCAGCGGACCTTTATAAGGTTGACCCCAAAGTCATGTTTTTAATGCTGAATGCTCCTGTGGTCTCCCCTTGTCATGGGCAAAGGCGGTCATTATCCCAATTTTTAAAAAGGGCACCCAGGATGACCCGGCATGTTATAGACCAATTTCGCTCCTAGACTCTGCGGCAAAAATTATGGGGAAAGTTGTCTTGGATCGCCTAACAGCCTGGTTGGATGATGCTAACATTATTTCAGATCTCCAATATGGATTTAGGCAGGGGAGAGGGACATTGGATCAATGCCTTAATCTCCATCTGGTGATCGGGAAGTACACTGTTGCCAAGGGGGGGACTTTGCACCTGGCCTTCATGGATCTAACCTCAGCTTTTGACCTCGTCAACAGGGTCAAAGCTGTGGTTGATCCTACGCTAGATGCAGAATTGGTCTCTTTCTTGCACACTGCGCATACAAACACCACAGCTGCGGTACGGTTTAATGAAGATGGCAGTCTGACAGACTCCTGGGCAGTAGGAAGAGGAGTCCGGCAGGGGTGTATCTTGGCTCCCCTGCTGATTGCATTATATATTAATAAATTGGGGCATTGTCTAACATCTTGCTGCAAAGATATACCCAGGGCCGGCAACAAGATGCTTCCCGCATTTCTGTACGCTGATGATGTGGTTTTATTGTCCAGAACCGCAAGGGGTCTGCAACAACTTTTAAACTGTTTTATTGATTTTATGGATTCACTAGATCTGATTACAAACCTTAGGAAGTCTCATGCCATGACTATAGGTTCTCGAAAGGCGGCCAAGGTCAAATTTTACTGTAATGGGGTCGAACTGACCAAAGTTTCTACGTTCCCATACCTAGGGGTACTTTTGGATGACCAAGGCGCTTGGGGCGCACAACGAAATTTGAAAAAGAATGTAATAGCTAGAGCGGCAGGAGCTACCCTGGACTTTGCAAAGAGATTAGGTCAAAACCCCTCTCCTGCGCTATTGAAGGTCTATAATGCTAAATGCATCCCTATGGTCACTTACGGGTGCGACATTTGGGTATACAAGGATGTAAAGGGAATCCAAGGGGCTGAGAACAATTTTATCCGTAAACTCCTTGCGTCCCTGTTGCCACCCCCTGTTTTTAATTTACATGAAGAACTGGGGTGGGTTAGCATCTCTGACCAGGATTGCGGTCGCCCAAGCTGTTACGATGGCTGGAGAATATGGCTCAACCGACCCCGAACTTAAACCAACTCATTATTTCGGATTGTATTGCACTGGTGGTGGGCTTTACATATTCCATGGCTGAAATACATAAAAGGATCAGACAAGATGTCTTGGTTGCCCTGAGCTGTTTTTGACACCTAGGCCCCCGGGAAAGACCGCTATTAGAGATCTTAAACGGCAGTTCATGGACAGGCGGCAAGCCCTTAGGGATGAACTTGAACAAGCTAAACCCTCAGTGAGAAGGTTTGTCACACTGAGCCTGGGCATGCAGATGCAACCATACTTATCCTATGTCAACAAAGCACATCATCGTTTTGTTTTGACATGATTTCGGTTGAACATGGTTCCCTGGTTACTGACATTTCCTAAAGGTTACTCGAAACCAGAATTACTGAAACCCTGTCCCTGTGATAATTTCTCGGAGCAGGATACCTCTCCACCTAATGTTTTTCTGCGCTTATTACGACCTTTGCGCAGGAAGTTCATTCTTCCCCTACTCAGAGATTGTCAATTTATCCAAGTGAGGCCAGCCTTGCTTTATCTCCAAATGCTAGCCTCACCCAGGGTTTGTTTCAGGGTGGCAAGCTCTTTCTGGCTGGGGCCATCAGACAAAGGAGTAAGCTGCCCTTGCAATAGCGACCCTGTCTTATCGGCCAGTGTAAATATGTGAATCTAATTTATGTAATATATTTTTAATATGATAATATCTACGGTCCTGGCTCATCGCTTTAGCACTGTTGCACTTTACATTATATATCCTTTGTAATGCTGGATGTTTTTTATTGTATAATGTATTTTGACGAATTGTGCTTTTTTATAAAACTGTTTGCTTTTATGGCTCTTGGCTGCCGAATAAAGTACTGTTGACTGACTGACACTCCAATCTTAACTAATTTGGGGAAGACGCTGGACACTAAAGGGTTGACATTTACTATTACCACTCCAACGTAAACCAATTTAGGGAGGGTGTTTGACACTATAGGGTTTAAATTTACTATTCCCCACTCCAATCTAAACCAATTTGGAGAAGGTGTTGGACATGAAAGGGGTGACATTTACTATTTGCACCCCAAACTAAACTAATTTGAGAGAGGGGTTGGACCCTGAAGGGGTGACATTTACTATTCCCACTTCAGTCTGAAACAATTTGGGAAAGGCATTGACACTAAAAGGTTTCCATTTACTATTCCCACTCCAATCTAAGGCTATGTTAAGAAGGTGCTGGACACTAAACAGGTGAAATTTAAAATATCTGCTTCCAAAATATAACATTTTATTTAAAATCTACCTTGGTCTTTGAAATGATGGTGCTTGAAGCACTATATCTAAGCGAATAACTGGATGATAAGGAAAAAGCGCTATTTGTAATGGCGGCATTCACACATGGAACTGCATGGGATATTAGAAAAAATCTATCCTTGAGACAGTGCTGTATCGTTTAGAGTGACAGGTGTATTGCGTGCCGAGGGATCTATAAGGGCATAATCACGTATTAAAGCTTTCAGGGCCTTGATGAATTTAGTCTTATTTTGCTGTTTATTCAATTGGGACATTACGAGAGGCAGGTTTTGGAGTAGATTGAAAACCCCCCTATTATCAGGTAGCCCGAAACTTGCTATAAAGTGGAATGAAGATCTTGTAGGGCCGAAGGCGAGTCATCAATAGGCCCATATTAACTTAGGGGCTCATTACGATGGCGTAATGATCGCCACCGCCGGGCCGGCGGTGGCGATCATTATGCCATCGTAACGTGAAATACCCCCGCCATATTATGATGGCGGTGGGTATCGCGGCGGACGCAAAGTCCTTCCGCCGCTTTTCCGCCGGTCGGCAATCGGCCGGGCGGAGCTGGGCCACTAATATGGTGGTGGTGCCTAGCAGGCACCGCCCGCCATATTAGGATGTGGGTGATGTATAGGCCTTTCCATGGTGGCGATGCCGCCATGGAAAGGCTGGTGGGGATTGGCTTTGGGGCCCGTTGATGGCCCCTGTGGGGTGCACTAGGGGGGGTACCCATGGTGCCCCCCTGCAGTTCCCTGCACCAAGTGGCAGGCACCGCTTGGTGCCTGCCACGTGGTGCAGGGGAATGCTGTGCATGCCCTTTTACCATTGCGGACGGTGTTGCAGCCAGCAGTGGTAAAAGGCCAGGATGCGCCTGCCTGTATGGTGGGCGCATCCTAATTGGACCGCCCCTTAGTAAGTTAAATACTTGATTATTAATTCTGGCTTTTACCCACAGCCATCGAGCGCCTGAGTCTTTAACTGACCCATATATTTCACATTGAAGTGCTTGCGTAATCAGAATTGCTACCACATGTTGGGAGGCCTGAGAAGAGGCAAAGAAAGAATGTTGGATATAAGCCGGCATTCGAGGTTGGTGATTTTATCCTTCAAATGCATCTCTTGCATGAATATCACATTTGCTTCTAAAGATCTAAACCAGGTTAGTATACCCTGACATTTTAATCTATTATTAATGCCATTCACATTGCAAGAGACAATTTTCACTTTAGCTATGTCTTAAAGACACGGATACAAAACACCTTAATCTGGTCAATCTGCTGCATGATTTTTCCATTTTTCCCTAAAAATTACCCCACTCATGCCCCCAAACTCCCTGACACCCCCAGACCCTCCGCTCCTGATGAACCTAAAGCCCGACCCATCCTGGGCTCCCTCCAAGGCAGTAGCTCCCAACCCACCCTAGTGCAAATACTCCCAACCCCCATATGAATCCTCCCTCCACCCTCACCACCATCCAACCTTCCCTGCCAACCCCTTGGATGGTTCCTTGACTTGGCACCTGGGGACTACCTAAATCAACTGAAAGCATCCTTGCATAAAAATACTAGTGCTTGACCCGGTAAGGCTCCTAAAAAAAAATAAGAGTAGCACTTAAGCAGGAATATAAACTGAACATTTTCACCTCATCCAGAGGTAGTGGCTGATTGCCTCCGCCCTGCTTCCCCGCATCCTTCCCACCAGACTGCTGAATAGAACGCAAAAAGTCTTGTGCTTGTTCCACAGACTGAAAAATGTGCGATCTTCCCTTATGGAGAACTTGCAGTCTGGATTGCTGAATAATCCTCGCCGGGGTGCCGAGGTTCTGAAAGTTACTAATCATGCTTTTAAACTACTTCCGCCCTCCGTGTGAAAAATGCAGACATATCAGAGAAATTCTTAAGAGAAATCCCCAGGAATCTGATAGACTTTATCTCGAAAGCCGTTAAAGAGAATGTGATCCTTAATCCGAATGTCTCCGAAATTGACAAGTATCGTCCATGGATATTTATCATTAGAGTATTGAACAGCAGGGACATGATGTGCCCACATGATGGTTTGGTCCAAATTTTGAGCAGCAGCTTCGGGGTAGACCTGTATATAAATAAGATCCAAAATAGGACTGGCAGCTGTATGACTATTTTCACGTCCTTCAGATATTCCAGTGAATCTTAAATTGGATCAGCGTGATCTGTTCTCAGCATTGTCGATTTTAATCTGAAGTCCTACCAATTCAGTTTGAAGCTTATCGACTATTGAATCCTGGTGTATCCTAGCATCTTCTAGGTCAGAGACGCGCTGTTCTACCTCGGAGAAGCGTACAGTGAGCTATTGCATGTTGTTATAGATTAGGCATAGTTGCTGTTCCTTTACTCACAGAGCATTCCTGGGTTAAACAAATGAGTCAAATTTTGGAGGAATTGTTAAGTCTTAATTGAGATTCTGCCCTCGATTGTACAGTAAGGGAAGCTCTGAAGGCTTTTTTCAGAGGACAGGTTATTTTTTTCAGGCTGCTCAAAGGCATGCGTAAAAGGCACAGTGTATCAAACTTCAGTTTTTATTGGTGCACGCGCTGGCCACCACTCCACATTCGAAGACAGCTCTAGCGAGACAAAATTTCAGGCATTTTTTACCGCCAAAGAAATAGTTAATCATAATTCATATCTTCAGAAAAGATAGGAGGAAAATGAGTTCATAGGTACATTTTTAGCTTAGTCAATAAAACAGTGGTCTAATACCAATACCATTAAAATGTTTTGTGATCCTCAGACCAACGTTGTCCGATCGCAAGCCCACGAAGTTGCTCAGATGTTTCGAGATCGTTATACTAGATTATATGGCAAATCTCATAGCCTCTCCTTCAAGATTATTGAAGATTGGCAAGATAATATTAATATTCTTAAGCTCTCTGTGGATCAAAATGAAATCATGACTACTCCTATAACCCTGGCTGAAGTTCAACAGGCGGTAAAGTCTTTGCCTAATGCCAAAGCTAGTGGTACGGAAGGCATACCTGCGGAGGTCTACAAGACGTTTTCTCTGCAATTGACTCCATTTTTGGTTCACCTCTTCAATCAGATCCTACTGGGGTGCCCTACACCTGGCACTTTTACTGAATCAGTAGTTTTCAGCTTCTTAAAAAAAGATAAATTGGAGATGGATCTCAACTCATATCGTCCCATAAGTCTTCGTAAAAGTGATTACAAGCTGTTCACTAAGATCATTGCTAACAGGTATCTCCTGCAGCCCAGTCAGCTGTACATATGGATCAGAATGGGTTTCTCCCCGGGCAGAATATCAACTCAAACACAAACTTTTTGACTCAAGCAATAGATTTTTATTCAAATCAGAATATTGAGGCTGCCGTGATAATGCCAGATGCGGAAAGCTTTTGATTTAGTGGAATGGGAAGTTTTATTTGCAATCCTTCATAAATTCACTTCCACCTTGCTTTACGAGGTTGTTGGAAACATTATATTCTGATGCTAACGCCAATACAATTGTCAATATTGCTTCAGTTGGGGAGATTGTTATCAGACGGGGCACTCGTCAAGCGTGCGTAATTTCTCCCATCCTGTTTGCTCTTTTCATCGATCCATTAGCCTGCATAATTCGCCACGATCAAAGCATTACCCCTCCCATATTGGGAGCACCAAAGCTCAAATTATATGCTGACAATATGGCGCTGTATCTAGTCGCAGTTCAAATGAATATTCAGTGTGCTCTTGGTAAAATTTCAGAATTTACAGTGATTGGCAGATATAACATTAATCAGTCAAAATCTGAAGCTCTACTGTTCAATTTCACTTCCGATATTCTTGCCTCTACTATGTGCGCGAGGTTTCAGGTAGAGCACCCCATTCGCTATTTAGGCATTAAGGTTACTCCACAATTTGATGATTTATTTGTTCTTAATTATGCTTTCACCCTTGCCAAAGTGCCTAGTTTACCTAAACAATGGGACAAGCTTCCCTTCATGATCGTAGGGCGGATCTCGCTAATTAAATGAATATGTTACCGCTGTTTTTGTTTGTTTTTACTAATGTAATGATCAAAATTTCACAATCCTTTTTCGAAGAAATTGATGTCGAAATTCACGGATTCATTTGGCAAAGGGAGAAACCACGGATAATATTGCTGGCTGTTCAATTAACACACGAAGAGGGGGGCTTGGCAGTTTTCTAAAAACTTACTATCAAGCGACCCTTTTAAATTGGCTGACGTGTGTATTCAAAAGGTTGACTAGTGGCAATAATTACTATTTGACCATCATGTTAAACGCTGCTGGCATTGATCTCTTTTCCTTCTTACAGATTCCCAGATTGTCAAAGAGAACAAGGTATAAGATTCTCCAGGTTTCAAGGATTGTCTTAATTTAATCTGGCAAGAATATAAACTTCCTCATTTACACCTTAAAATAAAAAGTATTTCATGTTCTGGGATGGGTCTACGTTTTGGTCAGTCTATAATTAGTCACTAGGTTATCCTGGGTTTCTCGTGGATTAATGATTTTTTTTTCTTTATTATTATCAATTAATTTCATGGCCGACATTAATGAGAAATAACTCCTTGCTCAGTCCTACACTTTTCTTTAGCTATACCCAAATTAAGCATTTTTATTCTGGCTATTCGTTTGACACAAATGCACTAACAGAAAAAGTTTGTTGGCCTTTTTTTATTACCCTCTTAGCAGGAGTTGGAAATTGGTACGAAAGTTTACTCCAGAACCTACATCTGAAAGTATTATCTGATCACATGAGCAGGATTGCCTCCACTACAGGTTGTAAAATAACTCTTGCTCAGTGGCATTACTACAATTGGTGTAGTATTAAAGCCGTTCGTGCAACCAATTTTAAAAGAATGGCTTTTTACTGTAAATGGATGATATACTATATGCCAGATAAGATTAAAAAGAAGTACGGCAGGGTTTCATCGGCATGTTTTTCATATGTGGGTCTGAGGTCATTGACAGGCTCCACATAATGTTTATCTGTCTCAAGTTGTTTTCTTACTGGGCCAAACTTTTTGCTGCAATCGGGACTTTATTGAGGCAAAAAATCACTCCCAACCCACTTGGAGCTCTATTTGGCATTCCAGTGTGCTCGAATAATTTCTCCACTGGGCTGACCCAGTTCTTCTTTGCACCTACTATATTGGCAAGGTCTCGCGAATTGGAAATCGGCAGTAATTCCAACTGTCGCCCAGTGACATACCAAAATGTTTATGGTCAAATGTCACGAGGAGTTGTATGCAAAAAGAGTGATATCAAATAAGAGTTTTAAATAAATTTGGTTGAATTGGGAAGAAGGGGAAGATTGCGGGTAGCAGGTTCCATCAGACAGTTGCCGGTTATATGTGGCAGTATTCATATCATGTGCAGGTGCAGTCTATGCAGGTAAGAGCGGTGGGGCCGGGTTGAGGGGGGATTTGACAGACGACCACGAGGGAAAATTAAATAAATGATTAATTTTCCCTCGTCGTCGTCTGTTGAAATCCCCCCCACCCACCGGGCCCCATCGCCCCACCGCATCACCACTCTTACCTGCACGGGCCGCTGCTGATCATGTGGTAATGTTATTTTCGATATTCATCAGAATGAAAATTGATTATTATTTATGATTGTATGAAAGTTTATCTTGATCAATGCTAAAATGTCACCGCTGCAGCAACATAAATAAAAAAACATTTTACAAAAGGTAATACAAATTAAACATTTTAAATACTCAATCAATACTCCATACTGACAGACCTTTATTTGTTTACAATAAAATGAATTAAAATCTTATCTAAAAATCATACTAACCAAACATTCAAACCTATATATACATATTTAAATATTAAAATATAAAACAAATACTTTAATAACTCATAATAATTAATATATTTTCCAAATATTTACTACCATTCATAAAGTGTAAACCATAAAATGACAAATAAAATTGTAATACAAAATTAACAAACATAAAGAATTTTTACATTCATTCTATAAATTGAAAAATATAAAATATTTTACAGCTAAAATTACAATTTATAACCCAAAAAGAACATATTTTTACAATTGTATAAGATTTGTAACAAAATATTTAACATTTACATAAATATATTTATAAATATTTAAATTTATTAAAAGTTTTGTTACACATTTTTAAATGTTATACTATTTATTTTGCTTTCATTTTTTATTTAATATCATTAATATATATCTTCATTAGCATGAAATTAAAACGTATTAATTCAATTTAAAAATATAGATTTTAAAATAATCTCTCCACCCTTATCCCCAAAAAATCCAATATCCCCAAAAAATTTAACTATTATTTTTATACATTAAAACAACTAAAAAGTGCACATTTCTGCAATTTCATGTCTGAAAAATTATATTATTAAAAACACAAATAAATAGAAATAATAATCAAAAACACTACAATAAATTAGATACTAATTAGCGTTACAAACAATATTACCTACAAAGATATTTTCTACATCAATTTTTATTACAGCAATATTAAAAACAACACTTAAAACTATATTTTTACCTTCAATATTGCTGTCGATGATATTTTTGTAGTTCAGAAATTCTTGACACAATATTTTTGTATCACAATATTTCTTTCCCGATATTGTGTCCAAATACCCTTTATTCTCCTTCAACTCCATGCTAATGCTTTTGTTTAAACTCACAGGTGTTACCTGCTCTGCTATGTCCTTCCTATCCTCAGTGATGTACACTCTTGACCATATTGGAAAGTAAAATTCCTCCCTGTTATCCTTTCAGGTTATGTTTAGTGTCTTACAGTGTGTGCGCCACGGTAAAAAAAAGAGTGCCACTTCCTGTTTATGAGCTATCCTCAAGGTCAGGGTGTGCCCGAAATGTGTTTTAGAAATTCTGTGACCCTCACAAATAGGCTAATGCATTTTCTATGACAATATATGTCTCCTGTGCTCATGTAAGTGCATGTGACAAAATGGTTATTGGTCCTAGGTGTAAGTGCTTGCTTTCTATTTATTGACTTTATTTGTTTTAAGCAGTCCAGCATGTCTTTGTCCATCCTGTGGATCACCGCCCATTTACCATCGCTGAGTGTCTTCTTCCAGGAGTGCTACCTTTCTATAAACAGGTCTTTAAATCTAGTTTTATCTTGTCACATTTGTTGTGCATTCAAAGACAGAGGTCAAATGTCAGGCTCTGTCTTCAGAGGGAGCCTGGTGTTTACTTTTCTTTCTCTGACTTTAAAGTGAGACGATTTATGTGGCAATCTTGCTGGCAAAGGCTATGTAACAACTCACTGTGAAAGAAAAAGCCTTTTCTAGCACACAATAAAATTTAAATGTCTGTGCAGATATTTCAGAATATATTAAAATTAGGAAAGCACAAATGAAGCATTTCTGTAATTCTTAAGTGTGGTGTGAGCAAATATTTTAATACGATCAATACAAGGGTGATAACATTTCCACACATTATTGTTTGTGAGCTGTATACTTTTATCGGTAAAACAGTTGTTCTGTGCAAATGTAAGGGTAATTTCAATTGAAAATGTGTTGTCTGTAATGCCAGTGCACTACCACATCATGCATACTCAACTTTATGCCACTGCACTCTACTCTGCACCACTCCAAGCACTGCATTATACTCTCCCACTCTAATTAACGCCACTCCACTCTGCATCCCTGCACTCTACTCTGCACAATTCCATTCCACTCTACCCCACTGCACTCTACACCCCTTCACTCTATGCCTCTCTACTCTACTTTGAACCTCTATACTTTATGCCAATGCACTCAATGCCACTCTGCTCTACTCTGCACCTCTGCACTCTTCGTCACTGCACTCTACACCACACCAGTCTAGGCCACTCCACACTACTCTGCACCACTCCACTCTGTGCCACTCTACTCTATGCCACTCTACTCTGCAGCACTGCACTCTTTGTTACTGCACTCTGTGCGACTGCACTCTATGTGAATGCATTCTACGCCAATGCTCTCTACTCTGTGCCACTCTACTCTATGCCAATCCATTCTACGCCACTCTAATCTACTCTGCACCACTGTACTCTATGCCACTCTACGCCCCTGCACTCTACCCTGCACCACTCCCCTCTACACAGCACCACCCTACTCCATGCCACTTCACTCTACTCTGAAATTATCTACTCCACGCCACTGCACTCTACACCACTGCACTCCACTCTGCAGTGCTCCACTCTGTGCCATTCCACTGTACACTGCAAAACGTCACTTTTCACCACTGCACTCTATACCACTCTACTCTGCACCACTACACTCTGTGCCAATACACTCTACGCTGTCCAATCTACTCTACGCCACTCCATTCCACAATACACAACTTTACATGACTCCAGTCTATGCCACTCCACTACACAACACTCTATGGCACTCCGCTCTACTCTATACCACTTTACTCTGCTTTATTACACTCTACGCCACTCTACTCTACAACACTCCACTCCACTCTATGACAGTCTGCTCTACTCTACACTACTCCCACTATGCCACTTGACTCCATTCTAGGCCACTCCACTGTATGACACACTACTCCACTCAGCTCCACTACTCTACTCTACACCACTCTACTGTATGCCACTGTCACTCCACTCTATGAAACTCTATGGCCCTCTACTCAATGGCACTCCACTCTACTCCATGATACTCCACTCTACTCCACGACACGCCTCTTCATGAAACTCCACTCTACAACACTCCACTCCACTCCATGCCACTCTCCTCTATGCCACTAACTTTTAGCAGTGCTAAACAGCAGCCACCCTGATGTACAACATCACTAAAACACATTGGCAAAGTCGATAGCTCTTGCATAGGCGAGACCTATTGGCTTTGACAATGGTTGTTGATTACACTTCGCGTTAGCCTGACTGAGTTATTTTCCATTGTCATCCTCAAATAAGCTGTCACAACATGGTGGCATATTCAGTTTGCACAACAACACCTTCTCCTTTGATTATCAACAGAATAGGAGACATGAGTCTGTCCAAGATGCCCTAAATATCTATTTCTCATGGTCTCCTGGTGCAGGCACCAAGATAGAGAGATGATATGTGCACAAAGGTGACACAAATATATGAACACTGTTTCTGGCTGGATTGTTCCACCATGTTTCCGCCTTGTTTATCACTCATATTTAGCTAGATTAATCAGTAGTAATTTTGTTATATAAACATTGAGACCATTTGAGTGAGAGAGGCCTTTGCTCCAGAAGAGGTCAGATTCTAAACTGCTGATTGCTGTCCCTCTCGGCGTGATCGTGGACACATGGAAAGAAGCCAAGTTCAACTGAGCTCTACTGCCAGAGAGAATATTTTCATTGAGAGTACAACCATGTCCCTGTTCCCTCCTCCCTCTTCTCCAGAGAGTCTGATAAACAGAGAGTATGGAGAGATACAATCCAAGTATTCTCCCATTAGGCAAGGTTAATTTACTTTGTGCTCTCAGAGTAGCAAACATGAGTAGGGTGTAGAATTTAGGAAACATTCTCAGGAAACATGATAGAAATGTTTGCCGTTTTCACATTTCCCTGATAATAGCAACATGCTTTATATGCCTTGTGGTCACAATGAATGTACTAAGTAGCAGGTTACAGCAATAAATGTTTTCAGCATACATTTTGTAATTACTAGTTAAGATGCTGGAGTGTGACCTTCTAAGCACATAAGGCGGGTTTCTTAAGTACCACTGTGTCCCTGAAATCAAAGGGACAGTTTGTTTACCAGAATGCACTTCTCCCTTATGAGATGGGGTAGAGTCTGGGTCTGCTATAAACCAGGTATGCCTTCCTCATATATAGCACAGTAAACTAAGTACTCATGTTACAGGGTTAGGGGAGCTAAACCTGTGGACCTAGGGTATACCCAACATGACACTTCAACATAGGCTTCAGCTTTTTGGGGAGGAGAAATCCTGAGAAGTCTTGAATGTGCACACTCAGAAGAACCAAACATTACAAACATACGGAGACATTTGTTGTAAGTTTGGTTAAAACCTCCTTCAGATAAGTTAGGAACCCATATTCCTTCTGTAGGTTTGTCAAGCTTGACTCTTAAAAAGGTAAAAATCCCCATCTGTGATTTTTGCAGTTTTGTATCTTATTGATTGAATCTATTCTCTTAGAAGGACTGCTCCATTTACAGTTGCCGTTTTATGCAATGTAGTCCCTGAATATATTGCTTGTATTGGTTTCATCTGAATGTTTTCATTTGTATTATATAACCACGTTCTTTCATTATCTCCAAAACTCAGTGAGGCTTCTCCTCACTTATTCTTTGCTTCATGATGTCATCTTGAAACTAAATGCATTAAATGACACAAAATGGGATCCAATATGTCTTGTCAGTATGTTGAGATGTCTTGTGTGGAACATGGCACACAGTTACGAAGCAAGGATTTTCTGAGCCCCAGGCAAGTTACATTTTGCCACTCAGTCTCTTCCTTTTCCATGCTCTATTTGCTGACCCTTTAGGTTTGTCAGGTAAGATTTGGAGGGTGGACCATCTCTATGTTAGTTTTCTTCCTGCAAGTAGGACTAATTAAATGCAGTGCCGTCCTTAAATGTAATTCCTCAGTTGGTGATGTATGATTGAAGGAATTTTGGTCCTGGAAAGATGTGCGTTTATATATTTACATATAGACGTAGTCATATTGCTGACTTCTGGAATATTTGTATGCTTCTCATAGTTGAGAGTGGCATGCTGTGGTATAGTCCTTTTACATAATTGAGTTTAGAAAGGAAGAGTGATTTTGTAGCTTGTGTTTTATGAGGAAATACAAGATGTGGGAAGATGCATCAAGTGTTTTCATTTTGCAGAAATTTGATTGAGACACCTTGTCCGCTTGAGCACATAAGAAGCATAGGTTTGAAGATAATTCCAAGAGTTCATACTTCTGTACCTGTTTTTGGTGGCGGTCCCAGTTTGTGTGGTTATAAGATAGAGGATCAAAATTTTGTTTATTCACCACAGGACAGTGTTTCAATTTTTGAAGCATTTAAGTATTATTGAGGTAATTCCATGGCATGCATTTACCTATATCTATGAGGCAGGTTTTGAGTTTTGATTTTCCTATGTCCTTAGGGATTTCAAATTTGAGAATTATGTTTGTCTCAGCTGCGTAGTTGCAGTATGGGAATTCAAAATTGTTGATAGGGTCTAGTAGTGGTTTCATGAATTGATAAGTGGAGGCGAGATAATAGATCCTTGATTTATGCACTAAGGAGTTGATAAAAAACGGGGTATAGGAATCAGGTAGGACCTGTTGTTTGGATGAAAGTAAATTCAAGTAAGAGTCATTCAATCTACACCGAATTTTTGAGCGTAAGACGTAAGGTGTCATGGTGTACTTTGTCAAATCCTGCTGAAAGGTCACAGAGTAGGAATGCAGCTATCCCATTTTTGTTGAATGTGTTTTTTTAGGTCATCACAAATTACTATTAGCACTGATTCAGTCCATCTTCCTGGCCAGAATCCTTTTTGCTAGTGTGAGAGTAGATGTTTTTTCTTTGAATTCTGAGAACTGGCAAAATGCTGCTCTCGTCATATGTTTGCCAAGAATAAGTCCACTGGAAATTGATCTATATTTGTTAGAGTCGTAAAGGTCCAAATTCTTCTCCTTACGTGATCGCCATATGTATGGTTTCTTGATTATCTGAGGAAAATTCCTGCAGGAGTTATTGATAATATCTCTGGCTGGAACACTAGCAGATGTTGATAGAAGAAGATTGACCATCTTGTAAAAATTCCTATATGAGCTATTTTATATATTTCTGACTGGGAAAGCGGTAGAAGAATATATTTGGAAAATTTGTGAAGGGCAAGGATATGTTGGATCATCTGGGTTGCTGGCTTTTACCAGGTCTCCAAATTCTAAAGTTGTATTTTCTTGAAAGAATGATATGGATAGAGATTGCTTTCCTCCTGTGATTGCTTTTCATTGTATATTAGGCAAGCGGTTGCTTCTCTTGTTAGTTAGATATAAATCCATTGTGCATGAATAATGTGTCACTAGTTTGTTTTTCAGAATTCTTGTTTCTTAATTGTAAAGTTCTGAAGAGTTTTATGGAATTTTTTGGCTAGACATTTGGCATTGTTGATCCTGCTTAAGTAGTGGATTTACTGCCCTTCTTTTTGTATGATTCATACAGTCTGTTGTGTGTAGATACATGTTTTCTTAAGGATTCCTGGATTTGAGCCACCTGCATTGTAGCGTTGAGATTAGTACTTTTATCTTTTTTATCTCGTCTTTCATCCAAGGAGACTTCTTCTTCTTTTTGCCTTGTTTTGAAGATGTTAGCATGTTACCTATATTAAGTAGCAGATGACTGTCATCTTTTAGACATCCATGGAGCCTCAGAGGTGCTGAAGGTTACTGTTGGCCTACATGTTTCATTGCCTTATTTCCACACAGCAATGCGATCAGGGACAGAGGACTATTGAATCACTCATGGTGCACCCTAAACCATCTTTCCACAAGGTGAAAGCCTACTGGGGTGGTGATGGTCTCCAGGGAAGAGTTAGCGGGATCACCACACCACCGCAGGTGGTCACTTAAAAAACTGAATACCCTGTCCGCTGATAGCCTTCCTCCTTGTTGACAGACAGTTTGCAGTGCACCATGAGTGATACAATTGACAGTTTTACAAACTAAATGGTACCTTATATGTTCATCATCATTGAACTGCTCATGTCTTCAGTCACACTCTCAATGTTGTCACATAGTTGTCTACACATTCACCAGTAGCCTTCTCTCTTCAAAGACATATAATGCTCTAAACTGACTTTTTTTTTGTCAAAACATTCCTCGTTTTTTTTTACACAGAGTCATTCAGGACAATGCTTAGTTCAAAAGATCTGAGAACTGCCTTTACAACTTAAACCCATCTACACCGGGTATTACAACAAAGTTGATTCCTTTCTGTCTTCTGTATAACTTTCTTCCTGATTTGTCCTTGGAAAAGTTTGAAAAGGACCCAAGTTCTGCTTATTGTTGATACGATTTCCACAATGGCACTAGTGAAACAATTTTGTTACCTTTATCTCACTCGGGAAGTTAGATGTACTAAGATTGGCAATAGCAATTTCCTAATTGTGATTTTCTGCAATTGCAATCAGGAAATCTCAATTCCTAATGTCTGAAACTTGTTGAGTTTCAATTAGAGCTTCCTAGTTGTAGGAGAGTAGGATCTGCTTCACATGGGTACCCCCACTTTTTGCTGATGCTTCACTGTTTTTTGACATTAGTCTGGCTGGGGCCCTGCTAATCAGAACCCCAGCCTAGCTGCTTCCTCTCTAAAATGGTTTCCATGTGCCTTAGGCACATCACTGATTGGAATCTGGAGTGCCCTTATAAGTCCCTAGTATATGGTATACTATGTACCAAGGGCATAGGTACCTCAGAGGCCTGCCAGGGGCTGCAGCATGTATTATGCCACCCCTGGAAGGCCATCCAAACTGACACCACAGGTCTGCTACTGCAGCCTGGGTAAGGTGGTGCATGCACCCCTTACTGTGATATAGGTTACCTATATCACTAAACACATACACACATATGAACCTATAAGTCACTCCTAAGGCAGGCCTTATCAATCCTAAAGGCAGAGTGCATGGTTCCTATGTGAGAGGGTGCCCCTGCATTAGCAGGGCCCCTCTGCAGCGTTCGGAGACCCTTCTCTGATGCTGTTTGTAGTGCAGCCTGACCATATACTCTTAAGCGCATTATAACCTTGCGTTAAATGCTAACTTTGGAATGGCTGCACCTAAACATGTCGTGTTTGGTGTCAAACATCTTGGAATACTACCCCCCGCCAATTCTGGCGGCGGGGGTAGCATTCCACCCTTCTAGAGGGAAAGACATGTTAACTCTGACTAGCCCGGTAACTTCTTTCCAAAGCCCTGGCATCACAAAATGGATGCTGCTGCCACAGACACGAGTCTGGCCTCCTGCTGCTGGACTAAACTCCGGCAGGGGAGGCCTGGACAATAGGTTTCCTGTCCCAGGGAGGTGTGACCACCTCCCCAGACAGGATAATGTGTATTGGGGCTGGGCGGGAGCACCATCTGTGTGCTTTGAAGTCCTGCACTGGGGGCACATTTGGTGTCCCTGTGCATACCCCAGTTCAAACCGGATCAGGGGCTTGCAGCCCCTGCTTTGGCGTGAACTGGACAAAGGGAAAGGGGTGTAGCCACCCCTCTGCCCTGACCCACCCATAGGTGGGGCCACAGAGTAGTCCAACCCCTATCCTTAGTATAAGTATAGGAACCCAGTCCTTAGGACTTTAGATTATCCCTGGACGAAACTCTGAAACTGAATCCTGGACCTTCGATGCTCTACTCACGATTAGAGGACAGAAGAATCTCCCTTGGGGTCAAGGAGTGACTCCCCTGCTTGGCAGGCACCAAAGAAGCATCTGTCCGGTTCGCATTTCTGAAGCTCCCGTCGGACGCCGAAGTCATCGCATCACCAGAGGTGGATTCTCAGACTTCCCCGAGGCTACCCTGAGACCCCAGCAAAGCTGAGGCCCATGGCTATCGTGGGTGACTTGAGACCGTGACCCCTGGACACCGAGCACATTTGCAAGTGCATCCTCTTCTGGGTCTCTCAAGAAGTCATGCTTTGGGCTCCGAGTAGCCCTAGCCTCCAGCACCAACTGCACCGAAGATCACTGGCCCCCACGCCACGAGTGTCCTGTGAGCCAGATCCACGTGCGGCGTCACGAGGCTCCTTCGCAGTCGCTAGCCCGTTGGCTAGTAGCCCTTAACGAAGGCCAATCTTTTCCTTACTTGGCATCCTGGTTGCTCGAGGCCTGCCCTCACTTACCCTCGCTGGGTGAGTTCCCCAGACCTTGCTGGTTTGCACCATTGACGATCTTCCTCTGCATTGAGACTTGGCGGCTGCCAAGGCTTGTTGGGTCCAATCCGGTCGGCGACACCTCAGCACTCGATAAACATCGTGTACCAGCCCGAATCCTGCTCCTGGTTGCCGACAACGCCTCCTGGACCTCGTGGCTGAAGAGTCAAGACGACCGTCAATGCACCTGAAGCACTCGACATCGGTGGGCATCTGTCCATCGCCTTCCTGGTCACTGGCTAGTGACCCAGACTCTGTCCCCTCTGCTTTCAGGTTCTTCAGAACTCCGATCCACTCTTGGATCCACCCGGACACTTTTCACTTGGTCGCCAGCAGCACTTTGCAGCAGATCGCCATTCAAATCGACGACGAAACTCGACCCCGAAAGGCACCTATGCACCCGGCTTCCCTGGGTGAGGTAACACGAGTACTCCGGTGCTCCCGTGGGTAGAGACTCTTCAAAGTCCTAGATCTCAAAGGGTTTGGTCCAAGTCCTCTTTTAAGTGTCCCTTTTCTCTAATTTCCCGATCACAACTTTCTCCATAGAAGTCAACGGCGTATCGCGGTTGTGTATTTCCACTGCACGCGTCTCCTGTGGGTCCCCTGTGTCACTACCTTGGGTGGTTCCTCGTGGTCCAAGCACTTCTAGAGGCTCTAGGCCTAGTGTCTAGTTCAGTCGTGGTTCTTATACCACTTTATTGGTATATGGTTTGGTACGCCCCTAGGGCCCAAACGTGTATTTGTGCTATTACTGTGTTTAAATAACTTCTAACTTATGTACTTCGAACTCTAGCCTCATAAAGAGACTAGAGGGGTGTGTTTAGCAATAAATACATATATTTTGAATATATACCTGGTGTGGTGCTCTTTCATTTGATCACTCAAGAGATTATAGACTGGTAAAACAAGCTGCTTTACATTCATCAAGACTTAGCCTGAAGGCTGCTCTCCATAGCTATCACTAGGATAGCTTTCAATAAGGTTGTCTTTAACCTATCTCCAATAAGGGGTTGTTTGGACTGGTGCAAGGTGCCCACTATAATTAGTGGACAGCATATGCCAGGCCAACTTCTCACACTAGTGGGCCACAAATCGACCTTCCTCATGAATATTACTGAGGTAGGTCTCGTCTTGCTACCCATTAGGAATGATAGCCCTCACAGGGATGGAGTCCTGCTGGGGTCTGCAGACCACCATTTTTTGATTGCTTTTAAATAAAGCAATCTTTTTCTTTGAAATGCAGCCCATTTTCCTCAAAGTGTAAAGAGTAAGCAGTGGTCTGTTCTTAAAAAATATATGTGTTACATTCTCAAAGGGGAAGTTATCTCAGGGTGACCCCTTCCCATTTAGGAATGGGTTACAACAAACTTTGAATTGGTGGTAAAATATAAATGTTTTACGACCGAAATTTGGTTGCAAAACAATATTACATACCACTGCAAATCTGTCTTTGGAAGGGATCCCCTAAACACACACCTTCCAAATGCTGAATTGCAAATCCACATTGCAAATCAGTAACAACTTATCAATTTGCCTTTTATACATTATAAAAAGCATTCAAAAAGTGAATCAGGCCGCTTGCGACCTCAATAATGCTTTGTACAGCTGGCCTTTAGTTCTCGTTCACATTCATACTTCCCCTTTATTGTTTCACCTCTCACCATGTTGCACTTTCATATCTATTTATGTTGTCCGCTTGCTCATACTGCACACCCCACACTCTACCTGCTTGTGTCGTACCTTGCGGCAGCAGAGAAGAGTGGCAATCACAACCAATTTCAAGATGTAGTTCCCTTGCATGATTATTCTAGCGTGGAGTATGGGACAAAGTCTCAGGACAAAGATCTGTATAGATTAGCTTTGTCTAGATATTACCTTAACATCAAAGCTACGCGGAAGAACTTTGTGTCTAACCAATTGAACAGGCAGGCAACACACCCAAAGTGCTTTCCAAATTATCCATGATTAGTATTAGCCCTCGGGCGTGCTCCCAGTCCTCCTTGTATGATTCTCTTGCCACTTTTTTCAGGAGAAAATCTTGCAGATTTATCTGAAATTTATTTTATTCGATGATATTAGCAGCAACAGTAGAAGTGATACCTCGATGGGAGAAGAGGGGATTCCCACACTAGACCGATTTAAACCTTTCTCTCTGGTGTTAGATTTGAAATGTTACTCCCGTAATGCACAGACTTGCAATGTTCCCCTTGCAATACTCATACTCTATTCCGTGTTAAGTTAGCATTCACGGCGCCATCTTTATTGGCGCCATCATGTTCTGTAACTGAGATCGAGCTTCTGTCCCATAATACTTGCCTCAGCAGAAAGGCTGCTCCGGCGCCTCCAGCTTGTATTTCTCAAGGTTGAAGCTTCGCTGCACTAATGAATGTATTATCTACTGTTGCATACCCTTGCTGTTAGATAGACCCGTTCCCACATCTTAGAATGGTAGGCACCGGCCGAACGGCCTTGGGATCGAGATAGCATGTACCCAGCCCTGTGCCATGGCTCATCCTTCTTTGCTCCCTTTGTTCACTGTAGCATGAGCTGGAATTTTCCAGTCTGGGCATGTTCTTCGAGAATTGGGAATGTATAATTGCTGATTTTATGTTGGGGGGAGTCAGTCCCTCGGCAGTCATCTCAAGAGACTGGTCAGACTGGGCTCCGCTGCAGCGCATTACTAATAAACTATTTTGTTTGTATTCTCTACTGTCTGACCGACTCTTCATTTATTGGGAAGGCAGAGAGGTGGTCGTGAGTGACCCGGGTGACCCTAATCGGGCCACTTCCTTCATTTGGCGCCCGAACAGGGACTCCATCGGGTGTCCCATCCTTGCCCGTAATCGGGTGTGGGAGAAGGGGGCCGCGTCAGGTCAGGTGGGCGGATCGGGGATCCCCACACGACCGAGCTTAGTTCTCGCAGCTGCCCCGCCTGTCTGATCGGGCTGCGCCTCATCTAGTGGTCATCCTGGCTGGGGTCCTAAAAGGCGAAACCCTTGGAATTGGCTGTTTGGTCCGAAGAGTCGGCAGTGGAGAATAACTTTGTTCGACCTGTGTGCACCAGGTGAGTTTGTCTTGATTCTTGGTAAATATGGCGCCATCTTGAGAAATTTTGGATATGGTCTAGAGACCATTTCTCGGTTTGTTTGTGAACTTGATAGGTCTGCGGACCGCTTTGGAGAAACAGGGTGACTGAGGAACCTCTGCCAGGCAACTTGGTGAATTTGTTTTTTTTCTTCTTGAAAACGCCTGGGGTTAGACTAGTGTTTGGGACTTGTGATGTGGAGTCCGATTTGGAAGGTTGGTGCAGTCTGAGGACTGGCTTCTGGTCTTTGAGTGTTCGGTATGGTCCGAGGACGGACCTGTGGGAAGAAATTGGTAAGTCACTTGTCGGGTACAAGTAGCGACTTTGTTTCTCTTTATTCTTGAAGATGCCCTGTTTTAGTAAGTTCTGCTGTTTGGGGTGCAGATGTTGTTCTGCTGATGCTCAATTGGAAGAGAGGCAGCCTGCGCCTCCGGAAGGCACTCCTAACTTTGATATGTATATGAAACACGGCCTTGGCCCTAGTATGTTTAGTACATTATGGCACAAATATACGAGGGACAACGCCGAGTCACAGTGGCCTTTGACATGTACTTTTGATGAACAGAAATTAAACTTCTTGCAAGATAAGTTGCTTGCAAAAAGAAGTAGGCAGTCAATGTTTGACTATCTTCAGGTATGGCAAAAGGAAGCTAAGCAAAGACGAATAAGAGCGGAGAAGGAGGCCCGGAGAGGGAAGATGCAGACAGTAACACAAAAGGCTATAGCATACGAGAGAGAGAAGTTAGAGAAGGGTATAGTGTGTGCTGACCGGAAGTTTAGATTGCAATGCGATAAGTCTTATGTTGCATGAGAAGAAGGCAACCCCTTTGTGGAGGATCTGTTAGATGTACGACCACCACCTCCTTATGCCCCACAGAGGATATATACAGCAGCCCCGCCGACCCAGCACCTCGCCTCCCATGCTCCCGCCTCTGGTCCCCCTGCCCCTGCCTCGGCCGCCTCAGATGGAGCACCCCTTGTTTCCTCTTCGGCTCCATTGGCCGAGACTGCAGCGATTACAGGCCGCTCTACTGTGCCCGTTGTTCCAAGCTCTTCTCTACCTCTCTCGCTTACACCCACTACACAGACATTGGTGTCTCTAGTTCCCGCAACACCCACGAGTGTGTCCTCCCCTCACTCCCTTTCTTTGCCCTTGTTGTATGCTAGGACCCCGGTGCAGGGACTGGATGATGGGGATTGGGCAGCTGCTAAGGAAAGAATGGGGCGAGTGTTGATTTGGTCTGATGTGGGTGATGCAGAGAAGATAATGGTGGCTGACCAGGCCTCCCAGTTGGCCCGGAGTCCGATTTACAGTGTGGAGGATGTGTGGAGTGTACTGAAAGATTATGAGACGTTTGTACAACAGCATGCCCTCAAGCATATGTCGGCTACTTTGATTGGGCTGTGGGAACAGTGTTTTAATGGTATTGACCCCCAAATTAATTATGATATTTGGGATAGTGTGTATGCAGCTAGCATGGCCCCTAATGACGTTTTTAGTAATGTTACCACGTTGGTTGGATACCGAGGCAGGTTGATTCAAAAGAGCCCGACTGTAGTGTCTCAGTTCCCAATGAGGGAAGTACATCCCATCTACCACCCCGAAATACCAGAGCTTCGAGATGGGCAGGACCATATTGTTAGGCAACGAGTAGAGTCCCGTTTCCAGGAACAGTGGGTTTATACTCCTTAGAAAAGGAGTGAGGTTTTTCCCTTAGACTCAGTTGCCCGACCCTAGGAAAAATCCGACTGCTTATTACAAAGAGTTGACAGAGGCTGCGTCATTGACGGTGATGACGTTGGCAGACATTGAGATGTTTTTCGGCTTGCTGGTGCCGGTTGATATTTGGCGGCAGGTGCACACGCAGGACCACGTAGTGGATTTGGGTGGCACTTGGGGTGAGATCAGGGCATGGGATAAAGAGAGGAAGCCTGGCGAGAAGCCTAAGGCTGGGTTACTAGCCCTGCCGGGCCGAATTATTACGTATATGCACTCCTTGATCCCACCTAGACGAGTAGATTGGGATAAGTTAACAGCATGTCGCCAGAAGAAAGATGAAAGTGTATCCGACTTCTTCACCAGGTTTGAAGGGGTGTTTTTGGACTTCAGTGGACAGGATTTGTCGATGGGGGGAGGTGTCCGGCTGTTTGTCAACAGGTTTGCTACGAATCTGCTACCTGAGATCACGACTCGGTTGCAGGCTTCGGAGAGCACTTGGACTACCTCCTCCCCGTCGGTAATATTAAGCATGGCACAGTATTATGAGCACAGAGAGAACGAAGAGAAGGAGAAGGTACAGAAGAAAAATAAGGAGCTGAAAATGAAGGTGTTGATGCAACAGGCATCCTGGGGGAACGGTAGAGGGCTGGGCATTGGTCCGGCCCGGCAGCTGCCCCGCACCGGCAGGAATACTACGCCTGTGGGGCCGAATCAGTGTGCATATTGTAAAGAGGAGGGGCATTGGCGAAGTGAGGGTCCGACACTGTTGAGAAGGGTTGAGGATCCAAGGGGAGGAGGGTCCAGAAGAAGGGGACGGGGAGCAGGTGGCTATGGCGGAGGCCGGGGAGGTGAGGAACAGCCAGGTCGGTCTGATCAGAACTGTTTTGATGATCCGAGGGGGCGACAGTATTACCATGACGATTATGATTTGGACGGAGCGACGGGACTTACCCACGGCTAGGACAGCCAAGGGCAGGGTGAGGGATCAGTTCAGATCCCTGTGGATCAGCGGGGACCTTATGTTACTGCTGATCTGCAGGGCTCAGCAAAGAAATTCTTGGTGGACACAGGCGCAATGAATAGCTCTGTTTCTCGTTCACTGGTCCCCGGGGCAGCCCTGTCTGGCCAAAATAATGTTTCGGTAGGTTTCACAGGTATACCGGTTGTGAGCCCCATCTCTGATCCACTAGCCCTGACTATTGGCCCTTTTACTGTAGATTCGCCAATCTTATTGACATCTAACTGTGGAGAGAATTTAATGGGTTTGGACTTGTTGAAAAAGTTACATGCGACTATTTCTTGCTCCCCGGATGGCGCCTATATGACTATAGGACCTAATGTAGTGAATTCCAAGCAATGTTTGTCAAAGGATGAGCCCCTTCCCACTGAGTTTAAGGAGATGCCGATGACATTATGGGCTAGAGGTGATACGGATGTAGGGTTGTTGCAGATACCTCCGGTCTCCATCAGAGTTAAGGACAATGCTGTTCTGCCTCGTCTTCCCCAGTACAAGATACCAAAGGCAGGGGAACGGGCGTTATTGCAGATTATACAGGATTTGATTGCATCTGGGGTTGTTGAAGAGACGACTGCGAATGTGTGCAATAGCCCCATTCTTCCAATTTTAAAAAGAGCACCATCGGTTCCCCAGATGATCACCCCGATGTCTACCGCTTTGTGATTGATTTGCATGAAGTGAATAAGGTTGTGGTCTCTCAGTTCCCTGTTGTCCCCGACATCACTGCTCTCCTGACCATGATTCCTCCCTCTGCCACATACTTTTCTGTCATTGATTTGAAGAATGCGTTCTTTAGCATCCTCATACATCCAGACAGTAGGTATCTGTTTGGGTTCTCTCTGGCTGGCAGAAGTTTTAGATTCTGTCAGGCTCCTCAGGGCTATACTGAAAGCCCCAGTATCTATAGCCAAGCCTTAAAAAGTAAATTGGACTCCCTCGTCCTTCCCTCAGGTAATGTCCTATTGCAGTGCGTGGACGACCTCTTAATAGCTTCGGATACTGAAAATGGTTGCAAGGATGCAACGGTTAAGCTATTGTTACATTTGGCTCATCATGGACATAAAGTGTCCCTTTCTAAATTTCAATATTGTCGACAGGAGATCACCTATTTAGGTCACCTACTGTCGAAGGAGGGAAGGAGACTAACACCTGAGCGCATCGCTGCTATAACTAAAATGTCCATCCCTAAGACGCAACGGGATGTGAGAACCTTTATAGGTATTACTTCGTATTGCCGCAACTGGATCCCTAACTTCGCTTTACTAACGAAGCCCTTGCTGCGCTTAACCACTAAAGATGTGCATGAACCCCTGCCTTGGACGCATGACTGTCAGCATGCTTTTGAGCAACTAAAAATAGCGCTTTGCTCTGCACCTGTGCTTGGCACTCCAGACTATCAGAAGCCGTTCGTGTTGTACGTACACAAAACGGCTGGCTGCGTGCTCTCTGTCTTAACACAGGCCTTTGGAGGCGAGCAAAGGCTGTGTGACTATTTCTCTGCTTTGCTCGACAACGTCACCAGAGCCCTCCCGAGCTGTCTAAGAGCGGTCGCGGCCATGGCCATTTCTATCCGACAATAGGCAGGGCTCGTCCTTGATACTGATCTTACAGTCATGGTCCCACATGCTGTGGAAACACTTTGGAACAGAACAAAGGCGCAGCACCTTACCAGTGCACGTCTGACTGGGTATGAGCTGACCTTGTTTGCATCACATGTCACCATTAAAAGATGTGCCACCTTGAACCCAGCCATGTTACTACCCCTCCCTTCTGAGAATGAGGAGACGGACGTGCATGATTGCATCTTCCGTACTGAAGAAGAGATGAAGGGACGGGTAGACCTGACTGATATTCCCCTATCTGAACACCAAGGGGAGCTATATGTCGATGGCTCTTGTTTTAAATTACCAGATGGCACGACAACAGCGGCCTATGCTATCACCACCTTACGCACTGTATTTGAGACATCACAAGTTCCCTATCAATCAGCACAAGCTGCAGAGTTGGTGGCCCTTCTTCGTGCCTGCGAGTTGAGTGAGGGACTGGCTGTCAACATATATACTGACAGCCAGTATGCGTTCGGCGTGGCTCATAATTTTGGGCGGCTCTGGGCGGAGAGGGCGTTCCTAACGTCCCATGGAACGAGAATACAGAACGGCCCACTAATACACAGACTTTTGTCAGCCCTGGCACTGCCTAAGAAATTAGCAATAGTGAAGTGCAGTGCTCACAAGGCAATCACTGATGATGTTGGAGGGGGAACATGTTTGCAGATCAGATAGCGAAGGAGACAGCACGGACCAAAATGAAAAGGATGTATGTGGCAGGTCCTGCTAGATGGGTGCCCGAGTGTGCGATGTTTGAGGATACGCTGGAAAATGTCAAGGAGATTCAGAGTGGGGCAACAATTGAGGAGTTAGCAATATGGCAGGAGAGCACAGCCAATTTGGATGAGGATGGGTGGTGGATTGACAAGAGCGGAAAGCAGAGGTGGATGCTACCGGATGCATATGTCCTCCCTGTGGTTACCATGGTGCACGGGCCAGCCCACATTAGTGTGACAGGGATTTGCAAGCTGTTTGACCCCGTATGGCAGAATGACAATATCCCCAAAGTTGCTGCCCACCTGGTGAAGTACTGCATGGTTTGCCTGATGCACAATCCTGGGAAAGGTACCCCCACCCCTGTTGGCAGTTTTGCACCACCCTCCTTCCCTTTCGAGGTTCTCCAGATGGATTTCATCAAAATGGAACAAGTCAATAACTTGAAATATGTGTTAGTGGTTGTCTGTGCATTCAGTAAATGGATTGAGGCCTGCCCCACTAAAGAAAACACAGCCATGGCGACAGCGAAGGTACTCCTGAAAGAGTTCTTCCCGCGTTTTGGTTTGCCCCGTTTGATTTGGAGTGACCATGGCAGCCACTTCAATGCCAAGGTCATCCAATTGGTGTGCGACGGGTTGCACATTAGGCAAAAGTTTCATGCGGTGAACCACCCCCAATCAGCAGGCTTGGTCGAGAAGTACAACGGTACTCTCAAGCTGAAAATGGCCAAGATCAAAGAGAGCACAGGATTGCAGTGGCCAGATGCTTTACCCCTAGCACTTATGTCTACGAGAGTCACAGCCCAGTCTAGAGCAGGATTGTCCCTGTATGAGGTCGTGTTTGGCCGCCCGGCAAACGTTTGGGGCGTCCCGCGACCTCGTAGGTTTTCTGACATAGAATACCCCTTGCTTATAGATTACCTCTATGAATTGACTACAAATTTGCGTTCTATTCACCAACAGATCGCTGAAACATTGCAGCAAACACCAGAGGGTCCGGGTCACGAGATACGGCCAGGAGACTGGATACTGATCCGAAATTTTCAGCGGAGGAGCGGCTTGGAACTATGCTGGAAGGGACCCCTGCAGGTCCTTCTAGCCACCAGGACAGCGGTGAACGTCGACGGTCGGAAGAATTGGATACACAGTACCCATTGTAAGAGGGTACCCCTCCCGCTGCCCTACGACCAGTGGGTCGCGGACGGGATTGGGGATTGTGAGACGGAGCAGGTGCCACGGTTCATTCCCTTTTCAGACGCCCGCCTCACGTGGGCACCAACGGAGGAAGAGAGCCATGCGGTGCTGAATGCGGCGGTGCCACCTGAAATTAAGGCCATCCAGGAGCCCCAGCCTGTTGGCCCACCTGTGATTGAGTCACACCCAGTTGAGCCCCAATCCACCGACCTGTCTGAGTCCGACCCTTTGCCACTTGGTCCCCTTGAGCCTGACCCTTTGATCTCTGACCCCGCTGTGCCTGGAGTGTTGAGGTACAATTTGCGCCCCCGTAAGAGGAGCAGTGCACCAAAGGGAAAGTCAGATTAGTAGGGATGGACTGAATTGCTAAGAATAGGGCGAACATACCCTGCCCGTGGTACCAACGATAGCTTAGGGAAAGGGAGATTGGTGCGTTATTCGGACAGTCACCGAACAGGGCAAAAAGAACTGTGTTTCTGAAGAGATGATACTTTGCCCTGCAACGTGGGATCTGGATCCGAGCTAGACGAACAGCTCCGCCGCCGGTGCTCAACAGCGCCTGCGCCTAACGAACAATATTTTGTCTTATTCCCTTGCTTTTATTCCAGCTTGGCTCCAAGTGTCAGTCTTTTCCGCTGCTTTAAGAGAATGTATCCCTTTGGTCGCCCCATTCAGGAGGAAGAACAGCCTTTTGCAGCTCTGCGCTCTGAGCGGGATGGGCCTGTCTGGTCCTCCTGGTCTGTGAAAAGTAAAGCTGTGTTTGTAGCAATTATTCTAATTTTTTTGATAATAATACTTGGGGTAACGTATTTCCTCGAAGAGAAATATCCTGTGCATACTTTGATTGGTACTACTCCTGTTCCCCCTGAGCATATATTTGTCACTTTGGCCCCTCACAAGGAGAGACATAGACAAACGTATGTCGACAATGTGTTTTTGCAGATGCTCCATCAGGCGCACCATGCCTCTAATGTTACTGATTGCTGGGTTTGTGGCTTGCTCCCTTCTGTGATGCATAAGAATGATTTATTGATGTCCCTGCCCTTCTCTTATTTAGCGAGCTATGAGGCGTGGTTTCAGCTGTTTACTATGGTGTATATCCATTATCATACTGATGCCATGAACATGACTTATGCTGATTACGAGACTGTGTTGAAATATATTAGTGTACACCAGGGATTTACCCCAGGGGAACAAGGGGCCCCTGATACTTTGCACCCTAATGCCTGCATGAACGTCTATGAGATCAATAAGAATGTAACGTGGCTCCAAAATGAGATGATGGTTTTTCAGGGTTTTAATGCCACTGAATATTTCAGAACTTTTCAGATGCGCAATATTACTCAGGACGAAGCAATGCCAGTGCCATTAGTTAACACAACAGCTAGTTTTTGTGTCCAAGGCTTTGGGAGTGTTAAAGTGGGAAAGAGTCCTTGGAATTACACCTATGACTTGAACACAACAAATAGTCCACCTTTACTGCCGCCTCATAATGTGTATTTTGTTTGTGGGTCCCGGGCTTATGTATGGCTCCCCAGGGGATGGTCTGGTATATGCTATGTCTGTTTCCTCCTGCCCCCAGTATATATCACACCGTCCAATTATCACAGAGACCATCGATTGCAGCGCAGGGGGGTTAGACGGGTTATCAATACAGAAGACATTGATCAAACAGATACTACCTTGCCGCAGTTTACTGATGCTATGAAGGGTATCCTGCCCTTCTGGGGTCCTATGTCTAATAGCCTTAACATTTGTAGACTTACAAGGGTTGTGGAGGGGGTTATTAACACTACTGTAGGAATACTGACCAACATTACAGCAGAGCTCCAGGCTACGAAACTTGTTGCCCTTCAAAATCGGATGGTTTTAGACGTCATCCTTGCTGATCGGGGTGGGGCTTGTCGCGTCATCGGCAGTAGCTGTTGTGTGTACATCCCTGACCACGCCCCCACTGTGTGTGACGCTATACAAAAGTTACATAAGATAGCCTCAGATATACACCAGGAGAGTGGTACATGGTCATTCACTGGATGGTTCTGGGGCCTATTCGCCACTTGGGGGTGGAAGATTCTTATTTTTCTGGTTGCCATAGCGGGTATCATCTTGACATGCTGTCTCTGCATACACTGCCTCCCTGCCTGTTGTGCCTGCTGTTTATCCATGTTCAAGCCGCGCCCCAAGACCCCGAGGCGTGATTCTAATAAAAAGGCCATGATGATGCAGGGTATTTAGGAGTTGATGAGCATTGATGAGGGTATTTTTGAATATTGATTATATGTGTTTGACATTAGTTTCAGTTCACAGTCCATATGTTAGCACTGGTGATCTATGTGTGAACGCTTCTCCCTCACTTTAGACTTGTAAAGACCCTTACCTGATGGCACCAATAAAGCTTAGCATGAATGCTAAAAGGAGGGTCTGTTAGATTTGAAATGTTACTCCTGTAATGCACAGACTTGCAATGTTCCCCTTGCAATACTCATACTCTATTCCGTGTTAAGTTAGTATTCACTGCGCCGTCTTTATTGGCGCCATCATGTTCTGTAACTGAGATCGAGCTTCTGTCCCATAATACTAGCCTCAGCAGAAAGGCTGCTCCGGTGCCTCCAGCTTGTATTTCTCAAGGTTGAAGCTTTGCTGCACTAATGAATGTATTATCTACTGTTGCATACCTTTGCTGTTAGGTAGACCCGTTCCCACATCTTAGAATGGTAGGCACCGACCGAACGGCCTTGGGGTCGAGATAGCATGTACCCAGCCCTGTGCCATGGCTCATCCTTCTTTGCTCCCTTTGTTCACTGTAGCCTGAGCTGGAATTTTCCAGTCTGGGCGTGTTCTTCGAGAATTGGGAATGTATAATATCTGATTTTATGTTGGGGGGGAGTCAGTCCCTTGGCAGTCATCGCAAGAGACTGATCAGACTGGGCTCCGCTGCAGCGGATTACTAAAAAACTATTTGGTTTGTATTCTCTACTGTCTGACCGACTCTTCATTTATTGGGAAGGAAGAGAGGTGGTTGTGAGTGACCCGGGCGACCCTAATCGGGCCACTTCCTTCACTGGAGGAGGTCCAGAGATCCCTGGGTACGGCGAAGTCAGGTTCCCCGCTACACATCTGCCCTCCTAGGGTCATGGCCTTACTTTTCAGCCATGTTTCACCGACTATCCACACATTGTTTAATTTAACGGTTGAAACAGGCATCATCCCCTCCGAATGGAAATCTGCGCACGTTCTGCCTATCCTAAAAAAAGCTCATTTGGATCCTAATATCTTATCCAACTACCATCTTTGCTACCCCTTTTGGGAAAATGGTTAGAAGGCTTAATTAACAAAAAGTTAATAGCCTATCTTGGAAAGAATCAGATCCTAGATCCATCTCTATCTGGATTTAGCACAGGCCATCGCATGGATACGGCCCTCTTGGCCATCATCGATTCTCTGAGATTCACACTTGATGTAGGAACTCCTTCTATGTTGGTGCTGCTGGACCTTTCTGCATCCTTTGATACATTCTCTCATCCAAGGCTGTTGCATAGACTGCGTGAGATAGGTATCCAGGGGACAGCTCTTAAATGGCTCCAAAATGTCCTGGAAGACAGATTCCAAACGATCTCTCTTGGTCCCTATTCCTCTCGATGAGATGTGGCTAGAGAAATGTGTACCATAGGGCTCATGTTTGAGCCCTACTCTGTTCAACATTTATATGACACCTCTTGCTAAGATCATAGAGCCTTTTGGCTTCGAAATAATATCTTATGACACCCTGCTGGTCTATACTTTTGATAAAGATCTGACCCATACCAAATATTTTTGGTGAAGGGGAATGCTAGCTATCTCTAGCTGGATGACAGCCAACTGTCTACAGCTGAATGCCAATAAGACGGAGATGATGCTGTTCGGCTATGCTACAACTCTGTGGTCTGATGAGTGGTGGCTCTCTAGATTGGGCATAGTTCCATCTCCCAGACAGTCTGTGAGAAATCTTGGTGTAAAGATTGACCAAGCCCCCTCTATGAAAGAGCAGATTATGGTTACCACTGGACTGTTTTATCACACTATACAGGAACGCTCTACTGACTGCAGTGAACGAGACGCTTATGGCCAAACTGCAAGTGGTACAAAATATGTCAGCCAGGTTTATTCTCAATATTCCGTCTGGTACTTCTTCAGCTCCTTCGCTGAAGTCTTTACAATAACTGCCGGTCAGGTTGAGAAGCATTTTCAAACTCTGCTGCCACACCTATAATGCCTTAAGGGGCAAAGGTCCCAGATATCTCCAATTGAAACTTAAATGGTATATACCCACCAGAAGCTTAAGATCTCAGGGGAAATCCTTGCTGAGCGTACCCCACATCTGCTTGTCCAGATGCGGTGGTAGAGCCTTTTCCTATCTCGCTCCTCTTTATTGGAACAAACTACCTCTGCACATTCGTCTTTGCACTAACTACTGCCAGTTTAGGAAACTGCTGAAAGTTTCCTTATTTTAAGTGCTCTCTCTTCTGTGGATGCTTGCTTGCAACTGTAAGCAGCACCTTCCACCCTCCTTTGCCACTAAGCCAATAAGAGGGTGGCAGGACCTGACGTAAAATGTTCCACCATCTCTGCATGGGCCCGTCAGGGTTGACGCTGACGAAAATTATGGTGGACCAGGCAGGAAATTGCTAATTTATGGATGCAGATAGGTCATCTACAATGGTGGACTTTTCAGAAAGTGTGTCAAGCTTCCACAGTTGTAAGTAGCATGCAGATGTGCAGCAGCAGACGTTCCCAGGGAAGTTGACAGGAAAATGCACTGCAAATGAGGCGAACACCTACATACACACTGTGTGACTTTTCACAAACATTTCCAAGTCATTGCACGAATGTGGTCTAAATGGGCCAGAAAGTCTGGGAATGTCAGCGATTGTTCCCCATTTTCGCAAGAGAGGTTTCTAGAAGTTCTGATATTTCAAGGAGAAAATGTTTTAAACAAATGAGCAAAAGAACTTGAATTAAATGTTTTGAATTTCAGTACTTTACCAAAATCCATACGTAGATAGTCCGCAAAAGGAAAATAAACTACACACAGGAGCAGACAAAACAGGTGCACGCCAGGATAGTCATGCAAATTGCAGATTTTGATAGCATATAACTAGAAGTTGTATAAATCGGGTAAGCAGTCATAACCTCAGCAATGTGCAGGCGTAGGCCTAAGCATCCCAGAATTAACCACTTTTTTCTGAATCTGTGTTTTGTGAAAATGAAAACGACATCTTGGAATTCTTTTTGAAACATCATTTACCCACTAGCAGCTCAGATGAAACCCGCAGGCCAGTCGGCGTGCCAGTCACAAAGAGCCAATAAATAATTGTAAGTGAATTGTCATAGGTTCTGATTGATAGCACAAGCTCTTGGCAGTGAGCAATGGCCCACCGATTAGTGCACTGAAATGTTTGTATCACCTCCTATCTCAGAAGTCAGGGAATGATGCATTCTCGTGTGAAGTATAAAAGATAAATTTGGGCTCCATGCAATTACCAGAGAATATGTAGTGTGCTTATGGATTTTAGGGTCACCAGAGCCCGCTCTCCGTTTTAAGATGTGAATGCAATGAAGATCCCTCGCTTCTCGGTCAGTTCGACTGAGCCCAATCTTAACAGCCACAATGCTGGTCCATAAAACTCTCTTCTACTCAAGTGGGGGGCCATCCTGTGCAAAATATGTGCAAATATGCGGAGTTAAGTATAGTAAATCTGAACTTACCAGTTGTATACTTATTTTCACAACATGTTAGTAGTTGGTAGGCCCAAGTGAAATGTTATATGCGCCTGTGTAATTTAGTGTAATTTATGACATTTTACATTTCAGCTGCTATGTGCTATGCCTGACAATAAGGCATAAGCCACATCGCAAATTCAGACTTCTGCTAAAAATCCTAGGGCCATATTTATCATTATTTCACCCAATGCAAAGCAGCAAGACACCTTGCTGGGCTGCGTGAAAGGACAGTAATGTGCCATATCGATCAAGATATAGTCCATTCCTGCTCTCTGCCTGTACTAGGGCACAAACTGCTGCCTAGCGCGTGGTGCAAGGGGGCCTGCATAACTCCAGATTCACCAAGCCACTCACGGCCAGGCAAGGTGGCCTTGCGTGGCTTGGTAAATCTCATTTTAGGTTTTGCATCGCCCGCCCCCTTTGCATGGAGCAAGGGCGATGCAAAACCCTTGATAAATACGCGGCCTAGTGTGGGAGCGTGGGCAGGACAAACCTGAGTGATTAATTTAGTACGCAATGCATCCTCTCGCAAAAATGGAAACAGGGATGCATTTTGCACATAAGTGATGCAAGATGGTGATGTTGGCATTTCAAGTAATAATACATAATTTTGTGTGATTTTTCGGGCATTTCCTGTAATTTCTAAAAAAAAGGCCTGATTTTCTCTCAGGTGGAATATTTTGTCTGCGAAATTTGGTAAGACAATATTTAACAATTAAAATTTCTCTCACAGTGACCGGATACCTATTCTCTGGTCATTTAATGAGTTAGACGTACACAGATTGGTATCAGTGTATTGGATCACATGCGGAGCTCAAGCAAATACCATAAAAAATAAAGTGGACACCATGAGGAATGATCCGTAAGCCTAGAGGTGATACCACTATGTAGCAATAATGTTACAGTAGTCAGTCAATGTGGCACTGTCCCTGGATTTAGGATTTTTAACTGATAAACGTGTAAAAGATTTAGGGTATAAACAGTACCACATATATTTCCGAATGTATGTGCTCAAAGTAACCACCATCTTTTTGTGGTCAGGAACCTATTATGGTTTTTCATGCTGTGATGCAGTATTATTGCATTTATAATGTGGTATCACCATATCAAGTCCACAATAATGTTAAAATGCGTGGTAATACCGCATATATATATATATGTGATCAAGTCCCCTGTGAGGGACGAAACGCGCCATGGCGACTGCGATCTGCGGGGAGCAGTAATAAAATAGTAAAGGAACGAATTCCTGTGGTCCGTGCTCTTTCTTTCGCGTGGAGGAGAAAGCGAAACGAGAAGGAGTGTATCTGTATATATATATATATATATATATATATATATATATATATATATATAAATGCTATTCTCACTGGAAATTAAATCAGCGCTTCAGATGCTAAATTAAGTGCAATATAAAGTTCAATGGTAATCAACGGCAGTGTATTAATTATATTAGCAAAGATAGATTAATAAGGGCAGAAGAGTCTGTAACCAAAAGATTCTCTCTTTACCCTCAATAGTTCTCTTCATGGTGGGAGGCAATGACATACATCTCATCTTTTTCTCTCGAGTTTGGACGTTTTAAAAAGATTTTTCACACCTGTGTGCTTTCTCTGCTCGATATTCCCTTCTGTTTTACTTACTATTTCTGGTATTATTTTCCACATTTCTTTGTTTCAAGAATTTAAGTGCGATTGGTATTTTTAATCACCTACTAGTGTATTGTTACCACACTTTTCTGAGTGTTTGAAATATTCATTTTATTCATAGCAGGATCAAAAGACATGCCAATAAGATCTCCCTCTATGCAGTCAGGTTGGCAGCACATGCTTAGGATGGACATGAGGCAAACTTTCCTAAAACCATCTGTTGACCATTGTATGGCTACTTCCTGATGGTACTTGGCCGCCATAGGGGTTATGAGGTTTAGCAAACATCAGTGATTTCCTGTGAGATGCCATCAGTATTGTCATCAATGATGTTATATAATATGTCATGAGTGAGGTAATATATGCAGTAATAAGCAGTGCATGACGGGGCACAAGTTATTGTTGGATAACCAAACTGTATCTGGCGAACTTCAGTGTTTGTTTTGTTTTTTTAAACATAAGTTCTTATCTCATTTCATAACCTAACTATAATGTTACTTTATTTCTTGGTTTGGTTTCTCAGTGAATATTTGAGTTTTATTTAATGTAAGCTAAGATCTAATTGCTACACTTAACTATAATGTCAGATTAACCTTTGTTTTTTTCAGTGAATTTCGTAATTTTTTTGATCATATTCAAAGTTGAGCATATGGCCTATCCCCTCAGACAACCTGCAGCCATACTCCTACAGCGCATGGCCTTCAGTTGTACCGCCTTTGGGCGCCACACCCCCCCCCCCCCACCGCACTGAGCCTTTGGTGTAGCGGAGTAAAGGGTTGGACGTAGGGCCAGCCTCCTTCCAGAACTGTGTCTTTCGCCCCATGGGTTCCCAACCCCCCTGGGCACGGCCTTCAGCCATGCACAGTGGGGTTTGGGCAGAGAGCATGGCCTCCTGCAAGGTCCTGCACCCAACCCCAATGCATGTAAAAAAGTGGATTTTTAGTTTGGAATGATGTGGGTCCTTCTCAGAGAATAAATCCACAACCTTCTTTCTACTGTTGCAGTACATGACACTCTCAGGATAGGCAGAGCAGTCCAAGGCCTTTTCAGGGGAGGTGGTATGGGCTAGTACGCCTGTCTGCAGGTATGTAATGAACAACACACAATAAATAATTGTCCAGCCAGCACTAATACTTCTAAAAAGGAAAAGTACATTATTATCCACACACAATTTTATACTACACACTAATTTAAAAATATGAACAAGTAGGCAGGTGGAAATACCTTTGATGACTCGCTTTTAACAGTCCTCAATCCTAGCTAACCCCATACCTAAGACGATTATACTCCCACATATACTAATACAATATAAGGGGTGTAGTTTTCAAAAGGCAGGCCTACTGGCTTTGTCAGAGTGTCACCACATTCAGAAAAGCAGAATCAGATCGCAAAAGACCATAGTAACGCCATTAAAACTGCTAGTGATGCTACCACTTTACAGTGACATTCATTAGAACATGTAATGACTCACTGTTGGTGATAATCAATAAAACATTCCTATGACTTTTATTAAATCATATAAAGTATCATTGCTAATTTGTTCATTTTCAATAAAGCATTATAATTGCACTCTTGGCAGCCCCAAAAACATTTTCAAACAAGTTGGTGGTACTCTTCCCTCTCTAGGGCACCATAATCAGTTTATGCAAAGTTGCAAAGGCTTATGGGGTGCGCTATTTAATACCAGGCAGTTATTTAGGTGGAAATAGCTATGGTAAACCCTGTGAAGCAAATATTGAAATCTTTGAATGGTCCAAAGGATTCTGGGGTACTCCTTAGGCCCAAGCACCACTATTTAATTAGCGGCCTCTCGCCACAGGGAAAATGCCTTTTTTACTTTGTTTTTTATTTTTCTGTTTGTGTGGGGTGATCTAGTCCCAATCAGGGAAACCACATCCTTCTTGTTTCTTTGGGTTGGAGGTTGCAAGGGGAATCTCAAAGCCCTCATGGTTTCATCCACTTCCTGCACTGAGCTCAGCTCTGTGCAGTCAACGTGGAAGTGGCTTTACTTCTTCCTGCCTGTGGATGCTGGTGGGTTCCGGCTGCATTTTTCTTCCCCTCTACCACCAGTCATGGGCAAGGGGAGTGGGAAAAGCACCCAGCTCTCTCCTCCTCTCCATGTGGTCCCTAGGATGATGGGGACCGACAGAGACAGATTAAAAATAGCACGGCTGTGCGTATTTTTTTGCGTTGGCTACAAGGGCGATGTGGGCCTCCAGAAGCAAGTGTACTCATTGGAAGTGACTCCACTCACTCTCCCACCCTCCATATACTTTTTTTTATTTCATGTGTCATTCCCCAGGGTCTTGGCCCTCCTAGGGGTTCCGAAAACTTCAGGAGGGAGCCCCACATGTTCCTTCCCGGCAAGTCCCCCATAGGGGACTACGTTTCTTTCAGTGTTTTCTCGGCACCCGTGGGCCATTTTGGATGCTTTTGATGTTCTTTTTCCTGGCTGCCTGTTCTAGTCACAAGGAGGGGTATTTCCAGGTCCCTTGGCCCCCACATGGCCTTTGGGGTCAGGGTGTGACTATTCTCCCATTATAAGGTTTTTAATTTGTTTTTCAGCAGTCCTGTAATGGCTGCCACAACATATTCTCCATGTTGTGGCAAGCAAATCAGGATCTTCCAATCCACTTCGAATGGGCCAATCAGAGCAGTCTAGATATGTCTAACTCTTACCACATTAAGCCTTTCATGCCTACCCTGAGCACTGTTATAAAGGAGGTTGGACGGATTTACACCAAATCACAAAAAGTACACTTTCAGAGTAAACTTTTTGCCAAATTTGTTGTAATTCCATTCAGTTATTTTTTCTGTGTTGGAGAGCACAGCTTCCTATAGAATTAACTTGGAAAATTGCACTTTTGGGACTCCCCATTTTTTCTTGGGTCCAGTTTGACCAATTGGCATCAAACTTTCCAGGAAGGAGCCAAAGTCGATGTTATGTTATGTTTATAAAATGTGTATAGCGCTTAGCTGCCCTAGCAACAGGGCTTCCCAGCACTACCCATCGAAACAAGTAAAAGCCAGCCAGGAGAGAGGACAGAGGGTACAGAACCTATAATAGGTAAAGAGACAGGTTTTGAGCTTTTTCCTGAATTCAAGATGACTCTGAATATTCCTTAGCTCGAGGGTTAGACTGTTCAAGAGGGCAGTAGCTAAAACTCGAAAGGAGCAGCCACCAGCTCTTTTCCTCTGGAACTGTGGAATGGTCGCCAGGTTGAGCTCGGCGAGCTTGAACTTTATTTTTGGAAAGTTTTGGCAGATTTTTTACATGACGCCAAAGTAATTAAATGAAAACTGCCTTTCCTGCAGAAATGTTGACCTAACTACAACTACAGCGCTAGTGTTGTCATTGTGTAGTTATAGTTAGGTCAGAGTTCGGTGGGCCATAGGGACACGTCCAGCAATTTAAAAAAAGCCAATTGTGTTACCAGTTTTGCAATACTACTACACAGTAGGGTTGAAACCCCATGAGGCCCCAGGAGGTACTGTGAGTCCACTGTGGTATTGACCCTTCTACACCCGGAACATCACAGGATGACAACATCATTGTGCTGTCCTCAACATCTGCAGCAGCACAATCAACTAGACCAGAAAAGGAATCTGTGGCACAGAAGTTCTTTTCATATCGAGCTGGGCAAAAAGAAATTGATGGCAATAAGGTGGCATGCACCTTGTGCAAACAGGTGCTCCACAGGGCCAAACCTAGCTGGTACTCCATGGGAATGAGCAGGATGCTGAAGCACCTTTGAGTTATGCACCTCAACCACATAGCTTTTGGAGAGCTGGAAACAAAACAATAGGGAGTAGAAGCAGATGAAACTGCACCCGTGGATGTACAGCAACAACAGGAACAGGAGGATTCGATAGGAAAATTAAATATAGCTATAGCCAAAACGTCTGAACAGAATTATTCCAAATTGTGCAGAAAGTAAGATCTTGGTCCAGAAAAAGTGCTTTTTGTGATTTAGTGGTAGACAGTTAAGTTAAAGGGTAGTGCCCACCAGCATGGGTGCTGGCTAGTGTGCCTGGGGGCCTTGGGGGCTCCCCCTGAGCCCCTAATGGCAGGGGTGTTGTGAGAGCCGCTGGGGGGCATCTGGGCACCAACTTGAAGAAAAATGGCAGCTCACGCCAGCATCCATTATGAGTGCCTGTGGGGGGCCAGCTGGGACCTTGGGAGCGTTGCGGCTCTCCCCACCTCCCTGCCCACAACTATTTTCAATGTGGTGTGGATCCCTCAGGTGGACAACCGGGCACCTGCTTTAGTAAAAAAAGGCAATAAAGTTGCCGGGTCCCTCTGGCACCACTATTGGTGCTGTTAGTGATCCGTCAGGGGCCATAGGATCCTTGGGGCTCCCCCTATCGACCCAAACTTTAAGAAAAAAGGTCTGGGTGCCCCGGTGGGCAGCAGGGCACCCAAAAAACATAAAAACAAAACAAACGATTAAAAAAGGAATTTATTATTCACTGCTCCAGGGAAGCATTACCCCATAATGCCTTGTAAGGGCTTTTTGCTTATATGTTTTGATGCCTGGTGGTGCCCTTAGAGGTGGCAGGGGCACCACCAACCGTTTCTGTAATGTTGTGGAACACTTCAGGAAGTGAAAAAGTGTAAAGAGCAAAAGGCTGTGTGCAGCAGGGGGTGTTGAACGCCAGCGGGGCTATTTGATATAAGGAGGCCTGACTCAACTGTAACATATTGTGTGTGAATCACTCAATGCAAAATCAGTGGTAGAAGTCACTGATTTGAGTTGGCTATTTTTGTAATCAACCATGTGAATCCTTTCTTGTTCCCATGGCAACAAAAAATGCAAGTTAAAAAGTAATTGACAGCAGATGCACTTCACAGCAATATCCTTTTTTGGATAAATGATAGAAATGTAGTACAGAGTACATCTCCTTCTGTTTACCTTTCCCATTTTGTGCCTGATTTGGTGATTATATGTGCAAATGTTGTCAGTGTTACTTCGTACAATGCAGCACATTCAAAATGTGACATATGAATGAAAAGCTCTTAAAATAAAGTGAGTCATTACCTTTCTATTGATTGGAAACAATAGGCATCCACCAGTCCCTAATAATAAATGCAGCATGATGAGAGACCTCATTCACAAAGCTACTTTGCAGTCAGCTCCATACTTGTAAAAGAATGTCACTCTCTTGAATGTTTCCAAGTGCATATATCTCCTCCTTTAAATGGGAAGTGGGTGTTCCAGAGCGGAAATGACCTTGAAGTTTCTGAACACGCACAACCGTACACATTTGTGGGTCTTCATAATCCATTCTCCAACCCCTTGCCACAATGGAAAGGGTTGGAGATTTACTCCAGTCAAAGGCAGGAGGAAATCTCAATCCAAACTGAGAAGAGGAAGGGAGCATCCTCAAAATTGATTGTTGTGTGGGGAATGGGGTTTCCCCATGAATTATGTGCAGATTTGTGGATTCTGAAGAATTGGAAATCTGCAGGTGCACATTTTCGACAGTTTATATTATGCAGTTTAGCATGGGTCTAGAACAATAATCCACAACATCAGCCACCCATTTGATATTTAACAGGAAGTACATTTTCTCTCTTATTTACTGGAATATGTGCGCCTGTTGCATATCTTAATATTACAATATATACATCAGCTAATGGCAGCTTTGTAACTAAACAATCAAAGTTTTTGGTCCGATTTCTCTTTTGATTCAACAGTCTCTTCTCCAAGTGGGTTGGCTTAACATTTAAGCAGGGTCCTCTGGATTCTCTTTTCCATCAGGAGAGAAGAAGACAGCAATTGTGATCCTTGGTGACTTCCCAGAACTATTCTGGTTCCCTCTACCTGACCTCAGTTTCTATAATGGAGCTGTGCGGATGGTAGAAGACGTTTTGCTTACTGGGGCTGGTTTTGCAGCCCCCAGTAACAAAATCAGCAGGCCAGCATAATCCATTCAGTACTCACATTTGTTTCCAGCCTCCCTGGGCCAACCAGGCTTCAAAGATGCACTCAGTTGCTTTTTCATTTTTTGCAAAAAAATAAATAAAGAAGATACTAAATGAACACCAGGTGACCACCCCTTGCTCACAGGGCAGTCAATCTGTAGGAGCGCAGACAAAAACTCTACCAATGATGCCCCTGTCATAATTATTTTGTCCTTCCCCCTCACTCTCTGTCCTCTAATTCCTCCCTCCCTCCCTCCCTCACCTCTTCACACAAAGCTAAATGGTTATGGAGAGAAAAGAGGCACTGTTGGAGGGTGATAGTGAGGGAATCATTGAAAGTCCCCAGCAAAGATTGCCGTATCCTGGTGCTCTGTAAGGTGATCATTTACTGTACTTCAAAAACTATTGTGATTGAATGCATGTTCTCATTTTCCACGTAATTAGTTCATGAAAATAAAAAACCTTCGAAATGACGATTGGTGGATTTGCATGAGCACGCAAGCTAAGATGGCCACCCCCCGGTGAGCTCTTCACCGCGTCTGCCCTTTTTCGATGATTTCTGCCACTAAGGAGCCAGAATTGTTCCTATTTGTGCTGGCAGCAGCGTTTTGAAGCTTGTACTCACCAAGCATGAGAGGAGTCTTTTTCCCTTCCTGTTTCTTCCTCGGTCTTCTCTCTCAGGTACAGCCGAGTTTTCCAGTCAGGGGGGCGGAGCAACATTCTGGAAAGGGCGAGGCTGTGGCCTAGTCCCTCCCACAGTCTGATTTAGCTGCTGCACCACCTTCTATTAAAAGGTCTTCATTTCTATTACTTTACCCTGCAATTTTTATTATATCTTGTTGCAGAATTCCAGTTTAGGAAGTATGGAGGGTAAAAATACACATGTTTAACTTAATAAAAGGAAACAAAATATTTCTCTACCCCCAGTTAAATCAAAAATGGTGGAATCTAGTGAGCCTTCTTTGGCTTTACTACTTGATGAGATTCAAGCTATTCGTTCTAACACAGATTCTATTGCGCCTGAGATTAAAAATATATGAAAAGACATGGCTAGTCTTTCAATGAAAGTAGCTGACAACGCAATTAAAATTCAGGACAATAAAGTTAAAATTGAAAGTTTTTTACCACTTGCAGCAGAAATGCTACCTATGTCTAGCCTACTTCTTCACTTGGAAAATCGTAATAGACAGTAAAACGTGCATATTTTTAACTTACCAGAAGATGTGGAAGGTAATGATTGTAGGTTATACTTGGAGAATTTATTACCTGGTCTCTTACGTCTAAAGTTTCCTGAGAAATTTGCAATTGATAAGGCTCATAGGATTCCCACCCATCATAATCCACACCAGAATAAACCGCGTCATATGATCTTTAAAGTTTTGCGTCATCATCACTTAGGGGTCAATTACGATGCCGGTCGGAAAGCATTCCGACCGAATCGGTCTCGGAATCATTTCCAACCAAATCAGATCTGGGGAGTACGACCGACCGATTACGATGCTTCTGGATACGATTCGGTCAGACTCCCATTGACTTCAATGAGAGCCTGTGTTCCGACTGAATACACAGTCTCCCATTGAAGAAAGGGGTGGTTGAGGAAAATCGTGCACCCTGTGGCATGCACCCCTTGGTGCCTGCCACACTCTGCATGGTTGGAAAGGGGGGGTGTCTTGGGTACCCCTAGGGGCCCCATTCGGAAGGCTCCAGGTGAAGGGGGGCCTGCTACGGCCGATCCGAAAATAATAAACCAAAAATTCTATCAGCACTCCAAGATTATTTTACTTTTAACCCAGAAGGCTCTACGTTTATGGTGACTCGATGGGATGCCTTTAAGGCTTATATTAGAGGGGCATTAATTTCTCTTATGGCTCATGAAAACAAATCTTTAAATTCTAAAAGTAAAGAATTGGATAAATAAATTGCAAAATTTGAGAGACTTTTCATAACCTCTAATGATCTCCAATTTAAAATACAATTGCAAAAGCTTTGTTATGAGTTTAACTCAATATTAAGTAGAAGAGCTGGTATACAGCTTTCTAACACTAAAGCCAAATTCTGTTTTAATGCTAATAGATCTGAAAGGCTCTTGGCAAACTATTTACGTATTAAAAAAGATAAAACTCAAATAAATACAATTACTATGGAAAAAATTGAATTGGCTATTGAATCCCTTAAGCAGTGTAAATCTCCAGGTCCTGATGGAATTCCAGTGTAATTTCATAAAGAATTTGCCTTGCAGCTCATTCCTCATTTGTTTAAAATGTTTACCTTTTTTTAGTGCTTCAGGCTCAACTTCTGGTTCTTTTACTGAAGCTTTGATTATAGTTCTTCCAAAACCTAGCAGAGGCCCAACCATTGTATCGAATTATCGCCCTATTTCCTTAATAAATCAAGATTGTAAACTCTATGCTAAAATACTTGCAACCAGATTGACCTCTGTACTGGAGTCTCTTATTCATCCTGATCAATCTGGTTTCATGAAAAATAGATACTCTGTCAACAACACTAGAGCATTATTACATGCTAGTGAACAGGGGTCTTCCTTATCTTTACCATCTGGAGTACTTGCATTGGATGCTGAAAAAGCTTTCGACAAAGTTCATTGGCAATATCTATTTCATACCTTATCTGCATTTAATTTTGGTGATTCATTTATTCGCATGATACCTGCTCTCTATTCAAACCCTTCTGCTTGCCTATTCATTATTGGTAACATTTCCAATCAATTTTCTCTTTTTAGAGGTACCAGACAAGGTTGTCCCTTGTCCCCTTTGCTATTTCTTCTTGTTATTAATCCCTTACTCACTACTATTCGAAACTGTATTGCTATTACTATTATTAATATCAAGGATGTCACCATCAAAACATTAGCTTATGCAGATGATATACTTTTGTTTATTAATAATCCTGAATCCTTATTATCTCCATTATTTGATATTATCTCATTATACTCTCAGATTTCAGGTTATACGTTAAATACCAACAAAACTGATTTTTTTCCTCTCAATCTTCATTGTACACCTGATATGTTACCCATACAAGAGATAATATTGCAAATGGATAAAATTAAATACCTTGGCATTCTGTTTTCCAATTCTATTAAAAAAAACTGTTATATTACATTGTGAATCTATTATAAACTACATTAAAGATAAATTCTCCAAATGGTCTGCATTAAACCTTTCATGGTGGGGGGAAAATAGATACAATATAAATGGTAATAGCTCCTAAAAACCTTTATTCCCTAGCAATGAGCCCTTGTCAATTTCTATTGCAGTTTTATAAAACTGTTGATCAGCAAGTTTCTTTGGAATAATAGCAAAAAGTAATGGAGGGTTTAGTTTGCCATGATATTTTTAATATCATAAAGCGTTTATATTAAAACAAAGCTCTCGTTGGTTTAATCATTCCCACCTTAATAGTCCCCCTGCATGGCTTCTTATAGAAAAAGGTTCAAATCTACAAAGTTAATATTTCACGATTGAGATTCACTTTTTCAATCTACTAATTCACATACATTAGATATGTCATAATGGCACAATCCTAGATTAAAACTTTCTAAAGCTGGTATTTTTTTATTTAAAAGATATATACCAAAATAATACTTTTTTATCATTTGATGAATTGCAACAAAAATGTTGCTTACCTACTTCTGATTTTTCTAAATATGAGCTTTTATATAATTCTATACTAGACTCCTTTTCTAATAATATTCTCTCAAATATTAATTCAGATTCAACAATTTATATTCAGGCAGTGTCTTCTTCATCTCACGCTGTTTCAATAATTTATAAAAAATTGAATAATTGCCAAGGTAACAATATCGATATGATTTCAACATTTTGGAATAATGAACTCTCAATATCATTCTCACTGGATACATGGAAGAAATATGGTTAAATGATATTTCAGGATAGTTACCTGTATCACTGTATCAAACACATTCCTTTATTCTTTTTAACTGCTTATGGACTCCGTTAAAGTTATTTCAAGCTAAGCTTCTATCTACTTTGAATTGTTGGCATTGTAATTTACATCCAGGTTTGTTAAAACATATGCTTTTTGAATGTAATTTCATTCTTAAATTTTGGAGGGAAGTTTGGGATATCATAAAAAAATATTAAATTTCTCTGAAACGGTTTCATTTAATATTTTGATTTGCAAATCTGTTGTTCTTTCTACAAAATTGTCTGACTTGAACTGCAAACTTTTAGACTTTTTTTTGTCAGCAGCTTTAAAATCTATTACAAGAGAAAAAAACACAACAGCTGACCAAGGTTAAGCACTTAAATCCAAATGTATCGTTACTGAGATTCGGTGCTACTACTCCCAGCACCCGCCGTTGATAGGTGCCACTGGTACAGAGAAGTTCAAAGAAAAAGGGAGGTGCACTCAATAATTGTTCAGACTCGCTGGTTATCATGCCGTTGCTCTGATTGACCGTTTCATGTCAAATCTGCCAGTAAGGATTGAAGTATTCTGTCCATCCTTACCTGATTTGAACTCCGGGACCCTATGATGTTACCTTTTAATTTTTGCAAATGAATATGCACGTATATTTGCATTAAATTAAGAAATAAAATCTGGATTTTAATATTCTTTCAACTATTTTTGGACCTTGTCATCCGGAGTATAAAACTGGTTGTCACTATAACCAACCTATTATTTTGTCAAGCCCTGATGAAGTTCCTTTGGCACACAGGAACGAAACGCGTTGGCTGTGCTTCAAGTTATCTATATATTAATTTTGAATAAAGAAGATCTATGGACTGAACTGGCTCTGCTGAACAATTATTGAGTGCACCTCCCTTTTTCTTTGAGCTTTAAAATCTATTACTGCATGTTGGAAAGATGTCTCCTTATTATCTTTTCATACATGGTGGTCATGGATAATTTTTACTAGAAGAGGTGCTAATTTATCCTTATCGGGTATTGTTCATATTAGTCCTTCTTATCATTCATTTTGGAAGCCAATTGATAATTACATAACTTCACATTTATAATTTTTATTTTATTACATTTTTCTTCTAATTGTTATTTATTTCTTGAATTGTAACTAATGTATGGTTATTATGAGTACCTCTGTCAAAAAAAAATTATACAGTGATAATGGTATGTTTTTTCCCCTTCTTTTTTAATTTATTATTTTTCATATTATATTGTATCTGTTTTATTTTTAAATACTGTTATTGTTATATTTCTTGATCGAAAGGCTTTTTTCGGTACTTAATACAGTGCTCTTTTTTGTATTGTCTTTGTTTATTTTATTATACAATTCAATTAAATATTTTGAACACGAGAAATGACAATTGGTGGAAGTTACATTTGATGTGAAAGTAGCTCTTTGGTTGTCTTATGTGAGGGATGAAAATTTTACACTGTTCAGTGTTTTTTTATTGTATTCTGGTACTTATAGTTTTATATTAATGCATCTAATAGTAATGCATTACACAAGAAAAGTAACCAAAAAGCTCAACAGAAATTAAAACAGATGTGTAGGAGTTATTAGTGCTTGAAATTCAGTTCTCTGCGGCGACTAATTGGGGTGGAACTTTGCGTATTCAATCCACATTTACTTGGCTTAACCAAGACTCATCTTGCATGCAAGGATAGATCACTGCTGAGACAACTTGGGATTGACACACTAATATGTACCTCACAAGCAGTCTCTATCCTTGGGGTTGCTATATTGAAATCCAGGAATTTAGCGGTCACTGTTCTGCGCACATTAGCCGATATTAAGGGAAGATGGGCGATAGCTCAGCTGCTGATATCGGGGCGTAAGGCTGTGGTTTGTGTAGTGTATGGCCCTAATACGGACTGTCCCGATGTCTTTGACCACTTAAGCTCCAAATTGTTGGGGTGGGCCGGGGACTTAATTATCATGGGCGACTTTAACTGTATTATGGATAATAAAATAGATACTACTAATAGTAAAATACGGGCCAGAATGGTTAGGACTAGGGCAGCTATGCTGGAACTACTGCATATACATCAGCGTGATAATGCCTGGAGGACACTGTTTTCAACGATGCCAGGGTATACGTTCTACTCTCACCCACACAAACAGTACTCCCGGATTTACATGATTTTTATTAAGAGGTAATTATTGTAAAACGCACGAATAGAGGTCTGTCCCAACATTACATCTGACCATAATCCAGTAATGCCAACCCTGCAGAAACAGCTCGGGACAGAGAGGTTCCTCTTGTTTTTCATTTCCTAGACACTTATTTAGCAATCCTGAGTATCAGGCACACATTAGAAGAGCATTGAGGGAATACTTAAGTAACAATCTGGGTACTGCTTCTATCTCAATGGTATGGGATTGTATGAAAGCCTTTGTCAGAGGGGCTACATTCCAGTTCATTTTAGCACAAAATCGGCGGGCAACCTAGGAGGCAGAACAGGATCGTCTTGATTACTTAGATATGGAATGCCAGCACGCAAGGACAATTGTAGCAAGGGATCCAATGGAGCAGTTAATATATCTTCGGCTCCTAGAAGTCCGATCTAAACTCAACAGAGGGCTAACAGATAAAGTTGCCACCAATTACCGCAAGCATAAAACCTTGCAGTACGAATACGGAGAGAGGGTAGGGCGCCTGCTGGCTATTCAGATCGCCGACCAGAAGGCTAGATCCAACATTAAACTGATTAAAGGAGATGGCGGTCTGTCATATACTCAGCCACCGGACATAGTCGAACATATTAGACTATTTTATGCCAACCTATATTGTGAGTCAGCCTCATTTAATAAACACACTTTTCTTGAGTACTTGCAGGAGAGTCATTTGCCTCATCTCGACCCTCTGGATTCTATAGGATTACAAAAAGAGATAGAGCTAGTTGAGGTCGAGGAAGCAATTAAGTCTCTACCTTCAGGAAAGGAGGTTGGCAAGGATACTATCCCGCTCGAATTTTACAAAACGTTTAGGGATATTTTAGCACCTGTCTTTATGCAGTTGAGTATTAGTATTACTAATGGGGGTGATGCTCCTGCCTCATGGAGTACTACTAATATCGTGGTATTCCCTAAGAAGGAGAAACCAATTGATGGAAGAGGCTTTTATCGTCCAACATCCCTAATTAACATCAACGGCAAAAAAATTCTAAAATCCTGGCTTCACGCCTGGCTCCTCATATCCATCAGTTAGTTTCGGAGCAGCAGCATGGCTTTATCCCTGGCAGTGACACGACAGCTCATATCAACACAGCTGTTGCCGCCTTTGATGTCTCTGGCAAACTCAACAAACAGATTGGGATGGTGATGTTTGACGCGGAAAAGGCGTTTGACAGAGTTGCCTGGGAAGCACTCTGGCTTACCATGTCAACATTTGACCTCGGTTCTAGGTTTATTTCCTCTGTGCAGAAACTGTATAAAAACCAGGTAGGAGCAATTAAGTTGAATGGCATGACTTCTGCCCTCTTCGCTGTTCAAAGGGTACACGGCAGGGTTGCCCACTCTCCCCTATATTATTTTCCCTTTACTTTGAGCCTTTTAAAAGGCATTTGTTGCAGAATGGCGGAATCTCCCCAGTGTGTCTTAATGGTGTGGAACTTAAGGTAACTGCGTACGCAGATGATATCGCCGTCTTCTCTGCCAACCCAGGAGACGCTATAGCTGATATCACGCGAGAGGCCGAGCGTTTCGGCTCTTTTTCTGGCTAGAAGCTAAATTTAGCTAAGACTCAGACAATACTAAATTTCCAACCTGAAACTCTGCTTCCCGCATTAGGGATTACGAAAACAGCTACTTATCTAGGCATATGTCTCAGCAGCCAAGTTGATGACATCGTATCTTTGAACTACGAGCCGCTTCTTAAAATAGTCTCGGCTAAATTGCGCAGTTGGCATAGGCTCCCTCTCAGTATATATGGGAGGTGCAACATAATAAGAATGAATATCCTTCCTAAATTCTTATATTTATATCGTTCAATACCTCTGCGGGTCCCATGGTCTGTTTTTAAGTGCTTAGACAGTGTCATAGGCAGCTTCATTTGGGGGTACAGATGTGCCAGGAGGGCTCTTAGGCTTATTAAATTACCCTATACACAAGGGGGTTTTAAGCGCCCATACTTTAGGCTTTACTACTGGGCTGCATTTGTTGGTCGGATCCGGGGCTTGCGTAATGGGCTGGATACTGGCCCGGCTTTGTTGTCTTATCAGCTAGCCTGCGGATCGTCTGTCGGGTTCACGTGATGCAAGACTTCTGATCCCAACTACTTTAAGCGTGTCAGGTTTAAGGTAGTGAAAGACATCACTAGGATCTGGCAAGATATTTGTAAGAAATACTCTTTGCCCTTGCTGCATCAATATACGGTGCTATGGGGCAACCCTGTGTTGCCCGATATATTTCAGGATCCTATCGGAAGAGACTGGCAACATAGGGGCATTAACAGAGTAGGAGAGGTGTGGTGCAGCGGCCAGGGCAGCTAACTTCGGAGCACAGGGCTCACGGTTCGATCCCCGGCTCCGGCGGCAGCTCAGCTCAGCACCATCTGACTCTGGGCAATAGCTCACTTAATTTCCACGACGGCCCCCAGCACCTTGAGACCCGTAAGGGTGAGTAGTTCGCGCTTTACAAATACGGATTTACATTTTTACAACTGTATGATGGACGGGGGTTTCGATCCCTCGTTGCATTAAAAGATGAGTTTGGGCTTCCGCAAAGTACCTTTTTTAAATATTTGCAAATAAGGGACTTTTTTTATGAGGTCAAAGGCTATTAGTAATGCTAAACCCGTCGGAAATATAGTCTGGAATATATATGAGCTCTGGTGAGGTACTATTGGTGCAGCCTACCAGAAATTTCTTGCAGCAGCTAGTGATGACAGCTCACAGATATCTACTAAACTAAGTCGGGTTCTTAAAGCCACTGTAACAATTGAGGAAGTACAGGAGTCAATGGGCACATTAGATCGAGTAGTATCCTCTGTCAATCTGAAATTACAACAGCATCGGACAGTCTCTATGCTGTATTACACGCCAGAGATTATCTCCAGGTGGGCGACATCTCGATCTCCTGTTAAGTCATTCTTCCCAAAATGTCAACTTTTTGCTGCAGACCTATGGCACATGTTTATTGACTGTCCTAGGCTTAATAGATTCTGGAGTGAGGTCTCCAGTATTCTCATCTTACACCTTGGACGAAACTCTCATTTTACTAAAAAAGGAAATATTCTTGGGGATTAAATGTGAAGTAGCTAGTTATGAGAGTCTGCTAGCTACTCTCATTATAGCACGTGCCCGTTTATGTATTGCTAGAGCCTGGATCAATAATGTCAGCCCAAATGTTAATGAAGCTTGGGTCTTACTTAGACAGGTGTATGAGATGGAACTTGCTTTGGCTAAGGCCAGAGGGCCCCACTCTTGGCTTAAATTAAATCGGATCTGGTCTAGCCTTCAATGAGATTAACGTTGCACTGTCACTTTATTATATATGCTTTGTTATGGTTCCCTCTGAGATCTTAATATTTATTTTAAATCCAAACTTCAGTCTGAAAATTGATGTAGTTTCCGACATGTTTGTTTTCCCTTTATATTTTCCTTTCTTTTGCCTGTTTTCTGGCTACAATGAAGCCATTTACTGATTTGGAATCATGTGATGTTAGCATTTCTAACGTTAGTATGAAACTTATGTCCTACCTATTTTTGTTTCTTTTTTTTTTAGATTTGTACTGTATTGTGTTACATTAATGGCTAAATAAATTTAAAAAAAAAAGAAATTCAGTTCTCTGATACTTTAAAATGATTTCCTCAAATAGAGGTAAATAAAGCAAGTATAAGATGAAGTTAGACAGAGAAGCAATTCGAAACTATGGCCTTTGAAGCACATTTAAAAGGGTACTTGCACATTCATTATCCAAAATATCACATAATCCACACAGTTCCCAAAATATCACATAATCCACACAGTTCACAGGTAGGTTTTTCTAAAATAACTCTTTGTTACTAAAGCTATTGGTTGCACATGGTGAACATCATGCCCGAAATATTTCACTTCAAGCAGTCAATATAGGTGGTTTACTTATTTCACAGATATTTTTATACCACTCTTTATGTCAGCAAAACATAATTTCCTTTTGAAATCATCAAGTTTAGGCAATGTGTTCAACCACCTCCCTATCACATGTATACATTGCAAACACAACCAGATAGATATCAGGGCAACCAACGAACCTAGGAACAGTGGCGTAGCTAGGCGCTTGGCCGCCCTCGGCAGTCCCTGTCGTTGCCGCCCTGGGGCCGTGCTGAAGAGCGGGGGGGTGCTCGCGAGATTTCCTTCGTTTGCCGTGAAAGAGCGGAGGGACGCCGCACCCAAAACACGTACCGCCCCCCCTTGCTACACCACTGCCTAGGAAACATGAACTCAGTATGAACAGTCCAACATGCTTCCAAAGCTGGATGCATCAGAACTCATGATCGTCCATTCTAAGGGTAGTAGAAGTGACATCACACATCATTTGAATTTAATGTCATCACAGGAAGTGACATCATGTGACCTTTGCCCTCAAAACTTTACAGGAAGGAATGGGACATAACCTGCACCCTAAGGAAAACACAATAATTTGCATTGCTTAAATTCCAAAATAACTTCATGATTAATATAACTACACAACACATACAAACATGTTTTAAATTTTGCCTATTTTAGGGTACTGATATGATATGCCAGGGAGCATTACTCGCTTCTTTTTGTATTACATGAAAAATTATGTGTTCGTCTGAAGAGGATACAGTGCCACAAAACAAAGAATGCAAAAACAACAGTTGATGGACAGAATGCAGAACAATGTCATACATTCACCCCAGTACAGAGATCTGGGCCTAAATCCATCGTTTTGTTGCTCACCATGCCATTCCAGTTTGAACCCAGACATATGCAAATCAGTCTTGACCCTGTGCCTCATGGGAACAGTCCAGCCCGAACTGCCAAACCAGGTCTTCCCTGGACTGGAAACAAGCATCCTAGGACCGGTTTCGGGGTTTCATATGGCTGGGTCCAAACTGGAATGGCATGGTGAGCAAAAAAACGATGGATTTAGGCCCAGATCTCTGTACTGGGGTGAATGTATGACATTGTTCTGCATTCTGTCCATTAATTGTTCTTTTTGCATTTGTCACCCCAAGTGGGACGGGTATGCCCAGACGTGGGTCCCATGCTCTCCATGCCACTGGAGTCAAGCTATCCTGGCTGATGAGGGCTGAAAGCCCGAAACCGGTCCTAGGATGCTTGTTTCCAGTCCAGGGAGGACCTGGCCTGGCAGTTCGGGCTGGACTGTTCCCATTGGGCGCAGGGTCAAGACTGATTTGCATATGGCTGGGTCCAAACTGGAATGGCATGGTGAGCAAAATAACGATGGATTTAGGCACAGATCTCTGTACTGGGGTGAATGTATGACAATGTTCTGAATTCTGTCCATTAATTGTTCTTTTTCCATTTGTCACCCCAAGTGGGACGGGTATGCCCAGACGTGGGTCCCGTGCTCTCCATGCCACTGGAGTCAAGCTATCCTGGCTGATGAGGGCTGAAAGCCCGAAACCGGTCCTAGGATGCTTGTTTCCAGTCCAGGGAGGACCTGGCCTGGCAGTTCGGGCTGGACTGTTCCCATTGGGCGCAGGGTCAAGACTGATTTGCATATGGCTGGGTCCAAACTGGAATGGCATGGTGAGCAAAATAACGATGGATTTAGGCCCAGATCTCTGTACTGGGGTGAATGTATGACATTGTTCTGCATTCTGTCCATTAATTGTTCTTTTTGCATTTGTCACCCCGAGTGGGACGGGTATGCCCAGACGTGGGTCCCGTGCTCTCCATGCCACTGGAGTCAAGCTATCCTGGCTGATGAGGGCTGAAAGCCCGAAATCGGTCCTAGGATGCTTGTTTCCAGTCCAGGGAGGACCTGGCCTGGCAGTTCGGGCTGGACTGTTCCCATTGGGCGCAGGGTCAAGACTGATTTGCATATGGCTGGGTCCAAACTGGAATGGCATGGTGAGCAAAAAACGATGGATTTAGGCCCAGATCTCTGGACTGGGGTGAATGTATGACATTGTTCTGCATTCTGTCCATTAATTGTTCTTTTTACAAAACAAAGAATAGCACTGTGAAGTTAAATTATTTGTACCACAAATTGCTGTAATTTAATAGTTCCCCTAGTGCATACCCCAAGAGAAAAGGATTGATAAATCATAGAGGAAAAAAGAGATTTAAGAAAAACACAATCATAGTTATGTCCACGTTTATTAATTGATTCACACCATAAATTGAATATAAACTATGTAGGCTGCTTAAAACTTTTCCTATTTGAATTTATTTTGATTTCCGATCATTTGCATGGTACTGTCACTGGTGCAAAGCGCAGAGGGGAATTTTTTAATCAAACACATAATTTTTCAATTATTTGCAATAATGAAACACAGAATCACTTGTTTAGAAATGCGCTTCTTTATTAGTGCCTTTTTTATCTAATCAGAAGAGTTTACATTGCACTGATCAAGTTATTTCCAAAACCTAATATGTAATGCCCCTGCCCCAGTAGAAGATGAAGAAAATAAACAGCGCTCATCAAGATGCTGTTTTTCCTCTGTTCTTTAGTGGTGTGTGGTGACCTTTGAAAGTGGTATGGTGTAATACTTGTCTTAAACTGTAGCGAGCAAGCAAATTGAGAGAGCCTGACCTCTTCTAGTAAGGGTTTGTAGGGGGGGTGCTCTACTTCTGAGAAAAGCTTGCAGAGAAAGGGGTATTTTAAATCCATATTTTCACATTAATTAGCTAAAAAGCCATAGGCTCCGAAATGCCACTAATGTGGGGGGCCTATTCATAAACTGTATTTTGTAGCACATTTATTAGCTCTACAATAGTACTATTAATGTTCTACAAAACACTATTCACATATCTATGTGCAGAGGTCTTCATAGTCACCCATCCTATCTTTTCTGTGTAGAGATCTCCATGCAAAAGCCAAAATAATTGTCAAGCTTCAAAGAGTGCAAAATGATGTTGATGCTCACTTCCTTAGATGGAAGTGCACAGACCTTCATGATAGTGTTGGAGCTGAACCACACTAATCACCTAAACTCCAATAATTTGAACACCCCAATTTTTACATAATCAATTCGGCTCTAAAGTATCAGGATGATCTTGCAGTTAGAGACAACACTCCTCATCAAAAATATATAATTTAGCAGAGAAAAACTAAATAAAATATGAAAACTAAGTTGTACTTCAAAAATTGGGCAAAAAAAGATTTATCACAGAAATATTAATAAGTGTGGTAGAGAATAAAATGCATGAATCGCTATTAAGGCTCGGATACAGAAATACAGAATCATAAAACTTAGTGAAAATTCCTAATTAGGCAAATCTAGAAAAAAATGTAAGAGTCAATTATCATAGAGAGTATTGACAGCATCCCGACCGATGGAAAATAGGAGCAAATGGACAGAGTATCTGCATGTGCCTAACAGCATGTGCCCATAGGAAATAAATGAAAGAGCCCCACCAGCAACAAAAACCAAATCTCAAAACCCAGAGGGTTTTATACACAATTCATGCAAGCTATTAATAAATTATGCCAATTCGGCATGGTATGATCGTGGTTAGGATTGCATTGGCAAATCAGAAACAGCAATGTAATTTTCTAAATCTTTAGTTCTAACCCATTTCTTAAGGTAAGAGAAATCTTCCACCTGCTCCCTCAGCAACTACACTCCAGAGACGTACAACACAAAATGAAACATTTCTTAAACAATGGCTCATAGACTTAACACACCTGCAACGGAACTTCCAGGGGAGGTCCTTGAAAATCATACCTTGAGTACAGAATGGAAGCTTCATTCACAATACACAGTTCCCAACACAATTGCATATCTTTTAATCTTAGAAAACATTCACTTGGTGCTCCACAGAAGCAAAGGGAGAAACGTCTTGCAGCTATGCAGAACACCAAAAACTGTGTCCATTTTAAAATAAAGGGTGTCCTACACAAAAAAGTGGCATGACATACCTAATCAAATCTAATTCTACCAAGTCGGAATTTCAATACTGAGCATTTTGACCCTGATAAATATCAGCAATTTTGACCTGCTGATATTTATCAGAAAACTCATATTAAGATATGTGAGATAACACCGAGTATGACACATATACCAATTAACTGTGCCACTTGTACTGAGGGCCTGTGTCTTGTGCAGAATTCTCTTTCTGGATGTGCACCTTTGTACATCTCCAACCTGCTTACACCCTAGTGGCCTACAAGATATCTATGGTTGCTGACCCAAATAAAATGCAAGCCTATTGTATGGAAAACAAATATTGTGGGGCAGAACTTTCATATGTATGACTCTTCCCATTGGAGCTCACTCCCTCTCATCCCCAAATCAGGCTACCATTTGTGGAAGCAAAGATGCATATGTCCCTTAATGCCTTTGAATTTCATCGAAGCAGACTGCCCTATAGGACTTCACAGCTGAAGACATGTGATGTCACTTGAGGATTAACCATGAGCGGTGAAATCCGCTCTGTTCATGGAGTTTGCGGAGTTTTCCGCACTCCGCGCTCTGCGGAGAGGAGTTTTTTTCCTCGCTCTTCAACGTCAAGTTGGCGAGCGAGGAAAATCCACCTCCCGTGAGATTATTCCTCGCTCGTGCTCCCCAAGGTCTAGTTGGTGAGCGAGGAAAATCAACCTCCTGGCGATATTTCTCAACGCGGGTGGTCAGATTTCTCAATGCGGGTGGTCGTGGCAGGTGCGACCACTCGCATTGAGAAACCTTCCATTCGCATTGAGAAAGCAGCTGCTCGAGTATAAAATCTATTCGAGCAGCAGAAAGGAAGCTGCGCCCTATTTTGCTGCACATGGTGCCGTTCACGATGATTTTACAGTGCGGGACAGACACCCGGTGCTCAAAATCACAGCAAATCCCATAGACCTTAATGCACTCTGCTGCTCGTGGAACTCAGCGTAACGCTGTAGAGTTTTTGTCACTTTGCAGAGTTCCGCGTTAGCGGAACTACACAAACTCCACCCAGGCCTATTGAGGATTCACTGCTCCCCTCTGAACTCCTCGTTATTGTCTTCTGTTGTCTTGCCGGGTGCTTTGGAGTGGCCACCAACAATTGGTAGTGCTATATAAACAAATTAGAAATAATTGTCATAAAATAAATCTTTTATATGTTTGTAAAATTGACTCTTGAGGGCTCGAGGCTACTGCTCAAAAGAAAGCACTTTGCAAAAAATAGATAAATGAATATGGAGTTCACTGAAGTGGTAAAAATTATCTAATCTACATTTAAACATCCATATCCTGATTTTTATTCCAGTTCACAACACAAAAAGACAGAAGTTGCTAGTTAAATGGCAGAAAACTGCATGTAATCTTTTTTTTTTATCTACCACATTGCCTTGAAATAAATAAATACTCAGATTTGTAGAGCGCGGCTAATCAACCATGAGGGTCTCTAGGCACTGTTTCTAGTATTCAGGGACTCAATATAAAAGTTCAGCAAACAATAAGGTAAAGGTACACCTTTACTCCCATGACTACGTGTTGGAGTCAAAGGGAGCCTTGAATGTTGAAAATTAATACATTTTGCAGCAGGATCTGTGGATCCAGCACCTGGATTCATGAATCCTAAGGAGGCCCTCCAATGTGGATTTTAGGATCCCATTTGAGATCCTTGGATCCCCCAAAAAATATAAAAAAATAAGAAAAAGACAGAAGGATCTAGTCATAGACCATGCCATGCAGCCAACTGCCTATGCCCAGGCCATGCGCTATCGAGTCGGCCTCCAAGGGGCTAGTCATGTCCGTACAGTCCTCCATCACTGTGTGCAAGTTTCATAGGCCCAAGGGGACCGTATCTGGAGGTACTAGCACTGCCAGCTTAGTACACCAATACCGGGTGCAAGCTTGACAGGCCCAAGGCGATAGCTCCAAAGGCGCCAGAACCACCCGCCTAGTGCACCACCACAGGTTGCAAGTCCAATAGGCCTGGCTTCGGAAGAGCCAGTCCCACCTGCCTAGTACACCACCACCAGATGCAAGCTTTACAGCCCTGAGGAGTCTAGCTGCAAAGTGCCAATACAACTCACCTGGTACACCAAAACCAGGTGCAATCTTCACTAATCACAAAGGACCTAGCTGTGGAGAAGCCAGTGCATGCTTCATGGGCTCCATGCGGCTAATACCCGCTTGTCTGGTCAGCTGGCCACCACTGGGTGCAAGATTTATGGGCCCAAGGGGCTGAGATCTGAAGATGTTAATACCTCCCGCTTGGTACATCACCACTGGGTGCAGGCTTCGTGAATTCAAGGGGACTGGCTGCAGAGGCTCTATTATCAGCCACCTGGTACACCACCATCGGGTGCTAGCTTCATTGGCCCCTGGGGCCTGGCTGTGGAGTTGCAAATATCACCTGTCCAGTACATTACCACTGAGTTCAAGATTCAAAGGTTCAAGGGGCCCAGCTGCAGAGGGGCTAGGGTGCGATCTCAAGAGGCCTGGCTGTGGAGTGTGCATCACCACTGGGTGTAAGCTTCAAGAGGCTCTAGTCCCGCCCAATGGCTACACCACCATCGTAAGCTTACAGGACCCTTTATGAACCCAGCTGAATAGATGCTTGTACCGCCGGCCCTGTACACCACCACTAGGTGGAAGCTTCACGGTGGCTGTGGATGCACTAGTACCACTCGGTTGGTCCACCAACACCAGGCGCAAGCTCCACAGAGCCTAGGGGCCAAGAACTGGAGGGCCTAGTACCACTCACCTAGTACACCACCTCCAGTTGCAATCTTCTTGGGCACAAGAAGCCCTGCTACGGTGGTGCTAGTACTTCTTGCCCAGTACACCACCACCGGATGCAAGCTTCACGGACTCAAGGGGCCCAGCTGCAGAGGGTATAATACCAAATCTTCAATTGTTCAGTAGAGGATTTCTATAATCCTTTTTGAAGCACCAGGAGGTTCCAAGGATGAATGGTGAATGAACCACTGGTGTATTGTTTTGAAAATTTGAATCAGTCTGGATGGCATGCTCTCCAAGGATAACTCTTCCTTTTCAGAATTTTAAGGGACTCGGGTAGCATCTCATTATTTCACTTAGGATGAAATTATGAGAGCCTTCGGAAAACTGTCTGTGGAGTAATCAGAAACAGCAAATGGATTACATGGTTTAATTTGTAGGCTATTAGCTGTATGTCAATCAGACAAAATCCGACCAATTAGTAATAAGTATTTGTATGGCAGAAGAATGCCTAAATTCTTGAACTACCAAGGGTAACCTCCTTGAGCTACCCATATGCTAAAGGCCTACTCATTCAACTTCTTCTCTTTCAGTTGAAACAGAAAGTGCTGGAAATTAGATGCTGGGGTTTTGAAAAGTAGGACTAGAAGGCAAGAAGAATTTGTACAGTTGGCCTGGATGTCAGAACCAAACCTATTATCTTTAAGGTGCTAAAAGACAGCTTGTGCTGCCTCTCCTATAATCCACCTGAGGACGACTAGGACGACTAGGAAAAGCAATATTGAAGGAAAGCAAAATTACAGCCTGTTAAACCAAGAAAGGTACACAGTAGTCACAAATATGAACCTTTGCAATATTTCTAATGCAAAATGTCAAAAGAAGGAAATTGTCCAAAGAGGCAAAAGGGTCTAAGCAGAGCCTACTAAACTATTTGACATTGATCTGTTAGGAACAATGCTTTGAGATGAAGTTAGAATGCACTGATAAGGAGAACTCTAGGATTAGCTCATCCTCTTTCTAATTTTTCCTTTTTTAATGATAGGGGCAGAAACAGAGAAGAGATATCATTCCAACCATATGTTCTGCATCCCTCATGCAAAGACTGAGGCAGTCTGTCCCATCTTTGTGGTACCCCTAGCATATGGTCACCCAATTGTCTGTCTTTATCATGACTGCTTGACCTAGAACCTATCATAAGAAAGCATGGAGGTCTTCTGGATTGACAAGCCCACCAATTTATGGAGTGGGTTCACTTCTCTGGAACTCACTCCCCAGTTTCGATCTTGCCTCTGTAGTGAACTCCCAGGCCCTGGGAATGGCATTGATATTCATGACCTAAAAATTGGATGGGGCAAGGGAGACACAGCTTGCATGTGACTCGTATGTACACAACACACAGCTTTACTTCTTTTATTTTGATTGTGTCTGAAATAGTACTTATACTGCTGGGATGCCAGGACCCAATTGCACAGTACATGCTGTGAAAAAGACTTCAAATGTGGTTGTGCCCAAGGAACTACAACAATTTCTTCTACTAGCAAGCCCTGGATATTCTAAAATCATGCAACTTTGAAATAATTTAAAGTACTTTGAAATACTGTCTTGGCCATGGCATGGATTGCCCCACCAAATCTAGAGTAAGAAAAAAGTGCCCACATTTAATTTAGACCAAAGCCCCGATGAACTGTCAGGCTTGCACAGTTTGTGGTGTGCTTTGTTTGCTGATAATGAGGAAGTGCTGCTGGATGGTTCACCATACCTGCGGCACATACTTCTGGCTCCGCCGAAAAAGTAGGAACTGATATTAGATAATTATTAAGGTAATGAAAATTATTTTCCCTTGCTATAAAGCAAACCTACCACTGGATTTAGTACCTATGGGAATAACTTCATGTTGGAGAATCACCTGAACGGCATAAATAAAAATTGTCAGTGGTGGGATGCAGGGGAATCTCACAGAAAATGTTGATAACTGGCCTTGATTTGTAGATATAGGTAAACGTCATCAGGATCACTGGCACTCAAGAAACCTTTTCACTAGACCAGGGAGATTAGTGCTTCAAGTGCCACCATCTTGAATGGTGAGTATCTATTGAAATCTTTGCGGTCTAGGGTGGGACTGTGTTCACCTGAAGCATTCTAGGGCCAAAATGGAAGCAAATTGATCCTGTAAGCATGCCTGTGTACTGGCAATAGAAGGATGGTCCTTTGGCCAAGGAGAGTTCACTTGCTTGACATCATGGCTGCTTGCTTCACAAATCTTTCTGGCATTAATTTTAGCCAAAAGAACACATCAGGTAGATCTAGTACAGACTTGATAGTTTTCCATTGCTCCTTGAAAAATCAGAGGCCACTAGTCACTGGAACATATTGAAACAGACCACCACAGTGGCAAATGTTTTGACTATCATCGTCCATTGGCCTTAGAAGTGGCGCACAAAATGGGTGAAGAATCTTCTTATCTACAGTATTGTGTTATCTCACTCAACTGCACTCAGTTAAATGCAGCACCATATCAAGTTTCCCTGAATTGTAGCTTCCATTCAAGGGCATAGTGAGACATGACCCGAATCCTGCCAGTCATTGCTGCTGCAGATGATACCAATGGGCAAAGTTTGTTAAATGTAGAACCAGACAGGAATCTGACAAGTTATTAAGCAGAATGCAATCCATTTGGGCAGTCATTATTACTCTAGTTTGAGTGACATAATTGCTGAAAATATTTAAGTCTGGGCCACATACATGATTTAAGAACTAGCTGGAATAGAAAATTTGCAATTGAAAAGAGATGCTTTAGAGCATCTTCAACCTTTCTGGCCACTGAGTAGGACGTCATATATGCTTCAAATGCCATATTGACGACCGCTTTACTGGAGAGGATGGAATCCACCATAACAGATGAGGGATAATTTAAACTGAAGCTTTCTAATGGTTAATGGCGAAATGGGAAGAGAAGGACGGCCGACCTATCCATCTCCTTCCATTTCTTGATAACGATATGCGCAGAGATCGAATGGACCCAAGGAGCAGAGTATCGACAAAGGCAATCATCAGATTCTTGAATGTGTCCTGGATCCTCAAATCTCAGTATTTCTCTGGCAGTGCGCTACCACTACATGCATACTCCATTCTTTGCAAACCCACTCTGTGACACTCTATGCCACTTTATGATGCTATATGCCACTCCACTCTATGACACGCTACTCCACTCTGTGCCACTCTATGCCACTCCACTCTATGACCATCTAAGCTACTCTACAGCACACTACGCCACTTCACTGTAGACAACTATACTCCACTCTACGCCACTCGAGCCTACAACACTCCTCTCCACGTCAGTCCATGCTACTCCACTCTAGGATACCTTACTGCAATCTACACTACAATACTCTACTCCACTCCACTCTACAGCACTACAATCTACCACACTTTACTGCACTCTCCAACACTTTCCTCCACTCTCCACTATGCCACTCGACGCCCCTCCACTCTATACCCCTCCACTCTCTGCACTTCCCTCTATGATACTCTGCTCCACTCTACACCAGTCCTTTCTATGACACTCTGTGCCACTGCACTCCACTCTACAACACTCTACTCCACTCTACACCGCTCTATGCCACTCCACTCTTTGCCATTCTATGCCACTCTGCCACATCTACATCACTACACTCTACGACACTCTATTACATGATAATCCACTTGATGACACTCTACTATACTCTACAACTCTCTCCTCCACTCTATGACACTCCACAACACCCTACACACTCCACTTTATGACACTCCACTCTACCAAACTCTATGCCACTATACGACACTCTATACCACTCTACGCCATTCCACTCTACGACACTCTATTCCACTTTATCCCATTCTACGCCACACCATATCACTTCACTCTATGACACTATACTCTGCTATGCCACTCCACTCCAGTCTACAGCACTTCACTCTATGACACTTTACTCCACTCTACAACACTTTACTCCACTCTATGCTATGCCATTCTATGACCTTCCACTCTATGCCCCTCCACTCTATGACCCTCCACTCTCTGCCACTCCACTCTATGATATTCTACTTCGCTCTATGATACTCTACACCACTCTTACCACTCTACTTCACTCTATGACACTCCACTCTATGATACTCTACTCCCCTCTATACCACTCTATGACACTCTACTCCACTCTATGGTACTCAACTCCAGTCCACTCTATGACACTCAAGTCCACTCCACTTCACAAAACTCTACTCTATGCCCCTCCAGTCTACGTCCTTCCACTCTTCTCCATTCAACTCCACTCTTCTGCACTCTAAGCCACTCTACTCTATTCTACTGTACACCACTCACTGACACTCACTGACACTCTATGACCCTCCACTCTACAAAACTACTCCCTACAACCTTCCACTCTATGATCCTCCACTCTATGACCCTAACCGATGTAGTGCGACACTCTACAACACTCCACTCTACTCTACTCTATGACACTTTACTCTATGATACCCAGCTCTATGCCATGCCACTCTACGCCACTCCATTCTATGACATTCTCATCACTCCACTGTACTACACTTTACTCTACTCTACTCCAGTCTATGCTAGTTCACTCTACTCCACTCTATGCCACACTACTACACACCACTCTACTCCACTCTACACCACACCACTCCACTACACTCTATGACCCTCCACTCTATGACCCTCCACTCCATGGCCCTACACTCTACACTACACCACTCTACTCCACTCCACTCTACAACACTCTACTCCACTCTATACCACTCTACTCTATGCCACTCTACAACACTCCACTCTAATATTCGCTACTCTGCTCCACTCTACAACACCCTACTCCACTCTATGCTACTCCAATCTACTCCACTTTACGCTACCCCACTCTACTCCCACTCTACTCCACTACACTCTATGCACTCTATGATATTCCACAACACTCTACGACATTCTATGATGCTCTATGACACTTCACAACACTCTATGCCATTTTATGACACTCCAAAACACTCCACTCCACTCTTTGCCATTCCATACCACTCTATTCCACTCCACTCCACGCCACTCTCCTCTATGCCATTAACTTTTGACCATGCTGAACAGCAGCCATGCTGGTGTGCAACATGGCTAAAACACATTGGCAAAGCCAATAGCTCCTGCACAGGAGAGACTTCTTGGTTTTGACAATGCTTGTAAAGAACAGGCTGTGGATGAGGTGTGACAACTTTTCTGTAAGTGAGGGCACTGTATTAGCGACTTTGTTAAGTACATTGGTATCATTCTGCCATCTACACCTGCAAAATTATAAAACTGACATCTGCTCGACAAGGAGGATGAAGTGTAACAAGGGAAGGGGGCTTCACCATCTGCCTAGCTGGCTGCTGCACCTGGTGTGTGTATTTTCCTTCGCTCAGCATATGGGATCTACAGCTGCCCAGGCTTATTCCATCCAAACACAAACAGACCATAGTGTGCAAAACGCAGAAACAGCTTTCGTTGCATTGCTTCCAGCAATTGCAAATAAAAATGTGTATATATGTATGTATATATTCACTAGAAAAAACAAAGGTTACAGGGACGTTATAATTTGGCTTGCATTGTACACACAGAAAACCATAGAAATTCAGCAGTTATGGTTACCTGAGCTAACTATAACTTACCCCCAAAAGGCACTGCTTATGACCTCACATATTACATCACTCATGACATCGCTGATGACATCATCCAGTGATTGTGTTTCATAAATTTTTGTGACACTTAAAGATATATAATAAGCTACTGCATAAGTTAAATTATTATTTGTTCTCTACTACTATTAAATAATACTATTTCTAATATATGTCATCTGAGTGGCTGCGTTACTGTATCAGTGTGTGGGTGAGTGTCTTAGTGGCTGTATGGATGTGTGACTGGGTATGTGAGTGGCTGTTTGGATGTGTAAGTGGGTTTCTGTGTGTCTGTATAGGTCTCTCAGTGGGTTTGTGAGTTGCTATATAGGTCTGTCAGTAGGTGTGTGAGTGACTGTATACGTCTGTGAATGGGTGGCTGGGTGTTTTCTTTGGGTCTGTGAGTGGCTGTGTGAATGGTTGTATGGGTGTTTGTGTGGGTCATGAGTAGTTGTATGGGTGTGTTAGTGGTTGTATGGATGTGTGAGTTGTATATCAGTATGTGAGTGGGTATGTAATTGTATCAGTGTGAGACTGGGTATTCTAAATAACTGTGTGGGTGTGTGAGTGGGTGTGTAAGTGGTTATATGAGTGTGTAAGTCAGTGTCTCAGTGGTTGTAAGGGTGTGCGAGTGGTTGTGTGAGTAGGTGTGTGAGTGGTTGTATGAGTATGTGAGTGGGTGTGTAAGTGGATGTGGGTGTGTGAGTACAGGTGTGAATGGTTCTGTGGATGATGTAATCAGTGATGTCATTTGAGATGCTACCATTGATGTCATTTGAGGTGCCATCAATGATGTCACTGACCATGTCATGAGTGATGTAATATGTGAGGGCGTAAGTTATAGTTAGCTCAGGTAACTATAACTGCTGAATTTCTATGGTTTTGTGCATGTACAATCTAAGCCTAACTGTAACGTCCCTGTAACTTGTTTTTTTAGTGAATTTCTAAGTTTTTTTAATTCTATTTACCAACTATAATGTCCCTGTAACATGTGTGTTTTTCAGTGAAATTCAAAGGTTTTTCAGATTCTATTTTCAAAGTATTATGTCCCTATAATGTTTAGTTTTTTAGTGAATTTCTAGGATTTATTTTTAGTACTAAGTATACTACAATTTTTTTCGCTTTTTAATTTTGTAATATTTTTTAAAACTGTAGACTTTTTTTATAAATATACTTTATACACATTTTAAAAGGTACAAATCATGTATGTACTTAATGTAAAATATATAATGTTTTTGTCAATGTAATTGAACAAGTTTTATTTTTTAAATTATTTTTTGATACTGTGGTACCTCCATGGGTCCGAAAACATAGATGGGACTATACGTAGTCTATGGTAATTAAATCTGATTCGTGATCGTAATGAATCCACGAATTATGATTTGCAGATTTGCCTAAAATTGTAAAAAATATTTTAAATATGTGCATCCCTCTACGTTCAATAATGACATCAATGTGAACATATATATAAGTGTATATACGTTACCCTATACCTGTTTTTCAAGAAAGTTACTCATTTTATGAGTTTTTCTAATTTGCGAACCTACTTACTGGAATTGCGAATTCACTCGATGACACACACAAACTTTGCCTTTTGATTGGGAACATCAGGTTCCCACCCATGTGCATGTAAAACCACACCTAAAAACAGGTATTTGTCCAGTGAACTCTGTAGAAACAGAATTCAGAACCAGTGGTGCTCTGTTGTTTGTTCACCTTCAGCTTCATCTTCTGTCCAGGATGAACATCCAGAACCTGTTAAGGATGAGGAGCAAGATTCACCACCTCCAAGAAAACAAAGTAATGCCTGGAAGCATTTACAGTATCTTCAGGGGAAAAGAAGGTTACAGATAAATATGTGCAGTGTAGTATTTGGAACAAGCAGTTATCCAGGGGCACTGCAAAGAAGTATTCACATGGGACAAGTTCCATGTGGAAACAATTAAAAACAATTCATGGAAGGGTCTACAACCGGATGATGTGGTAGTAGGCTGGTACAGCAGGACAGTCCACCTTTACAGCACCCTTAGGAGAACCATCATCAGCTGCAGTCATTACTATACCAGCTCCCTACAAAGAATTAAGTGAGATGGTTACTCACTGTCTTGTCACTGTAAAAATGTATTTTGTGGGTGCATTCTTGGATACAGCGAAGAAGCATTGCTGTTAGATTTTTTGTTTTTTTGCTTCCAGTTGCCACTTAATGATTTGTGAACACTGAAGCCAATTGCTTCCTTGTATTTCCCTTACCCTTTCAGTACCATGTTTACTTTTTGTACAAAAAACAAACAAGAAAAAAATCAAAAACTGTTATAAATTCCTTCTACAAAAAATAGTTCTTTATAGAACCACCATCTGGTCAAAGAGCTAACTCTTTTTGTTTATGTCAGTGACTCTATCGGTGTGAGACTGGATGTGTCAGTGTCTATATCAGTGTTTGCCTTGTTGTGTAAGTGGCTCTATTGATGTGAGTGGGTGTGTTACTGGGTGTATGAGTGTGTGCCTGGGTGTGTCAATGGCTGTATCAGTGTGTGTGCCTGAGTGTGTCATTGGCTATATTGGTGTTTGCTTGGGTGTGCCAGTGTTAGTAACAATGTGTGCCTCGGTGTGCTAGTGTCTCTATTAGTGTGGCTTGGTGTGTCAGTGGCTGTATCAGCATGTGCATGGGTGTTTTAGAGGCTGTATTGGTGTTTGGCTGAATGTCCGAGTGACTGTATTGATATGTGAGAGGATGTGTTATTGGCTGTATGACTGTGTGCATGAATGTATCAATTTCTGTATCGGAGTGTGGCTGGGTGTGTCAGTAGCTGTATCAGTTTGTGTCTGTGTGCCTGTGTGTCTCAGTGTCTAACAATGTGTGCCTAGGTGTGTCAGACACTGTATCAATGTGTGCCTGGGTGTGTCAGTGGTTGTATTCGCGTGTGAGTGACTCTATGAGAGGCTGTATCAGTGTTTGGCTGGGCATATCAGCAGCTGCAGTGCCTGTATTGGTGTGTACATGGGTGTGTGACAGGATATATAAGTGTCTGCCTGGGTGTGTACCCTAAGAATATAATCTTATGAAACAGAGCTGAATAAAGTAAGTAGTAAAATTCATTACTCCAATAGATGATGCCATACATCTGTGTGAAAAGAAAAAAAACACAAATATGAGTTAGTATTAACATTTATAAATTTGCACAATATACTTAAAGTTTTAATGATTCATAACTTCATAATAACAAATTACTACTCATTGCTTATGATGTATGGCTATGTGACATTAAAGATAAGCATTTAATTTACCTTTTTCACTGTTCTCAGGTTCTATATAGTCATACAGCATAACTGATGTACTGTTGAAAGAATCACCATTGAACAGTGGGGAAAAATTATCGTAAAGATTGTAGGAAAAAAAAACTGCATACTATGTCACTGCAATTAAGGAAGAATGTGCATTGCACTCACTACAATTTTTTAAACATTTGTTTTACCTATACTTTCACTACTAATTTGAGAAATCTTATGCTGAAAATGAGAACCTTATTATCAGTACTTCTAATAGATATATAAGGTACACCAGCATATAGTAAGCCCTGTAAAGACATCACCCCTGGTAGGCTGAATGATGTCATAAATACAAATAATAGATCTAGAACAAATACACTATACCACTTTCACAACTGTAATCCTCCTTAGAACTTTGATTGTAGAAACAAAAGATAATAATTGGGTAGCTTAAAAGGCAGTTTTTCTTGAATTTAGGCTTGCTACTATTACATTCTGTCCATCCACTTTTACTTTTTACATATACAGTGTAGTGACCAGATGTAACAGTAACTCCTTCATGAAATATGATAGCCATAGTAGCATATGTTCTTCCAGAAATAGATATTTGTCCTTCTTTGAAATTTGTAATCTCTGTTTACTTCCATTTGTTCTGCATCATTGTAGCATTGAAATAAGATATTTCCCACTTTTTCGGATACATAAAGTTGACACGAGATCTTATCGACAATTTGGGCAGGTATTGTTCTGTGTAGCTTGGTTGAACAATCTGTCAAAAGACACAGTTTTGCAATCTCATAGTGTTAAATAAAGTGATCGCTCTGAATCTATTTCTGTACTTGATGTGAATGAGCAATCTTCACACTGATGATTTCATACGCAAGTAAGTCCAAATAACTCATCAATAATAGGCCTGGGCGGTGAATTCCGCTCTGCTCGCGGAGTTTGCGGAGTTTCCCGCACTCCGCGTTACACGGAGCTCACGGAGTTCCGAAAAACTCCGCTTTGCGGAGCAGAGTTTTTTTCCTCGCTCGCGTTCACCAATGTCAAGTTGGCGAGCGAGGAAAATCCACCTCCCGGCGAGATGTTTCCTCGTCGCGATCGCCAACATCAAGTTGGCGAGCACGAGCGTGGAAAATAAACCTCCCGGCAAGATTTCTCAACGCGGGGGGTCAGGTTTCTCATTGCGAGTGGTCGCCTATGCTCGGGACCGCTCGCGTTGAGAAATTGCCCGTTCGCATTGAGAAAGCTGCCGCTCGAGTAAAAATCTACTCGAGCGGCAGAAAAGGTAAGCTTGCGCTGTGCATAGTGCTGTTCGCAATTATTGCACAGTGCGGACAAGCATCCGGCACTGTGCAATCACCGCGAACGGCATTTTTCTATCGTACTCCGCCGCTCGCGGAGCTCCGCGTAGTGCGACGGAGTTTTTTTGCATTTCGCGTAGCTTCGCATAGTGCAACTCCACGAACTCCGCCCAGGGTTAATAAATACATATTTTTTCTTCTTCTACTTCTCCAAACATTACAATTATAAACTCCTGTGCATCCTGTTGAGTGTACAGATCAACTACATACATCTACAAAGTCTCGAAAGTATGAAGCACAATGTGTTTTAGTACATAAACGTAGCAATAAAACACACAGTGCAGAACATAATCTCTTCTGTGGTTTCTGATCAGTTGCATATTCAAGATAAGGTAATTGAAACAGCACGTTTCGAACAACATTTTCATAGCAGTTGACCCCAGAGGGGTTTGACAACTGGTAACGAAGAATATCTCTCTCATTGTCAATTTTCTTAACTTCTTTCTTCTTTGTCATTTCTTTCTTTCCAACATCACTACACTCCTTTGGAAGCTTTCACTTTTTGCTTTGGACAGATGATGCATTTTTCATGAGTGGGATACTGTCCTAAATGAGGAGCATAAACACTTCTTAAATGATTGTACTCTGTAACACAACTTAGATCAGCAATTGCTGTCATCAAATGCAACCAAATAGAAACCGGACAATGTTCTAACTCTAGATAAGGCTACATATGACATTCCTTCCTTAAAAGCTGTACTCCTAACAATAATCAATGTTGAATCTACACTTAAACCTTGAGATTTATGAATACTTATAGCATATGCCAGAGAAACTGGAAACTGTTTCCATCACACATATAAGTCTTTCACAAGCAAAAAACCCACAATGGACCTTCCAATCTGCTTTACGCTATCAATCTGATCAAATTTAATTACTAGGTACTCTATATCACTCCTGTTAGGAAAGCAAATGAAATCAGTAATTTTACATTGCACCATTAACCAATCCTTCCTCAACATTTACACTTCGATGCAAAATTACTCTACAGTGCTTGCAAACACTTAAACATTTCTCCAATCCTGTAGTTTTTTAAACAGATTTTTCCAATGAATCTAATTTTGTTTGGAATTTTTCATTTAAGAATACTGTGACACCTTGGTGTTCCATTTTGTCTATGGCTGTTGGTTCAAAGTTTCTTTTTTCTCCTATTCCAGCAATTCTTTGTTGAAAGAGGCTTTACTCTGCTAGTGTAGGCATTAGGCACACATTTGGTTTTCATTCTTAAATGAAAGTGAATATTATCTCTTCTGCTGTTTTGTTCATTGAAAACACTATTTAAAAAGGCGACTTTCTGGCAGATGCATTCCCTCTTTAGAAAGGACACCTACTCTAACATCCTTCAAAATATTCCTGTATTCAATGTCAGATGCTTGCCGCATATTCGTAAGTAATTCTTTGTATTGGAAGTTCAACCAAATATTGACATTTCCAAAGCTTCCAAAAGAATTCTGAGTTTCATCGTGGAGCAGTGTTTTGAACACAGGCTGTCCTTTAACAGGTGTAAGCTGCAGTAGATCTCCAAAAACAAACAAGTGTTTTCCTCCAAATAGGACATCATAGTCTGTTTTTGGAAAATGTTGCATTCTTAAATGTGCAAAGACAAGCATTAAGTTTGAGACCATGCTTAACTCATCAGTGATTAAAAGCTTTAACTTTTTTGGCACTCTCGACCCTTGCAGGCAAGCTTCACCAGATAACTTTTGATATTCTACTTTGTTTTCATGCTCCACAAACAGCATCAAAAGCCGATGTAAAGTAATCCCTTTAATATTATGTGCAGCTAATCCAGTGGGTGCTGTTCCTGCACATGATAAATTACACTGTGTAGTCTTCTGTAGGAAATCAGTGAGAACTTGTATTAAAAAGCATTTACCGGTCCCAGCCTGACCACTGTCATACAACAGTATAGGCTTAAATGACATGCATACACACTCTTACTTGTCATGGAGGAATCCATGCTCAACTCTGTCTTTCACCTCCATAAATATTTCTTTTTGTTCGTCATTTAGTTGTACAACTTACTCTTACAAATCAACTGTTTCCTGTCTTGCTACTTGCATTGCAGTCTCCATCTCATTCATTGTAATGGCAGCTTCATTTTCAATTATTGGCTGTCCAAGATAATCTTGTCTTAGAGGGTCTGAACTTTGCCTGCTTTGTGAACTCTCCTTAGCTATTTCAGCAGCAATTATTTCTTCCCGTTCAATTTCATGATGTAACATTTTAAAATAGTTAGGAAATACTAAACACTCAATGCTATCCTTCGCAGCACTGAAAGAGTCTTTGTAGCAGTCAAACTCCCCTAGTAATTCTGATTCAGAACGCCAATGCTTAAAGAGCTGTAGAAGTGCCAAATAGAAAAACTCTCTTTTTTCAGCAGTCTGGCGACTCAGTTTTCTACGATTAATTAGACTGCCTTTGCTATATCGTACCAAGCAACCATCAAAACCAACTACTGCAAATGTACCTTCAGTAGCATTTTCTGTCAAATTGTTTCTAGATCTGTAGTTATGAAGTATTTCATAAAAACATACATTTTCAAGATGAGGACTCCTTTGTGGATAGTATGGGTTCAACATGTTTGTTTTGACATTATCTGAACTTTCTGGGTCAAAATCTTCAAGGTACTGAATTTCAAGAAAAGAGTTCCAGCTTCTCACGTGCATGCTAGGCCTAGACTCACCCAAACAATTCCTCTTGACTTAGAGTATAAACTAGCTGAACTCAACTGATCACAGCATTCATAAAATGTGTGAAAGCATCTTGAAATGGAAGCTGTATAGTTTCTTTGTTAAAGACCTTTCAGCAGAAATATCTTCCCACATACCCTTCATCTCAGTCTTTTATTGTTATGCATGAAGCAACATAACGAGAAACAGCTATGGAGTTGTCTGCCACAAGCTGAATATCCATATTGGCATTACACATTTTCAGAATGACAGGATTGTAGTAGTTGATATATTTTGAAGCTTCTGCTTTCCAGAGGTTGTAGGTGTTTTTGGGTGATTTGTAATTAAACGTATGTCTAACTACAGACAAAAAACTGTTGACTCTTCCTTTGGAAATAACAGGTCTTGGAAATCCAAAGCAACATTCAGTGTAAAATGTTCCATTCACTCTGTACTCCCACCAACAGTTCCACCTCTATGTGATTGAAAGTGCAGAACTTGCTGGTTAAATTTAGGCCTTTTTTAATACTGTCTTTTGGGATGGTATGTGTAACATACTGCTCTATGAAAAAAGTACAGACTCAGCTGTGCCTGTTTCAAATTTTGGTGCCTCTTTAATCCACAACAACATATGAATATGAGGAGCACCTCTTGCTTGGTACTCTTTATGCCAACAGAAATCAGTGACTTCTCCATGAGGTGAATTTTTTTTATTGAAGATGAAGGCGAGCATGGCTTGAAATCTGTGATTAAAATACTTACAAACATTTGCAGGATCCAAAGAGCAAAGTTATCCTGGTGCCTTCTGATTGATGGCCTTAATATTATAGTTTGCTTCTCTCAAAAAGTCATGTAAGTCATCCCATGTATACTCTGCACAACTGAGGGTCACAAACCAAGTTGGTGCACCTAAATTTCATAACATACATTTTAGTTCAACATGACGATGATATCATTATTCATTGGTGTCAGGTCGGCATGCCATCATCTTTATCAAATTGTATTTCAACTTCTCATCTTTTCCATGAATTTTGTTGACAACATTTCTTCGGACATATTTTAAGGAATAACTCCTGTCTTAAGAATATGGCTAACAGAGTACGATAGTCCAGACAAATCACTTTCAAATAACAGAAGGAATTCTTTGACAAAATCTAGGGTCCTCTGAATATATTATGGTTGATCTATACTCAGCTGCCGATATTTGCACTGGGTGGTCATCATACTGTCTGCCAACTCCAGTTGGAAACAGTGGTGGAAAACAGCGAGCTTCTAAACTTTTCTCCCAGACACTCATTGGAGCTCCTTTAGCTTGTTTCACCTGGTACAGTTCAATGGCAGCCCCTATAATTTCTTTTGACTGTAGCGGATGGATACTGTAGTGCTCATAGATTTCTTCAGATTTAGCTCTATCTACTTTTTCAAACTGTGCCTTGAAGGTAACATTTCTTCTTCCATGCAATTTCCTACTATGAGAACATCTACATAATTGTAATACACAACTCTACCTTTAAGGCCTTTCTGTAGCTCAGTCGGTGGTAGTTTCCCTGTCTTTGGTTCGATACAAACTATTGCTTGAAATGGGTTTATAGATTGTATCAATATTGTTTCATAAACATTTAGATGCTAAAGTTTCTTTGGAGTTTGAGCCAACTCTAACTTATTATGTATTGCTCTCACAGGCATTTTGTTATCATCTAAATTGTCATAGTAATACTTACACATGATCTGCAGTGTTGACAAATTGAAACATTCCGCCACAAATTAATACAAAGCAAATTCCAGCCACTTTTCTGTGTTTTCCTGCTCACATTTCAAAAACACATCAGCATTTCATGTTTGACATTTGTAGTGAATGCACCAACAACATATACAAACATAGGTTGGTTCCTCTGCAGAAACCGCTTTGAACTTGACTATTTCTCATGCAAAGTTATCAGTACTAACATCTGTGTTCTCTTCCTCTACACCTGGACATACCAACTCCTCATTTTCCCCAGACTCTCCGTCAGGACCAAAGAAACGGAATTGACTATCAAAATAAATGTTTTCAACCTCTGTTATTGTACCATACAAAAGTGCTGTGTTCAGTTCAGTTCAAATAACTTTATTTCGGCCACCAGGGCCATAAAAGTACAAATTTAAAAAACATGTGCACATATAGAAAACAGCGAAATGACACCTGATAATACAAACAATTTCAGACAACTACAGGGAGGGACACCACCTTCTTTCTAAACATGCACATAGCACCCAGAAATTTGGTAATAGAAATGGCAAAAGCCGGATGTGAGTCTGCCCTGAGAATGCGAAGGGCAGCAGAGTAGTTGTGTCCACCTAGCAGCCTGCATATTGGAGCTAACCCGGTTCTACGGGGAGTGCATAGGCTGGACACACAAAATAAATGTCTGGGACATTCTCTTCTGTAGAATTACAGGCTGGACACACAGTGGCTCCCCCCGGCCCAGTTGGTAGTGAACACTCTCAGTGGTAGGGTACCCACTCGAAACTGGAAATACAGCTTTCTGTCCGATACAACAGACACCTGATCCCAAAAGATCTCAAACCCAAAAGTGGGCTTGAAATCAATAAATCATTGGGTAACTTGGAACAGGCGGCTTTGCAAAATTCATTAGCCGTTACAGACGCCCAATAGTGCTTTTTCAAAAGATCCTTGGCCGATAATTTGGTAGACTCTGGGCACTCCCACATCTCAGGTAGCCCAAGTGAGTAAAGCACCTCCTTAATACGCAGATGCCAGGGAACCTTACTGAAGTGATCAACCTTCGTAACTTCTTTGAGACCTTTAACATAGTGTGCGAGTTCAGGGGTAATCCATGGGCATCAATTAAATACAATATTCGGTTCAACTGTATTTAGCCCAAAAACCCTTTTACACCCAGGTCCATAAAGAGTGGATTCAGTGGAGTGCTGTGACCGAGAGAGGCAAGATTTCTAAAGAATTTGTTTTCGGTTTTGATCAATTCTTCATGATTTGAAAAATCCCACAGTTCCGTACCATATAGTGCAGAGCCCCAAGCTTTGGCCACATACATTTTAAGAACTGGTGAAACAGGTTTAGTGTATGAAGTTGGACACTCCTTAAGTAATGCCCCTGAGGTCTGCTTGAGTTTTATAGCAGCCTTATTAACATGGGAGTAACAGGTCATAGCCCCAGAGAAAATCACTCCAAGATAAATAAAGGAGTCAACCTTCTCCAGGGTAGCTCCCACCAGGACTACACTCCCCTTAAATGACTCATGTTGATTTAATGACATCACTTTAGTTTTAGAAGAGTTTATCTACAGACCACAAGCAAGACAATACTCGGCAAAACAAGTCAAATGTTTCTGAAACCTACTCGGGGCTTTGAAGATCAACAGTGTATCATCTGTAAAGAGGAGAATCTGAGTTTTAGTTTGAGCCAGTGAGGGAACATCCATATCATCCTGGGACAAAAAATGGACAATATCGTTAATGAATAGCGAGAACAGGGTGGGTGCCAGGACGCAACCTTGGCGGACACCTTTACGGACAATTGTAGACAATTGACCCTGGCCCCCCATCTAACACACGCATAATTGTCCTTATGTAGGCAAATTCGTAACAGTAAAATGTGTGGAGGCATTGCCAGGTTAGAAAGGGGTTTCCAAAGGCTAGACCGGGGGACCAAACCAAAGGCCGATTTTAGATTGACAAAGGCAACATAAAGGCTGCCTTTGCCGATCACAACAGTCCTCCAGTAAATCAGCAGAAAGCAAATGGCCTGGTCAATGGTTGAGACCTTCCTGCAAAAGCCAGCTTAAAAAGGGCTAAGAACATCTTTCTCAGTAATCCAAGCCTGGACTTTTGCCAGCACACAGAGGCAAAAGATTTTTTTTAAGACAGTCTATTAAGGTTATTGGTCTATAACTACTTGTTTGTGAGTGAATGTGTAAGTGCCTCTGTCACTGTCTGGCTGGGTGTGTGAGTGGCTCTGTGGTTTTGTAAATAGATATGTGAGTCACAGTGTGGGTTGGACACTGGGTGCCCGATTCACAAAGGTAAACATAGATGTCTGGTCTAAACATAGACCAAACGTCTACGTTTACAACTTTGGGAATTCACAAAGGGCATTTATGAGTACTATCTTTATGTCCCAACCCTAGGCTGAATATAAAGACAGTACTCGTAAATTCCCTTTGTGAACTCCCAAAGTCATAAACTTAGACGTTTAGACCAAACATCTAAGTTTCCCTTTGTCAATTGGGCCCTGGATGTATAACTGGACGTATGGATCCATAAGTGTTTATGTAACTCACTGCAACTTCAAAGTATGACTTACCTTTTAAGCACATAGCACCCTGCTCTGTGGCATATGGCCTACCTACGGCCTGCCTTAGGGGTGATTTATATGTAGTAGAAGGGGGGTTTAAGGCTTGGCAAGCGGTTTTACATGCAAAGTCGGCCTCGCAGTAAAACTGCACACACAGGCTCCGCAGTAGCAGGCCTAAGACATGTTTAAAGGGCTACTTGTCTGGATGGGTAACTAGTAGTGTCTGTTCTTCAGTACACATCTGAATAAGTGTATCAGTCCCTCTGTGGGTGTGTCATTGGAATGTAAGTAACTATGTCCTATATGACTGGCTCTGTTAGTATCTCTATTGGTGTGTATATGTGTATGTAAGTGGCTATATGAATGGCTTACTGGCTGTATTAGCGACTGTTGGGGTATGTAACTGTGTGTGCAACTGGCTCTGTAACAGCTGGATACATAGGTTCTGAGTGGCTATGTGAGTGAATGTGTAAGTACATCTGTCACTGTTGGACTGGGTGTGTGAGTGGCTGTATGTTTTGTAAATAGGTATGTAAGGCACATTATGAGTGGGAGACTGGATGTATAACTGGGTGCATGGGTGTGTAAGTGTACATGTAACTCAGTGAAACTTAACAGCACATGTCGTACCTTTTAAGCACAGAGCACCTTGTCCTACGGGCTACCTACGTCCTACCCTAGGAGTGACTTATATGTAAAAAAAAGAGGAGTTTAAGGCTTGGCAAGGGGTTTTACATGCCAGATTGGCCTGGCAGTAAAACTGCACACACAGGCTCTGCAGTAGCAGGCCTGAGACATGTTTGAGAGGGCTACTTGTGTGGATGAGTGTCTAGGAGTGTCAGTACTTGAGTACATATCTGAGTGAGTGTATCAGACCCTCTGTGGGTGTGTCACTGGTTGTGTAAGTAACTATGTCACTATATGACTGGCTCTATTTGTAACTCTATGGGTCGGTAAATGTGTACATAAGTGGCTGTATGGATTGCTTACTGGCTGTGTTAGTGAGTGATGGGGTATGTAACTGTGAGTGCACTTGGCTCTGTTACTACTAGACGCATAAGTGTTGTGCAGATGTGTGACTGGATGTGTAAGTGCCCCTGTCGCCCTCTCACTGGATGTGTAAGTGCCCCTGTCGCCCTCTCACTGGATGTGTGAGTGGCTCTATGGTTTTGTTAATAGGTATGACAATACCTGTATGGGTAGGCGACTAGGCGTTTAACTGGATGTATGACTGTGTACGTCTGTCTGCAACGGAGTGATTGTTGGATACATGAAAGGCTGTATATGTATCTGATTGAATCTGACACTGCCTGCATGGGGTTGTGAATCAATATGTAAATGCATCTTTAGGTGAATAAATGGATGTGTGAATGGTTTTATTAGTGTGTTTCTCAGTGCATCAGTTATTCTCTGGCTACATCACTTTTGGGTTCATAAGCGCTTTTCTGAGATTGGGTCTGGGTATATAACTGCAGTGGTTATGCAGTGTTTAACAGGCCGTGTAAGTCTTTCACTTCGGATGAATAAATGCATTTATGACTTAGTGCATGGATGAGTGACATGGTTGTGCCAGTACTTGAATACATATCTGAGTGAGTGTATGAGTGCCTCTGTGGGTGTGCCACTGGATATGCAACTAACTATGTCAGTGTGTGACTAGCAGTCTAAATGTCTCAATGGGTCTATAAATGGGTATGTAAGTGCCTCTATGGATTGCTTACTGGCTGTGTGAGTGAGTCTGGGGGTATGCAACTGTGTGTGCAAGTGGCTTTGTTTGTGCTGGATAAATAAGTGCTGTGCAGATGTGTGACTGAATGTGTAAGTGCCTCTGTCACCCTCTGATTGCATTTGTGATTGGCTCTATGGTTTTGTAAATAAATATGTCAGTGCCTGTACGGGTGGGCGACTAGGTGTATAGCTCAGATTATGACTGTGTACATCTGTCTGAATCAGATTGATTGTTGGATACATGAATGTTTATATCTGTGTTTCCTGTGATAAAGGATCTGACTTTGACTGGGCAATGATCAATTCCTGCCTCTCAAAGGTTTTCAACTGGCTGAGGGTTAATCAGCTAAAGTGTAATCCGGACAAGACGGAAGTTATCTTCTTTGGTAAACCAGAAGCACCCAACTGGATTTCCTGGTGGCCCAAGGATCTGCCGCCCCCGCCCGCTGAGAAAGAGAAAGTAAAAAACCTGGGTATAATTATAGACAAAACATTGTTGATGCGTTCACAGATCCAAAAGCTAACTGGTGCTTGCTTCGGTACTCTCCGAATGCTAAACGTTTTTTGCCGCTTCTACCGTTGGAGAGCAGAAGGATTGTGGTGCAGGCTCTTGTAACATCAAAGGTTGATTATGTCAACTGCCTGTACCTTGGTCTTTCCAAATCCTTGACCCAGCGTTTACAAGTGGTGCAAAACGCTGCGGCCAGAGCCATCGTGAGACCAAGACCTAGAGCTAGTATGACCCCGATTCTCAAATCCTTACTCTGGCTCCGCATTAAAGAGCGGATTGACTTGAAGGCTTTGACCATCTTTTTCAAAGCCTTCCACAAGGTTGGAGCTGGGTACTTAACTAAACGAGTCAATCATTACTCTACTTCCAGACCCCTGCGTTCTTCTAACACAAACCTGGCTATCGTGTCCAAAACACGTCTTGCACGTACTGGTGGTAGATCTTTCGGCTTTCTGGGTGCTAGACTTTGGAATAGCCTTCCTGAGACTTTGAGGCTTAACACCAACTTACTTTCCTTTAGGAAGAATCTAAAAACATGGCTTTTTAATTAATAACTGGCCTAGTCCACTCTTGTTCCTTCCTCTGTCCATGCACCAGGACACTCTTGCTTGAGTAGCTGTGCGCTTTATCAAATGCCGTTTTTCATTTCATTTCATTTCAGTGATTCTGACAGTGCCTGCATAGGAGTGAGCATGACTATGAAAGTACATCTATAGGTGAGTAAATGGGTGTGTGAATTCTTTCATTTCTGTCTTTCTCGGTATGTTAGTTACTGTCTGGCTACATCTGTTCTGGGTTAATAAGTGTTTTTTTAAGACTGTAACTGAGTGTATCAGTGCTTGCCTGTCTCTGTGACTGGGTACATATATATATACTTGTTAGACTTGGCATCTTTTGGCGTGTTTCCCCTGACTTTTTGCTTTCTGACCTCCCGATTTTGACTCTGTTTTTGCTGGCTTAGTGTCTCTGCGCACTTTCTCACTGCTGATCAGTGTTAAAGTGCAAGTGCTCCTGTTTTAAATTGTGTTATGGATTGGTGTTTCCATGATTGGCATATTTGAATTACTTGTCAGTCCCTGGTAAAGTGCACTGAGTGTGTCAGGGCCTGTAAATCAAATGCTGTTAGTGGGCTGCAGCACTGGATTGTTCCACCCACACAAGCAGCCTGTAAAGGTAACTCTGGCCTGCCATTGCAGAGCCTGTGTGCAGTCTGGGACTGCCATGTCGACTTGGCAAGTGTACCCACTTGCCAGGCCCTAACCTTCCCTTTTCTTACATGTCAGTCACCCCTAAGGTAGGCGTAAGGTACCCCTGTGGGCAGGGTGCAGTGTATGTGAAAGGTAGTACATGCCCTGGTGTGTGTGGTATGTCCTGATAGTGAATTACTGCCAATGTTGTTTTTCACTATTGCAAGGCTACCTGTTACCATAGGGCAGAATGGGGAGTTTGTTTATAACATCTTATAAACCTAACTACCCCTGGGAACAAGAAAGAAAAATAAAGTTTAGTATGCCTGAACTCAGAATCTAAAGATGCATCTTTTAGTGAAGGTGATTTTTACATTCTGTGTTTGAAAATACCACTTTTAGAAAGTAGGTATTTTCTTGCTCAGCCATCCAGTAGGCCTCTGCTGGGTTTGTGGATTGACTGTCTGGGTTTTGGATGACAGGGGCTGGAGAGGAGCAGTGGCTCCAGAGAGTCTAGATGGGTCAGGGAAGGGCTGAATAGACCTGGGCTGCCTTTAGAGTAGGGGAAGGAGATTTCCTTTCACCTGAATGGGCCTGGTCTGCCTCTGACAATGCTGTCTCCACCTCCTGCCAGGAAGCTGCACCAGAGAGGACAGAACTGGTTCTGGCTGGGCACAGACACTCTCTGCCTGAGAGGACAAAGGATTTTGGGCTATAAAAAGTGGGGCCCAAACCCCTAAACTTTCGAACTCACTGGAATAAAGGAACCTGCCAAGAAGAAGAGCTGGAAGAGCTGCCGGGAGGAGTACTGCCCCTTTGCTGTGTTGTTGCTTTGTTGGGTTGGCCTGCAGTTGCTGCTTCTGCCTTGGGCAGTGAAAGGACTGGACTGAACTTTCTTTACTTGTGCTGAGTATCTCCAAGGGCCTGATATCGAGCTGGCCTCCTGTTCTGAAGTCTCAGGGACTGCAAAGACTTCACCAACCTCTGGGCACCGCTTCTGGAACCGCTGTTTCAGTTGCCACAGAGAAGGGAACCGCAACCGACTCCGTCACCGACTCCGTGTCCTGATGGCACCGCAGACCTCACCGTCCGCATCTCGCACTGCAACCCTGGTCTCACAGACGACGATGACCGCCACTGCCACCACCGAGCCGCTGCTTGCACCGTGACCTGTGGGCACCGCAGTCCACACCGCCTCGCTTAACTTCGCCATCCTGGTCTCACCAACGCTGTCGCTGCTGCTGACTCAACACCCGTGACCGCATCGTGGTTGGGGGCACCGCTCGTAAAGTTTCACAATGCATTGCCTCGTCCCACACAGCCGTCTTGGCCGTCCGACGCCACATCCCGCACACAGACTCTGTCGCCTGCACCGCAACCTGCCAGCACTGCATCGAGCACCGTCTCGCCCTGCACCGTAAGCCTTGGTCTTACCGCCGCCGTCTGGACGATCGTCACCGAGCCGCTACCTGCACCGCATCGAGAGGACACCGCGCCCTGCACCGCTTCCATTTTGCAATGCAACCGCGACGGTTACCACGACCGGCCCGCACCCCCAGGTAAGCCGCAACGAGAAAGGTACTGTTACAGAGTCTGTTCATGCTTTTGCTGGCCCATATCGAAGCGGTCGGCTGGAACAGTTAGACTCTGTTGTTTTCAGCATCGCGGTAGCCCCAGACGGAGCTGCCGACTCGTACGAACTGTGTTTTTGAGGTATTTCTGCAGTTTAGAAGACATCTAGCAAAGTATCTATTTTTCAGGTACTGTATTGTGGATTCTTGATCGTTTTTGGTCTTGTTTTGAGTATATAAAAATATTGAATATTTTTCTAAACTGCTGTGGTGTCCTTTTGTAGTGCTTACACTGTATTACTGTTGGTTATGTGCAAATGCTTTACACACTGCCTCTAAGATAAGCCTGACTGCTCGTGCCAAGCTACCAAGGGGGTGAGCAGGGGTTATTTTAGGAGTGTAACTCCCTTATCCTGACTAGAAGGAAGGGTCCCTACTTGGACAAAGGTGCAAACCCTTGCCAACTAGAGACCCCCATTTCTAACAATACTATTACATTATCTACTATAATCAATCACCCACATCTTCTTCCAAACACATGCTTTCACAGTACCTTCATAAAATACCTCTATTTTCTCTTTAGACATTTTACTACCTCCACTGCTACTCATTATGTCTTTCCTTATCATCATCTACCTTCCCTTATATTTTTCTTTTTATTGTTGTGTGCAACCTACACACCTTCTTTCACCTTATATACACTCATAACTTACTCTATACATATGCTTTTTAAAATGAGCACCCTTACTGACATACTTGTGAAATTTCTTTGCTGCTCTCCAATCTATTTCTTAGTGTCACTTAAAATCACTTCTCAGTGAAAATTTCAAGCCAGCAGTTCAAGAATAGTATACCACTCTTGGTACAGAAGAATTAATAATGGCAACCCTCCCACTCGCCTCTTAACAAACTGTAACCTTCCTTCCGTATTTATTTTTTGCTATAGCACTTTTGAGTGGTCACTCTTTATTAAACCATTATTAGACTCCTGGCAAGAAGCCCAATTTGGTAATGCTGTTGGTCAGATTCACAGATCCTCCACAGCTCTCAGCGCGGCCCCCCCATGGAAAATCACAGTGGATCCATGAGTCCACATTGAAGCTCATACATGCATTTATCATTGTACTGTTTATGCTTTGTATGTACATTTCACTTTCTAAGAAACTAGTGATTATGAAGGCAAACAGTCCAGATTAAACAGTGTGTTTACACCATTCTCCTTTTATGTGTTGCAGTACAGTCTTTTTATTTCCCAACCCCCCCAAACTCTTTTAGCTCCATTTCCATAGTAACCATGTTTAGAACACTCCCTGCCGGCAGCAGTTCAAAAGTTTACAACCCTTTCTGTGAGCAACATACTACCTTCAAGTTGAACTGTAGCAGGTGTGGTTGAATGATTGGAAAAATAGCATATCCCAAACAGCATAGTTTTTTTTTCCAAAGCCATTCACAGAAGTAATTAGTTTTTTCTCAAAATCACTACCTACTTTAGCTACCTGCATATTAACAGCATCCAATCAAATATGTTCTTTTTTCATTAAGGGACTATCCTCCATTGTGACTGCCTTTCATTTTGAAAACTGTCTCATTCAGCTACAGCCTTCTCCTGTGTGCTCCTCCAGTTTGCCTCCAAAATTGTTAAAGTGTGGATTGCGGGCCACAGTTTTGTGTTTTGGGCCATAGAGAGTGCTAGAAAGAGTGACATTGACAGGGACTTGAGTTTACCTAATGTATACATTATTTGGCCAGAGAGGATTAAAGTAGCATCCATTACTACCTTTGGTTAGAAGCATTGTGCATTGTCAACCTCATGATTGTGCATTGTGGAGCTAATGACCTAGGCACTATTACTGGGGTTGGACTTGATTTCCTAATGAAGAATACCTTTGGTAAATTAATGGCACTTTTCCCAAACACTGCCTTGGTGTTTTTCATCATTTGCCAAAGGCAAAATTGGAAGTGGCCATACACATTCTGTTCACAGATAGACAAATCCAGGAAACATGTTCATAAAACTGTTTCTGCATTCCTCAGAGACCACAACATGGGCTCTACATATAACATCAATTTACACTTTGACATGGATGGTTTATCAAGAAATGATGGAGTTCATTTCACTAAGAAAGGCAACAGAGGTGTTCCTCAACAACTTGAAAGACTGCATTCTCTTTAATGTGTAGTTATCATCTGAACACCATAAACACAAAGGCTCTTTTTAGAGTCACCATTTTTCCTAAACACTGGCTCAACTTTTTATTTTTATTTTTACTCCACTCCACGGTTCCGTTGTGGATCCACAAAACCAAAAGAACACACTCAGTACAAAGCAGTACATTTAGCAATTGCTTATATCGGTTTGTGAGTGGATTTATGACTTTGTGTGTGGATCTGTGAGTGTGTGTGTGAGTGCCTGATTAAGTCTATGAGTGAGTGTATGAGTGTCTCTGTGGATCTGTGAGTGGGTGTGTGGGTCTGTGAGTGCCTGTGTGGGTCTGTAAGTAGGTTTGTGGCAGCCTATATGGGACTGTGAGTGCGTGCATTCACAGGTCTGTTTGTGGGTGTGCAAGTGCCTGTGAAAGTCTGTAAGTGTGTGTAAGTTGATGCATGGGTCTGTGAGTGGGTATATGAGTGCCTAAACAGGTTTTAGAGTGGGTGTGGGAGTACCTGCATGGATCTGTTAGTGGGTCTCTGAGTGCCTGTGTGGGTGTGTGAATAGATTTGTTAGTGCCTGAATAGATAGCTGACTGGATGTATGAGTGTCTGTGTGATTCTGTAAGTGGGTGTGAAAGTGCCTGTATGTGTCTATGAGTGGGTGTGTGAGTGAGTCTCTGAGTGGGTAGATAAGTCAATGAAACCATGGTTTGGTGAGACGCACATACTTTACCACTAGCTAACAGTGGTAAACTGCTCAGATTCCTACAGCGAACTGGGTGTCTCAGTATGTTGCTGGGTGTGTTAGTGACTGTATGGGTGTCTAAATGGGTATGTAAGTGACTGTATGGATTGGTAACTGACCGTGTTAGTGGGTGTTTGGCTGTATAACTGTGTGTGGTAGTGGCTCGGTTAGTGGTGGATACATAAATGTTGTTGTCATGTGTTTCCTGCATGCCTTGTTGTGGTTTTCCCTATGTTAGCCTAAGTGTGCACATTAAGGCCATATTTTCTTTTGCACACGTTGCTATGTAGACACCTTTGCTTTGTGCCACATTGTACTTTCACACGAAACCTGCATATGTTTTTGCATTCTTTTATTTCTTGGGATTTAGTCTGGACATGGTAGACAAGGTCAAACAACAGTGCCCCTTGTTATTCTCTCTGGTCAGAAACTAGCACCTAGCATAACACGAGAACACAGCAGCTGTTTGTGAGCACACACATTTATTCATATAACTGAGTACAAGAGTGAGAGAAAACACACTGAGCAAGGGTACTGAGACGAGTTTGCTGCATTAGCTGAGATGTAGAGCGTCCATCTGTGTATGCTAAGGTATGGGGTCCACCACTAATCCCAGAGATCTTTTATATATAGATATTTAGCTTCAGTAGAAGTTGGGGGGGCTAGGCTAAATGTGTCCTATATCATGACAGTGCTTTTATAGTATATGGTTCATTAGCCATCCTAATGGTATTTTTTGTATGCATTTGTTTTGTAATTGTGGCATGAATACTGCATTTTAGAGCATGATAGTTTAAATAAATATTCTAAACTTCCTTCGTGTCTCTTGCTTATATTATTGTGGATGAGTGCGAGTGAGAAATCAAAAGGGTGTGTCCTGTTACCATGATCCCTGAGAGGACCAAGAGTGTTGTGTTCTGGGGTGCCAACTCACTTGCTTCTCTGGAAAGGTTAGGAGGGCAAGTGAGGCACTACAGCTAGTTGGACTTGGGCTGATAGGTACTGAGGTAGTATGGTGACTCAGTCCCTACATGCCGATGTTCTATAGTCCCAAGCATAGTTCTGTTCCTGAGCAGAATCATCCCTGCAACACTGTGTGGGTGTGTGAGTGGATGTATAAATGCCTCTGTCGCTGTTTTACTGGGTGTGTGAGTGTTTGTATGGTTTTGTAAATAGGTATGTGAGTTGCTGCATGGGTGGGTGACTGGGTGAAAAACTGGATGTATACGTGCGTGTGTAACTGACTCTCTGAGTGCTGGGTACATGAATGGCTGTATAGGTGTGTGAGTGGGTGTGACAGTGCCTGTATGGATGTGTGAATGACTATGTAAGTGGATGTATAGGTGAGTAAATGGGTATGTAAATGGTTTTATGTGTGTGTGACCAAGTGTGTTAGTCACTCTCTGTCTATATCAGTGGTGGGTACATAAGTGCTTTTGTGAGAGTATAAGTTGGTGTTTAGGGGCCTGCCTGACTGTGTGAGTGTGTGCAAATTGCTTACTATTAAATTACGTACTATAAGCAAGCAACCACATCTAATTTCTAACTCTCATTCATACTGGCTTAATATAATAACTATATTTTCAGTATAGCAATTCCTCTTTCTCCTTTGCTACTTAGTATATTTTTAGCTAATGTTCTCATCTAAGCTCCCTTTTATTTTGCCTTCTACTGTAATGTGTAGAAGCGACACATTTTTCTTTCAGCTTATATACACTCACATTTTATTTAAATTTACTTTTTTGTGCTGCAACTTAATTAACATACCTGTAAAATCTCTTTGCTATTGTCCAACTTTTGTTATAAGATTTGTTAACAACTGTTCCCCACTGTAAATCTCAAGTCAGAACTATGGCAATCCTCTTCCACTCTCAGTAAAAAAGTACCTAAAATGGCTACTCTTCCCCATGTGTTCTTACTCATACTCCTATACTTAGCCAATCACAGACTTTCCTCCATCTTTTATTTTTGTTATACCACTTCTATAGAGTCACTATTTTTTAACCCTTTAAATGTTTCCTGGAAAGAACGCCAGTCTACTGTTAATGCTTTTTAATTATATTTCATTTTGTAAAATATTGCCAGTTGCAAGGCTTACACTTCCTACTGAGCTACACTAGTCCGCGCTAGAAAGAGTGGCATTGCCAGGAACCTAGGTTTATCTGTTGTAGACATTACATTGTTTGGCCAGAGAGGGTTAAAGTGACATAAATTGTGGACTTTGGTTAAAAGCTTTGTGGATTGCCAACATCAAGACCTCTTGATTGTGCACTGTGGTGGCAATGACCTAGGTGAAATTACTGGGGTAGCACTTGAAATCCTAATGAAGGATACCTTTGTTAAATTAATGTCACTTTTCCCACATACTCTCTTAGAGTTATCCAATATTTGCCAAAGACAAAAGTGGCAGTGGTCAACCCAATTTTATCCACAGATGCAGAAACCCAGGAAACATGTAAATAATACTGTTTCTGCATTCCTCCGAGACCACAACATGGGCACAAAATTTACACTTCGTATGGAGAGAATATATATATCGAAAAGACAGAGTCTATTTACCAGACGGAGGCAACAGGGTGTTCCTCAACAACTCAAAAGACTTCATCCTGTGCTATGTGAAATTATCATCTACACATCATAAACACAAAGGTTCTTGAGGTATGTGTAAGTGGGAGTGGCTGTATGGGTCTGTGAGTGGCTGTGTGAGTGCTGTATAGGTCTGTTACTGGGTGTGTGAGTGGTTTTTTTGGGCAGGCGTGTGAGTGGCTGTGTGGGTTGTTGAGTGGGTGTCTAAGTGCCTGTATGGGTTGGTGAGTGGGTATCTGACTGGCTGTATGGATGGTTGAGTGGTTGCATGAGTGGCTGTATGGCTCTGTGAGTGGGTGTAGGAGTGGCTGTATGGGTCTATGAGTGAGTGCAAGAGAGGCTGCTTAGGTGTGTGAGTTCGTGTAAAGTGGTTGCATGAGTCTGTGAGTGGGGATGCGAGTGGCTGTGTGGTTCTGTGAGTAGCTGTGGGTGTGAAACTGTCTGTGTGGGGCTGTGAGTAGCTGAGTGAGTGGCTATGTGGGTATGTGGGTGGGTGGGGGTAAGAGAGCCTATGTGGGTCTGTGAGTGGGTGTGTGAGTGGCTGTATGGCCCAGTGAGTGGGTATCTGAGTGACTGTATGGGTCTTTGAGCGGCTTTGTGAGTAGTGTATGGGTCTGAGTGGGTGTGTGAGTAACTGTATGTGTTGGTGAGTGGGTGTCTGAGTGGCTGAATGGATGGTTGAGTAGGTGTGTGAATGGCTGTAAGGGTGTGTGAATAGGTCTGTGGGTGGGTGGGGATAAGAGAGCTTGTGTGGGTCTGTGAGTGGGTGTGTGAGTGGCTGTATGGGCCAGTGAGTGGGTATCTGAGTGACTGTATGGGTCTTTGAGCGGCTTTGTGAGTAGTGTATGGGTCTGAGTGGGTGTGTGAGTAACTGTATGTGTTGGTGAGTGGGTGTCTGAGTGGCTGCATGGGTTGGTGAGTGGGTGTCTGAGTGGCTGAATAGATGGTTGAGTAGGTGTGTGAGTGGCTGTATGGGTCTGTGAGTAGGTGTGTGAGTACCTGCATGGGTCTGTGAATTGGTCTGTCAGTGCCTGTATGGGTATGTGAGTAGGTGTGTGAGTGCCTGGGTGGGTCTGTGAGTGCATTTGTGTGTCTGTGTTGGTCTGTGAGTAGGTGTGAGAGTATATATGTGAGTCTGTGAGTGACTGTGTGAGTGGCTGTGAGGGTCTCTGAGTGTGTGCAAGACTGCCTGTGTGGGTTTGTCTGTAGCTGTGTGAGTGCCTGAATGGGTCTGTGAATAGGCATTTGAGTGCTTGCATGGTTGTATTAGTGTGTCTATGAATGACTGCATAGGTCTGTGAGTGGGTGTGTAAGTGCCTGCATGGGTCTGTGAGTGGGTCTGTGAGTGCCTGCATGGGTCTGTGAGTGGGTCAGTAAGTGCCTATGTGGGTCTGTGAGTGGGTATGTCAATGCCTGCAAATGTCTGTGAGTGGATATGTGAGTGCCTATGTGGGTCTGTGAGTGGGTTTGTGAGTGCCTGCATAGCTCTGTGAGTAGGTGTGTGAATGCCCATGCATGTCTCTGAGTGGGTGTGTGACTGCCTGTGCAGGTCTGTAAATTGGTGTTAAAGTACCTGTGTGGGTGTCTGAGTATATATGAAAGTGGTTTTTCTTCAAAGTATGTCAAGATTCACGAATCTGTAGTGGATTTACATGGGGGCTTGGGTCACCCGGGTCACTCGCGACCACCTCTCAGCCTTCCATACAAATGACGAGTCAGTCAGACAGTAGAGAATACAAACCAATATATTTATTCAGACACACTCGAGTGGAGCCCAGTCTGCCCAGTCTCTAGGATTGCTGCAGAGGGACTGACATCAGCAAACATGGAGATACATTATGTACAATTCAGAACCAATGAAGGCACGCACAGACTGGAAATTTCCAGGCAGGTGCAGCTACACAAAGAAGTTCAGAAGGATAAGTTTTGATCCTGAGACCGGGCACACACTATCTCCTGCTCAATATCGTTCCGTTCATGCCTACCGCTAGACTAGTGGGAGAAGGCCTCTATGTAGTGGGAAAGGAATGCACTAATAAGAACAGTGTATTCATTAGCAAAGCAAGGCCCAACCTTGAAGAAACTAAACTTACCAAAGCTGCTTTTTCAGGCAGAGAGAGAGATTAGTTTCGATCATGGCATAAAATGGCGGCCAAACATAAAATGGTGCCGCAAATGCTAACTTACGCAGAACAATACATGAGCAACACAGCGAAAACATTTTTATTCTAACAGACCCCCTTTTAGCATGAGCTACCTATTTTCTGTTACTATCAAGAGACGTATAACATTTTATAAGGATAAGAGACATCACAATAAGGAGTTGTTCATATAGTCAGTACTCAAAGATACCTTCATCAATCTGCATCATCTCATCGATATCTTTTTGTAACATAATTGCAGCATTAGTATCATGAACTGATATTTTTTGTTTGGCGGTGAGAACATTGGCACAATAGGTGCAACAAGCTGGAAGACAGTGTATACAGAAGCAACAGGTAAAGAAAATACCGGCAAGTACAGACAAAAAAGTGAGAATCTTCCAACCCCAGGATATTAACGTGGTCAACAACCACCCTGACAGTGTTCAAGTACCTGTTTCTTTGTGTATCTTAGCCGATAGCCTATGTAATTTCTGTATAGCTGAATAAACATTGGGAGCGTTATCAGTTATGTAAACACAACAGCTGCTGCCTATGACGCAACAGGCCCCTCCCCGATCTGCAAGGATAACGTCTAACACCATCCTGTTCTGCAAAGTGACTTATCTCGTAGCCTGGAGCTCAGCAGTGATATTTATCAATATACCAGGCGTTGTATTGATAACCCCTTCAACAACTCTTGTTAACTGACGAACTTGAAGGCTATTAGCCATGGGGCCCCATAAAGGTAGTAGGCCCTTCATAGCATCTCCAAATTGCTGTGCGGTGGTGTCTGTCTGATCTATATCCCTTGTGTCAACAACCCTTTTGGCTCGGGTCAGGAAGGTACTTCTACGTTGCAGCTGATGATTTTTATGATAATTAGACGGGGCAACATATACAGGGGGAAGAAGGAAAGAGTGATAACATGTACCTGACCATCCCCTCGGGAGCCAGACGTGAGCCTGTGACCCACAGACAAAATAGACATTATGGGGCAGAATCAAAGGCGGACTATTTGTCGTATTCAGCTTGGAGGTGAAATTACATTTACTCTCACCCACCATTATCTTCCCGGTACCCTGGACACAAAAACTAGCTGTCGTATTAACCACTGACACAGGTATCGGCTTATCTTCGGTAAGATTTCGACTTCGGAAGGATTGGAAGTACTCAGAGGTGTTAAACAATTGGAAAACAGCCAATTCCATTCTAAACCATGCATTGTCCTTTACTTTATGGTACGTTTTCACACAAGACTTTGAGGATAGTATCCCTAGGGTCCCTTGTCCTGCTGGTCCTATGGGGGTAAACCCTTGTTAGAAGCATACATATTCAATCTCAGTGTGAGAATCAATGGATGTCATATCTAAAGCAGAAAGATGAAATTGGAAGTACACCAGTCGAAACAATTGAAACCAACCCTTGCAGCTGCCAATATATGACACTGGCATGGACAACAAATTGTCGCTCTTATGAGTGACTGAAGGGAGCAACCCACAAACCCAACAATTAGTTGTATTGGAGACATTATGAGCTTGATGCAACATTTGTATAAACACATTGTCTGTTTATGACAACCAATGCGCTTCTTTGTGTGGAGCCAGAGTAACAAAAATGTGCTCAGGAGGAGCGGGTGTTGTACCAACCAAGGAATGTACAGGGAATTTCTCCTCTGAAAGCCAGTATATTCCAAATATTGTTATTAGTGCAATCACAACAATTAATATGCAAACTATTTTACTCTTTGTTAACCAACCCTGTGCTAAACGCGGTGGTGCAAATGGTTGTTCCTCCTCATCAATAGGCTGACCAAATGGATGCATTATGAAGCAAGGAAAAGAGTGAAATAAAATAATAGCAAAGGCAAGTGTTCCCAGTGTCCGTCAGAGCCTCACTGGTACAGGCTCCTATTGTTCATCAAACGTTGGCGCTCTTGAGCACCGGCATTGGAGCTTGCTCTGTCCTAAGCTCACGATGAATCTCATATCGATCAGGATAATGTACCCCCCTCCAAGGGAGCACGTTCGATCTATCCTGTCCAATGTCAGAACAGCGCACCAATCTCACATCACCCTAAACTAACTCCGTTGGTACTGTAGCAAAGTACACCCTAACTTAAACAGTCCATCCCTGACTAATCTAACTTCTCCTTTGGTGCACTATTCCTCAGCCGAGGACGCAAATTGTATCTGGTGACTCCAGGCACAGAGTGATCAACAAACAGCGGCTCCTTAATAGCTCGTATTTCTGGGGGGACCGCTGCATTTAGCACTTCATCATTCTCCACATCCGTTTGCGCCCAGGTTAGTTTAGCATCACTGAAGGGGTACAAACTGAGGCACTGTCTCGCACTCAGTATCCCCAACTCCTTCCTGGACCCACTGGTCATAAGGCAACAGCAGGGGCACTCATTTACAATGAGTGCCATGCACCCAATTCTTTCGGCCAGCGACCTTGACTGCAGTACATGTAGCTAGAAGGACCTGTTCTGGCCCCTTCCAGCGAGGCTCCAAACTCTTCTTCCGCTGAAAGTTGTACACAAGGATCCAATCACCAGGCTGGATATCGTGTCCGGGCCCTTCTTGTTTATCTAGCAGGGTCTCCCGGACCTGTTGGTGCATAGAACGCACAGGTAGTCACTTAACAATGGAAACTCAATATCTGAAAACCTACGAGGGCGCGGGACGCCCAAGACATTTGCCGGACGTCCAAACACGAACTCGTACGGTGACAATGATGTCCTAGAATGTGCTGTTGTTCGACAAAAGAGCTAGTGGTAAAGCATCTGGCCACTGTAAACCTGTAGTTTCCTGAATCTTTGCCAATTTCAGTTTGAGAGTACCATTGTACTTCTCAACCAAACCTGCTGACTGTGAGTGATTTGCAGCATGAAACTTCTGCTTTATGTGCAAACCATCACAAATTAACTGGATGACCTTGGCATTAAAATGACTTCCGTTATCACTCCAGATCAAACGGGGCAAGCCGAAGCGAGGAAAGAACACCTTCAGGAGTACCTTTGTAGTCGTAACGGCTGTATTGTCTTTAGTGGGGTAAGCCTCAGCCCATTTACTGAATGCACAAACAACCACCAACACGTACTTCAAGTTATTGACCCTATCTAACTCATTATAATCCATTTGAAGGACCTCAAAAGGGAAAGTGGGTGGTGCAATATTACCGGGTGGTGTAGGGGTACCTTTCCCAGGATTATGCGTCATGCAGTACTTCACTAAATGTGAAGCGGTTTTTGAAATGTTGTCATTCTGCCATACGGGGACTAACAACTTGCAAATACCCTTAGCAATAATATGGGCTGGGCCATGGGCCATCGTGACTACAGGAAGAACATATGCATCTGGCAACATCCATCTCTGCTTCCCTGGCTTATCAATCCAACATTCCTCATCGTCCAACTGTGCTGTACTTTTCTGCCACATTGCTAATTCCTCTACTGTGGCCTCACTTTGTATCTCCTTCACGTTCTCAAGTGTATCTTCAAACATGGTGACTTCAGGCACCCACCTAGCGGGACCTGCTACAAACATTCTTTTCACTTTAGTCCGGGCTGTTTCCTTAGCTGTCTGATCTGCAAAAGCATTCCCCTTACCTACATCGTCAGTGACTTTCCGGTGGGCGCTAAACTTCACTATTGCCAACTTCTTAGGGGGTGTCAAAGCAGACAAAAGCCTCAATATAAGGTGCCCATGTTATATCTTGGCACCATGTGAAGTAAGAAACCCTCTCTCTGCCCAGAGTCGCCCAAAACTGTGCGCGACTCCAAAGGCGTACTGGCTGTTAGTATAAATATTGACAACCAGTCCCTCACTCAATTCGCAAGCTCGTATTAGGGCAACGAGCTCTGCAGCTTGGCCGACTGATAGGGAACTTGTGATGTCTCAACTACTGTGCGTAGCATAGTAATAGCATATGCAGCAGTTATAGTGCCATCTGGTAATTTAAAGCAAGAGCCAGCAACATATAGTTCCCCTTGATGGACAGATAAGGAAACATCAGTCAAGTCTACCCGTCCTTTCATCTCTTCTTCCGTCCGGAAGACACAATCGTGTATATCAATCTCATCATTCTCAGGAGGGAGGGGTAGTAACGTGGCTGGGTTCAGAGTGGCACATCGTTTGATCGTGATATGTTTGGCAAACAGCGTTAATTCATAACCTGTCAGACGTGCACTGGTGAGGTGCTGTGTCTTTGTCTTGTTCAAAAGAGTATCCACAGCATGGGGTACCATGACTGTGAGGTCAGTATCAAATACGAGTCCAGCCGATTGTCTTATCAAGACAGCCACTGCCGCGACCGCTCTTAGACAGCTCAGGAGGGCTCGTGCGACAGCCTCAAGCACAGCAGAGAAATAAGCACACGGCCATTGCTTATCTCCGAATTTCTGTGTTAAGACAGAAAGCGCGCAACCAGCCATCTCATACACATATAATACAAAGGATTTGGCGTAGTTAGGGGTACCAAGCACTGGAGCCGAACAAAGCGCAGTTTTTAGTTGCTCAAAAGACTGCTGACATTCAGACGTCCAAGGTAAAGGCGATGCACTTCTTTCGTGGTTAGCGCAAGCAGGGGCTTAATTAATAGGGAATAGTTAGGTATCCACTGACGACAGTAGGAAGTGATACCTATAAAAGCACATACTTCTTTCTTGGTTTGTGGAACTGGCATTCCAACAATGGTACTAATACGCTCCGGGGTCAATCTCCTACCCTCCTTCGACAGTAGGTGACCTAAGTAGGTGACCTCCTGTCGACAATACTGAAATTTGGCAAGGGATACTTTATGGCCATGCTGAGCTAAATGCAGCAACATTTTAACCGTACTGTCTCTGCAACCTTGTTCTGTATCTGAAGCGATGAGCAAATCATCGACATACTGAAGCAATACATTACCTGTGGGGAGCGACAAGGAATACAACTGACCTTTCAATACCTGACTATAGATACTCAGACTCTCTGTATAGCCTTGAGGAGCGCCACAGAACCTAAAACTTCTACCAGCTAGGGTGAACCCAAACAGATATCTGCTATCAGGATGAATAGGAATGCTGAAGAACGCATTTTTCAAATCAATGACAGAAAAGAATGTAGCAGAGGAAGGAATCATTGGCAAAAGAGTGGTGATGTCAGGAACCACCGGAAAAAGGGGAATCACTATTTTATTAACTTCGCGCAAATTCATCACAAGACGATAAACATCTGCATGATCATCAGAGGAACCCAAATGTGTCCATTTTAGAATGGGAAGAATAGGGCTATTACAAACATTAGAAGTCATCTCCTCAACCAATCCTTTCTCAATCAAATCCTGCACAATTTGCAGTTGAGCTCGATCATCTCCCTGCGGTATATTATATTGAGGGATGCGAGGTAAAATAGCATTGTCTTTAACTTGGATCAAAACTGGCAATATCTGTAACAGTCCCTCATCTGTGCCACCTGTCACCCACAGAGTGGGCGGCACATCTTTAAACTCAGCAGGAAGGGGCGCATCTTTGGACAGACACTGTTTAGCGCATACTACATCCGGACCCATTGTCATGTAAACACCTGCCGGGGAGCAATAAATCGTAGCATGCAATTTCTTCAACAAGTCCAAACCCATCAAATTTTCTCCACAATTAGAGGTCAACAAAAATGGCGAATCCACGGTGAAAGGACCAATAGTCAACGCAAGAGGTTTTGAAATGGGGCTTACCACCGGTACACCAGAAAAACCTACCAAATCATTATTATGGCCAGACAGAGCAGCCCCAGATACCAAGGAACGAGAAATAGAACTGTTTGTTGCACCTGTATCCACCAAAAACTCCTTAGCCGAGCCATGCAAATACGCAGTAACATACGGACCACATTGATCTACAGGTATCGGAACTGGTCCCTCACTCTGTCCCTGGCTGACCCAGCTGTAAGACATTCCTGTCACCTCATCGGAGTCATAGTCATCATGATAATACTGTCCGCCCCGAGGGTCATCAAAATAGTTATGATCAGAACGGCCCTGCAGGGCCACAGCATTTTGAGCCCTGTCCGTTCCACCAGCTCCGCGACCCCGTCCACGAGAACCTCGTCCTCTCGGGACCGCCACCTTCTGCAAAAGCACAGGACACTCGCTACGCCAGTGTCCCTCCTCTTTACAATACGCACACTGATTTGGCCCTAAGGGCGTAGTATTCGGCTGCCTGCTAGGGCGTGGAAGCTGTCGGGCCAAACCACCATGTCCTCTACCAGTCCCTCTAGAAGCCTGCTGCAACAACACCTTCGTCTTCAAATCCTTATGCTTCTTCTCTGTCCTCTGCTTATCCTCATTTTCCCTATGCTCATAGTACTGTGCCATATTCAAAATAACAGAAGGGGAAGAGGTGGACCAGATGCTTTCAGAAGCCTGCAATCGAGTCGCAATCTCAGGAAGCAGGTTAGAGACAAATCTATTAACAAACAACTTAACGCCTCCCTCAATAGACAGATCCTGCCCACTGTAATCCATGAATATATCTTCAAACCGGGTGAAAAAATCAGACACACTTTCATCTTTCTTTTGTCGACAAGCCGTTAACTTGTCCCAATCAACCTTCCTCGGTGGGATAAGAGAAAGCATATACGTAATGATACGGCCGGGCAAAGCAAGTATCTCTGCTCTAGGCTTTTCACCTGGCTTCCGTTCCAGATCCCATCAATCAATCAATCAATCAATCAATCACAGAATTTGTAAAGCGCACTACTTACCCGCGAGGGTCTCAAGGCGCTAGGGAAAAAGGGGGAGGGGGGTGCTGCTACTGGTCGAACAACCAGGTCTTGAGTAGCCTCCTGAAGGTCAGCAGGTCTTGGGTCTGTCGTAGGCTTAGTGGAAGGGTGTTCCAGGTCTTGGCGGCGAGGTGGGAGAAGGATCTGCCGCCGGTGGTAGTTCTTCGAATGCGAGGGACGGTGGCGAGGGAGAGGTCGGCGGAGCGGAGTTGGCGGTTGGGGACGTAGAAGAGGAGTCGTCTGTTGAGGTAGGCTGGGCCAGTCTTGTGGAGTGCCTTGTGTGCGAGGATGAGGAGTTTGAAGGAGATTCTCCTGTCGACGGGGAGCCAGTGCAGGTTCCTCAGGTGGGGGGTGATGTGGCTGTGGCGAGGTACATCGAGGATCAGGCGTGCGGAGGCGTTTTGCATGCGTTGCAGGCGCTTGATGAGCTTGGCCGGGGCTCCCGCGTAGAGGGCGTTCCCATAGTCAAGTCTGCTACTGACGAGGGCCTGGGTGACTGTTCTTCTTGTGTCTTTCGGGATCCACCTGTAGATCTTGCGAAGCATGCGGAGGGTGTTGAAGCAGGAGGATGAGACTGCGTTGACTTGCTTGGCCATGGAGAGCGTTGAGTAGAGGATGACTCCCAGGTTGCGTGCGTGGTCGGTGGGTGTCGGGGCTGCTCCCAGCGTCGTTGGCCAACAGGAGTCGTCCCAGGCTGAGGGGTTGGAGCCGAGGATGAGGACCTCTGTCTTCTCCGTGTTCAGTTTTAGTCGGCTGATCTTCATCCAATCGGCGACGGCCTTCATTCCTTCATGGAGGTTGGATTTGGCGGCGAGGGGTTCCTTGGTGAGGGAGAGGATCAGTTGGGTGTCGTCGGCGTAGGAGATTATGTTGAGGTTGTGCTGTCTGGCGATGCGTGCGAGCGGGGCCATGTAGATGTTGAACAGTGTTGGGCTGAGGGACGATCCCTGGGGTACGCCGCAGATGATCTCATGCTTTAATTTGGTCCCACGTACCCCCCAACTCTGCAACATGGTCTTGAGTATGCACCTGTCTCCAAATATCAACCGGAACCAGTAAGCCAAAGAACATTTCAATATCGGCAAGCGTCATTACTGTTGAAGAGGCAGCTTCTGTCAATTCTTTATAATATGCAGTAGGATTCTTCCTAGGATCAGGTAACTGAGTCTTAAGAGCCAAAACTTCACTCCTTTTCCATGGAGTAAAAACCCATTGTTCTTGGAAACGAGCCTTCACACCTGGTCTAGTGACAACTCTGTGCTCCATTAACTCTGGTATTTTGGGGTGATATACAGGGTGAACCTCTCGCATCGGAAACTGAGATACCGGGGTGGGGATCTTCTCGAGTAGCCTACCCCGATAAGCGACCAAAGTTGTAACACTACCAAAAACTTGACCAGGCTCCATATTAGTAACGTATACATGATCTTTAATATCATATAAAAGCTGTGGTGCTGCATCGTTGAAACACTGCTCCCAAAGACTAATCAAAGTAGCAGACATATGCTTAAGGGCATGCTGTTGTACAAAGGGCTCATTATCTTTCATCACACTCCACACATCTTCCACACTATAAATGGGATTTCGGGCCCACTGCGCAGCCTGGTTAGCCACTACCTTTTTCTCTGCATCTCCCATCTCAGATCGCACATATGTACCCATGCGCTCTTTAAATTTCGTCCAGTCTCTATCCTCAAATCCACGTACTGGTGTCCCACTACTCAGTAATGTCGTTGGATGGAAGAACACAGTGGGAGTAGCAACGGAAGTAACAGGCACTAGCGTCACAGGTGTAAGAGCTGGCGAAAGGGACGCCGAAACAATATGTGTGGCAGGAGTACTAACAGTCATAGTTGCCACAGACGGTGAGGACAACGAAAGGACAGGAGGTGCCATGGCCACAGCAGTCCGATCGACAGTAACAAAAGCAGAAACATCAGAGACAGAAGAAAGGGGTGGCTGGGACTGTGGGGGACGAGCAGGATAAATCCTCTACGGGGCATATGGAGGTGGGGGTCGAGTATCTAACCATTCTTCCACAAAAGTATCATTTTCTTCTTGGGCCACATAAGATTTATCAATCTGTAATCGAAATCTCCTATCTTCACGTTCAATCCCTATCTCTTGCTTCTCTATATCATGTGCTACAGCTTTCTGAGTCAATGTTTGCATTCTCCCCTTTCAAGCCTCTTTCTCTGCTTTCATTCGCCTCTGTTTAGCCTCCTTTTGCCACGTTCGAAGAGAATCAAACATAGACTTCCTACTTCGATTCGCAAACAATTTTTCCTGTAAAAACCAAATTTTTTGTTCATCAAAAGTGCCCGTCAACGGCCACTGCAACTCGGCATTGTCCCTCGTATATTTGTGCCATAGCATACTAAACATAATATGGCCAAGGCCATGTTTCACATACATATCAAAATTCGGGGTGCCTTCTGGAGGCGCTGGCTGACTTTCTTCCAGTTGAGCATCAGCAGAACAACAACAACAACAAGAAACCAAGAATCAACTAATCCCAGGCATTTTCAAAAGGGACCCAAATTTGTTATGTTGCCTGGCAAAGTATTTGCAAACACTTTTCACCAAAATCGGTCCTCAGACCGTACCAAATACAAACCAAAATGGTACCATATCCACAAAGAACAAAAACAAACTCACCTGATGCATGCAGGTCAAACGAATTTATTCTCCACTACCGACTCTTCGGACCAAACGGTCAGATCCAAGGGTTTTGCCATTCGGGACTCCAGTCGGGATGACCACTGGGCGAGGCACCGTCCGGCAGGACAGAAGGGGCAGCTGCGAGTACAGGAACTCTCTCGTGCAGGGATCCCTGATCCGTCCGTCCGACCCAACGATAGCCTCGACCTCCCCACCGGTCCTCAGGAGAGGATGGGCCACTCGCCCAGTGGAATCCCTGTTCGGGCACCAACTGAAGGAAGTGACCCAATTAGGGTCAACCGGGTCACTCGCGACCACCTCTCAGCCTTCCATACAAATGAAGAGTCGGTCAGACAGTAGAGAATACAAACCAATATATTTATTCAGATACACTTGAGTGGAGCTCAGTCTTCCTAGTCTCTAGGATTGCTGCAGAGGCACTGACATCAGCAAACATGGAGATACATTATGTACAATTCAGAACCAATGAAGGCACGGCCAGACTGGAAATTTCCAGCCAGGTGCAGCTACACAAAGAAGTACAGAAGGATAAGTTTCGATCCTGAGACCGGGCACACACTATCTCAAGGTCGTTCTGTTCGTGCCTACCGCTAGACTAGTGGGAGAAAGCGATACAAAAGGGGATGATGGACGGAACGTTTGAACCAATCAAACACTCACCCCCAGTCAACTGATCTGGGTTTAATCCATCATCATTCTTTAGCTCACTCCACCACCCCAGTTCAGACATGGCCATATGCAAATCAGTCTGACCCTGTGCCTCATGGGAACAGTCCAGCCCGAACTGCCAAGCCATGTCTTCCCTGGACCGGAAACAAGCATCCTAGGACCGGTTTCTGGCATTCCAGCCGTCATCAGCCAGGCTTGCTTGAATCCAGTGGCAAAGTGAGCAAGGGACCCACGTCTGGGCATACCCCCACCAACTTAGGGCGAACAAAGCGATACAAAAGGGGATGATGGACGGAACGTTTGAACCAATCAAACACTCACCCCCAGTCAACTGATCTGGGTTTAATCCATCATCATTCTTTAGCTCACTCCACCACCCCAGTTCAGACATGGCCATATGCAAATCAGTCTGACCCTGTGCCTCATGGGAACAGTCCAGCCCGAACTGCCAAGCCATGTCTTCCCTGGACCGGAAACAAGCATCCTAGGACCGGTTTCTGGCATTCCAGCCGTCATCAGCCAGGCTTGCTTGAATCCAGTGGCAAAGTGAGCAAGGGACCCACGTCTGGGCATACCCCCGCCAACTTAGGGCGAACAAAGCGATACAAAAGGGGATGATGGACGGAACGTTTGAACCAATCAAACACTCACCCCCAGTCAACTGATCTGGGTTTAATCCATCATCATTCTTTAGCTCACTCCACCACCCCAGTTCAGACATGGCCATATGCAAATCAGTCTGACCCTGTGCCTCATGGGAACAGTCCAGCCCGAACTGCCAAGCCATGTCTTCCCTGGACCGGAAACAAGCATCCTAGGACCGGTTTCTGGCATTCCAGCCGTCATCAGCCAGGCTTGCTTGAATCCAGTGGCAAAGTGAGCAAGGGACCCACGTCTGGGCATACCCCGCCAACTTAGGGCGAACAAAGCGATACAAAGGGATGATGGACGGAACGTTTGAACCAATCAAACACTCACCCCAGTCAACTGATCTGGGTTTAATCCATCATCATTCTTTAGCTCACTCCACCACTCCCAGTTCAGACATGGCCATATGCAAATCAGTCTGACCCTGTGCCTCATGGGAACAGTCCAGCCCGAACTGCCAAGCCATGTCTTCCCTGGACCGGAAACAAGCATCCTAGGACCGGTTTCTGGCATTTCAGCCGTCATCAGCCAGGCTTGCTTGAATCCAGTGGCAAAGTGAGCAAGGGACCCACGTCTGGGCATACCCTCGCCAACTTAGGGCGAACAAAGCGATACAAAAGGGGATGATGGACGGAACGTTTGAACCAATCAAACACTCACCCCCAGTCAACTGATCTGGGTTTAATCCATCATCATTCTTTAGCTCACTCCACCACCCCAGTTCAGACATGGCCATATGCAAATCAGTCTGACCCTGTGCCTCATGGGAACAGTCCAGCCCGAACTGCCAAGCCATGTCTTCCCTGGACCGATTTGCATATGGCCATGTCTGAACTGGGGTGGTGGAGTGAGCTAAAGAATGATGATGGATTAAACCCAGATCAGTTGACTGGGGGTGAGTGTTTGATTGGCTCAAACGCTCCGTCCATCATCCCCTTTGTATCGCTTTGTTCGCCCTAAGTTGGCGGGGGTATGCCCAGACGTGGGTCCCTTGCTCACTTTGCCACTGGATTCAAGCAAGCCTGGCTGATGACGGCTGGAATGCCAGAAACCGGTCCTAGGATGCTTGTTTCCGGTCCAGGGAAGACATGGCTTGGCAGTTCGTGCTGGACTGTTCCCATGAGGCACAGGGTCAGACTGATTTGCATATGGCCATGTCTGAACTGGGGTGGTGGAGTGAGCTAAAGAATGATGATGGATTAAACCCAGATCAGTTGACTGGGGGTGAGTGTTTGATTGGCTCAAACGTTCCGTCCATCATCCCTTTGTATCGCTTTGTTCGCCCTAAGTTGGCGGGGGTATGCCCAGACGTGGGTCCCTTGCTCACTTTGCCACTGGATTCAAGCAAGCCTGGCTGATGACGGCTGGAATGCCAGAAACCGGTCCTAGGATGCTTGTTTCCGGTCCAGGGAAGACATGGCTTGGCAGTTCGTGCTGGACTGTTCCCATGAGGCACAGGGTCAGACTGATTTGCATATGGCCATGTCTGAACTGGGGTGGTGGAGTGAGCTAAAGAATGATGATGGATTAAACCCAGATCAGTTGACTGGGGGTGAGTGTTTGATTGGCTCAAACGTTCCGTCCATCATCCCCTTTTGTAAGACTAGTGGGAGAAGGCCTCTATCTAGTGGGAAAGGAATGCGCTAATAAGAACAGTGTATTCATTAGCAAAGCAAGGCCCAACCTTGGAGAAACGAAACTTACCAAAGCTGCTTTTTGAGGCAGAGAGAGAGAGTAGTTTCGATCATGGCATAAAATGGCGGCCAAACATAAAATTGTGCCACGAATGCTAACTTACACAGAACAATACATGAGCAACACAGCGAAAACGGTACCTCTACCCTGACCCCTTTCACCATTTTGCAGATCCGTTTTAAGGCCCCAGGACCATTCTAAGGTACTTATAATGGTGGCCGCAACCTCCTGGTCATGTTGTGGTCAGCCATTGCTGATGGCGTGTGACTTCATTGATCCACCGCGAGGGATCCACGGATGGTCCATGTCCCTAGATATACAAATTTGTTTTCCCTTTAATAACTCTGCAACCACTGAATGAATTTGCACCACATCACAAAAAGGGCTCTTTGTGGACCTTGGAGCAATTCGGTCCAGCAGATCGGACTGTTGTGGTGTTCAAAATCCCCATGGAAAGTTGTATGGGAAACGCACATTTTGTGACCCCTCCTTGTGCTCGGCCCCCGCTTGATGGATCTTTCTGAAACTTTCCGTGCAGAACTAGACAAACTGGGCCACTGTATGGGAACAATTTCATGAAGATTCGTCAAATGGTGCCGGACATATAAGCAATCCCAAAAACATATTTCCTATGGAAGCTAGGTTCTAACTATAACTAGCCACTGGCAAAAAATATATATATATTACAATGAAGAATGCCAAAGAGCGAAAGTATCTAATTTTAGTTGCTTTACCCACACGGGTATAACGACTTGGTACATGATGTCGGACAGTTTGGTTTTGTTTTCCAAGTTGATGCTTTGAAAATGCAACAAAAGTGTTATGTATAGAAGCTTAAAGGAATCTGCCATGTTTATCGCATGTAGTTCAAGCCCACTTGGGCAATGATTTAATGAGAAATATTTATGAGCCACATTTTCAAAAATCACACGGGGGCGTAAATTCAGTGTAAATATGTGGTGATACTTAGGGTAGTATCAGTGTGATAACTTTCAAAGGCAGTAATTAGCTAAAATGCATATACATTTTGATTAGGACAAATATTATTAACTGTGACCTTGATTAAAAGATATAGGCGAAATGGTTTATATTATAGAGCAAATTCAATGTTCATAAAACTTTATTATTCACGTTGAGATCAACGTTTGATTGCCTTTTGATTCTAATAATAATGTAGTAATTCTGGAGTTGTTCTTAATAATATTTGGGTCAACTTTTTCTTATTTATCAATACTTGTCGACAATTGTGAATAATTATCGTCTGTGTAACATGCTGATACATTTTTTCGTGAAGAGTGAATCAACTCTTTTTTCATTGAAGTCTGTTTTCACGTTCTATGATAAACATAGTCACATGGTTATTTAAAAGGAAATGAGGCGTTGCCACAGTACTCGTGATCAAGGGAGTGTATCCCGAAACGCGTCGAGTGGTTCCATTTTTTGCTAAAATAAACACTGCTTTGAAAAGCTTATGGTGTCCGTGGTTGCTGTTGGTGCTACGAGGTAACAGCGTGTGTTGATATATATATATATATATATATATATATATATCCATCACGTCAGGAAGCACCAAAGAGGAATTAAAGGAACTGAAATGAACTTCCTGTGGCCTTCCTCTTTGGTGCTACCTGACGTGATGGATTTAAAACGGCTTTGCACAGCCGCTGAGGAAGGCTCACTGCTTTGTTGCGGGTCCGTTCTGGTTCCAGTCAGGAGCCAGAATTATCGGAAGGAAGATGTGCAGGTCGCAGTTCAGGGCTGCAGCCTACACGAAGGTCGTATCGACTTCTACAAAGCAGAGCAGCCACAGCGCCAAGTACAGTGCATCAACCCACATGGGTTTTACTCTGTTGTGAAAAAATTTAGGAATGAAAGCGCACCCACTTGGGATTACTTCAGACGGACTACAAACACCAAGAGGCTGTGGGAGCGCCACGCCCACTTGGGCAGGTGTTTGGAATAAAACTGTGCGTGTGTAGCGCGACTTTCATTCCTTTTACTGTGCCACTGAAGAAAGGATTGAAGACTCCTGAAACGCGTCTGGCTATAGATAGTGATGCCTGATATCGGGTGAGGTGACTGCGGGCAAGTTGCCGATTTTAAATTAAAGGAACTGAAATGAACTTCCTGTGGCCTCCCTCTTTGGTGCTACCTGACGTGATGGATATATATATATATATATATATATCGTCCAAAGTTTGCCACAGCATTGAGGACGCACACAATAAAAAGCCGGATCGACGTCAGCAATCCTTTATTCAACCGTGCAGGTAACATCGCTGGAAATAACAGTAGCTTTGCCCTACGCGTTTCGGTGCTCCTGCACCTTGGTCACGGGCTGGCGCGCTGTGAGCAGATACAAACAGGAAGAGTCCCGCAAACCCTGTTTATATCGCCCTCTGCGGGGCTATACTGATTGAAAGGCTGCTTGGGACCTGTAGTCCTGTATGTTAAAATAATATCTTTAATGGATTCTGCTTCACGGCATATCTTACACAGACGCTAAAATAGTGTCCCCAGACCAGTCACCTGCACCATGCACATCGCCTTTCATCCTGCCATCTCGGTTTCTGTGGATCAAAAACCAGCAGTCCACTCCATTCTCGTGGCGGTGCTGCCCTCCCGACCCAGGCAGGCCGGAATATATCGTCCAAAGTTTGCCACAGCATTGAGGACGCACACAATAAAAAGCCGGATCGACGTCAGCAATCCTTTATTCAACCGTGCAGGTAACATCGCTGGAAATAACAGTAGCTTTGCCCTACGCGTTTCAGTGCTCCTGCACCTTGGACACGGGCTGGCGCGCTGTGAGCAGATACAAACAGGAAGAGTCCCGCAAACCCTGTTTATATCGCCCTCTGCGGGGCTATACTGATTGAAAGGCTGCTTGGGACCTGTAGTCCTGTATGTTAAAATAATATCTTTAATGGATTCTGCTTCACGGCATATCTTACACAGACGCTAAAATAGTGTCCCCAGACCAGTCACCTGCACCATGCACATCGCCTTTCATCCTGCCATCTCGGTTTCTGTGGATCAAAACCAGCAGTCCACTCCATTCTCGTGGCGGTGCTGCCCTCCCGACCCAGGCAGGCCGGAATATATCGTCCAAAGTTTGCCACAGCATTGAGGACGCACACAATAAAAAGCCGGATCGACGTCAGCAATCCTTTATTCAACCGTGCAGGTAACATCGCTGGAAATAACAGTAGCTTTGCCCTACGCGTTTCGGTGCTCCTGCACCTTGGTCACGGGCTGGCGCGCTGTGAGCAGATACAAACAGGAAGAGTCCTGCAAACCCTGTTTATATCGCCCTCTGCGGGGCTATACTGATTGAAAGGCTGCTTGGGACCTGTAGTCCTGTATGTTAAAATAATATCTTTAATGGATTCTGCTTCACGGCATATCTTACACAGACGCTTATTTTTGGAACAGCTGCGGAGTTTATTAACATCGGAAAGCTGAGGGGAAAATAAGCAACCTTGAAAGTTAAGAAATGAGCAAGTTCATTTATTTCCGACCTATTTAGGCAGGATGTGGACTCCAATTCCCGAGATGCAGTATAAAGAGGCCCACAAGGGAAGCTATTTAAACGGGACAATTTGAATTGGAGGATCGACGGAAAGAACATTGCTGAAGACATGCTGCCTTTGAAAAAGGACATTTATGTTTGAAACGCGTCAGGCAAGGCATGGTACTCAGTATTTCACTCACCGCAATTGTTCTGTTACCAGATATTAAAGGCTTGTTGGGAGTGACCTCCGCGCAAAGGCAACTTTTTTGAATGAATTATTCCGGCCTGCTCGGTCGGGGAGGAGCACCATTGCTTAACACAGCAAGTCCGTGGCTGCAGAAGAAAGGCAGCTGCAACTGGAGCAACAAGTTGGTTTATTTTTGGAACAGCTGCGGAGTTTATTAACATCGGAAAGCTGAGGGGAAAATAAAGCAACCTTGAAAGTTAAGAAATAAGCAAGTTCATTTATTTCCGACCTATTTAGGCAGGATGTGGACTCCAATTCCCGAGATGCAGTATAAAGAGGCCCACAAGGGAAGCTATTTAAACGGGACAATTTGAATTGGAGGATCGACGGAAAGAACATTGCTGAAGACATGCTGCCTTTGAAAAAGGACATTTATGTTTGAAACGCGTCAGGCAAGGCATGGTACTCAGTATTTCACTCACCGCAATTGTTCTGTTACCAGATATTAAAGGCTTGTTGGGAGTGACCTCCGTGCAAAGGCAACTTTTTTGAATGATATATATATATATATATATATATATATATATATATATATATATATATATATATATATATTATCTACTGGCGGTCGCCAGTAGATAGTTATAGTTAGGACCTATTTTCCATAGGAAATCCGCAACATTCTATTCCCAATAACTTTGGCACCGGTTGACAAATCTTCACGAAATTTTCAAAACTCGTGGGGCGCTCCGGTCCGCTCCTATCCTGAAAGTCTCGGGGTGATTCGTCAAGTGGGGGCCGAGAAAAAAGGGGGGTCACAAAACGTGTTTTCCCCATGCAATTTTTCATAGGAACCTTTAGTCGCAGCTACAGCTCGAACTGCTGAACGGAATTACACCAAATTTGGCAAAAAGGTACCCCTTGGTTCAGAGTCGTGCCTTTTGGTTAAATGGTGTAAATCCGTTCAGTAGTTCCTGAGAAAATCAAAAGTAAAATCACATATAGGATGCGCGGATCCCGCCGTGGAAAAAAAAAACGAAGCGCGGACTCCCGCGCTTCGTTGTTATTTGGCCCCCGGGTGGGCCAAGTCCCGGGGGCATGCGAGGTTTATAAAAATAATGAGTGGGGGGCCTCTAAGGCCCCCCCAAGCCCCGGGGCGGGAGGGCACTCGGCCCTCCCGCAGCCCCGGGGACCGCCACCCCCCGGGGCTTCTTTTTTGAATTAAAATTACCTTTGTGGGGGGCTCGAGCCTCCCCACATGCCCCGGGGACTGCCACCTCCCCGGGGCACTAAGAATTTGAATGTGGGGGTCCGTTTCAGACCCCCGAGCCCCAGGGACCACCACCTCCCTAGGGCTTTGCACATGTTGGGAGGGGGGCCGCGCAGCCCCCCTCCTGGAGCCCTTGATGGCCCTGGGGACCACCACCCCCCAGGGCCGGCTCCTGCAGTGTCCCGGGGTGCTCACCCCCGGGACACTGTAGTTTGGTATGGCAGGGCGGGAGCCTCGCGGCTCCCGTCCTGTCATAGCAAACTGCTTTGGTTTTTGGAAGAGAGAGCAGGAAACCTGCTCTCTCTTCCAAAAACCAAAGACGATTGCTTTTCCACACGGGGAGCTGCATCTTAGCAGCTCCCCATGTGGAAAAGCAATGCCGGCTCCCGAGGGATGCGGGGAGCCGGCGGGACCATGGGGGGATTGGGGACCCCCCCACGGTCCCCAACAGAGGGCCAGCCCCGGGGGATGGGGTCCCCGGGGCTACAAGTGGCCCGGGAGGGGGGCCACGTGGCCCCCCTCCCCAAAATTGAAATAAAAATTTTAAAAAAACAAAGGCCGGCCCCGGGGGATGGGGTCCCCGGGGCCATAAGTGGCCTGAGGAGGGGGGCAACGCAGCCCCCCTCCAAAAGATTTAAAAAATAAAAATAAGGCCAAGCCCCGGGGGATGGGGTCCTCGGGGCCAACTTAGGCCTCGGGAGGGGGGCCACGCGGCCCCCTTCCAAATTTTTGGGATTAAAAAAAAAAATTAGGGGGCAGGCCCTGGGGGATGGGGTCCCCAGGGCAAATAAATTACAAAAAGAAGGGGGGCCACACAGCCCCCCTTCTTAAAAAAAAAAAAGACCGGCATCGCGCCGGAGGCCATGCCCCCTCCTTGCAGCACTCTGCAAACGCGCCCCCCTGGCACGTTTGCAGATGGGGAACGAATTCCCCTTGAATACTGCGGGTCCCTGGGTGCCAACTAGCCCACCAAGAACCTCCAGTATGCGCCAGGGAGCTGCGTTGCAGAGAGGTGTTCTGAGGCCACGCCTCTTTTTACACCTCTCTGCAACGCAGCTCTGTGGCGCTTAATGGAGGTAGCTGGTGGACTAGTTGCACCCCAGGGACCCTCAGGATTCAAGGGGAGTTAATCCCCCGACTTAAAACGCGCCACGGGGTGCGTTTGCACAGTGGTGAAGGGAGGGGGCGGGGCCTGAGGTGACATGTGTGCAAACATGCCCTGTGGCGTGTTTTAAGTTGGGGGATTAAGTCTCCTGGAATCCTGAGGGTCCCTGGGGTCCAACTAGCCCACCAGGTGCCTCCAGTAAGCGCCACAGAGCTGCATTGCAGAGAGGTGTAAAAAGGGGCGTGGCCTCGGACCACCTCTCTGCAACGCAGGGCTGTGGCGCTTACTGGAAGTACCTGGTGGGCTAGTTGGGCCCCAGGGACCCTCAGGATTCAAGGTGACCTAATCCCGCAAATTAAAACGCGCCACGGGGCGCGTTTGCACAGTGGTGAAGGGAGGGGGCGGGCCTGAGGTGACATGTGTGCAAACACACCCTGTGGCGTGTTTTAAGTTGGGGGATTAAGTCCCCTTGAATCCTGAGGGTCCCTGGGGTCCAACTAGCCCACCAGGTACCTCCAGTAAGCGCCACAGAGCTGCGTTGCAGAGAGGTGTAAAAAGGGGCGTGGCCTCGGACCACTTCTCTGCAACGCAGGCCTGTGGTGCTTACTGGAAGCACCTGGTGGGCTAGTTGGGCCCAAGGGACCCTCAGGATTCAAGGTGACCTAATCCCCCAATTTAAAACACGCCACGGGGCGCGTTTGCACAGTGGTGAAGGGAGGGGGCGGGGCCTCAGGTGACATGTGCGCAAACACGCCCTGTGGTGCGTTTTAAGTTGGGGAATTAATTCCCCTTGAATCCTGAGGGACCCTGGGGGCCAACTAGCCCACCAGGTACCTTCAGTAAGCACAACAGAGTTGCGTTGCAGAAAGGTGAAAAAAGGTGCGTGGCCTCGGAACGCCTCTCTGCAACTCAGCTCTGTGGTCCTAACTGTAGGTACCTGCGGGGCTAGTTGGGCCCCAGGGACCCTCAGGATTCAAGGGGACTTAATCCAGCAAATTAAAACGCGCCACGGGGCGCGTTTGCACACGTCACCTCAGGCCCCCCCTCCCTTCACCACTGTGCAAATGCGCCCTGTAGCGCGTTTTAAGAGGTAGTTTTAATCCCCCTGCCCTATTATGTACTAGGGACTTACAGAGGAGGTCATGCTAATCACAGGGGTACCCCAACGCATAGTGTTCCCTAGTGTATGTAGGTGTTTTCACTGTATTCTAAGTGTCTTTTAGCATAGCACTGGCTCTGGTTAGTCAGAGTCAGTTACCACCAGTACCCGTCTGAAAAAGTTGTGGGCACAGGATGATTTTGCAACAAGGCCTCTTTCTGCTCCTCTGTTGGTTCTTTCTGCACATCTTTTGCTTCTTCCTGCACTTTTCTTCGTCTTTGTGGACTTCTGTTGCTTCTTTCTGCATTTCTTTTGCTTCTTTCTGTGCGTTTTTTCTTCTTTCTTCTTTCTTCACATGTCCTACCTCTGTAGGCATAGTTAGAAACTAGCATTTAAAAAACCTTTGAAATTCACTTAAAAAACCATAGGTTTCAGGCACGTTATAGTTAGAAATTAGCATTTAAAAAACCTTTGAAATTCACTGAAAAAACCATAGGTTTCAGACACATTATAGTTAGAAATTAGCATTTAAAAAACCTTTGAAATTCACTGAAAAAACCATAGGTTTTAGGGAAAGTTATAGTTAGTTGGACATTGCACTCGTACAAAACCCGTGAAATTCCCCCGTTATAGTTAGTTCATCTAACTATAACTCGCGCCCCCGCAGTGCACTGCTGATGACGTCACATATTACATCACTCATGACATGGTCAGTGACATCACTGATGACATCTCAAATGACATCACTGATGACATCACTGATGACATCATCCATGTGATAATTTCATGCATCTTCTCACACCCTAATATAACTTTTGATACACTCACTCTAAATTACAGACTGCCATTCTCAAAACCATACACACTCCAGCACCAATAACTACATACCCACTCACTGATTCTTAGGTCTACACACACATCCAGTCACTCACCCGTACAGTCACTCATACTTACGGTCACTCAGTACAGGACTCTCATATGCACTCATACTCCTATATAGACACTCAAACACCGCCACTCATCCATAGAGGTACTCACACACCTAGTCAGTCATGCAAATAATTAATCACACTGCCATTTACTCACCTATACAGTTATACACACACCAGCTCACTTACTCATACAAATACTAGCACATTCTTACGCTCTTATACAATCACTGATACAAGCACACACTCATCAATACAGCCACTCTCACAATCACTCACTCTCACATATAGTCATTTATATACTCCGACACTCACATATACTACCTTTCACATATGTAGTTACTTACACATATACCACTAAGATATACATTCACTCACTAACACACCCATACACACACTCACCCACCCATACAGTCCATCACAGATGCACTCTTGAAACCATGCACCCAGTGAATCACCCACTCACACATCTATGCACAGAGTCACACACACCCCACCCACAGAAACACTCAGGCACCCATACAGATACTCAGACAACCAATCAATAACTCATATAGACACTTATGTAGTTATTCACAAACCCATACAGTCACTTACACACCAACAGACAGACGGATACAGAGATTCACACAGTTTAGTCACTAACCCATGCATTCAGTAAGATACGTTTAATCACTCACTTATAGAGTCAGTCACGCACCTACTAAATCATCCATTCAGACACTTATACACCCACTCATTCTTCAATACGCCTTTACCTATATATATTAAACATATTTAAACTTTACAGAAACACACAGTCACTGGATGATGTCATCAGTGATGTCATTTGAGATGTCATCAGTGATGTCATCAGTGATGTCACTGACCATGTCATGAGTGATGTAATATGTGACGTCATCAGCAGTGCATTGCGGGCGCGCGAGTTATAGTTAGCTGAACTAACTATAACGGGGGAATTTCACGGGTTTTGTACGAGTGCAATGTCCAACTAACTATAACTTTCCCTAAAACCTATGGTTTTTTCAGTGAAAATATATATATATATATATATATTCACTGAAAAAACCATAGGTTTCAGACACGTTATAGTTACAAATTAGCATTTAAAAAACCTTTGAAATTCACTGAAAAAACCATAGGTTTTAGGGACAGTTATAGTTACTTGGACATTGCACTCGTACAAAACCCGTGAAATTCCCCCGTTATAGTTAGTTCAGCTAACTATAACTCGCGCCCCGCAATGCACTGCTGATGACGTCACATATTACATCACTCATGACATGGTCAGTGACATCACTGATGACATCACTGATGACATCTCAAATGACATCACTGATGACATCATCCAGTGACTGTGTGTTTCTGTAAAGTTTAAATATTTTTAAAATATATAGGAAAAGACGTATTGAAGAATGAGTGGGTGTGTAAGTGTCTGTATGGATGATTTAGTAGGTGCGTGACTGACTCTATAAGTGAGTGATTTAACGTATCTTACTGAATGCATGGGTTAGTGACTAAACTGGGTGTATGTCTGTATCCGTCTGTCTGTTGCTGTGTAAGTGGCTGCATGTGTTTGTGAATAGCTAAATGATTTTCTATATGAGTTATTGAATGCTTGTCTGAGTATCTGTATGGGTGCCTGAGTGTTTGTGTGGGAGGGGTGTGTGCAACTCTGTGCATAGATGTGTGAGTGGGTGATTCACTGGGTGGATGGTTTCAAGAGTGCATCTGTGATAGACTGTATGGGTGGGTAAGTGTGTGTAAGAGTGTGTTAGTGAGTGAATGTATGTCCCAGTGGTACATGTGTGAGTAACTACATATGTGAAAGGCAGTATATATGTGTGTTGGAGTATATAAATAGCTATAAGCAAGAGTGAGTGATTGTGATAGTGGCTGTATGGATGATTGTGTGCTTGTATCAGTGATTGTATAAGAGCGTAACAATGTGCTACTATTTGTATGAGTAAGTGAGCTGGTGTGTGTGTATAACTGTATAGGTGAGTAAATGGCAGTGTGTTTAATTATTTGCATGACTGACTAGGTGTGTGAGTATCTCTATGGATGAGTGGCGTTGTTTGAGTGTCTATATAGGAGTAAGAGTGCATATGATAGTCCTGTACTGAGTGACCGTAAGTATGAGTGTCTGTACGGGTGAGTGAGTGGATGTGTGTGTGTAGACCTAAGAATCAGTGAGTGGGTATGTAGTTATTGGTGTTGGAGTGTCTATGGTTTTGCGAATGGCAGTCTGTAATTTAGAGTGGGTGTATCAAAGGTTATATTAGGGTGTGAGGAGGTGCATCAGATTATCACGTGGATGATGTCATCAGTGATGTCATTTGAGATGTCATCAGTGATGTCATCAGTGATGTCACTGACCATGTCATGAGTGATGTAATATGTGACGTCATCAGCAGTGCATTGCGAGGCGCGAGTTATAGTTAGCTGAACTAACTATAACGGGGGAATTTCACGGGTTTTGTACGAGTGCAATGTCCAAGTAACTATAACTGTCCCTAAAACCTATGGTTTTTTCAGTGAATTTCAAAGGTTTTTAAATGCTAATTTGTAACTATAACGTGTCTGAAACCTATGGTTTTTTCAGTGAATTTCAAAGGTTTTTTAAATGCTAATTTGTAACTATAACGTGTCTGAAACCTATGGTTTTTTCAGTGAATTTCAAAGGTTTTTTAAATGCTAATTTCTAACTATAACGTGCCTGAAACCTACGGTTTTTTCAGTGAATTTCAAAGGTTTTGTAAATGACAATTTTTAAATGTATTAATTGTTATATTAATTTTTTTCATACTGATTTACTACATTTTTAGAAACAATTTTTTTTAACATATTTTATTTGTCAAATTACATTGTAATTACATTATACATTACATTACAAAAAATACTTTCTCAGAATGAATTACTTTAGTTTAAATACTTTGCAGATAGGCAATAGACTTTTAAGTACAGTAGTTACAGTTGTTGCAATGGGCAACACATTTTCAAACACAATGCAACATTCAGCTCAATGTGAATTTCTAGTTAAATGCAATTAGTTACTTTATGGATTACTTTTGTAACCACAGGACTGGATCCTAGATTCAGTCCTGGTACATCTCCTGTAAACAGTTGAGTAAAAGCGTTTTGGTTACAGTCGTGATTTTTAAGGAATATTATTGTATTTTAAAAGTTGACACTTTGAAACTTTTTCTCATAGAATCACCAATGTTATCCTATGGAAGGAAATTCACTTAGCAGGTAAAAACTGTTATCGTTACTTTTTCTTACTCAGTGTTGGATCCTAGATCCAGGACTGGTGCATCTCCTGTAAACAGTTGAAAGAATGCGTTTAAGTCATACAGGCGATTTTTAAGGAATATTTGTAGTTTGTGAAAATCAACACTTTGAAACTTTTTTGCTGAAAACCAGTCAATGTTAGCCTATGAAGGAAATTCAAGTTACCGGTAAGTACGGTTAAAATTACTTTTGAGGATCAGTACTGGGCTGAAACATGCAGCACTGAGGTCTCTCCTGATAACAGGTGAGTAAATCGGAATTCGTATTTCGGCTGATTTTAGAGGAATATTTTAAAGTTCCAAAACTCCACACTTAGAAGAATTTCCAAGTGAAACCAGTCAATGTTAGCCTATGGAAGGAAATTCAAGTTACTGGTAAGTACGGTTAAAATTACTTTTCAGGACCAGTACTGGGCTGAAAGATGCAGCACTGAGGTCTCTCCTGATAACAGGTGAGTAAATCAGAATTCGGATTTCGGCTGATTTTAGAGGAATATTTGTATGTTTCAAAAATCAACACTTAGAAGAATTTCCAAGTGAAACCAGTCAATGTTAGCCTATGAAGGAAATTCAAGTTACCGGTAAGTACGGTCAAAATTACTTTTCAGGATCAGTACTGGGCTGAAAGATGCAGCACTGAGGTCTCTCCTGATAACAGGTGAGTAAATCGGAATTCGTATTTCGGCTGATTTTAGAGGAATATTTTAAAGTTCCAAAATTCCACACTTAGAAGAATTTCCAAGTGAAACCAGTCAATGTTAGCCTATGAAGGAAATTCAACTTACCGGTAAGTACGGTTAAAATTACTTTTCAGGATCAGTACTGGGCTGAAAGATGCAGCACTGAGGTCTCTCCTGATAACAGGTGAGTAAATCGGAATTCGTATTTCGGCTGATTTTAGAGGAATATTTTAAAGTTCCAAAACTCCACACTTAGAAGAATTTCCAAGTGAAACCAGTCAATGTTAGCCTATGAAGGAAATTCAAGTTACCGGTAAGTACGGTTAAAATTACTTTTCAGGATCAGTACTGGGCTGAAAGATGCAGCACTGAGGTCTCTCCTGATAACAGGTGAGTAAATCGGAATTCGTATTTCGGCTGATTTTAGAGGAATATTTTAAAGTTCCAAAACTCCACACTTAGAAGAATTTCCAAGTGAAACCAGTCAATGTTAGCCTATGAAGGAAATTCAAATTACCGGTAAGTACGGTTAAAATTACTTTTGAGGATCAGTACTGGGCTGAAAGATGCAGCACTGAGGTCTCTCCTGATAACAGGTGAGTAAATCGGAATTCGTATTTCGGCTGATTTTAGAGGAATATTTTAAAGTTCCAAAACTCCACACTTAGAAGAATTTCCAAGTGAAACCAGTCAATGTTAGCCTATGAAGGAAATTCAAGTTACCGGTAAGTACGGTTAAAATTACTTTTCAGGACCTGTACTGGGCTGAAAGATACAGCACTGAGGTCTCTCCTTATAACAGGTGAGTAAATCGGAATTCCTATTTCGGCTGATTTTAGAGGAATATTTGCACAATGGTGAAGGGAGGGGCGGGGCCTGAGGTGACATCTTTGCAAACGCGCCCCGTGGCGCGTTTTAAGTTGGGGGATTAAGTTCCCTTGAATCCTGAGGGTCCCTAGGGGCCAACTAGACCACCAGGAACCTCCAATATGCGCCAGGGGCTGCGTTGCAGAGACGTGTAGAGAGGCCACACCCCTTTTACACCTCTCTGCAACGCAGCTCTGTGGCGCTTTCTGGATGTACCTGTTGGGCTAGTTGGCCCCAGGACCCTCAGGATTGAAGGGGATTTAATTCCCCATCTTAAAACGCGCCACGGGGCCTGTTTGCACACATGTCACCTGAAGCCCCGCCCCCTCCCTTCACCACTGTGCAAACGCGCCCGTGGCGCGTTTTAAGTTGGGGGATTAAGTCCCCTTGAATCCTGAGGGTCCCCGGAGTCCAACTAGCCCACCATATACCTCCAAAGCGCCACAGAGCTGCGTTGCAGAGAGGTGTAAAAGGGGTGTGGCCTCTCTACACCTCTCTGCAACGCAGCCCCTGGCGCATACTGGAGGTTCCTGGTGGGCTAGTTGGCCCCAGGGACCCCCAGTATTCAAGGGGAATTCGTTCCCCTCTGCAAATGCGCCAGGGGCGCATTTGCAGAGTGGTGAAGGAAGGGGCGGGGCCTGCGGGCCGATCGTTTAAAAAAAAAAAAAATGTTTTGTCCCCTGAAGGGGGCTGTGTGGCCCCCTTCCTTTTTCCTGTTTTTATGCCCTGGGGACCCCATCCCCCAGGGCCTTACCCCTTTTTTAAATTTGTAATTTAAAAAAAAACGGGAAGGGGCCGCGTGGCCCCCTTCCCTGGGCCTGTATTGGCCCGGGGACCCCATCCCCGGGGCATGGCCTCGTTTTTATTTATATTCTTTGGAGGGGGGCTGCGTCGCCCCCTCCTCTGGCCATTTAAGGCCCCGGGGACCCCATCCCCGGGGCCGGCCATTCCGTTTTTTTTTTTTTTATTTATTTATTTTTTTGGGAGGGGGCCGCGTGGCCCCCCTCCCGGGCACTACTTGCCCCGGGGACCCCATCCCCCGGGGCCTGGCCTCTCGTTGGGGACTGTGGGGGTCCCCAATCCCCCACAGTCCCGCCGGCTCCCCGCGTCCCTAGGGTGCCGGCATTGCTTTACACATGGGGAGCAGCTAACATGCTGCTCCCCATGTGTAAAGCTGTCGGCTTTGGATATTGGAAGAGAGAGCAGGTTTCCTGCTCTCTCTTCCAATATCCAAAGCAAGTTTGCAATGACAGGACGGGAGCCGCGAGGCTCCCGTCCTGTCATTGCAAACAGCAGTGTCCCGGGGTAGGCACCCCGGGACACTGCAGGAGCCGGCCCTGGGGGTGGTGGTCCCCAGGGCCATCAAGGGCTCCAGGAGGGGGCCGCGCGGCCCCCCTCCCATTCAGTACACAGCCCCGGGAGGTGGTGGTCCCCGGGGCTCTGGGGTCCGTAACGGACCCCCATATTAAAATGTTTAGTGCCCCGGGAGGTGGTGGTCCCCGGGGCGTGTGGGGGGCTGGAGCCCCCCACACAGGTTTAATAATTTTTTTAAAAAGCTCCGGGAGGTGGTGGTCCCCGGGGCTGCGGGAGGGCTCAGAGCCCTCCCGCACCATTTTTAAAAAGCCCCGGGGGTGGCGGTCCCCGGGGCTTGGGGGGCCCTTTGAGGCCCCCACACATTAAATTATCCCCCCACCATGGCCACCCGGGGGCCAATTAACATCGAAGCGCGGGAGACCGCACTTCGATTTTTTTTTTTTCGGCAGGATTCGCGCACCCTGAGCGCATCCTGCCGATTTTTAAAAAAAAAAAATTTTTTTTGGCCCAGGGGTCCTTGTGGGACCCCTGAGCAAACCTAGGGGGTCAGGGTGTTTCTACCCTCCCCCTTTGTGCGCTTTGCGCACTTGTTTCTGTCCCTCGGTTCTACCGAGGGACAAAATGGCTGCCAACATTTCCTGAATCGGAATGTTGACAGCCAGCTGACAGCCAATTAACATGCAGCTCGTGATCGGGACGGTGCGCGCAGGGTGCGCTGAATCCTCCGTGCCCATAGATATATATGTACTTTTACTTTTTGATTTTCTCAGCAACTACTGAACGGATTTACACCATTTAACAAAAGGGTTCTTTCTGAACCAAGAACTACCTCTTTGCCAAATTTGGTGTAATTCCGTTCAGCAGTTCGGGCTGTAGCCGTGTCTAAAGTTTCCTATGGGAAAATGCATGGGGAAAACGCATTTTGGGACCCCCTTTTTCTCGGCCCCCGCTTGACGTATCACCCCGAGACTTTCAGGGTAGGAGCGGACCGGAGCGCCCCACGAAGTTTGAAAATTTCGCGAAGATACGTCAACCGGCAAGAGAGTTATTTCAAATAGAATGTCGCGGATTTCCTATGGATAATAGGTTGTAACTATAACTATCTACTGGCGACCGCCAGTAGATAATATATATATATATATATATATATATATATATATATATATATATATATGATCCAAACATCCACAGTGGAATAGGAGCACTCAGTTGAATCAAAGTAGCTTTTATTTTCACCAAGCAGTTATGTTTCAGCGAGATCGCCTTTTTCAATGCTGGTATAAAACAAGTCACGGGTCAGTTTGCAGATTTTAAATGAGTCCATTCTCATTCTTATTGGATGATGTTTTGGGGCCATCAAAAGGGGACTGTATTCATGTCACAAGTTGAACAATGTAGCATCCGCCATCACAGGGCCCGATTCACAGAACTAACTTAAGACAAAATCCTAAACTTACTACCATTTTGGTATTCACAGAAGGCACTTACTCATTTTGGTATTCACAGAAGGCACTTACTTACTCATTTTGAGTAACTTACTTGTTTGTGTAACTTACTCATTTTGTGTAACTTACTCGTTTTGTGTAACTTACTCATTTTGGTATTCACAGAAGGCACTTACTCATAGTAAGTGCCTTCTGTGAATACCAAAATGAGTAAGTTACACAAAACGAGTAAGTTACACAAAATGAGTAAATTATTCACAGAAGGCACTTACTCATTTATGAGTAAGTGCCTTCTGTGAATACCAAAATGAGTAAGTTACACAAAATGAGTAAGTTACTCAAAATGAGTAAGTAAGTGCCTTCTGTGAATACCAAAATGAGTAAGTGCCTTCTGTGAATACCAAAATGGTAGTAAGTTTAGCATTTTGTTTTAAGTTAGTTCTGTGAATCGGGTCCACAGAGTGTAGTATATCTCATTGTTAATACCACTAATGAAGTCCATGTGCTCATTGTGATGATTCTAGTAATTTGTGATCCCTCCATGGATACAAACAACGTAGCACTCTTTTATCATATATAACACACTGTGAAGCACATAACAGCAGTCCTCCCTTAGCCACTTTCACCAATACAGGCTAAACTGTCCTCATTTTTCATCCCTGAAAAAAATACAGGTTAAAGTAATCTTATAGTTAGGTGAATTTGTCAGTGACAACATTAATGTTTTGAACTAAAAAAACACAGAAACTCACCAGTTATAGTTAGCAGCACTAACTATAACTTGCGCCCCCACCATGCACTGCTTGTGACCTCAAATATGGCATCACTCATGGCATGTTCTATGACATAATTTATGACAAAACTGAAGACATCTCAAATGACATCCTTGATTACATCACATCACTGATGACATCATCCAATGAGTGTGCTAGCTGATTTTACAGTTTAGATCAGGGGTCTTCAAACTGGGGGTGGGGCCCCTAGGGGGGCATCAAGTGATCCCAAGAGGGGCGCCAGGCTCTGGCATTATGCTGACAAAAGTGCTTAGTTTTTAGAAATAAAAATGAGCGGCAGTAAGCCGCTCTGTAGTGACCCATCACCAACATTTTTCTTCATTTATACCCTGGCTGGGAGGAAGTGTTAAAAGGAAAAGGGACTCCAAATATTCAGCAAAACCCCCACCCCCATTTCTAATAATCACACTGTGGATACTTTTACATTTTAGTAAGGCTGCCTGATGAGAATAGTATGTTTTGCAATTGTGTATTTGATTTGGCAATCATGTATTTGATTGCAGTTTTTAAATAGTAACTGCAATGTTTAAATAAGTCTAGACATATTTAAACATTTCCAGTTTAATAGAATAATTGTGATAAATTATGAGGGGGGGCCCTATGATTTTTTTCCCCTAGGGGGCATGGCTTTAAAACGTTTGGCATACACTGGTTTAGATAATGGCAGGTAACTACCATAAAACCTTTGGTTTTCATTGAATTTCTAAGGTTTGTTTAAAAAACATATTTTTATCTACAGAGTTACTTTAACCTTTTTTGTTTTTTAGTGAATTTCTAGTGTTTTTTTAATGTAAAGTAATACTTAATTACCATACATAAATGCAACAGCCTGCCAAGCACGGCCTAGGCTCTGCAGCCAACACCTCCCTTACAGTCAACCCCACACTGCGCACAGCGTTCGGCCGTGCGCAGTTGGGGGTTGGTCACAGGACCTTGCCCTGGCGTCCACATCCCCCAGAGCCATTTTTTTCCAAATTAAAGAGGGGGCAGCAGCCCCCTCCTGGACCAATTTCAGCCCTGGGGACCCCAATGCCAGCGCAATTTTTATGGGAGGGGAACACATGGCTCCCCTCCCCGGGCTGATTTTGGGCCCCCTTGGGACCAAATCAACCAGGGCAAGCTGCAATTTGTATGGGGAGAGGGACATGTGGACAACCTCCCCAGGCTGGCTTCAACCCTGGGGATCCCCTCCTCCGGGCCCAGCAATATTTGTAGGGGGTGGGGGACACAAGGCCCCCTTCTGCGGCCACTCTCCCAGGGCTGACATCAATCCCAGTAACCCCATCCCCCATGCCCGATTCCCGCCCTGGGGACCCCATACCCCAGGGCCTGACACCATATTGAAGGGGAAGGGGACACACAGGCCCCCTCCCGAGCTGATCTCAGCCATGGGGACCCCATTCCCTGGGACCCGGCAACATATTAAAGGCCATACTGACGGGGGTTGGATGCAGGGCCTGCAGCCAACCCCCTGCATGCATGCAGCATGGCCCCTCCCCGAGCCTTGTTATGTCCTGGGGAGCCCATACCCCAAGGCTGGTTTTTTAATTAATGGGGAAGGGGTCCATGTGGCCCCCTTCCCTGAACCTTTTGTGGGCCTGGGGACCCCATCACCCGGGTCCTGCATTTCCTAAAGGTGGGTACTCTGGTGCCTCCCCAGGACACCCACCATTTACTTTTTTCAGGCAGCAGGGGGAGCCCCAAGGCTCCCCAATCGACTCCCCACAGGCATCCGGCATTTTCAAAGCTCCCGCCGGCTAGGAGCATAGTTTGTGTTTGCTGCTGGCGGGAGTTTTGAAAATGCTCCGACCAAGTGGGAGAAAATACAGGGGGAAAAAAGTGATTCCCAGATACTACGATTCCCAGCATGCTGTTGAAAGAATACTTACCTGCAAGGCACTGTGGAAGGAAACAAGGTCATTAGAATAATAACGAAAAGGTGTGTTTAGGACTGCCTGCAAAATCTCAGTGATTACCTATGAGTAAGGAGTAGGGACTCCGAAACGCGTTAGGTTACGAGTGAAATCAGAATTGTTAAATGCCGGTTTCCCTATGAATAAAGTTCTTGTTGAACTGATTGCTGTGGATTGCATCCTTATTGGACAAGTACAGGAGCATATATATATAAATATATATATATATATATATATATATATATATACATATATATACATATATATATATATATATATATATATATATATATATATATATATATATTCACTGAAAAAAACACAGGTTTCAGGGACGTTATAGTTAGTTGAACATTTCACTCAGTACAAAACCAGAGACATCCGGCCGTTATAGTTAGTAGAGCTAACTATAACTCACGCCCCCACAATGCACTGCTGATGACGTCACATATTACATCACTCATGACATGGTCAGTGACATCACTGATGACTTCACTGATGACATCTCAAATGATATCACTGATAACATCACTGATGACATCATCCAGTGAATGTGTGTTTCTGTAAAGTTTAAATATGTTTTATATGTATATATATATATGCCAAGGTGTTTTGAAGAATGAGTGGGTGTATAAGTGTCTGAATGGATGATTTAGTAGTTGCATGACTGATTGTTTAAGTGACTGATTAAGCGTACCTTAGTGAATGCATGGGTTATTGAGTAAACTGTGTAAATGTCTGTATCAGTCTGTCAGTTGGTGTATAAGTGGCTGCACGGGTTGGTGAGTAGCTACATGACTGTCTATTTGAGTTATTGATTGGTTGTCTGAGTATCTGTATGGGTGCCTGAGTGTCTTTGTGAGTGGGTGGGGGGTGGTTGACTTTGTGCATAGATGTGTGAGAGGGTGATTCCCTGGGTGTATGGGATCAAGAGTGCATCTGTGAAGGGCTGTATGGGTTGGTGAGTGTGTGTATGGGTGTGTTGGTGAGTGAATGGATATCTCAGTGATATATATGTGAGTAACTACATATGTGAATGGCAGTATATGTGAGTGTTGGAGTATATAAATGACTATACGTGAGAGTGAGTGATTGTGAGAGTGGCTGTATGGATGAGTGTGTGCATCCGCAGAACCACCGCCGGAGGAAGATCCTTCTCCTACCTGGCAGCCAAGACCTGGAACTCCCTCCCCACTCACCTTCGGCGAACCCAGGACCATCTCTCCTTCAGGAAGCAGCTCAAGACCTGGCTGTTCGAGCAGTAACCTACCCCCTCCCCCAGCGCCTTGAGACCCTCCCGGGTGAGTAGCGCGCTTTATAAATGCCGTGATTGATTGATTGATTGATTGATTGTATCAGTGATTGTATGAGAGAGTAAGTATGTGTTAGAATTTGTATAAATAAGTGAGGTGGTCTGTGTATAACTGTATAGGTGAGTAAATGGGTGTGATTGATTCTTTGCATGATTGAGTAGGTGTGTGAATAAGTCTATGGATGAGTGACGGTGTGTGAGTGTATGTATAGGTGTATGAGTGCATATGATAGTGCTGTATTGATGAGTGACTGCATGTATGAGTTACTGTATGGGTGAATGAGTGGATGTGTGTGTGTAGACCTATGAATCACTGAGCGAGTATTTACTAACTGCTATTGGTCTGTCTACGGTTTCGATATTGGTAGTCTGTTTTTTAGAGTGGGTGTATTAAAGGTTTTATTAGGGTGTGAGGAGGTGCATCAGATTATCACATGGATGATGTCATCAGTGATGTCATTTGAGATGTGATCAGTGATGTCATCAGTGATGTCACTGACCATGTCATGAGTGATGTAATATGTGACGTCATCAGCAGTGCATTGCGGGGGCGCGAGTTATAGTTAGCTCTACTAACTAAAACAGCCGAATTTCTCTGGTTTTGTACGAGTGAAATGTCCAACTAACTATAACGTCCCTGAAACCTGTGGTTTTTTCAGTGAATTTCTAAGGTTTTTTAAATGCTAATTTCTAACTATAATGTCCCTCAAACCTATGGATTTTTCAGTGAATTTCATAGGTTTTTTAAATGCTAATTTCTAACTATAACGTCCCTGAAACCTATGGTTTTTTCAGTAAATTTCAATGGTTTTTTAAACGACAATTTCTAATTATAATGTGCCTCAATCCTATGGTTTTTTCAGTGAATTTCTAAGGTTTTTTAAATGCTAATTTCTAACTATGCCTACAAAGGTAGGACATGTGCAGAAAGAGAGAGAAAGGTGCAGAAAGAAGCAAGAGAAATGCAGAAAGAGGCAACAGAAGTCCAGAAAGTCGAAGAAAGGTGCAGAAAGAAGCAAGAGATGTGCACAAAGAACCAACAGAGGAGCAGAAAGAGGCCTTGTTGCAAAGTCATCCTGTGCCCCCAACTTTTTGCTGACGGGTACTGGTGGTAACTGACTCTGACTAACCAGGCCCGGGGCCAGTGCTATGCTGAAAGACACTTTGAATACAGTGAAAACACCTACATACACTAGGGTGCACTATGGGTTGGGGTACCCCTGTGATTGGCATGACCTCCCCTGTATGGCCCTAGTACATAATAGGGCAGGGGGATTAAAACTACCTCTAACTAAGAGGTGCAGAAGGAGGCAAGAGAAGTACAGAAAGAAGCAACACAGGTGCCGAAAGAGGCAAGAGAGGTGCAGAAAAAAGCAAGTGAAGTACAGAAAGAGGCAAGTGAGGTGCAGAAAGAAGCAAGAGCAGTGCAGAAAGAACCAACAGAGGTGTAAAAAGAGGCAAAAGGGGTGCAGAAAGGGGTAGTAGAGGTGCACAAAGAGGCACGAGAAGTACAGAAAGAGGCAGGAGGGGAGCAGAAAGAAGGAAGAGAAGTGCAGAAAGAGGCAAGAGAATTGCTGAAAGAAGCAACAGAGGTGTAGAAAGAAGCAAGAGAAGTGCAGAAAGAGGCAAGTAAGGTGCAGATAGAAGCAAGAGCAGTGCAGAAAGAACCAACAGAGGTGCAGAAAGAGGGAAGAGGGGTGGAGAGAGAGGCAAGAGGGGTGCAGAAAAAGGTAGGATGGGTGCACAAAGAGGCAAGAGAGGTACAGAAAAAGGCAGAAGGGGTGCAGAAAGAAGGAAGAGAAGTGCAGAAAAAGCCAAGAAAAGTGCAGAAAGAGTCAAAAGAGGTACATAAAGAGACAACAGGGGTGCAGAAAGAAGCAAGACAGGTGCAGAAAGAAACATGGAAAGTGCAGAATGAAGCAACAGGGGTGCAGAAAGAGGCAAGAGAAGTGTAGAAAGGAGCAAGTGAGGTGCAGAAAGAGCCAACAGAGGTGCAAAAAGAGGCAAGAGAGGTGCAGAAACAGGCAAGAGAAGAGCACAAAGAGGCAAGAGAATTGCTGAAAGAAGCAACAGAGGTGTAGAAAGAAGCAAGTGAGATGCAAAAACAGGCAGGAAAGGTACAGAAAGAGGGAAGACGAGTGCAGAAAAAGACAAAAGGGGTGCAGAAAGAAGCAAATGAGGTGCAGAAAGAGGCAACAGACGTGCAGAATGAGGGAAGAGAGGTGCAGAAAAAGGCAAGAAAAGTGCAGAAAGAGGTACATAAAGAGACAACAGGGGTGCAGAAAGAAGCAAGACAGGTGCAGAAAGAAGCATGGGAAGTGCAGAATGAAGCAACAGGGGTGCAGAAAGAGGCAAGAGAAGTGCAGAAACAGGCAAGAGAAGTGCACAAAGAGGCAAGAGAATTTCTGAAAGAAGCAACAGAGGTGTAGAAAGAAGCAAGAAAAGTGCAGAAAGAAGCAAGTGAGATACAAAAAGAGGCAGGAAAGGTACAGAAAGAGGGAAGACGAGTGCAGAAAGAGACAACAGGGGTGCAGAAAGAAGCAAATGAGGTGCAGAAAGAGGCAACAGACGTGCAGAAAGAGGAAAGAGAGGTGCAGAAAAAGGCAAGAAAAGTGCAGAAAGAGGCAAAAGAGGTACATAAAGAGACAACAGGGGTGCAGAAAGAAGCAAGACAGGTGCAGAAACAAGCATGGAAAGTGCAGAATGAAGCAACAGGGGTGCAGAAAGAGGCAAGAGAAGTGCAGAAACAGGCAAGGGAAGTGCACAAAGAGGCAAGAGAATTGCTGAAAGAAGCAACAGAGGTTTAGAAAGAAGCAAGAAAAGTGCAGAAAGAAGCAAGTGAGGAGCAAAAGCAGACAGGAAAGGTACAGAAAGAGGGAAGACGAGTGCAGAAAGAGACAACAGGGGTGCAGAAAGAAGCAAATGAGGTGCAGAAAGAGGCAACAGACGTGCAGAAAGAGGGAAGAGAGGTGCAGAAAAAGGCAAGAAAAGTGCAGAAAGAGGCACTTCCCGAGGGCACTTGTGCGTCAGGAGAGTCGGATTCGAAGGAGGCCGCTGGGATTGGGGACAGGGTGGGTGATGAAGACACCAGGGTGGGAGATGAGGGCACCAGGGTGGGTGATGAGGACACCGGGGTGGGTGATGAGGACACCGGGGTGGGTGATAAGAACACCAGGGTGGGTGACGCGGACACCAGAGTGGGTGACGAGGATACCAGGGTGGGTGACGAGGACACCAGGGTGGGTGATGCGGACACCAGGGTGGGTGACGCGGACACCAGGGTGGGTGATGCGGACACCAGGGTGGGTGATGAGGATACCAGGGTGGGTGATGAGGACACCAGGGTGGGTGACGAGGACACCAGGGTGGGTGATGAGGACCCCAGGGTGGGTGACGAGGACACCAGGGTGGGTGATGTGGACACCAGATTGGGTGATGAGGATACCAGGGTGGGTGATGAGCACACCGGCATGGGTGATGAGGGCACGTTATATCTATTCTTGGAGAAGTGACAGGTGAAGATGAGGAGGAAGGAAGGAGAGGAAAGTACAGAAGACCAAAAAGGGAGAAAAGCAGTGAGTGAAATGAAAGGAGAGAGAAAATTCGGAAGCGTGGAGGAAGGAAAACCAAGGGTGGAAGAAAGAAAGAGAGGGTCACAGCAGAGAAAGAAATTAGACAGAAATGGAGGGGGGTTAGAAAATACACAGCAGGGGTGCCAGCACAGGCAGAGCGCTCAAAGGAGAGTGGAAAACCAGAAGGAAAAAAACTATGGGGAGAGCAAGGTTTAAAACCTGATAGAGTTAGACGAAGAGAGAGGGTGAAAGAAAACGAGGGAGAGAATGTGTGTGAAAAGAGAGACGGTAGTGACGGAAGCAGAAAGATAAAAGGGAGAGAGGAGGGGTGTAATGAAAGAAAAACGGTGGTGAACTCTCTGGCCACTCACTCCGTCAGCCTCGTTTTGCCTTTTGCCTTCACGTAGTTTCCCCTCCTTTAACTCTCTGAGGTGCGAGGGTTGGAGGGTGAGGTAGAAATGGAAAGAGAGGCGCCAATCCGGCGAGGGTGAACGGGAGGGAAGGCGAGAGGGGAAGGAGTGAGGGAGAAACGAGCAAGAGAAAGGTTGTGGGGGGCTTCCACGCTCCTCACGTTCCCAGGACGCGTGTAATCTAATGCGTTGGCTGCGGTGTCGGGCTGACCTGTCAGAGAACTAAGGTCACTCACCCGTAGTGACAAGGGTGAGGCCGGAGACCGCGGGCTGGCAGCCTCGAGTGCTCCAGGGGCCGCTATCTCCCCCTTTCTCTCACTGCTCCTGCTGTGGGAGCAGGACTGCTGCAAACAATACACAAAACTAGCGCCTTCTTGGCCTGTCAATGCGCTATTCATAGCGAGAATGAGCGAGCGCTGTGCCGACCGTGGAGGGGCTAAAAGAACAGGTCAAATGGAAACTGAAACTGTCTAAATAAGGCCTCCTCACTTCCTTCCATCTCAGCCCCTTCAGTGCCAGGCAGGTGGGGCGCAGAACAATTCACAGGTTGATCGTGGGCACATCACCCAACCACAAATGGGGAGGGGGCTGGGGGGCGCTTCTTTTGAATCAAAATTAAAAAATGGAAAGCAACGCCTGATACAGCCCCCCCCCCCCCAAATAAAAGTGGGAAATGGGCTGGAAGGGAGAATCTCCCAGCGATTAAAGGAATTAAAAAGCACATACCGTTTGCCAATCAAGTTACAGGTGCCAGTAATGTACAATCGGATTACTTTGGATATAGTTAAAAAGGATCTAAGTTGTGCTGTTTATTTTCATACATTTTCCTGTCATTATTCTACAACATAATCCTTCGAATGAGGTGTTTTCGGATAGGTTTGCTCTGCAATGACGCTTTATTGAGAAGCAATGAAAAATGTGAAATGCCTCACTTTGAGGAACACACAGAGATGTTCGCATCATGTAGGTATTGGTAGGTACGCTCCATGGTGCCCATTTCACTGAACGCTGGTGGATGACGGGCGGAAGCGGCCCTGCCAGGTTTCTCACTTCTTGCCCAGTGTGCCCCGCAGTATGCGCACAGCAATCTTTTAAAATCTGCCACAGAGCATACCTATATGAGATTGGAATACGTGGCCAGCAGGCTGCATGGCGATCTCCACAGCATGCACATTCACCCGCAGAGCTGGCTTACGGGAGTGACGACACGTGTGCCCTTTCGTGTTACACGGAGATCTGTGCATCAGGTGTTCCACCCGCTAATCTATCTCAAACTCATTTAAATTATTTTTGCACATTGCTCTCCATATACACCCGAGTCAAGTGTCTAGAAGTCACATGATAAAGCCAGTGGCTACTTACTTTACTTTCCAATAAAGTACAATTGAGAACGTTTTCCGTGTTTCTCTCATGTGTACAACAGCATGCGAATTTAGACTTTCAACCAGACATGCCATGGGCTCCGTCAGCCAAAAGTCATGACAGAGAACAACACAAGAGTACACTATTCAACAACTCGAGCCCAGGCCACCCAAACGACCAGAGGAGTCACCACCGAAAATGTTCTGATGCGAAGAAACATCACCGCTCCTTCGCCAGCGCTTTGTACTTTCCCATTTCCTTGCGCGAGCTGCTAGCCAGTCTAGGATTTTTTTCTTGCCTTCTGGGATTTGTAGCCCTGGTGGCTCCATTTTAATATAACACGTTTCCATGTATCGTTTCTAAGCGCTGTAATTAATCTGTTAGTAGTACATAGCTTTATGGCACCCAATTTACTTATCCAGTTTACAGACTCAGAAGATTTTAGGCTGGGCCGGCCTTATCGGGATTCAAACTCCTCTGCCCATTAGCGTTTCCGTCAGCAGCGATCACTTATCACCAGGGAAGAAGTTATCAATGGGGTAACAGGTGTAATGGCGCCAGAGTTCAGTGGTCCCCAAATAAGGCTGCTATACACTCCCCAAAAGAAGGGAGGATTGGCCAATTTTACGTGTTTACATTTGGACCAATGCATTACACCACTGTAAAAACCCTGAGCTTGCCTGCACACGTCAGGACTACAAGTCCCAGAAAGCAAAGAAAAAAACCCAGATGAGCAACCGGTGCGTGACCTGAAAAAAAGCGCTCTGCTTCCAACTGCTGCCCCGGTTTGTTGAACTTCGGAAAACACCCTACTCTTCAAACCTGTGATTTTTAGCCTTGCGATACAAACAGTACACGAGTAGTGCATGGGTGATCAGGACAGTTGAGAGGGAAGAGTTGGGAGGTTACATGAGAACATGTGCATGAATCATTCAACTTCCACAAAGATTAGTTTGCTTGAACCATAAAATATAATTTAAGGTTTGGTTTCAGTCGGTCAACCAAGAGACACGGAAACTGCCGCCTGTTATGCTAGCAGATAATACCCTGAGATTTCTGGACAAACCAGCACATTGTTGGACTATGGGTGGGAAACGAACCCGTGAAGCTTTGGACTTGCCCCCCTGAGGATTGCACCCCGCAACACATCGGCCCAATTAGAATGCAATGCGGCTCAACTAGATAAGTAGAGTTGTCAATAGTAACTCTCCATCCTTCCCACAAAATGCGCCGTTTGACAAAAATGTGACATATGAATGAGAATGTTTCAGAAAAACGCATCTTCTAAATTAAATTAACTGTATATGCCCTCACCCCATTCACACCACTGTTCATGTTTCAAGCACCAACAACTTTTGGCACCAAATACAAATAACTCTGCTAAAAAGTCCTGAAGCACACATCGAACTATTTGCATTATTCTATTTTGAAGTTGTTTTTTTTGTGCTAAAATGCGACCACCGACACAAGATCACACGGTACCAACAGCAAGACCCGGTCATGGAGCATGGTAAATAAATGGACATGACGATAGGCAGATGTCCAACAGACGGCAGTCTTATTAACACCAACTACAAATGGTACACAAATACTCCAGAAAGAAGGAAACTGCAGATGCAAGCACCGGGCAGCTGAAAGGCGAGTAAAAAGGCTTTGTTGTTTTGTTAACCAGTAGGTGACTGTGAACAGCAGAATCTTCGCAAGTGAATACTGAGGCTTGGTTTATTCACGATGCAACACGATTTACAGGCTCAAAACTGCATTTAAGCTACTGGGATCAAAAAGCCCTCCAAGAGATTACTGGAACTTGAGGTGTTTGAAAAGGGGGCGCGAAGCACATTGAGCAACACTAGCGCTCAGCGGGAGACCCCACGGATCCAGCCTTTTTTTGGCAAACAATTTAACAGTTGTAAATAAAGACACCCGCCACCCGAGCACCAAGCGTCTCTGAGTGCTGCCAGAACCCGGTTGCTTCAGTGCCTGGCGAAAAAAGGGGCCTGCTGGCATCTGGGGGCACACAGCTGGTAGGGCCTGCTCACTCTCCGCGGCTCCCCAGCGCAGTGGCTCATCCTGCCTCCTACCTTTCATCCAGTCCACGACTTGCGACGGGCTCCACTTGGTGACGGGCTCCATGTTCGTCCCCCCAGTCCTCCGGTGACTCCCCGCTCAGCGCCGGTCCCACTCCTCCATGGATCCTGTGCTCTGCCCCCTGCTCGGAGCCCCGCAGGCGCCTTGGCATTCCCTGAGCCCGGCCACTGGCTGCCTGTCCGCCGCCCGCCCGCTTCCCCTCGCTCCCTCTGTCTGTATGGTGGCAGGGCCTATGCTAATGATGGGGGAGGAGAGCCGCCGAGCTCAGGTTATAGTTTCAGCTGTTCCCAGTCTCCAGTACCGGCGCTGCGGGGGCCGAGCGCCTGAAACGGGCGCGGGAGGAGGTCCCGTGGCCGAGACTGTGACGGCGCGCACTCAGAGAGGTGCACAAATAAACTCGTGCTGAGGGACGCGGGCTTCACTGACATGAGCATTGCACGCAGTCCCCGCTCAGGGTAATTCCACGTATGCACACGTGAATGAATTACTACTTAAGCTAGAATTTTACCATGGTTACAAGCATTATAGGAAAGGAAGTCAACATATGTCCAGATCGCCAATCCACTTTCCTTTACTAGCCTCCTTGTGTGGTGTAACTGGACTGCAGGCGTAGGACCAGAGCTGCTGACTTTGTCGCTGGGGAGTTAAGTTCGAGTCTCCCCGTGGCTCAACATCCTGTGATTCGTGGCAAATCACTTAATTTCCCCGTGCCTACCAAAAACAAGCATTTGCAAATGCTTGTTTTATCTTTCTTTTACCTTTATATTTCTCCCTCGGTCCGGTGCACAAGATGGCTGCCAACACTTCCTGTTTTGAAGTGTTGGCAGCCAATCAGAGGCAAGCTCGTGCTTGTGTGGTTAGGCTCCGCCCAGATATCGAAAGTTTTTATTTTTTTAATGTCTCAGGAACTACTAAACGGATTTACACCATTTAAAAAAAAGGTTGCTTTCTGAACCAAGTGCTACCTTTTTGCCAAATTTGGTGTATTTCCGTTCAGCAGTTCGGGCTGTAGCTTTGTCTAAAGTTTCCTATGGAAATTAACATGGGGAAAACGCGTTTTGGGACCCCCTTTTTCTCGGCCCCCGCTTGACAAATCACCCCGAAACTTTCAAGACAGGAGCTGACCGGAGCGCCCACTAGTTTTGAAAATTTTGCGAAGATTCGTCAAACGACGCCAAAGTTATTGGGAAAACAAAAACGCTTTTCCTATGGAAACTAGGTCCTAACTATAACTACCTACTAGCGACCGCCAGTAGGTAATAGATATATATACATATATATATATATATTACAAAACCATTGACACGGCACTCAGGAAGAGATTTTCAAATTGCGTTTATTTGCACGGCTCACTAGCGCGTTTCAGCCCTCTCACGGCCTTGCTCAAGGCCGTGAGAGGGCTGAAACGCGTTGGTTGAGCCGTGCAAATAAACGCAATTTGAAAAATCTCTTCCTGAGTGCCGCGTCAATGGTTTTGTAAAGTGGAATTTTGAGGCCAGGATCCGGCCCTTACGCAGAGCACCCGCTGTGAGTGTGCACCGGAGATTAGGATCACATTGTGGACATATATATATATATATATATATATATATATATATATATATATATATATATATATATATATCTGTAGGTTGGTAGGTGGGTAATATTCTTTACTCAGTTAAAAAACCATAAAAGATGCAAAATCATACAATTTATACACATCTGATGTTAATAGTTTGAACATACAGCCCAATACCCACACATGTTAAAATTGGCATACTGTTTCAATCAATAATGTTCGCCATGAAATCTAAGATAAAATCATTTGAAAACCCTAAAACATTTGGGCTCAACAGTTGAGATAGTAAAATCATGTTTTAGACTTCATTGAATCAAAGCATGACTTAAGAAAATGCATGTGCATTAACAGTGCCTCATGAGCTAACCAGTACTAATAGGATTATAAAATAAAATCAATATACCATACATGTAAAACTGTACTATGCTAAAAAATCCCCACTCACGGACTGGGCTTAAAAAGACACTTCATTGTGCCTATACTCCAGGTATCCCTCCATATCTTGCTTGCGATGCTAATTTAGGACCTATGTAACTGTTTACGAAACTTGGGTTTGAGACTGCATGTGCAAATCAGAATATGCGATTGTGAGGCAACAAACAGCAGGATAAACACAAGAGTAGTTATTTACCCACGATCTTCTGCAACTTAAGGGAAGACGCAATATACCTATAGACTATGTGGCAGACCATATCTGTTTGAAGTAATTGTAAATGTCTGCATTGTTTGATGTTTAGACTCCTAAGCAGGGAGCGAGTAAAGCCTTCCTATTTTTATCATAAAAGCCATAGAAAAAGAAAAAATGCAACTGCGACTGGACAGAAAATGAGTCGCATGGGCACGCTATGAGGTCCTGATCACGGCTGGCAGTCAAGGGATAAGCGATCAGAAAGTGTGACATATTGAGACGAAATCTCACTAAGTAATACCGGTATCGACAAGGGATAGTGAGCAAATACGGTTCAATATGTCTGGTCGTTACCAGCATACCATATAACTTGACTGATCGTTTGCCGAGCTCCCCCTTCTCCCTTTTTCTCATCGTGCGATCCATCCATTCCTTTTCAACCATGGCTTTCGTGTGCCTTGTGATACTCGTGGGGTTATTAAAAAGTTCTTGTCTCCCTATCAGTTGTAATTGTGTTTTAACATATTCCAACCACTGGATATTACCTGCCTTATCTAACTTCAAACTATCAGTAATTACTTGCTTTAGTTAAAGGTCCTTCTGGACGATTCCAGATTGAGACCCATAGGATAAGTGGGGCTAACAAAACAGCGTCTCTCTCTCTCTCTCTCTCTCTTTCTATATATATATATATATATATATATATATATATATATATATATATATATATACATTTCATATGTATATGTCAATCTGGAATTATTTGAAGGAATGTTACATCTGAGTTCAAACTGTTGTTGCAGAGTAAGGATACCCTCACTCAGGAGAGTTACAGATTGATGGCACTGATGTTTCTTGTAAAGCCCTTTTGGGGTAGGCTGCAGTGCTTAATTTGTAATAAAAAATAAGTGCAGAGGACCAAAGTTATTCTCAGGAGCCCACTAAATGCCCGGTTTATGGCATAACAAGACTACCTAAGCATGATTCTGTCTTTTACCTCTCTATTCCACCACCCTACACTTCTGTCCCTTTATTTACACTGTTTCCTATATTTCTATTCCTTCCCTGCCCACCCTTTTGTGCCTTTGTCAGTCTTGCTCTGGGTTAAAGACTGATTTGGAAAAACAAGTCCCAGTGCCCAAAAAATAATGCCATTGCCTACCAACTGCAACCATTTGAAGAAATTAGACACTTGTGGGACGTTATTGCTTAACACTAAAATACTCTTAGGTCTTCTCTAGCTGAAATGAGGCATGAAATAGGCCACGTAGAATGCATTTTTGCAACACTAACCTTGATCTTACTAGTGCAACGGACTGGGGTGTTTTCTACCTGCCCTAAACCACTGAAGGCCCGATCAACAGGCAGAGTCAGTCACATGTAAGGCTCCATCATGACATGCGACTGACTCTATCCCACCTCTTCTGACCTTCCACTGGGTCTAGCTTGTTTTGGAAATTGAATTATTTCCCTGCATGTAAGCCCATGTCCCTGCTGGTGGTGCCTCGGGTGCATAGCAGACAGATGCTGACATTCAAATGGACCAGAAAAACATGCACCACCTGCCTTCCTCTCTTTGATTAATCATAGCACCTTCTTTAACGCACTGTGACCATAACTAAGTTCACAATTTAGAAAGAGAGATAGAAAAAAGCAAACATAGCCATTGCGGCCGAACCTCGGATAATCTACAAAAGCCAATTATTTCCCCCTAAACGAAAGAAAGATGTTAAATTACTAGCCACGGTCCGTATTGATGCGCGCAAATGAAGCTGTTGGGATTTAATCAATTTCCTTTCTTTCTACTGGAATTAGAGCACGTGCTAATTGAAATGCGTGATGCACTTGCTCAGAGAAAGCACTGCGTCAAGCCATCTTCAGAAGGGATTTCATCGAGCTCGCGCCTTGACGGACCTGTCAGCCGTCGACACGCATTCACGTTATTATCAAACGCGCATTAATTTTAATCTCAGCATGGAAATGGAAAATGTCTTTACTACTAGAATGGGGCAGGTAGCCCTCCTCCAGGTATCAAACATCATTCTCAAGTAGTGTTATTTGGGGCTGCTCGGACTAACCCTTAGCTGCCTTCCTGCAGTGCACGTCGCGGTTTTCTGAAAATTTGAAGGATGAAAGAGCCGTATTAGTCCCAGAGTGCTGGTCGCCATTCAGTTCCATTAGCACCTATCAAATTGACTGTAATCATCAACGCTGATACGACGACGGGACCAATGTTAGGCACGAAAGGACACGCCGTGTTGGGAAGACAGGACAATGAGATGTGCAATTAACGGAAATACTATAATGAACTCAGTTATTTTGACAAAGGGATGATAGTTACAGACTTTGTCTTGGGATGAATTTCCTATTGTATAAAAACAGGAAACAGATATTTTGGCTTCTCCCAGCTTGTTGCCTCTATCAGAGGAAATTATTCAAAGCAGGACGGTAGAGTATTGTTCAACATGAGTGACCATCGATGGTGACATTTTAATCACTGAATTGCATGAGGTAGTAGGGTTTATTTGCTGTAGGCAGGCCCTTAAGACACAATTACCATAGGAATCATTATAGGAAGCATAAATGTTGTTGCTGTTGGCCAAACTGAAGAGGAGTATCGTGGTTGTGAGAAATTGGGTTGTTTGCTGAGTGGGGTGTTAACGTTTGATGTAGCAGAAATCAAATTTATTAGTAGGGGTACATTATAATCACGCGTAGTGTGCACTCGCATATAATCTTTTGTTGTATTGATGTGAAGTGTTAGAATTTCGAAATGTAATAACATAAAACGTGGTGTGTTTAGACCATTTAAAGTAACATGAAGAATTAATGTAGAAAGTGGATGTAACTAGTAGAAAACATTAACATGAAGAACCCGTGTTGTGTAACTGACTACCATTCATTTATTAAATGTGTTTATCACTTGTGTTATTTTATACGTAGGTAAATGTGTTAATTGAATGTCCGTTATTTCCTATTCAATTTTGTAAAGCTCATATGCCATTGTTCTTATGTTGGCTGAATCTTGTAGGCCTGAAATAGATTTCCTTGAAAGCGCTAGCTTTAGAATTAATAGCTGAATTCATGTATGCTGTGGAATTCGTTCTTTGTCACGTTTTGTGTTGCAGATGGAAGAAGCGCCCTTGTTAGCTAAAATAATGTCTTTGTTTTATTAGTCAGGCAAGGAGAGAAGGAGTTACATCATAAACTCAAGCCGATAAGGGAAAATTGTTGTGTTTCACACCGGAGAAGGCCTGGGAATCAAGGTCAGCATGTTGGAAATCAGGAACACCTTTATCCCGTGGAAAACTACCTTTGAGATTGTGTTCAGCGCGTATGGCATGACCTGCAAGGACTTTTGGGAAAAATACCTGTAATAATGCAATGTTAGAGTAGGGAAAGTGCCCCACGTCTTCTCTGCCTTCGGGGAGAGAGCATCTTAGAATGAGCTCTGACTCAGTAGCTTTACTCTACATACCCATTATTGTGGAGAGACTTCTTTGGGAGACTCCACAGACTGACACCTTTTATTTCTTGTCCCAGAAGATGCTTAAGTAGGGATGTCATGGTAGTGTTAGAGTAGGGATAGATTATTGCTTTATATTCATCAGCCCTCGATGCAGGGAAACTTGGCATCATGCTTTCTGATCCTCTGCATCCTATTTCTTGAATTAGTGGTTTTGTTTATGTTGCACCGCTTAAACCTGATACGTAGGTTTGGCTTTATGCTGATTCCGATGTATTTCTACACTCTCATTTTGAGGTGTCTCTATGTTCAGCTATTTTTGGCTTTGTAATAAAATAACTAACCTTACATAGTTGTCTGTAGTTACTATGTGTCAAGAGGATTTCCTGTTGAATTGACTAGTAATAATAACAACTTTTCTCCCCTCTATGCTTACGTGCTGCTAATATGATCCATGGGCCCGGCCCTTTCACCCTGCTCAAACAACAGCCACAGTCCCTGTCAGGGTGAACCACGAAAATCACTAAATCAACCTGTGCTTAACCCTCTGGTAGCTTGGCACAAAAGCAAGCAGGCTTAACTTAGAGGCAATGTGTAAAGTATTTATGCAGCACACAAACAGTAAAAAGGTGAAAATACAGCACAAGAAAAATCCCACACAATTTATAAAAATAGAGTAAATTCTAATAAATCATTTTAAAATAAAACGACAAAAATCCATTCAATAGAACCAGAGTTATGCCTTTTTTAAGATTGAGGTAAAAACTAGCTACTAAAAGATCAAAGTGGCAAACACAGACATCTAGTTGCGCGCGATCGTGTCAAAGTAAAAAAATATAGCTTACTGAAATAGAGGGCGCCTTGGATATAAAAAAAAGTGGGTTGGTCCCGGTCGGCGCTTACCTTCGAACGTTAATGAAATTTGAAGAAAAAGTCTCTGAGAAAGTAGAAATTCAGTGGGACAAGGCTGCAGGCAGCAACCGAGGAGGAGTCGTCGTCATCAGGGAGCCACTGCACGAAGCTACAGTGAAGATTTCTACGTTCTGACTTAGGCCTGATTTAGATCTTGTCGGACGGGCTACTCTCTCACAACGGTGACGGATATCCTGTCCACCGATATATAAATCCCATGGGATATAATGGGATTTATAATTTGGCAGGCGGGATATCCGTCATCATAGTGATGGAGTACCCCATCTGCCAAGACCTAAATCAAGCCCTTAGTCTCTTTTTTGGAAGTTGAAAATCTCTAGAGGGAAGAAGCTGGAGGCTGTAACCGATGAGAGTTCCAGGAGGGCGGATACAACTTTGGTGAAGGGCCACTGAACAGGATTTGCTGCTGTGGAAAAGAACGAAGTGGGGGCTGCCGCAAAGACATGCCAACTGGTGATGCACCTTTGATGGATAGTCAAGCAGGTTGGTCCCTGTCTCCTCTCAGTTCTCAGAGCAGTTTTAGCCCAAAAATATTTAAGTCCCAAATTTTAGATTTGGCTATCTGGGCCACCACCACCAAGGCTCAAGGTCTGGAGGAGCACGACTTGAAGGGATAGGCCTCACTCAGGCTTGGTCCAGGTACATGTTCAAGATGGTTGGAACCTTTTCTGTCCCTGAGGCTCTGATCAGGAGTCCAGCCATCTAGCCCTTGGAGTCACTCTGGTAGTTCTGGATTCAAGAAGTGGAACATCATGGCAGGTCTCTGAGGGTACAAGGCAGGCTTCAGGCAGCAAAGAAGTCATTCCAGGTGCAGCAAAGCAGTCTTTTGAAGTACACATCAGGCCACAGCAGCAGGCAGTCCTCTGAGAGTCCTTCCACAGGTCCAGGGAGCGAACTGAAGAGTGGGTCTGAGGATCCTATTGTTATACCTGGTGCCTTCTTTGAAGTAGTGCAAGTTTCTAGAGAATTCTTCCTGAAGTGCTTGAAGTTTCCTGCCTCCCCTGCCCTGGCTCCAAGATGCCTGCATGAACAATGCAGTGGTGAGAAGTCTTTTGAGTGAACTTAAAATCCAACTTTACCATTAAAGAGGGTTTTAATTTCAATTTCTGAAACAGCAAATATGAAATGTTAACATGTTCCAAATCAGAAGTTAGCACTTATTAAATGTTATAAGGCTACCTAATGTTATCCTATGGGAGAGAGACCTCACAGTAGTGAAAAACGAATTTAGGAGTTTTACACTAAAAGGACATGTAGACTTAAAAGTACATGTTCAATCTTTTAATTACAATGCATACTTCCTTATGGGCTACCTAAGTCTTACCTTAGGAGTGACTTATATGCAATAAATGGGGAGTTTAGGGCTCGGTAAGGGGGTTATATTGCCAAGTTCAATTGTCAGTTTAAAATAGTTTTCAGGCTACAATGGCAGACCTGGGACGTTTTAAGGGGTTACTTGAGTGGGTGGCACAATAAGTGCTGTATGCCCACTAGTAGCATTTAATTTACAGGCTCTGGGTTTACCAGGGACTTATAAGTACATTAAAAATATTCCAGTCAGGTTTAAGCCAATTTACTATATTGTTGGAAATGTCCACAAGCACTTTTACACTGGTTAGCAGTGGTAAAATGCACAGAGTCCTAAAACCCACAAAAACGAATTCAGAAAAAATAGGAGGGTGAAGGCAAAATGTTTGGGGTAAGAACACCATGAGGCTGACAGGTCTAACAGTGGTCATCAAACTGAATGAATGTAACATACCTCAATTGTGTGACAAGACCATCAGGAGTCCAAAACAAAAACGATTGTTCTGTCGGAGAGTAAGAGGAGAAACTAGTAGTAAAAACAAGGTTCTGTTTGGGCTATGATGTATTTCAGACTGTAGTATACAATATAGCTACTGACAAAAATATTGTGTCCTAAATATAAGTTCTACAAATAGAGTCACATTCTGTTTACTTTTTCCATTATTAATTTCTCTGGCGTGATATTTAGTAAATTATATTTAGGGAACAATATTTACCTAATCACATCTCCTGGAAGCCTAACCTAGGTTACTGTACACAACTGTGATGGCACATCTGAATTATCTTGTTCCATTCTGAGGGCCGTATTTAAAGTACTCATGCACTTCTAGATGCTGGAAAGGGAACGTCCTGTCCAGTTGTGCATATTGTATATGGAAAATGATGTCCATTACCGTAAAGCAAACTGTGCCCATCTCTGCTCGCTTCAAGTCAAATGTTGTGTCAGTTCCTTGAGGCTTCATCTGGAGTATTGTGTTCAGCTTTGATATGACATCTGCGATATTGGGTTTAGTCCTAGAAATCACATGTGGAGTATTGTGTCCTGTTCTGGAAGGCTCATCAGGAGTACTGTAATAATTTCTGGAGACCACATCAGCCTTATTTTTCCGAGCTGCATATGTAACATCCAGAGCATTAGGCCTAGGTATGGCCACTTCATCTGAAGAACTGTGTCAGTGTTGATGCCGTGGCCAAGATGGTGGTTTTGATTCTTGAGTCAAAACCTGCGCTGCTGAGTCCAGTTCCAAGGCATCATGGAGCCAAAAGGAGGAACACAGATTAAACATATCCCAAAGATGGGCAACCAAAATATGTTGCAGGGTTTAAAATTCAAGTCTTGTGCGAAGAGGCTCACAAATGTAGATTTGTATTTCAGATACAAGGACAGATGGTAATGGCGGGAATACTGGCTACATGAGAGGCAAGGGTTTTCAAAGAGTACTTATGCAACCGGAGGTCACAATATAGCTCTGGATGAGTGAAAGGTGTATTTCTCCACACAAATGGTAACACATAGCATGTAAACGAGTCTCTGTTAATGGGACAGAAGTATAAATGCAAGCAAATTTACATCAACACAAAGCTGATGCACGAGAGCAGAGGCCCTGAGTTTGCAAATACCAGTGTCCTTTAGGAGTCTTTATGACAACAGATTTCATAGACATGTGCAGACTAAAGTGGCCTAGTGGTTATTTTAAACCACCAAGGTATGTGTTTGTCAAATGTCCTTTTACATGGCTAATGAAGACAGCAACAATGCATTTTCCCTTTAATATAAATGCACCATAATTAACAACTTCCCCTTGTGGATATATCCTGTTTTAAAGTCCCGGTTGGAACTTAACTCCAAGGTCCACCTCCCAGTTTGGACAGGTTAACTCTTTGGGTTTGTTTGCGGTCCTCAGTTCTGTGGGTGTCATACCCATCAGAAAAATCTTGAATACAGCTATATATGCCTCTAAGGTTTGATCCTCCCGGGGTTCCCAAATACACATAAACATGTTTTGCATGAGAAAACAAAGAAGAAGTGAAAATGCTCTCACCAACCTTTTCTTTTTTCATTTCCAAAAATATTTTTCATTTTGTAGAGCCCTCCTACCATAAGCCCATACCAGGTTAGGAATGCTCACCCGTCCTTTCCGTCCTCGAAAAATATTTACTTCTGCCTGTGACATAAGTGCATTTCTGACCGTTTCCAGCGTGAGAAGGGCTCAGACAGGAGTATTTAAATGCCCACAGAAGTATAGGTTTGTGGATGTACACAAACTTTCTGGACATTCCTTTATTGGCACGCCCTCACCCTAGAACAGTAGGAGATGTGAACCCCTGTGTCAGTAAACTAATTTGCGAGTTCAAAAAAAACTTTTGTGAATTGCACGCACAAATGAAGGTATGTCCACATGTAAGTCAAAATTACTAATGCAAACAGCTTTATGATGTCAGGAGAATCTTGGTACCCTGAAGGGACCGTTGGTCTTTGACTTGGGTGGAATCTGTGATGTTTGGTGATAGGTTTTTGGGTTACAAGGTTGTTTGTCATTTTTAGGTCCACTTACCAGACAGCACATTGTGAAAGAGCTATTGTGTGCGTACCATGAACTAACAATGGGCCTACAACCATTGCTTACCATTGGATGGCTTTATTTACAATTACATTTGCTTTCTTCTTGTTCGATGGCTTGTCTTCCTCTTCTTGTGCATGCCTCTCCCCTGGAGCACAACCTCTTTAGAATCTTTTTGATTGGCTGACTTGCATCCTTCCACTGCTCACTTTTAAGGAACTACTTTTTTATTTTTAGTTAAGTAGTCCCTGAGAGAGCCTATGTTTTCCAGCTCTTTCTTTTGTGTGTTTCTATCCCTTCACCCCCTTTGCTCCGTGTTGCTCCCCTCCTTATGTACTGCTCGCTCTCCCTCGTTCTCTCTTGCTTGTGCTTCTACCCCGCCAACCTCCTCTGCTCCTGGCACTCTATGCTGCTCTCTCCCTGGTGTGCTCGCCCCACACCCGTTTTGTTCTCTCCCTTCTGTGTCACTTTTCCCCACTACCCACACCTGGCTTTATATTTATTTTATCCCCCTGCCCACTCTCCACTGCTTTCCCCACCATCTCCTCCATTACCCCCACACCACGCAACTTTTTTTAAAATAAATATATTTGAATTTTTTTTCGTGGCAGGGCAGCAAACTGCTGCTGGCCCCTCTGCCTTTGTAAAATCGCTTTCACACTAGTTTTTTTTTTTTTTTTTAAATTTACCAATCCTACCCGGATTAGTAAATAAAAAATTGGCTCCATCGTCATTTTGCCGGTGCGTGCATGTGTGGTGATGCATGTGTGCACTTGCTTGAAGATGCATGCCCGCACCTTCCTAGTCACGCATGCTCACGCCTATCACCAAGCTAAGCTCCTGCCAAAAAACACATTCCAACGCCTGTCATCCTAACAAATGTAAACATGGAAGACAATCTGCTTCCTCATTCACACTAAATTAAAACACCTTTCAAACCGCAATGTGGTACTCTCCAAAACTTTGGTGGTAAAAATCAGTGGTATGCGTAACTACTTATTTTCTCTAAATGAAATCTAATAATAATGACATAAAATTATGTAAAGATTGGTTTCTCGGTATATCAAGTTACTTTTGAATGTGAGGCCATACTTGCAAACAAAAGTCACAGGAGATATTGTAGGAAACTGATTATAGGAGACATTCTATCCCAGCTATGGTTTTACTGTTCCCACAAGAGTTTTTGCTCAAGCTATTCTCCCATAAGTAAAAATCACGGAAGGAAAAATTTCAGAATGTTTTGTGAGCGTCAAATATTTTCAAGTGTGCAACTAAAATTTCAACTGAGCCCTGTAACACGTGACCTATCAGCTTGTGTTCATTTGCATCCTTGGTAAGGATAGAACATTTGATTAACGAAACCCATCCAATTGCAGGCACAGAACAACTTTTGATTAGGCTGAAAAAATCTCAGCGTTCCTTTAAGCCACGTTCTTTTCTTCAACAATTCCGTCAACAGTTCTCTGTTCCTCCCAAACTGGAGACCGTGATTAATTTCAGCTGCTCCTCTTCATTAACCTCTGGTGCTTTCTGCACAGCGCTAGTCTTTCTAGTTTTTTCCCTACTCTTGTAATAGTTTGTAGATGTGTTACAGATTGCCCTTTAGTTGACACTTTTCTAATTTTACCATCAAACCTGGCATTTATTAACGTACTGAGTATATTTTCTAAAACCTAGCATACTTTGTAATTTTACTGCAATGCACTAACACAGGGATGTCCACCAGAGGCACAAAAGGGCCTGATCAATGAGTGTAAACTAATTCAATTTAAATTGGTTGTATGTAAATGTATTGTATGTGTCTTAGGCAGAAATGTATACTGCGTGGCACTGGAGAGTGTTTGCTACTGCACTATGTTAGACTGCTAGTAAAATCATGGTTGTCTCTGCAAGCTTTAGATTTTTTTGTCTTAGAGAATATGAAAATCACATGTGTTAATTAAGGGTCTCCTGTGTAAAAGGACTGAGAAACCAGAGCATGTCTCTGAGGTCTCGGAGGCGCACCCAAAGTGCACCCCTTCTTTTGAGAGTGACTGCTGTCTTCTCACCAGGCTGAGATGGATAATGATGACAGCGTTAGTTCTAGTACAAGGAACAGGCCTTATTTGCCTGTCACATTCAGGGAACAGATCCCCACTCGCCCCTCCTTTTAACAGGTCTGCTTGTCTTCCTCAACCATGAACTTGGCTCCTTTCGTGTGTGACATGGGTAGAGAGTGCGTGTTCACAGTGCATCCATGAGGCAGAGTGCGCATGGAGTATGTGCGTTGTGCAGTAGCTCCTGGTCATGGGAATCCATCTTATGAATACCTTGCGAGGGGAGCTAAACAAAATGGAGGCATTAGCTGAAGATGCCCTGGTCTGTTTTTGAGCTTGTATAAAGGTCTGAAAGATCCCTGAACCTACCCTAAGTCTGGTCACAAAATATCATTTCCTTTTTTAAGGCCAAGCCTGCTAACAAAAATGTTGTTAACAAAAATGGCTTAGAGCCCGCCCCTTGCTTACCATTTGTTGGCTTACGGCGCACTCTCCTTTAGATCCTCGTAATTTGTCAAGACAGGCCTAACATAATTTCCATTCCTCTCTGTGGAGAAGGGACGAAGCACTGATTGATTCAACATAGTCAGTGCCCGTCCGCTGCTTCTGATGTGATTGAGGTGCTATTTTGTTCTGTTAACTTTTGTGCCCTGCAAACAGAAGGCATGTGGCTGGCAAAAACGTGTCCAGGAGGGCAAAAAAAATTGCAACAAGTTATTTTCTATAATTTGCTTTCTTTTATTTTGCCTAGTCTTCTTTTCTCACTTTGCACACATGTTTTCTTTTGTTTTTGTTTGTTTTTGTTCGTGGGCGCAGTTCTCAAAAGATAAGGATTATCCTATTTCAAAGCATTGTTTCTTTCTCCTGTGTAATTGAACACATAATTGACCAGTACACCCCAACCCAACCCACACCACTCCAATCCGTCCCACTCCAATCCATGCCACCTCACCCCATAACAATCCGTCCCACTGAATCCAATCCACCCCAGGCCAATCCAATCCAATCCACCCACTCCAATCCAAACCACGCACCCCAAACCACTCCAATCCAATCCATCACACTCCAATCCTCCCAACCCACCCCGCTCCAATCTGCCCCAATCCAATTTGCCCCACTCCAATTCTAAACAATCTGCCCCACTCCAATCCAAAACAATCTGGCCAACTCCAATTTAAATCAATCTGCCCCACTCCAATCCAAAACAGTCTGCCCCACTCCAGTCCAAACCAATCTGCCACACTCAAATCCAAAACAGCCTGCCCACTCCAATCCCAAAAAATATGCCCCACTCAATCCAAAACACTATGCCCCACTCCAATCAGCCCCACTCAATCCAAAATAATCTTCCCCACTCCAATTTGCCCCACTCCAATCCAAAACAATCTGCACACTCCAATCCACCCCACTCCACCCCACCCCACTCCAACTCCCCCACTCCAACAATCTGCCCCACTCCAATCCAAAACAATCTGCCCCACTCCAATCCAAAACAATCTACCCCACTCCAGTCTAAAACAATCTGCCCCACTCCAGTCTAAAACAATCTGCCCCACTCCAATCCAAAACGGATTGTCCCACTCCAATCAAAAATAATCAGCCTCACTCAAATATGCCCCACTTCAATCCAAAACAATCTGCCCCACTCAATCAAAAATGTTCTGCCCCACTGGAATCTGCCTCACTCCAATCCGCCCGTCTCCAATCTGCCCCACTCCAATTTGCTCCACTCCAATCCAAAACAATCAGCCCCACTCAAATATGCCCCACTTCAATCCAAAATTATCTGCCCCAGTCCAATCCAGCCCAATCTGCCCCACTCCAATCCACCCCTCTGCAATCTGCCCCACTCCAATTCACCCCACTCCACTCCAATCCAATCCACCCTACAAAAAGCCATTCCACTCCAATCCAATCTACCCCACTCCAATCCAATCCACCTCACCCCAATCTAATCCACCCACTCTCTCCCCAATCCACCCCACTCCAATTTAATCCACCCCACTCCAATCCAAAACAATCTGCCCTACTCCAATCTGTCCCACACCAGTCTGCCCCACTCCAGTCCAAAACAATCTGCCCCACTCAATCCAAAACAATCTGCCCCAATCCAATCAAAACAATCTGCCCCACTCCAATCCAAAACAATCTGCCCCTCTCCAATCCAAAACAATTTGACCCACTCCAAACCAAAAAGATCTGCCCTACTACAATCTGCCACACTCTAATCCAAAACAATGTACCCCTCTCCAATTTGCCCCACCCAATCCTCTGCCACACTCTAATCCAAAACAATGTGCCCCTCTCCAATCTGCCCCACCCAATCCAAAACAATCTGTCCCACCCCAATATGCCCCACTCATATCTGTCCCACTCCAATCCCAAAAAATCTGCCCCACTCTAATCCACCCCACTCCAATCCAATCCACCTCACCCTAATCCAATCCAATCTAATCCACCCCACCCAATCCAACCAAATCCAATCTACCCCAGTCCAATCCACCTTAATCCAATCCACCCCACCCCAATCCAGTTCACTCAACCCCAGTCCAAACCACCTCAATCCAATCCACCTGAAATCAATACACCCCACTCTATCCAATCAACCTCACTCCAGTCCAATTCACCCCACTGCAATCCAAACTACTCCACTCCAATCCACCACACCCCACGCCAATCCAATTAACCCTATTCCAATTCACCCCACTTCATTTCACCCCACCCCACTACAGTCCACCCACCCCAATAAAATCCACCCCTCCCCATTTCAATCCACCCCACCCCAATCTGATCCACCCCATCCAGACCATCCCGCTTCAATCCATCCCACTCCACTGCAGTCCAATCCACCCCACTCTACTCACATCCACCCCACTCTACCTCAGTCCAATCCACCTCACCCCAGTTCAATCCACACCACTCAGTTCAATCCATCCAGCCCACCACACTCAAATCCACCCCACTCTAGTCCAATTTACCCCACTCCAATCCACCCCATTCCAATCAAACCCCCTCCAGTCCTATCCAATCCACCCCTTCAATCCACTCTGATTCACCCCACTCCAAACCACCCTCATCTGACCCAGTCCACCCCCCCATTCCAATCCACCCCACCCCAAACCAGTCTAATCCACCCCAATACAATCCACCTCAACCTATTTCAATCCAGCCCACTCCAATCCAATTCACCCAATCCAGTCCACCCACTCCAATCCACCTGAAAGCACTCAGTCCAATCCACTCTACCCCAAACCAATCCACCCCAATGTACTCCAATCCAATCCACCTCACTACCTCAATCCACTCCTTCCTATTCCTCCCCACTCCACTCTACACCACTACAATCTACGCCACTCCACTTTATGACACTGCACTCTATGACACTGCACTCTACGACACTCTCTGCCATTGAACTCTACTCCCCTCGATTCAACTCTATGACACTCTACCCCCCATTGCATTCTATGACACGCTACTCCAACAAATCCAGTCTACGACACTCTACTCCCCCCCCACGCCACTCAAGGACACTCCACACCGCTAACATTTAGCCATGCAGAACAGCAGCCAAGCTAGTGTACAAAATGGCAAAACACATTGCCAAAGCCATAGCTCTTGTATAGGCGAGATCTATTGGCTTTGCCAATGCTTATTTTTCTTGGGTGTTAATTACACTAGGAAGTATATTATGGCAAATGGGTCGACTACAGCGCCCTCTACCTGAGCACCCACGGGGTTTTATTCAGATTCAGGGGATTGATTTAGCCTCAATGCCAAACACAGATAGATTTCTTGCCACATGTCTGCCATCCTATTGTCAGCCAGGCTGTCTTTGCTTAGGGGATGTGGGAGCATGTTTGTGCTGGTGATAGCAGCGCTTGCACCGCATACTCAGAAAATGGTTGCCTGCACTGTTCCGCTTTAATAAATACCAGCTTGTGCCCATCTCTCCAATTTCCTTCGTTTTATTCTGTCGACGTCCGTCCTGCAGTACTTACCTTTGGGTTTTACGCCACACTCCAGCAGACGGCAGTTCCACAGATATGGCTGTTAGTGCTGGATGGGAAGTCAGGGTACAGTGCAATGGCTTCAAAGCTGTGCGAATTATCCATTGTTTCCATAAGTGGCCTTCTTTTTACGGTTATTCCCGTCCATAAAAATAGGGCCGCGGTTGTAGACGGTGCAGATGACGGCTCTGGCCTGCCTGTAGTAACTCACTCGAGAATCTCGGATGAGATGGATAAAGCATACTCGACGCAGATTCCGCCCTCTTCCATTTTGTCACTGCCTCGCTCTAATATGGAGAATGTGTAATTGTATTTGTCTAGCGCAGAGACTACAATCAACAGGAGCTATCTGCTGAAAGCGAATATTTTTTTATTCGCTTTTCACTCCGCTCTCCAATCTCGTCAGCAGTTCCCGCAATTATTTATTGTTCACAGTAATGTCGAGCTCGGGTTTTTACAGTCCGCCGTCAGGGGGAATGGGTATTTTTAGTGCATGGCGCTATAAACATTTACAGCCATCGCCAGCGATTTCTAGTACAGCTTTCCAGGGAATTATATTTACACACACTGAACACGTGTGTTACTTGCTTAAATCGGGCTTTATAATCGTAGCGTAGCAAAGGTGCCATGGGCCAAGGTGCAACCACGGACAATGGCGGCTTTGACTGATGTCGAGCTAGTAAAATGCAGCAAATTCAGGGTTCAAAGGACCCCTCGAGGTTCTGGTCCCGGTTGCCAAAGCTGCAGTGCTTAATTTGTAAAAAAAAATATTAAGTGCCAGGGCCTTTCTCGGAAGGCCACTGCAACCTGCACTACGCATTGCCCCTGCCAGTGCTGCCAATGACAGTAGCAACATATCACCTATCCATGGCACTCCGTCAAGTGTGACAATTAACACTATTTCAGGTTCCAGAAAGCTATAATAATGGCTAAGCCCCTAGTATTATTAATTTTTAATGCCATTTGACTTAATAATCACGGTTGTTTTGCACATCGCAGACAGGGCTACCATGTGGTGGACTGTCACTAGAGCCGGTGCTGACAATTAAGTGACAATTAAGTGCCGGTGCCGAGCACCCGAAACCACTGGCTCAAATTAAGCACTGCCAAAGGATCTGCTGCAACAACGGTAGCAAAACCCCTGCTTTAAATCTCCTTTAAAGCTGCCCCAAAGCACTGAGAATGGACGGGAGAGGCGGTCGGAGGAGCAGGGCTTTAAGTGGGATGAAAAAACTGGGGGGTCTCTCAAACAGGCATGGTCAATGTAATTATGCTGATGATGGAGGTCATTGTTTATACTTTGGTGGTGGTGTCCTCAGTTTCAGATGTGTGGGAGAAAACCTGTGACGAACAACAGGGAAGCGAGCAGTATCAGGAGGTACAGCATGACCATAGTGGGGCTAAGGTGAGGGTGGTGGGACAAAAAGACCATTGGTGTCATGCCCAGTAGGCTCCAGGTGAAGCACCATCAGGTAGTGTGGCCATTTGGTGTAAGGCCCAGAGGTACCAAACAGGAGGTGCGAAGTGCAGAAAGGCTTGTGAGTGTGAGAGAAGGTGCTCAATGTGGCCTTGGGATTGATAATGAGGAAAGAAGGATAAACCATTGGGGAAGACCAGAAGGACTGGGAGGAAAAAGTCAATGAAGGTAACAGGTGAGTTAGAGGGAGATGGTTGTGTCAGGTCGATAGACTGACGGCCTATCATAGCAAACGCACAAGGCTGAGTAAACATAGGGTCCAGCCCAGAGGCCAGGCAAGGAGATGGAAAGAAGCCCTAAAAAGAATTTACTGCAGTCCTTGTCTCGAGCAAATTTCTAACAATGTCCAAGATTGGAAAGTATGAATGAGAAGTCTGTGAATACCCACAATCTGAGGTTTACTGGGGTAATCACCATGTTGCAAAACATGCCATACCTTTAAATACCTACTCTCCACCTTTTGCCTGAGATTTGATCCCAATGAATATTACGCAAGTGAAAGGATTTCCGAGAGTATGGCAGCCTTTTATGAATGGCTTTCACTCATAACTCAAGCTGTTTGAGCGCATAACATAGATTTATGATCAGATACGTTTTTGTGGATCAATCCCCTAGTTGTTGCTTGCCTCAGTTGAATCATTTGAACTCATTTACCTCAGGATGAATCGTAAATGGAAATCTCAGGACTGCATATATGGTATCGATTGAAAACTTCACCCTGGTATCCTGGTGCCAAGACTAAAGGCCGGGGTTAAGCCACGCACTTAATAATTGGCAGTATTTATATTCACTCAAACCCATCAAACTAGAAAAAAAATGATGGGTGCACTTCTTCCGAAACTAAAAACTCTAAGGCTGGAATATCGGAATGCAATGTGGCCGGCAGCTGGAGACTTTAATGCCAACCTATTTGACATCGGCTCAACTCACACTGGCTGAATGGTAATAAGAACTACTGGAGTTTTGCGCCAAAACTCATGCTATTTCGAAGGAGGGATTCACATGCCTCCCACTTGAGTATTTATCTTAAGGACCTAATCCTCCGAATCCTGAACGGGGGAGGCTCCGTTGACCACTCAGTCGCCTATACCCACATTTCACCAGGCAGACTCACAACATTAGGTTATATGTGGGTCTCAATTCTGCATTTCCACAAGGTTAGATGCTTTAAAGTGTCTCCTTCAATAGCAAGCCAACTTGACCAGCTGGAATGTACAATGGATCACCAAATATTTTCCCATAAACATCATTAGAGACCTAGACTCCCTTGAAACTATTTATAAAGTAAAGTAGAGAATAGGGAGCAGCTGGATAACTGGCTGATGCAAAGTTTGAACTTCTGGAAATCAACTGGAAGCAGGGCTCCCGGAAAGATGGTTAGAGGTGATCACAAGCTTACATGGAGCAGCATAGATTCAGTCTAAACATCTGTCGGACACCTCTGGGAGAAAAGCTTCAGAGGGCTTTGAAAAAAAAAAAGTAACCTACTTAAAAGGCTATTAAATAAGGACGTAAAAACCAGGATCAGCACTAATAAAAATCTCAACATCCAAAAGAAACCCATCAAATCTTTAAGGTCCAAGTATAGGAAATAATTGTAGGAAAGGAGGTTGTATGAGGATGGAAAAAAATGGGCAAAGATTCACATGGTCATTAAATCAAAAGATCCAGCCAGGGTTTGGCGAATAATAAACAAGACAAGACTCCAAGCTATATTTTAAGTAACATCTCAGCCACAAGCACATGGTGACCCTCTATGTTGACAAAGCTTCAAACAATCGCCTGCATTCAACTGATTTTCCTTGCTCTAGCCACAAACTCTAGAATTGTTTAACACCACTGAATTAAAAGAGAGTGGTAAAGGTGATTTGTTCGACAAAAAACAGTGGTATCCCTGTGCTCAACGGATTACCGACATCCATTTTTAAACACAACCCTGACAAGTGGGCAGCCATCCTAACCCCCCGTGTATAATTAATGTCTGTCCAGAAATAATAATCTGGACAGCTGGAGAAGGTCTTTTTAAGTCCCAATCCACAAAAAGGGGTGACGCAACCTTCCAGTGAATTTTAGACTCAAAGCACTCCTGCATGTAGAGTGGAAATGTTTTGCTAGGATATTCAATGAAGATCTGGAAAGTCGCCCGGGAGAAGTGGCTAATCCCGTTTTTCCAGACTAGATTCCAAAAAGGCTGAAGCATTGAAGATAACCTGTTTGGCCTTACCACACTGATCGAGGAATCAATGGAAAAAAGGGGAAGCTACTTTACGCACCATTCATCAACTTTGCTACTGCCTCCACTAGTGTGGCAAGAGATGTTTTGTGGCTGAAACTACAGAAATGTGGCATACCATCCTATATCCTGAGGGCGGTAATTGCACACTACACTGATACATGGGTGAAAGTTAGAATCTTGTCACGCTGGGAGACATCTATAAAGATTAATACTAGCAGAAGTGTGAAACAAGGCTGCATCCTAGCCTCACTACTGTAGCAGTCTTTAGTTAGTGGACCTGCCTGCACCCTTTGACTCTGCATTAGCCTGTCCACCTGAATATGCATATGAATATCCAGAGCTTAAGCGCCTACACCACTACAATCTACTCCAATCAACTCTACTCTGCTCTACGATACACTACTCTACGTAAATCCACTCTACACCACTCTACTCTGCCCCACTCCACTGTACCCAACTTTATTGTACAACACTCCACTCTATGCCACTCCACTGTACCACATTCCACTCTACTCCACTCCGCTCGAATCCACTCTACTACACGATACTCTATGAAAAAGTACATTGTAAAACACTCTCCTCCCCTCTATTCCACCACACTCCACTTAATAACACTCCACTCAATGACAGTAAATATGGGTTGAAACAATTTTTTATTAAAAGTAAAAAACATTTAAATTCAATAAAAAAAACTGAACTTTAAACTATTCTTATAGTTATGAAAACTTTATTTATTCTTTCTGTACAAACCAAACTTCAAATACACAAACATTACAAATTCTGAAATTATAGTTATACATTAACTTTATAATTTATGCACCACCTTTAAATTAATATACATTTATTTATTCTTTCTATAGAAACCAAACTTACACTGCACAAAAATTTAAATTTCTAAACTTTGCCTTTAATTTATAATTTACGCAGCATCTTCAAATTATTATAACTCTTGCACCTCCATACACAGTGTATTCAAGATTAAACTTTTGTTTTTTTCAATAAATATATATAGTTAGGAAAGGTAATAGGATTTTAATTTACACTTAAGAAAAAATATTAAATATATATAGTTAGGTAAGGTAATAGGATTTTAGTTCACATTTGAGAAAATAAATAAATAAATATATATATATTTATATATATATATTACCTACTGGCGGTCGCCAGTAGGTAGTTATAGTTAGGACCTTGTTTCTATTCAAATAGCGTTTTTCTTTTGCCAATATCTTTGGCACCGTTTGACGAATCTTCGCGAAATTTTCAAAACTAGTGGGGCGCTCCGGTCAGCTCCTGTCTTGAAAGTTTCGGGGTGATTCCTCAAGCGGGGCCCTAGAAAAAAGGGGGGTCCCAAAACACGTTTTCCCCATGTTAATTTCCATAGGAAATTTTAGACAAAGGTACAGCCCGAACTGCTGAACGGAAGTACACCAAATTTGGCAAAAAGGTAGGTCTTGGTTCAGAAAGAGCCTTTTTTTTAAATGGTGTAAATCCGTTTAGTAGTCCCTGAGAAATTAGAAAAAGAAAAAGTTTCGATATCTGAGCACCGAGGAGGGTTCGCGAACCCTCCTGGGCACGAGCTACACTCTAATTGGCTGCCAACACTCCAAACCAGGAACTGTTGGCAGCCATTTTGTGACTCGGTTACCGAGTCAGAAGAAAACTGTGCAAAAAAGGATGAAAAACAAGAAAAGGGGGCAGGGTAGGAACACCCTGACCCCCTAGGCCTGCTCAGGGGGTCCCACAAGGACCCCCAGGGCCACCCCAAATTTTTATAATTTTTTTTTCAAAGTCGCGCTGGGTGCGCGACTCCAGGGCGAGAAAATGTAAAAAAAAACGATTCGTTTTTTCAAAGCCTCCGGGTGGGCCAGGTCCCAGGGGCACTCAGCAAATAATTTGCGGGGGCCCGTTGGTACCGCCCGCATCCCCGGGGACCGCCACCTCCCCGGGGCAACTTTTAATGTATGCCGGGGGCACTGCGGCCCACCGCAGCCCGGGGACCGCCACCTCCTCGGGGCTGTAAGAAACAAAATGCGTGGGGGGTCCCAATCCCCCCACGCTGTCCTTCCACAGGTCCAGGGAGCGAACTGAAGAGTGGGTCTGAGGATCCTATTGTTATATCTGGTGCCTTCTTTGAAGTAGGGCAAGTTTCTAGAGAATTCTTGCTGAAGTGCTTGAAGTTTCCTGCCTCCCCTGCCCTGGCTCCAAGATGCCTGCATGAACAATGCAGTGGTGAGAAGTCTTTTGAGTGAAGACAGGGCACAGCCTATTCAGTTGCAAGAGGGACTGTGCCTAGCTCCGCCACTATATCCTGCCACTGATCAGGCACATCTAATCCCTCTATTGTATAGCTCTCTGGGAGACATAAACAACGGCCAACTACACCCAGTTATGTGACCCAGGAACAAGCTGCAGACACCAAATAGTTAGGGCAAGAAAATTCCAACTTTCTAAAAGTGTCATTTTCCGAATTTTAACTTAAAATCCAACTTTACCATTAAAGAGGGTTTTAATTTCAATTTCTGAAACACCAAATATGAAATGTTAGCATGTTTCAAATCAGACGTTAGCACTTCTTAAATGTTATAAGGCTACCTAATGTTATCCTATGGGAGAGGTAGACCTCACAGTAGTGAAAAACGAATTTAGGAGTTTTTCACTAAACGGACATGTAGACTTAAAAGTACATGTTCAATGTTTTAATTACAATGCATCCTACCCTATGGGTTACCTAAGTCCTACCTTAGAAGTGACTTATATGCAATAAATGGGGAGTTTAGGGCTTGGTAAGGGGGTTATTTTGCCAAGTTCAATTGTCAGTTTAAATAGTTTTCAGGCTACAATGGCCGACCTGGGACGTTTTAAGGGGTTACTTGAGTGGGTGGCACAATAAGTGCTGCAGGCCCACTAGTAGCATTTAATTTACAGGCTCTGGGTTTACCAGGGACTTATAAGTAAATTAAAAATATTCCAGTCAGGTGTAAGCCAATTTACTACATTTTTGGAAATGTCCACAAGCACTTTTACACTGGTTAGCAGTGGTAAAATGCACAGAGTCCTAAAACCAACAAAAACGAATTCAGACAAAATAGGAGGGCGAAGGCAAAATGTTTGGGGTAAGAACACCATGAGGCTGACCGGTCTAACAGTGGTCATCAAACTGAATGAATGTAACATCCCTCAATTGTGTGACAAGACCATCAGGAGTACAAAACTAAAACGATTGTTCTGTCGGACAGTGAGAGGAGAAAATAATAGTAAAAACAAGGTTCTGTTTGGGCTATGATGTATTTCAGACTGTAGTATACAATATAGCGACTGACAAAAATATTGTGTCCTAAATATAAGTTCTACAAATAGAGTCACATTCTGTTTACTTTTTCCATTATTAATTTCTCTGGCGTGATATTTTGTAAATTATATTTAGGGAACAATATTTACCTAATCACATCTCCTGGAAGCCTAACCTAGGTTACTGTACACAACTGTGATGGCACATCTGAATTATCTTGTTCCATTCTGAGGGCCGTATTTAAAGTACTCATGCACTTCTAGATGCTGGAAAGGGAACGTCCTGTCCAGTTGTTCATATTGTATATGGAAAATGATGTCCATTACCGTAAAGCAAACTGTGCCCATCTCTGCTCGCTTCAAGTCAAATGTTGTGTCAGTTCCTTGAGGCTTCATCTGGAGTATTGTGTTCAGCTTTGATATGACATCTGCGATATTGGGTTTAGTCCTAGAAATCACATGTGGAGTATTGTGTCCTGTTCTGGAGGGCTCATCAGGAGTACTGTAATAATTTCTGGAGACCACATCAGCCTTATTTTTCCGAGCTGCATATGTAACATCCAGAGCATTAGGCCTAGGTATGGCCACTTCATCTGAAGAACTGTGTCAGTGTTGATGCCGTGGCCAAGATGGTGGTTTTGATTCTTGAGTCAAAACCTGCGCTGCTGAGTCCAGTTCCAAGGCATCATGGAGCCAAAAGGAGGAACACAGATTAAACATATCCCAAAGATGGGCAACCAAAATATGTTGCAGGGTTTAAAATTCAAGTCTTGTGCGAAGAGGCTCACAAATGTAGATTTGTATTTCAGATACAAGGACAGATGGTAATGGCGGGAATACTGGCTACATGAGAGGCAAGGGTTTTCAAAGAGTACTTATGCAACCGGAGGTCACAATATAGCTCTGGATGAGTGAAAGGTGTATTTCTCCACACAAATGGTAACACATAGCATGTAAATGAGTCTCTGTTAATGGGACAGAAATATAAATGCAAGCAAATTTACATCAACACAAAGCTGATGCACGAGAGCAGAGGCCCTGAGTTTGCAAATACCAGTGTCCTTTAGGAGTCTTTATGACAACAGATTTCATAGACATGTGCAGACTAAAGTGGCCTAGTGGTTATTTTAAACCACCAAGGTATGTGTTTGCTAAATGTCCTTTTACATGGCTAATGAAGACAGCAACAATGCATTTTCCTTTAATATAAATGCACCATAATTAACAACTTCCCCTTGTGGATATATCCTGTTTTAAAGTCCCGGTTGGAACTTAACTCCAAGGTCCACCTCCCAGGTTGAACTGGTTAACTCTTTGGGTTTGTTTGCGGTCCTCAGTTCTGTGGGTGTCATACCCATCAGAAAAATCTTGAATACAGCTATATATGCCTCTAAGGTTTGATCCTCCCGGGGTTCCCAAATACACATAAACATGTTTTGCATGAGAAAACAAAGAAGAAGTGAAAATGCTCTCACCAACCTTTTCTTTTTTCATTTCCAAAAATATTTTTCATTTTGTAGAGCCCTCTTACCCTAAGCCCATACCAGGTTAGGAATGCTCACCCGTCCTCGAAAAATATTTACTTCTGCCTAGGGCCGGCTCTAGGGCGGTGCGACCGGTGCCACCGCACCGGTTGCTGACTCTTCGAAGGGGCGCCAATTTGGAAGTATTTCATGGTTTTAAAAGCACCTGCTGCTGCATTGCTGGCCTCCACAATTTTCATACAAAAATAAAAATGTCAAGATAACTCGGTGATTAATGTTCTTCCTGGAGAGAGACGGAGTTTTGTCAAGTGGAAGTTTTAGTTCATTTTATGGAAGCACAGAGGGTTAATGTGCCTGCTGTAATGTGCCTGCTGCAATGAATGTGTACCATGCAGATCACAAAGTGCATATTGTTTAAATAGGTCAGTGCTTTTGTCAAAGAGATTCTTTTTGTTACTAGCAGTGTAGTTGTTAAAATCCTAACATGGAACAGTGAGCTAATAACTGTCATCAAAGAGCTGCATGCAAACTGCAAGGTATAGATTAGAGCATTTTGATGTTTTCCTCCGTCTTTCATTATTCTATGTTTCAAAAAGGGTTCATTTCGGTAAAAAAAATCATTATTATTAAATGTAGCCCCCAATCATGGGGTTATGTTTTAAATTCTGAGTCTGTGCTTCTCCAGACCAATCACTCTTAAACTATACTGTCTACCAGTATGGATGACATGTGACTCACCTTGTAGTCTTCTGGCTTATGTAACATTTCCTATACACTGATTTACACACCTATGATTGATTGTCTCTGTGTAGTGTTTGTAATGTAAAGTGCTCAGACACCCTACACTGGTATAGGTGGCGCTATTAAATACATCTGAGAGAGAGTGGCTATGGAGACTTGAGGGGCACTGATAAAGGGTGGTAGTGAGGGAATCCGTGGCAGAGGTGGTCTTTGGGGGGCGCCAATAAACAGTGTCGCACAGGGCGCCACCAACGCTAAAGCCGGCCCTGGAGCACACTAGGGAGAGAGCAGCATAGTGTGCCAGGAGTAGAGGAGTTTGGCGGGGTAGAAGCACAAGTAAGGGAGAAAGAGGGAGAGCGAGCAGTACATAAGGAGGGGAGCAACACAGAGCAAAGGGGGTGAAGGGATAGAAGCACACAAAAGAAAGAGGTGGAAAACATAGGCTCTCTCAGGGACTACTTAACTAAAAATAAAAAAAGTAGTTCCTTAAAAGTGAGCAGTGGAAGGATGCAAGTCAGCCAATCAAAAAGATTCTAAAGAGGTTGTGCTCCAGGGGAGAGGAAAGCACAAGAAGAGGAAGACAAGTCATCGAACAAGAAGAAAGCAAATTAAATTGAAAATAAATCCATCCAATGGTAAGCAATGGTTGTACGCCCACTGTTAGTTCATGGTACGCACACAATAGCTCTTTCACAATGTGCTGTCTGGTAAGTGGACCTAAAAATGACAAACAACCTTGTAACCCAAAAGTCTATCACCAAACATCACAGATTCCACCCAAGTCAAAGACCAATGGTCCCTTCAGGGTACCAAGATTCTCCTGACATCATAAAGCTGTTTGCATTAGTAATTTTGACTTACATGTGGACATACTTTCATTTGTGCATGCAATTCACAAAAGTTTTTTTGAACTCGCAAATTAATTTACTGACACAGGGGTTCACATCTCCTACTGTTCTAGGGTGTGGGCGTGCCAATAAAGGAATGTCCAGAAATTTGTGTACATCCACAAACCTATACTTCTGTGGGCATTTAAATACTCCTGTCTGAGCCCTTCTCACCCTGGAAACTGTAAGAAATGCACTTATGTCACAGGCAGAAGCACTGCTTTCCCCACCATCTCCTCCATTACCCACACACCACGCTCCTTTTTTAAAAATAAATATATTTGATTTTTTTTTCGTGGCAGGGCAGCAAACTGCTGCTGGCCCCTCTGCCTTTGTAAAATCGCTTTCACACTAGTTTCTTTTTTTTTAAACTTACCAATCCTACCCGGATCAGTAAATAAAAAATTGGCTCCATCGTCATTTTGCCGGTGCGTGCATGTGTGGTGATGCATGTGTGCACTTGCTTGAAGATGCATGCCCGCACCTTCCTAGTCACGCAAGCTCACACCTATCACCAAGCTAAGCTCCTGCCAAAAAACTTTCCAAGGCCTGTCATCCTAACAAATGTAAACATGGAAGACAATCTGCTTCCTCATTCACACTAAATCAAAACACCTTTCAAACCGCAACGTGGTACTCTCCAAAACTTTGGTGGTAAAAATTAGTGGTATGCGTAATTACTTATTTTCTCTAAATGAAATGTAATAATAATGACATAAAATTATGTAAAGATTGGTTTCTCGGTATATCAAATTACTTTTGTATGTGAGGCCATACTTGCAAACAAAAGTCACAGGAGATATTGTAGGAAACTGATTATAGGAGACATTCTATCCCAGCTATGGTTTTACTGTTCCCACAAGAGTTTTTGCTCAAGATATTCTCCCATAAGTAAAAATCACGCAAGGAAAAATTTCAGAATGTTTTGTGAGCGTCAAACATTTTCAAGTGTGCAACTAAAATTTCAACTGAGCCCTGTAACACGTGACCTATCAGCTTGTGATCATATGCATCCTTGGTAAGGATAGAACATTTGATTAACGAAGCCCATCCAATTGCAGGCACAGAACAACTTTTGATTAGGCTGAAAAAATCTCAGCATTCCTTTAAGCCACGTTCTTTTCTTCAACAATTCCGTCAACAGTTCTCTGTTCCTCCCAAACCGGAGACCGTGATTAATTTCAGCTGCTCCTCTTCATTAACCTCTGGTGCTTTCTGCACAGCGCTAGTCTTTCTAGTTTTTTCCCTACTCTTGTAATAGTTTGTAGATTTGTTACAGATTGCCCTTTAGTTGACACTTTTCTAATTTTACCATCAAACCTGGCATTTATTAACTACTGAGTATATTTTCTAAAATCTAGCATACTTTGTAATTTTACTGCAATGCACTAACACAGGGATGTCCACCAGAGGCACAAAAGGGCCTAATCAATGAGTGTAAACTAATTCAATTTAAATTGTTTGTATGTAAATGTATTGTATGTGTCTTAGGCAGAAATGTATACTGCGTGGCACTGGAGAGTGTTTGCTACTGCACTATGTTAGACTGCTAGTAAAATCATGGTTGTCCCTGCAAGCTTTAGATTTTTTTGTCTCAGTGAATATGAAAATCACATGTGTTAATTAAGGGTCTCCTGTGTAAAAGGACTGAGAAACCAAAGCATGTCTCTGAGGTCTCGAAAGCGCACCCAAAGTGCACCCCTTCTTTAGTACAAGGAACAGGCCTTATTTGCCTGTCACATTCAGGGAACAGATCCCCACTCGCCCCTCCTTTTAACAGGTCTGCTTGTCTTCCTCAACCATGAACTTGGCTCCTTTTGTGTGTGACATGGGTAGAGAGTGCGTGTTCACAGTGCATCCATGAGGCAGAGTGCGCATGGAGTATGTGCGTTGTGCAGTAGCTCCTGGTCATGGGAATCCATCTTATGAATACCTTGCGAGGGGAGCTAAACAAAATGGAGGCATTAGCTGAAGATGCCCTGGTCTGTTTTTGAGCTTGTATAAAGGTCTGAAAGATCCCTGAACCTACCCTAAGTCTGGTCACGAAATATCCTTTCCTTTTTTAAGGCCAAGCCTGCTAACAAAAATGTTGTTAACAAAAATGGCTTGGAGCCCGCTCGTTGCTTACCATTTGTTGGCTTACGGCGCACTCTCCTTTAGAGCCTCGTAATTTGTCAAGACAGGCCTAACATAATTTCCATTCCTCTCTGTGGAGAAGGGACCAAGCACTGATTGATTCAACATAGTCAGTGCCCGTCCGCTGCTTCTGATGTGATTGAGGTGCTATTTTGTTCTGTTAACTTTTGTGCCCTGCAAACAGAAGGCGTGTGGCTGGCAAACACGTGTCCAGCAGGGCAAAAAAAATTGCAACAAGTTATTTTCTATATTTTGCTTTCTTTTATTTTGCCTAGTCTTCTTTTCTCACTTTGCACGCATGTTTTTTTTTGTTTTTGTTTGTTTTTGTTCGTGGGCGCAGTTCTCAAAAGATAAGGATTATCCTATTTCAAAACATTGTTTCTTTCTCATGTGTAATTGAACACATAATTGTCCAGTACACCCCAACACACACTACTCCAATCCGTCCCACTCCAATCCATGAAATGAAATGAAATGAAATGAAATTTGTACTTGTAAAGCGCACCCATACCCCCAAAGGGGTGTCCAGGCGCTGTACGCATACCGCTGTGGAACCCTTCCTGGCTTTTCCCTGTGAAATGTCCACTCCTGGGCACCCCCAGGGTGAAGCCAGGCATCCCAGCGCTGTTGGGGCCGTTGTGGAGATTAAGCAAGCTATTGCCCAGAGTTGCAGAGTGGGACCCATGATTAGAATAGGCACCGAGGCGAGAATTATCAGGTCCGAGGAAATTGAGCCCAAGACCCGCCGAGGTGGGAATTGAACCCTGGTCCCGGGCCAGATCTCTGCATCAGGGTCTGCCGCTCTAACCATTGAGCCACACTTCTCCACAATCCATGCCACCTCACCCCATAACAATCCGTCCCACTGAATCCAATCCACCCCAGACCAATCCAATCCACCCACTCCAATCCAAACCACTCACCCCAATCCACTCCAATCCAATCCATCACACTCCAATCCTCCCAACCCACCCCACTCCAATCTGCCCCAATCCAATTTGCCCCACTCCAATTCTAAACAATCTGCCCCACTCCAATCCAAAACAATCTGGCCAACTCCAATTTAAATCAATCTGCCCCACTCCAATCCAAAACAGTCTGCCCCACTCCAGTCCAACCAATCTGCCACACACAAATCCAAAACAGCCTGCCCACTCCAATCCCAAAAAATATGCCCCACTCAATCTAAAACACTATGCCCCACTCCAATCAGCCCCACTCAATCCAAAATAATCTCCCCCACTCCAATTTGCCCCACTCCAATCCATCAACTCCAAGCCAACCCCACTCCAATCCAAAACAATCTGCACACTCCAATCCACCCCACTCCACCCCACCCCACTCCAACCCCCCCACTCCAACAATCTGCCCCACTCCAATCTAAAACAATCTGCCCCACTCCAATCCAAAACAATCTACCCCACTCCAATCCAAAACGGTCTGTCCCACTCCAATCAAAAATAATCAGCCCCACTCAAATATGCCCCACTTCAATCCAAAACAATCTGCCCCACTCAATCAAAAACAATCTGCCCCACTAGAATCTGCCTCACTCCAATACGCCCGTCTCCAATCTGCCCCACTCCAATCCAAAACAATCAGCCCCACTCAAATATGCCCCACTTCAATCCAAAATTATCTGCCCCAGTCCAATCCAGCCCAATCTGCCCCACTCCAATCCACCACTCTGCAATCTGCCCTACTCCAATTCACTCCACTCCAATCCAATCCACCCTACAAAAAGCCATTCCACTCCAATCCAATCTACCCCACTCCAATCCAATTCACCTCACCCCAATCTAATCCACCCACTCTCTCCCCAATCCACCCTACTCCAATTCAATCCACCCCACTCCAATCTAAAACAATCTGCCCTACTCCAATCTATCCCACACCAGTCTGCCCCACTCCAGTCCAAAACAATCTTCCCCACTCAATCCAAAACAATCTGCCCCAATCAAATCAAAACAATCTGCCCCACTCCAATCCAAAACAATCTGCCCATCTCCAATCCAAAACAATTTGACCCACTCCAATCCAAAAAGATCTGCCCTACTACAATCTGCCACACTCTAATCCAAAACAATGTGCCCCTCTCCAATCTGCCCCACCCAATCCAAAACAATATGTCCCACTCCAATATGCCCCACTCATATCTGTCCCACTTCAATCCAAAACAATCTGCCCCAATCTAATCCACCCCACTCCAATCAAATCCACCTCACCCTAATCCAATCCAATCTAATCCACCCCACCCCAATCCAACCAAATCCAATCTACCCCAGTCCAATCCACCTTAATCCAATCCACCCCACCCCAATCCAGTTCACTCAACCCCAGTCCAAACCACCTCAATCCAATCCACCTGAAATCAATACACCCCACTCTATCCAAACAACCTCACTCCAATCCAGTCCACCCCACTACAATCCAAACTACTCCACTCCAATCCACCCCACCCCACGCCAATCCAATTAACCCCATTCCAATTCACCCCACCCCACTTCAAGGTAGTGAAGTGCTGACAGGCTCTGTGGCCAGTTTGTTTTATGCTCTTTTGCACAAGTCCTGAAGTTCCGATTTTTAAAAAACATAATCGCCTTTTACTGTGTCATTATACTGTGTGCCCTTTTTACTTACTTTTGTCGGGCTGTGGTTAGTATCCAGTGTTTCCCCTTCTGTGTGCTCTTCACGTTGCCCCGGTCCGTCACGGCTTGAGAGTGCCGATTGAACGGAGGGTCGTGACTCCGCCCCTGAGTTTCCCTTACATCCGGGTCCTTCATCATAACTCTATTTAAGAGAGTATGGGTGCCCGGACGCGCAGCGGACGCGCGCAGCGGGCGCGCCGCCGGCGCGCCGAAGGCGCGCCAAAGGCAAGCCCGTCTGCGCCCGTCCGCGGCAAGACCGCTGCCAGCGCCAGGCCCTCTGCTCGATTATCAGGTAATGGGATAACCTGCTGGTCACGAGAGGCTCTAATGTCCTATAGAGGTAACCTATGCACAAAGGCGCATAATATTAATGTAGGTATAGACAAGCCCCTTGGCCCTTGCTCAGCCTGCCCTTGGAATCCTGAGGCACTGTCAGGACTGATGGGGATAAATGCTAACGCAGGAATCCTGCAGGGTCAGGTGACCTCGATTAAGGTGGGCATGATAAATTGTAGATCCTTGTCCAAACATGCTACGGATATTTGGCTTCTGCTGGCGAGTACTGAGTGGGATGCCTTGTTTCTGACAGAAACTTGGTTAAACTCAGACTCAGTGGCAGCAATAGCCTTGGCTGTTCCAAGCGGTTTTAAAATGTGTTATGCGAATAGAGAGGGTGGGAAAAGAGGGGAGGGGTTGCTATCATTTTTAAAGATTCTTGGTTTCTAGCGGCCTCTGGCCCTTTCAGATTAAATGAGATTGAAGGGCTTAACTTTTGCCTTCAAATCGATCCTTCTACCTCCTTCTCTGGCATTCTTATTTATAGACCTCCTGACAGTGCGTCTAACTCAACCCAAGAGCTATGTAATTACATCATTGAGAAATCACTAATGTATGCGAATTTTACCGCGTTAGGGGATTTTAATTTACATGTGAACGATGCCACCTGCACACAGGCAGTTCAATTTGTGTTAACCCTAGAAGGGGCTAATTTAACGCAACACATTAGATCTCCGACTCATAAGGCAGGTCACATCTTAGATCTCGTTTTTTCTAACTTAACCTCCCTGACTACAACGGCCCCTATCAAACTGGTCTGGTCGGACCACTGTTTGATTCCTTTTGTTTTAAGCTCTGCAGACTCGGTCAGAGCAAGAGTACTCTTTCTTACATTAAAAGAAATTGGAAAAATTTAACAGTAACGGTGTTGGACCCGATGTTACAGGCCAGCCAACCCACACTGTCATCTGACCCGAACGCTGATTCCATAACTTTAAATCAGTGGATTGCGACAGTGGTCGAAGCCGCAGCCCCTGCCAAGTCTACTAGATCATCTAGGATCTCTCCATCCGCCCCTTGGTTCACGGAGGCTCTTAGGGTGACCAAGAGTAGCTGTAAACGATTGGAGCGGCAGTGGAGGTCTAGCTACAGCGAGCATGCTAAAAACATCTATAGAAATGCTTTGAAAGAATTCCACAGCATGATAAGAGTAGCTAGAAGAGAGTATCTGGCAGACTGTATTTATAAAGCTGATAACTCGACTAAGGAGGTGTTCAAAGTGGTTAATTCCTTCATGAAACCTAGAGCTGTGGAGTCCACTGTGCAACCCTCACTCGCCTTATGCGATAGTATTTCCATCTTTTTTGACGATAAAATTCAGGAAGTGTATAAATCTTTCTCAGGGCGGTCAGATACAGAGAAATGTGACAAGAGGGAAGTCAGAGTCCCTGAACCGTCTTTGCTGTCGTTTGCCTGCATCTCCCAACAGGATGCTATGTCTGAAATTGTGAGGTGTAAGTCGGGGGCACCTGATGACCCTTGCCCCCAACATTATGGAAAGTGATGGCTCACTCCGTGTCACACACTCTGTTGCATATTTGGAACGCCTCCCTGTCAACGGGTATCTTTCCAGATGTCTGGAAACATGCCACTCTTCTACCGTTAAGGAAAAAACCGAATGGGGACCCTGGGGATCTGACCAATTATAGACCCATCTCTTTGCTACCAGCTCCGGCTAAGATGTTGGAAAAACTGGTGCAGAGGCAATTGTCTAGTTTTATTGAAAAGGAGGGCATTCTACACGATACCCAATCTGGCTTCAGGTCGGGATTTAGCACTGAGACGGCCCTCCTGGAGGTGGCGGAATTAGTTAGACAGGCTGCAGATTCAGGGGCCTCTGCGATGCTGGTGCTCCTGGATCTGTCGGCCGCTTTCGACACCGTTGACCTTACCTTGTTGTTAGAGAGACTGTTGGATAGCGGTATTGGAGGTTCGGCCCTGGCCTGGTTGAAATCCTATTTGGAGAATCGCACTCAGAGGGTTGCGCTTCAACCTTTTTATCCAAGCCAAAACAGCTCTGGTGTGGAGTCCCTCAGGGATCAGCACTCAGCCCTCTTTTGTTCAATGTGTACCTGGCTCCTCTGTTTACCCTGATAGCCAATTGGGGGATAAGAGCGATCTCCTACGCAGACGATACACAATTGGTTTTCTCTTTCAAAGAGCAGACCGTGGCTGCCTTTGAGAGTTTCAAGGGCTGCCTGAGAGACATAGCGTGGTGGATGAATAACAACAAACTCAGGCTGAATGCGGGAAAGACTGAGGTGTTGTTTTTCGGGAAAGAGCCACCCCCAGCTTCGGAGCTCTGGTGGCCTACCGAAATGGGTCCACCTCCCTCACCGGCAGATTGTATAAAAAATCTAGGTGTTAAGTGGGAGTCTGACCTCTCCTTCTCGGCTCAGATTCGTCAGGTGACGGCCACCTGTTTTTGCCAACTGAGGAATCTGAAGAAATTTCTGTATCTGCTTCCAGAGGAGTGTCGGAAAAACATAGTACATGCTGTGGTAACTTCCAGGCTAGACTATGCAAATGGCCTCTATCTGGGTCAGCCAGAGTATCTGATCAAACGCCTGCAGATAGTGCAAAATGCGGCTGCGAGACTAATTAGGCGAGTGCCGTTTCGCGAGCATGTCTCTCCGCATTTAAAAGCATTACACTGGCTCCCAGTGAGGAAAAGAGTCAAATTCAAGGCTTTGACTTTGGCGTTCCGTGCTATGCATGGTAATTGCCCTATTTACTTGAAACACAGATTGCGTGGTTACCAACAATCCAGAACCTTGAGATCCAATACCCAAAATCTACTATGTATTCCTCGTTTTAAAAAGGCACGTATGGGTGGTAGATCCTTTACGCTCGGGGCTGCTAAACTGTGGAACTCTCTGCCGAGCAATCTCCGCACTATTGATTCGGAGCCCCTTTTCAGGAAAATGGTGAAAACTTGGCTTTTTAAGGAAGACTGAGGGCCTAAGACTTGGCCCTTGAGCGGTCCAGTGCTGTACTATTTTCCGCTTAGCGCCGGGACACCTCTGTTTGAGGTAGCTGTCGCGCTTTACAAATGTTTGTATTATTATTATTATTATTTCACCCCACCGCACTCCATTCCATTCCACCCTCATTCATTCCACCTCACTCCATTCCACCCCACTCCAGTCCACCCATCCCAATAAAATCCACCCCTCCCCATTTCAATCCACCCCACTCCAATCTGATCCACCCCATCCAGACCATCCCGCTTCAATCCATCCCACTCCACTGCAGTCCAATCCAACCCACTGTTCTCACATCCAACCCACTCTACTCACATCCAACCCACTCTACCTCAGTCCAATCCACCTCACCCCAGTTCAGTCCACACCACTCAGTTCAATCCATCCAGCCCACCACACTCAAATCCACCCCACTCTAGTCCAATTTACCCCACTCCAATCCACCCCATTCCAATCAAACCCCCTCCAGTCCTGTCCAATCCACCTCTTCACTCCACTCTAATTCACCCCACTCCAAACCACCCTCATCTGACCCAGTACACCCCACCCATTCCAATCCACCCCACCCCAAACCAGTCTAAACCACCCCACTCCAATTCACCCGACACAATCCACCTCAACCTATTTCAATCCAGCCCACTCCAATCCAATTCACCCAATCCAGTCCACCCACTCCAATCCACCTGAATCCACTCAGTCCAATCCACTCTACCTCAAACCAATCCACCCCAATGTACTCCAATCCAATCCACCTCACTACCTCAATCCACTCCTTCCTATTCCTCCCCACTGCACTCTACACCACTACAATCTACGTCACTCCACTTTATGGCACTGCACTCTATGACACTTCACTCTACGACACTCTCTGCCACTGAACTCTACTCCCCTCTATTCAACTCTATGACACTCTACTCCCCCATTGCATTCTATGACACGCTACTCCAACAAATCCAGTCTACGATACTCTACTCCCCCCCCCCCCACGCCACTCAAGGACACTCCACATCGCTAACATTTAGCCATGCAGAACAGCAGCCACGCTAGTGTACAAAATGGAAAAAATACATTGCCAAAGCTCTTGTATAGGCGGGACCTATTGGCTTTGCCAATGCTTGTTTTTTCTTCGGTGTTAATTACACTAGGAAGTATATTATGGCAAATGGTTCGACTACAGCGCCCTCTACCTGAGCACCCACGGGGTTTTATTCAGATTCAGGGGATTGATTTAGCCTCAATGCCAAACACAGATAGATTTCTTACCAAATGTCTGCCATCCCATTGTCAGCCAGGCTGTATTTGCTTAGGGGATGTGGGAGCATGTTTGTGCTGGTGATAGCAGCGCTTGCACCGCATACTCAGAAAATGGTTGCCTGCACTGTTCCGCTTTAATAAATACCAGCTTGTGCCCATCTCTCCAAATTCCTTCGTTTTATTCTGTCGACGTCCGTCCTGCAGTACTTACCTTTGGGTTTTACGCCACACTCCAGCAGACGGCAGTTCCACAGATATGGCTGTTAGTGCTGGATGGGAAGTCAGGGTACAGTGCAATGGCTTCAAAGCTGTGCGAATTATCCATTGTTTCCCTAAGTGGCCTTCTTTTTACGGTTATTCCCGTCCATAAAAATAGGGCCGCGGTTGTAGACGGTGCAGATGACGGCTCTGGCCTGCCTGTAGTAACTCACTCGAGAATCTCGGATGAGATGGATAAAGCATACTCGACGCAGCTTCCGCCCTCTTCCATTTTGTCACTGCCTCGCTCTAATATGGAGAATGTGTAATTGTATTTGTCTAGCGCAGAGACTACAATCAACAGGAGCTATCTGCTGAATGCGAATATTTTTTTATTCGCTTTTCACTCCGCTCTCCAATCTCGTCAGCAGTTCCCGCAATTATTTATTGTTCACAGTAATGTCGAGCTCAGGTTTTTACAGTCCGCCGTCAGGGGGAATGGGTATTTTTAGTGCATGGCGCTATAAACATTTACAGCCATCGCCAGCGATTTCTAGTACACAGGGCACGAGTCGGGGGTCCACTTATTTCACAGGGGGGACGCCGTCCACCCTGCCAAGAAGTTGGGCCCCACTGATAAAGATGCTGAATTCGTCCCGGTGTAATTTCCAAACACCGGGACACATTCAGCAGCGCCTGCACGTTGTTATCTGCTTTCGATCACAACAACGTGCAGGCGGGGACGGGCTCTCGTATTTCTAACTCCTGCTGGTTCTTAACAAAGGCCGAATCTGAGGGGTGATCAGGCCTCCTTTTGTTCGAGTCTCCTGGCTGGGAGCAGTCAGGAGCCTCACACCTGATGCAAATGCAGCAGAGGAGAAACAAAGGCTCACACCTTGTTAGCACTTCACACATACTGAAGAGAGGCAGCTTTTTACTTTGTGTAGGAGATATGCATGCCTGTAAGAACGTCAGATGTGTTGGTCTTTCCCAGTATTTGCACAAAATAAATAGCATTTATATAGGGCTTACTACCCCTGAGGAGGCATTGTAATAATTTAAATATCACTATTTTTTCTTTTAAAGCACTATGGCTAGAAGAAGCTTTACGCTGACAAAAGGCAACATTGTTTTATGTGTATATGTGTAGCGTACAAAAGTGTGAATCTGCTGCCTAATTCAGGAGAAGTATACTCGAAATGTGCTCCAATGTACTCATGATACACCTGCTAAATATGTATGTGAGGGCTTAAGATCTGATCTCACTTTTTGTGATGCCACTTCCTGTGATGTCACGCGCCGTGATGTCACACGGCGTGATGTCACTTGCTTACTGATTAACTAGGTTAGTCCCCCCACTTCTTTTTTTAGGACTTGTGCCCTGCTAGTACAGCTTTCCAGGGAATTATATTTACACACACTGAACACGTGTGTTACTTGCTTAAATCGGGCTTTATAATCGTAGCGTAGCAAAGGTGCCATGGGCCAAGGTGCAACCACGGAAAATGGCGGCTTTGACTGATGTTGAGGTAGTAAAATGCAGCAAATTCAGGGTTCAAAGGACCCCTCGAGGTTCTGGGCCCGGTTGCCAAAGCTGCAGTGATTAATTTGTAATAAAAATTAAGTGCCAGGGCCCTTCTCGGAAGGCCACTGCAAGTGCCCTGCCAGTGCTGCCAATGGCTTTACCTACATAACGCCTAACTATGGCACTCCATCAAGTGTGACAATTAACACTATTTCAGACCCCAGAAAGCTATAATAATGGCTAACCCCCTAGCATTATTCATTTTTAATGCCATTTTAATTAATAAACACGGTTGTTTTGCACGTCGCAGACAGCGCCACCATGTGGTGGACTGTCACTAGAGCCGGTGCTGACAATTAAGTGACAATTAAGTGCCGGTGCCGAGCACCGGAAACCACCGGCTCAAATTAAGCACTGCCAAAGGATCTGCTGCAACAACGGTAGCAACACCCCTGCTTTAAATCTCCTTTAAAGCTGCCCCAAAGCACTGAGAATGGACGGGAGAAGCAGTCGGAGGAGACCAGGGTGGATAAAAGGGGGAGCAAGAGAGAGGGGATGAGGAAGGAGTCTTTCGATTACATGATCTTCCACAAAGCTGAGTCAAGGGACAGGATTGTAGTTGTTACGTGCGACTGAATACAGCTTACGCAGTATGTATGTGTCTACAGTGCTTTTGGAATCTGGGCGCCCTTTACACTTCTGAGTTACTTTTTAACAGGTGCCAAAGTTCAATTATTGAGCTTATATCTGTTTCTGTTTTGTAATGTTTAGAGGTAAGTTATATTGAAAAGCAGTCACTGACTGCAGTTTCAGTATGAGGTGCGAGCACTGCTGGGGTTTCAAATGTTTAGCCATTTAAATTACTTAGGGGCATAACAAGGAGCTATCGCCGAATTAACGGCACTTTATCGCAGCCAAAGTCATGATAAATTTACCTCCCCATTCACAAGCTGGTGTTAACAGCCCACAGCACCAGTTTACCCGCGATAGCAGCCGCAAAAACATCGCCACAGAGGACCCCGCAAATATCGCTAATGAGATGCAGAGTAGGCGTTCCCGTGCCAAAAGTCGAGACAACATCACACCTCAACATTCACAACGACCAGCCACATCGGCGATAAGAACACAAAACAGGCGATAAGGCGCGTTAGCACCAGGAAATTTACAAGAGGGCCACAACACCCACCGCCACCACCCCAGGACCCCAACCCACACCCGGAACACCCCCCCCCCGGACCACCACAGACGCAGCGTAGACAAAGACAGCGGACCCCCAGGAAGCATACCAGCCGCACAGACCCAACATCTGACAATGTCACCGTCCACTACAGGCTGAAAGTGATAAACATCCTACGCATCCTGACCATCATCGCCTAACAGGCCTACGGCACCAACACAGCGGACAACCAACATCCCACCCCACACAAAGCTGCTGGCTTGGCTGCACCTGTTGGCCCCTGGAAACCCCCAAACAACACCCGCCAGAGTCGGAGGAGTCTCACAGCCAGCCACATCCAAGTCCCCCACACCTGTCCTGGACATCACCATCACCCTGGTACCCCAGTCCCCATACGTACAACACAATGCGCAGGATCCGCTGGAGACCAAGCAAGGACCATACGCCCAAGCAGGATGCACGCACGTGTTGGGGGCAATACACAGCACACATGTACTACCTGTGCCCCCTGGTGACACAGCACAAAATCACCGCAACAGGAAGCACACGTCTCACATCAATGTGCAGGCAACAACAGAACACCGTGGAACCCCCAACAATGTCGCCTTCAAATACACAGCCAGTGTGCATGATACCTTCATCCTCCGACAGTCCATCATCAACCAGTGTTCCCAGGATGGCAACAAGGGAAATTCACAGCCCTTTGGCAACATCCAAATGAACACCCCACACACCTCAACTCCACAACCATGCAACTCACAACTCTGGCAATGCACACGTCACAAAATCACATACAACAGGCACAACAACATGCCCACCCACCAGACACGACAGAACAACTTACAATGTTCACATGGGCAAGCCCTGAACATGAGCCAGCAACGGCATGGCACCTCAGCCACATAATAGCCGAATGTGGGGAGAGGTGGCAACCAGGCATGTGTGAAGGATGCAGTAGAACCATGATTGGGAAAGTACACAATGCCAAGAGTGGCGGAGATGTGCTGGACACACCGCAGTATGCAGAAAATGCCCATATCCATGGCGACATACACCGCTGGTGTATGGAGTGTAGTGGACAGTGGACGCCACCATGTCACCCCAGCCAGTGGGGGACCTCGCGGAAATGTTGCCTGTTACACCCCCCCTAAGCGTCACCAGAGTGGGATGGCCCGGCGTACGCCACGCCAGCGTAGGGGTGTGAATAAAAAGCACGTAGGCCTGGGCGTGGTCCTCTTCCGGAAAGACCCACGTCTCTGCCAGGGCGGCGCCTCACACCCCGCCACAAGGCCGACGCCGTCCTCGTGAGCGGAGTTGCCTGCGATGCTGTGCGCCTGCGGACCCCGGCACGCTGGACCACGAACCCATCAGGCCTGCCCCTGCACAGCCAGGCCACACTGATCACCTGCCGACACCGGCGTGTGTCAAGGAGGGCCCACCACGTGCCGGCGCAAGCTCCAAGCCCGAGGCCCGCGACCTTGGAAGCCTCCTCAGACCATCACAGCCTCCACGACACAGGCCCGCCTTACTCCTTTCTCGTTGACGCACTCTACTGCCGCCTTCGGCCCACTCGTTGGACCAGTAGGTCCCATGTGTGAAACTGTGTCCTGAGTCATGAATGGCAGTGACCAGATGTCTACTGCAGGGGTGATATCACTAAACTCCCTGCTATCAGTGAAGCAAACAAATGCATCACAAGCACATGACACGTGTCTGTGGGCCCATGCTGACCACTGCCTCCGGCCTACACTGCGGTCCAGTAGGTCACAGAGTCTTGATTTGGCAATGTTGGAGTTCACATCTGTGTACCGGCATCATCGCAGACTGCATCCCCTCTCAGCACCTGTGCCACTGTTCCCCGACATTCATGGACACTCACTGGTCGTACATTGGTGGCGTTTGAGTCTATGGAATAGGGGCTAGTTTTCATCCTCATGTAGCTGATACCGAATTGTTGGTGAAAACGAGGGTTGCGCTTTCCACTGCTCCATTTGCTGCTTCCAGATAAAATCAGACCTTCTGCATCATGCCCTGGAGGACACCTTCCACTGTCCCCCGCAACCCTCCGCAACATACACCTCGGACATTGATGGGGACCCGCTCAAGTCGCATGGCCCATCTGACTGCACCGCAAGTCACCGTCCCGTGGCTGGGTGCCTGTGCCGGCCGCAGTGCATCCGGGGCCACTAACTCTGTGCTGCTCAGGCCTGGGACCCCTTCTTCTGAGACATTGAATGGCCTCTGTAGCGATGGTCTTGGGGTCATCAACGCCATGTGTCTGTGGCCCTGCGCTGTCCGCATCCTCCGGCCTCAACTGCGGGCCACCAAGGCCCACACATAACATCGAGTCTTCACCGGCCCGGACGTCGCATCACTGCAGGAGGCACACGCCACCACCGCAAGGACCACCTCCAACCGCCATCTGCCAGAGTCGAAACGGTGGTCCTGACAGACCTACGGAGTTGCTCAGACCTGTCGTGGATGCCATCATCGGCCTGATACCCTGCTCAGCACTCCAGGTGCCAGTGACTCAGTGCACCGCAAGCCATTGTCCGTTACTGATTGAGTTTTGTGCTGTTGTGATGTTGCGCAGCAATGTCACCTCATGCAGTGGGGAAGACCTGGGACTATGATGAGGAAGATGTGTCAAGTGTGTGGACGGGAGAAGGCACAGACAATGGGAGGGCAGGAGGCAACAGCCCCAAGGCAGGAATGCAGACTGGTGGTGGTAGTCAAGCTACACACCCGGATCTATTACTGGGTATTGCGCTGTGGACTGCGGACGCAACTGTCACCTCAGGCAGTGTGGGAGACCTGGGACGTTGATGAGGAAGTTGATGCAGGTGTAACACACCCCACTGCATCTGCATCAGGACTAACCCGAAGGGACACAATCCTAGCAATTTCGTCACATGAGCGCGCTCTTCTCTAGTTCCCCTACCTCAGTGCACTGCAACTCACGGAACCTCCTGACTGAATATCGGGTGACCTCTGTCCTTACTCCGGATCCCTCCATGTTGCTCTGCAGTTGACTCTGTTATGCTGGTGTTTTCTGTTTCCATTACACTGGTGTCCACTGTTCAGGTTGTTGCCAGCACCAAGTACTCCGTGTGGGCTGGCTTATACTCACCCCACACACTTCCAGCACAGGCGTCACTGTACATGTGGCCCTGCCAATAAAGGGGCCGGGCGCACGTGCCCGTAGCCAGTTCAACATGATATGTGCATGTGTCCCTGTGGTCTTGTCGTATGCATGGGGGCCCTGGGCCCTATGACATTACATTGTGCTGTGTACAGCGGACGCAGACATGTTACCGCAGGCAGCGGGCTAGAACCTGGACATGTAGCTTTGTCGTCACCCACTCAATTCGTAAGGGGAGTGGACTGTGCCGTCATACGCAGAGCCAACGTGGGTGTGTGACTGATATGTGCGAGCCCCTGGGCGTGGTTCTGTACTGGGTATGTGCATCTGCATGTGTTTCTATGGCAGTGTGGGTCTCCTTTGTGGGGTGTAGGTGGTCCCTGAAGGGTATTGGACACCCACATATGTGTTCTAGTTCGCATTCCATGGGTTCGGCAACACCCGCACCTGTTGGGCCACCTCCTTTTGGCGTTCTGACACCTGGCATTGGGGTGCCATGTGTGGGTCGGTGAAGTGTTGTGAGCCAGCCGTGATTGCGTTTGCTTCATGCTGTGTGGTCTGTTGCAGGGGCTGGGTTCTCCTCTGAGTAGCTTGTCTGCCCTGGTCCTCGTGGTGGGTTGTGTGGGATGTCCATGGGCTGTTGTAGGGAGTCAGTGTCGAAGGTGTGGTCTTCGTCTCCGGCATCACTGATGGGTTGTCTGTTCTGACCTGCTGGAGGTGTTGTTTGTCCCTCTGCATTGTGAAGGGGAGGTGCATGTTGGCTTGTGTTAGCGCCTTGTTCTTGTCGACATGCAGACTGTGTGACAATGTACATTGTGACTGTTTGGGCGGTGGTGGCTATTTGAGTTGGGACAGTGGACATTTGGCCTACATGGCTGATGTGGGGTTGTAGCCGTAGATATGCATCTCACAGTTCCCTGCTCTGTCCAATGTGATTGTTCTGTTTCTGCGCCTGGGCGGACCCAGTTGTGTCCCCTGTTCTGCAGTGTGGGTGTTGCACTTTGTGCCACATTGTCATGGTATGTGCTGAGATTGCTATGTGTGTGTGCTGCAGTGTGCCACGGGGATGGGGGACATGTCTGTGAGAAGTTGGCCTGGCATATGCTGTCCACTAGTTATAGTGGGCACCTTGCACCAATCAAAACAAGCTTTATTGATGATAGGTTTAAAGACAACCTTTATTGAAAGCTATCCTAGTGGTAGCTATGGAGAGCAGCCTTCAGGCTAAGTCTTGAAGGAGTGTAAAGCAGCTTGGTTTACCAGATTATAACCTCTTGAATAAATAAATGAAAGGAGAACCACACAAGATATAAATAAAATATATGTATTTATTTCTAAACACTAACTAGTAATCCCTTTATGAGATTAGAGTTCAAGATACACAGTATCACAGTATTAAAACGACAGTAAATAGCACAATACACAGTGGGCTCCCGGGGGAGACCAAACCATATACTAAGAAAGTGGTATAAGAGCCACGACTTGACTAGACACAGTGCCTAGAGCACGTAGAATCGCTGGGACCCCAAGGAACCACCCAAAGTAGTGACACAGGAGACCCACGGGGGACGTGTGCAGTGTGAGAACACAGCCGCGAGCACCGTAGGATTCAATGCGGAAAGTCGCGGTTGGAATTTTAAAGATAAACGACACTTTGGAGAGGACTTTGAGCAAACCCCTTTAGACTTAAGGGGTTCTAGGGCCAACACCCACGGGAGCACCAGAGTATTCGAGTTACCTCACCCAGGGAAGCCGGGTGATTAGGTGTCAAAAGGTGTCAGGAATCGTCGTCGTTTTCAATGGCGATCTGCTGCAAAGTGCTGCTGCCGTGAAGGAGAAAAGTGTCCGGTGTGATCCAAGCCTGGATCGAAGATGTGAAGAACCTGAAAGCAGAGGGGACAGAGTCTGGGTCACTAGCCAGTGACCAGGAGCGGAGCAATCGAATGACCACCGATGTCGGGTGCTTCAGGTGCGAAGAGGTGAAGCTTGACTCTGCAGCCACGGGGTCCCGGAGACGTCGACGACAACCAGGAGCTGGATTCGAGCTGTACCATAAAGGATGTCGAGTGTTGGGGTATCGGTGATCGGATTGACTACAACAAGCCTTGGCAACAGCAACCCATGCAGGAAAAGAAAAGATGCTTCTGTGCGGACCAGCAAGGTCCTGGGGACTCCCCAAGTGATGGAGAGTCAGGGCACATCAGGAGCAACCACGGAAGCCCAATAAAAGCTAGAGTTGCCTTCTTGGGGACCCACAGGTCAAGAGACCAGGGATCGCGAAGGGACCTAAAGAGGAATCACAAAATGGCGGCCCACGGAACACTTGTTGAGTGTAGGCCTGCAATCTTCAGTGCAAATACTGCACAGTGTCAGGGCTACAAGTAACCCAAAGCTCAGCCTCAGGGGTTGCCAGAAAGCTGATGCTTCTGCAAATGGTTGCGGTGTCCAGGGGTTCGGGTTGCACAGTCTCCACGAGGGATACGGGCCTCAGACTTGCTGTGGGCACAGATCGACCTCAGAGACATCGGAAAACCCTCCTCCTGTGTGGCAATATTCTTCGGAGTCCGTCGGAGCTTGGAGATGCCAACCGGTCAGTTGCAGTAAAGGTGCCTGCCTTGCAGGGGAGTAACTCCTTTACTCCAAGGGAGATTCTTCAGTCATCCAGCGTAGTGTAGATCGTCGAAGTACTTGGTTTCTGGTATCAGAGTTTAGTCCAGGTGTAATCTAAAGTCCTGTAGTCAGGGTTTCCTACTTTATACCCAAGGAAGGGGTGGGACAAACTCTGGGGACCCACCTATGGGAGGGTCAGGAAAGAGGGGTGGCTACACCCATTTCCTTTGTCCAGTTTCGCGCCAGAGCGGGGCTGTGTGCCCCTGCAACCGGTTTGAGCTGGACTATGCACAGGGACACCAAATGTGCCCCCAGTGCAGACTTCAAAGCACTCTGAGAGTGCACCCACCCAGCCCCAATACACTAAAGCCTGTCTGGGAGGTGGTCACACCTCCCTGTGACAGGAAACCTATTGTCCAGGCCTCCCCTGCCGGAGTTTCGTCCAGCAGCAGGAGGGCAGATTCGTGTCTGTGGCTGGCAGCATCCATTTTGTGATGCCAGGGCTCTGTTAGCTGGTACCGGGTATACCGGTGCTGTCATGTCTCTCCCTCTAGAAGGGTGGGATCATACTCCCACACCAGTTACTGGTGTGGGGGTATGATTCCAAGGTGTTTGACACCAAACATGACAGTTTTCCATGCAGCCATTCCAAAGTTAGCATTTACCGTTTGGTTATAATGCACTTAAGAGTATATGGTCTGGCTGCATCACAAACCACCCCGGAATAACAATTCCGAAAGCTGCAGAGGGGCTCTGCTCATGCATGGGCACCCTCTCACATGAAACCCAGCACCCTGCCTTCAGGATTGTTAAGGCCTGCCATAAGGGTGACTGATAGGTTTACATGTGCAGTGATATGGAGAGATATAGGGAACCTATATCTCAGTAAGGGGTGGATACACCACCTTACACAGGCTGCTGTAGCAGACCTGTTGTGTCATTTTAAAAGGCTTCCCAGGGGTGGCACAATACATGCTGCAGCCCCTGGTAGGCCACTGGGGTACCTATGCCCTGGGCACATAGTATACCATATACTAGGAACTCACAAGGGTACCCCAGAATCCAATCTGGAGTGTACCTAAAGTACATACAATCAAGTTAGAGTAGAAAGCAGATAGACTGGGGTCCTGATTAGCAGGGCCTCAGTCTGGCTAAGTCGAAAAACAGTGAAACATCAGCAAAAAGTGGGGGTAACTATAAGAAGCAGATCCTACTCTCCTACACAATCCCCCCAAATGTCAGGACATTAAACTAACCTTGACCAGTTGAGTCTTCATGTTCTAAGTGGAAATATCTGGAGAGTCCATCTGCATTGGCATGGTTACTCCCAGGTCTATGTTCCACTGTATAGTCCATCCCCTGTAGGGAAATGGACCACCTCAAAAGTTTGGGGTTTTCACCCTTCATCTGTTTTAGCCATAAGAGGGGCTTGTGGTCTGTCTGAACAATGAAGTGAGTGCCAAACAACTATGGCCTCAGCTTCTTCAAGGCCCAAACCACAGCAAAGGCCTCCCTCTCAATGGCTGACCAACGTTTCTCTCTGGAGGTCAACCTTCTGCTAATAAAAGCTACTGGCTGATCCTGACCTTCATCATTCAATTGTGATAACACAGCCCCTACCCCCAACTCAGATGCATCTGTTTGGACAATTAATTGCTTGGAGTAATCAGGACTTTGCAGAATGGGAGCAGTGCACATGGCCTGCTTCAGGTCATCAAATGCCTTTTGACATCTAACTGTCCACTGAACTTTCTTTGGCATTCTTTTAGAAGTTAAGTCATTCAAAGGGGTCACTATGGATCTATACCCTTTGACAAATCTTCTATAGTACCCAGTCAGGCCCAAGAAAGCTCTGACCTGAGTCTGGGTGGTTGGAGCAATCCAGTCCATGATGGTCTGGATTTTGCTCTGCAATGGTTGAACCTGGCCTCCACCCACAAGGTGGCCCAGGGACACAACCTGACTCTGCCCTATCTGGCACTTGGTGGCCTTGATAGTTAGGCCTGCTTTCTGCAGGGCCTCCAAAACATTTCTCAGGTGGACCAGGTGATCCTCCCAGGTGGAGCTAAAGACAGCAATATCATCTAGATATGCTGCACTATAGGCTTCCAGGCCTGTAAGGACTTTGTTCACCAACCTTTGAAAAGTGGCAGGTGCATTTTTCAAACCAAAGGGCATCACCACAAATTGGTAGTGCCCACTAGGGGTAGAAAATGCTGTTTTGGCTTTTGCATCCTCAGCTAGTCTGATTTGCCAGTAGCCAGCTGTCAGGTCAAATGTGCTGAGAAACTTGGCTGAGGCCAAAATGTCTATGAGCTCATCTGCCCTTGGTATGGGATGGGCATCAGTCCTAGTGACTGCATTGAGACCTCTGTAGTCTACACACAACCTCATCTCTCTCTTACCACCCTGGGTGTGAGGTTTAGGCACTAAGACTACTGGACTAGCCCAAGGGCTATCTGAGGGTTCAATCACACCCAAATCCAACATCTTCTGGACTTCAGTCCTGATGCAGTCCCTGACATGGTCAGGTTGCCTGTAAATCTTATTTTTAACAGGCAGACTGTCCCCAGTGTCCACTTCATGAGTGCACCAGGTAGTCTGACTTGGAGTCAGAGAGAACATATGTCTGAACTGATTGAGAACTCTTCTGCAATCAGTTTGCTGCTGGTCAGTGAGGCTGCCTGCCAAGGCTACACCATCTACTGAACCATCATCAGGGTTCTGAGAGAGCAGGTCAGGGAGTGGATCACTCTCTTCCTCCTGTCCCTCAATAGTAGCCATGAGCAAGCCCATGTCTGCCCTGTCAACATATGGTTTCAGTCTGTTGACATGGAGCATCCTGTGGGGGCTCCTGGGAGTTCCAAGGTCTACCAGATAGGTAACCTCTCCCTTCTGTTCAACAATGGTATGGGGGCCACTCCACTTATCTTGGAGGGCTGCTGGGGCCACAGGCTCCAACACCCATACTTTCTGTCCTGGCTGATAAACAGTCAACACAGCCTTTTGGTCATGCCAGGCCTTTTGTAATTCCTGGCTAGCCTCAAGGTTTTTAGTTGCCTTCTTCATGTACTCAGCCATCCGGGAGCGGAGACCAAGTACATAGTCCACAATATCCTGTTTAGGGGTTTGAGAGGTAACTCCCATCCCTCCTTCACTAGACACAATGGACCCCTAACTGGATGTCCAAACAGAAGCTCAAATGGGCTGTAACCAACCCCCTTCTGTGGAACCTCTCTGTAGGCAAAGAGAAGGCAGGGTAAAAGTATGTCCCATCTGCGCCTAAGCTTTTCTGGGAGACCTTTAATCATGCCCTTCAAGGTTTTGTTGAACCTCTCAACTAAACCATTGCATTGTGGGTGATAAGGGGTGGTAAATGTATAATTTACTCCACACTCCTTCCACATAGCAGTCAAGTAACTAGACATGAAGTTGGCACCTCTGTCTGATACTACCTCCTTAGGAAAACCCACCCTGGAAAAGATTCCCAGGAGGGCCCTTGCCACCACAGGAGCTGTGGTAGTCCTGAGGGGAATTGCTTCTGGGTACCTAGTGGCATGGTCCACCACCACCAGGATAAATCTGTGCCCAGATGCTGTTTGAGGATCTAGGGGACCAACAATGTCAATCCCTACCCTCTCAAAGGGAACCCCCACCACAGGTAGTGGTATCAGGGGGGCCTTTGTGGTGCTACCTGCCTTACCACTGGCTTGACAGGTAACACAGGAGCGACAAAACTCCTTGGTGTCTTCAGACATATGAGGCCAATGAAAGTGAGGGACAATTCTGTCCCAAGTCTTGTTTTCACCTAGGTGACCTGCCAATGGGATATCATGTGCTAGGGTCAATAGGAAGCTCCTAAACTTCAGAGGTATAACCAACCTCCTGGTGGCTCCAGGCTTGGGGTCTCTACAATCTGAGTAAAGGAGTCCATCATCCAAATAGATCCTGTGGGTACCACTAGCACTCCCAGCAGCCTCAGCAGCAGCTTGCTGTCTGAGCGGTTCAAGAGAGGGGCAGCTCAGTTGCTCCTGGCTCAGATCTGCCCTGGAAGGGCCCCCTGTCCCCAAGAACTCAACCTGATCAGGCTCAAGCTCCTCTGGGACAGTTTCTTCTTCAGGACTGAGATCATCTCCCTCAAGAGACTGATCTGCATTCTGAGGCAGGGGGGAAGACACTGCCTTAACCCTACTGCTCCTCCTCTTGGGAGGCACCTGGTCCATTCTTCCAGAATCCAGGGCCTGTTCAATTTTAGACAATTTTGCCTGTGATCTGGTCATAGCAAACACATCTGCAGGGATGCCCAACATTTCTGCATGGGTCCTGAGTTCAACTTCAGCCCAAGCTGAACTTTCCAAATCATTTCCAAGCAAGCATTCAACAGGGAGGTCTGCACTTACCACAACCTTCTTAAGGCCAGTTACCCCTCCCCAGGAGAAATTAACAACTGCCAGGGAATGGTCTGTCCTGACATTGCTAGCATTGGTCACTTGGTACATTTCACCAAGTATGATCTGCTCAGGGGCTACAAGATCTTTTGTCACCATTGTGACACTTGCTCCTGTGTCCCTGTATGCCAAAGCCTCTCTTCCATTAATTAAGGGTTGCTGTCTGTATTTGCCCAGATTACTGGGACTCACATAGGAGGACATATCTATGTCTCCATCACAGATCAGTACAGCCTGAGTTGGAACTCTGACTAGGCTAGAGTCCATCTCAGATCCCAGGGTTAACCCTACTACACCCTTATTTGGAACACCACCACTTGGAGCTGAACTAGGGGGAAAAGTTGCATTAGGGGCAATGGTGGCTGGAGTTGAGTCTTTGGTCTTTGTACAATCACTAGTCCAATGGGTTTTCTGCTTACAAATTTTACACCATGGTTTCTTTTGGCCTTTTCCTTTGTTAGAGTGGGACTCCCCACCAGATGCAGATTTTTGGGGCCCTTGAGAAGACTTCTGGTCTTTACTCTTCTCCTCACCCTTATCAGAGTTCTTAGAATCTTGCTTCTTAGAGTCACCACCTTGGTTCTGAACCTTCTGCCTCACCCTGGTTCTGACCCACTTGTCTGCCTTCTGACCCAATTCTTGGGAAGAGGTCAGATCAGAGTCCACCAGGTACTGATGCAACAGTTGATTTTGACAGTTGTTAAGGATCTGCTCTCTCATGATCAAATTATACAATCCTTTGAAATCACACACCTTACTGCCAAGTAACCAGCCTTCCAGAGCCTTAGTAGCACAATCAACAAAGTCAACCCAGTCCTGAGTCTGTGCCTTTTGGGTATCTCTGAACTGTAACCTGTATTGTTCAGTGGTTAGACCAAACCCTTCAATCAGAGCACTCTTCAGGACTTTGTAATTGTCAGCATCCTCTTCTCTTACAGTGAGGAGCTTGTCTCTACCTTTGTCTGCAAAGGAGAGTCACAAGATTGCTGCCCACTGCACCTGAGGGACCCTCTGTACCTTACAGGCCCTTTGCAGTGCAGTTATCCATTTGTGGATGTCATCCCCACTCTGGTAGGGAGGGACAATCTTGTTCAGGTTCCTATGGTCATGAGTATGATCTCTACCTCTAGGGACACTGCTGCTGCTGCCACCATGGGACCCTAGTCCCAATTTCTGTGAAGCTTTCTGAAGCTCCAGGGATTCCCTGTCTAAGGCCAATTGTTCTCTCTTGATTCTTAGCTTAGCCTTCTCAAAATTAAGCAGTTGGCATTTCTTCTCATAAGAGGATGCCCTTTTATGAGAAGCAGAGGACCCTATGGAAGTACCAGAACGATTAGATTCCTGAGAAGGAGATCTTGATCTTCTTGGTAGACTATTAACCCTTCCTGGGGGAGTGAAGAGGGGGCCACTGAGGCCTTCCTCTCCTTCAGGAAGAATTGGATTTTCCAGGTGGGAATCATGTTGATCCCCCTGGCCAGCATCAGAGTCTGGGTCATAGTAGTTTTCACTACCTGGCCTTTCCTCTTCTACTGCCCCACCCAACCTACCTGCCTCATCAGACCCTGGTGTCTTTCTGAGGTCATCTAACAGCAAAGCCTCCATGAGGCATTGAGTGCTTGCATGTCTCCCTGTTTTCAGTCTCCTAGAGGTACACATATTTCTCAATTCCTGGAATGTGAGATTGTCATACCTAGTGGGCAAGGAGTCACTTACTTCAGGCCTTGCTGACATTCTAGTGTGGTGTGGTGTATGCACCTACCTACTCTAGTGTGAACTGAAACTCTCTTGAGTTGTAGAAAGGGTGTGCTAAGCCCTTGACACACAACTCTAAGTTCAGTAGAACTTACTGTATTCTAAACTTGATTTATATGTACCTATGTACCTATAGTGGTTTTCAGTTAGTCACTTCAAAGAGATTATCTGGTAAAGCAATAGCAAGCTTGAATCCAACCGCTGCACACCAATGTGAGAAGTTGGCCTGGCATATGCTGTCCACTATTTATAGTGGGCACCTTGCACCAGTCCAAACGACCTTTATTGATGATAGGTTTAAAGACAACCTTTATTGAAAGCTATCCTAGTGGTAGCTATGGAGAGCAGCCTTCAGGCTAAGTCTTGAAGGAGTGTAAAGCAGCTTGGTTTACCAGATTATAACCTCTTGAATAACTAAATGAAAGGAGAACCACACAAGATATATATAAAATATATGTATTTATTTCTAAACACTAACTACTAATCCCTTTATGAGATTAGAGTTCAAGATACACAGTATCACAGTATTAAAACAACAGTAAATAGCACAATACACAGTGGGCTCCCGGGGGAGACCAAACCATATACTAAGAAAGTGGTATAAGAACCACAACTTGACTAGACACAGTGCCTAGAGCACGTAGAATCGCTGGGACCCCAAGGAACCACCCAAGGTAGTGACACAGGAGACCCACGGGGTACGTGTGCAGTGTGAGAACACAGCCGCGAGCGCCGTAGGATTCAATGCGGAAAGTCGCGGTTGGAATTTTAAAGATAAAGGACACTTAGGAGAGGACTTTGAGAAAACCCCTTTAGACTTAAGGGGTTCTAGGGCCAACACCCACGGGAGCACCGGAGTACTTGAGTTACCTCACCCAGGGAAGCCGGGTGCATAGGTGTCGGGAATCGTCGTCATTTTCAATGGCGATCTGCTGCAAAGTGCTGCTGCCGTGAAGGTGAAAAGTGTCCGGTGTGATCCAAGCCTGGATCGAAGATGTGAAGAACATGAAAGCAGAGGGGACAGAATCTGGGTCACTAGCCAGTGACCAGGAGCGGAGCAATCGAATGCCCACCGATGTCAGGTGCTTCAGGTGCGAAGAGGTGAAGCTTGACTCTGCAGCCACGGGGTCCTGGAGATGTTGTCGACAACCAGGAGCCGGATTCGAGCTGTCCCACAAAGGATGTCGAGTGCTGGGGTGTTGGTGATTGGATTGACCACAACAAGCCTTGGCAACAGCAACCCACGCAGGAAGAGAGAAGATGCTTCTGTGCGGACCAGCAAGGTCCTGGGGACTCCCCAAGCAATGGAGAGTCAGGGCACGTCTGGAGCAACCAGAGAAGCCCAATAAAAGTTAGTGTTGCCTTCTTGGGGACCCACAGGTCAATGGACCAGGGATCGCAAAGGGACCTCAAGAGGAATCACAAAATGGCGGCCCACGGAACACTCGTTGAGTGTAGGCCTGCAATCTTTGGTGTAATTACTGCTCAGGAACAGGGCTACAAGTAACCCAAAGCTCAGCTCAGGGGTCGCCGGAAAGCTGATTCTTCTGCAAATGGTCGCAGTGTCCAGGGGTTCCGGTTGCACGGTTTCCACGAGGGATACGGGCCTCAGACTTGCTGTGGGCACAGATCGACCTCAGAGACCTCGGAAAACCCACCTCCTGTGTGGCAATATTCTTCAGAGTCCGTCGGAGCTCGGAGATGCCAACCGGTCAGTTGCGTTAAAGGTGCCTGCCTTGCAGGGGAGTAACTCCTTTACTCCAAGGGAGATTCTTCAGTCATCCAGCGTAGTGTAGATCGTTGAAGTACTTGGTTTCTGGTATCAGAGTTTAGTCCAGGTGTAATCTAAAGTCCTGTAGGGTTTCCTACTTTATACCCAAGGAAGGGGTGGGACAAACTCTGGGGACCCACTTATGGGAGGGTCAGGAAAGAGGGGTGGCTACACCCATTTCCTTTGTCCAGTTTCACGCCAGAGCAGGGCTGTGTGCCCCTGCAACCGGTTTGAGCTGGACTATGCACAGAGACACCAAATGTGCCCCCAGTGCAGACTTCAAAGCACTCTGAGAGTGCACCCACCCAGCCCCAATACACTAAAGCCTGTCTGGGAGGTGGTCACACCTCCCTGTCACAGGAAACCTATTGTCCAGGCCTCCCCTGCCGGAATTTCGTCCAGCAGCAGGAGGGCAGACTCGTGTCTGTGGCTGGCAGCATCCATTTTGTGATGCCAGGGCTCTGTTAGCTGGTACCGGGTATACCGGTGCTGTCATGTCTCTCCCTCTAGAAGGGTGGGATCATACTCCCACACCAGTTACTGGTGTGGGGGTATGATTCCAAGGTGTTTGACACCAAACACAACAGTTTTCCATGCAGCCATTCCAAAGTTAGCATTTACCGTTTGGTTATAATGCACTTAAGAGTATATGGTCTGGCTGCATCACAAACAACCCCGGAATAACGATTCCGAAAGCTGCAGAGGGGCTCTGCTCATGCATGGGCACCCTCTCACATGAAACCCAGCACCCTGCCTTCAGGATTGTTAAGGCCTGCCATAGGGGTGACTGATAGGTTTACATGTGCAGTGATATGGAGAGATATAGGGAACCTATATCTCAGTAAGGGTTGGATACACCACCTTACACAGGCTGCTGTAGCAGACCTGTTGTGTCATTTTAAAAGGCTTCCCAGGGGTGGCACAATACATGCTGCAGCCCCTGGTAGGCCTCTGGGGTACCTATGCCCTGGGTACAAAGTATACCATATACTAGGGACTCACAAGGGTACCCCAGAATCCAATCTGGAGTGTACCTAAAGTACATACAATCAATTTAGAGTAGAAAGCAGATAGACTGGGGTCCTGATTAGCAGGGCCTCAGTCTGGCTAAGTCGAAAAACAGTGAAACATCAGCAAAAAGTGGGGGTAACTATAAGAAGCAGATCCTACTCTCCTACAATGTTCCTGAGTAATTGTGGGTGTGCAGTGTGCTACACCTCATTGTGCATGTGTGCCATTGTGCCCTTCACCCCCCATCCCCCCAGTCCCTGTTGGATCCTCACCCTGTTGTTGTTGTGTCGGGTCCTGTCGAGCTGTGTCCGTACTCCCACCTCCTTGCACCGTCTCCACACTGATGACTGTGGCCTGGGTTTCCTCCAGCTCCTCCTGTGGCGCTGGACTGACACCTCCTGTCGCCGTTGCTGCCTTCCTGTTGGCAGCGGGTTTGTGCCTGGTTTAGGTTGTCACGTCCTGGGGGCGCCTCTTGGCCTCCTGGATTGGCCTCCTCGGCACTCCGACTGCATTCCAGGTGGTCTGCTTGTGGGTCAGTTGCTGGTAGTGTTCTGTGACTCTGTGGCGCTGGTCTTGTTTTCCTGCGGTCTGCCCCCGTCTTCCTCTCCCTTTTCTCCTTGGCCTTCCCCGACCCCGTTGTTCCTTGCTGGTGGTCTGTGGGGGTTGTGGGGTTCGCGTTGACCTCTGCGCTGGGACAGGGTGCATCCATGCTGCTACGTGGTTTGGCTTGTTTCTGGTGTGTTGTTTATGTGGTTTTTATGGTGCATTTTCCCACCAGACGCGTGGGATTTGCAGGCCTGTGGCTGCTTTTCGCTACTTTTTGTATCGCGATTGGCCTCATCGCATGATATCTCGCGTTCGCGTTTCGCATTTTTTCGGCGTGGCATTGATTTTTACGCTGACATTTGACGCATTATCTGGTGACTATCGCATGCTACCGCCTTGTTGTGAATTCCACGTTGACACAGGGTTATTTTCCCGCGATAGGCTGCGATATTGAAAGTTGCGTTACGCTACTCTTGCGGTAGTTATCGCACGTTCTTGTGAATATACCCCTTACAGTCATGCTGTGCACAAAATGGTGCAAGGAATGTGTCTAATGTGTCTGGTCGATGGCGGATGAGTCGAGGGTGTAATTTACTATGAATGCTCAGTTGAGGTGGCAAATGCTTAGCAAACTAAGCAACTTGGAGCAGTGTTGTGCTTGTGATGGTGCTAGGACGTGTTATTAGTGTGTGCTATTGCAGTAGGGTCATAAGTAAGTTTCAGGGAACTCCTGCTATCTTGGTGAAATCTATTGTCGATTATTTGGGTGTTGGGTTGTTCTGTGTGTGGAAAGCATACAGGACTGCATCGAAAAGCATGAAAAGTGAATTCTCAGAATGATTGATACATCGATTCAATAGCAGTAGTTATAATGAGAAATTTAACAAATATAGAAACAATAAGTGGACATGTTACCCGCCCTCTCACATGAGCAAATGGCGGATGATGGAGGTCATTGTTTATACTTTGGTGGTGGTGTCCTCAGTTTCCGATGTGTGGGAGAAAACCTGTGACGAACAACAGGGAAGCAAGCAGTATCAGGAGGTACAGCATGACCATAGTGGGGCTAAGGTGAGGGTGGTGGACAAAAAGACCATTGGGGTCATGCCCAGTAGGCTCGAGGTGAAGCACCATCAAGTACTGTGGCCATTTGGTGTAAGGCCCAGAGGTACCAAACAGGAGGTGCGAAGTGCAGTAAGGCTTATGAGGGTGAGAGAAGGTGCTCAATGTAGCCTTGGGATTGATAATGAGGAAAGAAGGATAAACCATTGGGGAAGACCAGAAGGACTGGGAGGAAAAAGTCAATGAAGGCAACAGGTGGGTTAGAGGGAGATGGTTGTGTCAGGTCGATAGACTGACGGCCTATCATAGCACAGGATAGCAAATGCACAAGGCTGAGTAAACATAGGGGCCAGCCCAGAGGCCAGGCAAGGAGATGGAAAGAAGCCCTAAAAAGAATTTACTGCAGTCCTTGTCTGGAGCAAATTTCTAACAATGTCCAAGATTGGAAAGTATGGATAAGAAGTCTGTGAATGCCCACAATCTGAGGTTTGTTGGGGTAATCACCAAGTTGCAAAGCATGCCATACCTTTAAATACCTACTCTCCACCTTTTACCTGGGATTTGATCCCAATGAATATTACGCAAGTGAAAGGATTTCCGAGAGTATGGCAGCCTTTTATGAATGGCTTTCACTCATAACTCAAGCTGTTTGAGCGCATAACATAGATTTATGATCAGAAACGTTTTTGTGGATCAGTCCCTTAGTTGTTGCTTGCCTCAGTTGAATCATTTGAACTAATTTACCTCAGGATGAATCGTAAATGGAAATCTCAGGACTGCATATATGGTATCGATTGAAAACTTCACTCTGGTATCCTGGTGCCGAGACTAAAGGCCAGGGTTAAGCCACGCACTTAATAATTGGCAATATTTATATTCACTCAAACCCATTAATACTAGAAAAAAATGATGGACGCCCTTCTTCCGATCCTAAAAACTCTAAGGCTGGCATATCGGAATGCAAAGTGGCCGGCAGCTGGAGACTTTAATGCCAACCTATTTGACATCGGCCCAACTCACACTGGCTGAATGGTAATAAGAACTACTGGAGTGTTGCGCCAAAACCCATGCATTTTCGAAGGAGGGATTCACATGCCTCCCACTTGAGTATTTATCTTAAGGACCTAGTCCTCCGAATCCTGAACAGGAGAGGCCCTGATGACCACTCAGTCGCCTATACCCACATTTCACCAGGCAGACTCACAACATTAGGTTATATGTGGGTCTCAATTATGCATTTCCACAAGGTTAGATGCTTTAAAGTGTCTCCTTCGATAGCAAGCAAACATGACCGGCTGGAATGTACAATGGATCACCAAATATTTTCCCATAAACATCATTAGAGACCTCGACTCCCTTGAACCTATTTATAAAGTAAAGTGGCAGATAGAGGATAGGGAGCAGCTGGATAACTGGCAGATGCAAAGTTTGAACTTCTGGAAATCAACTGGAAGCAGGGCTCCCGGAAAGATGGTTAGAGGTGATCAGAAGCTTACATAGAGCAGCATAGATTCAGTCTAAACATCTGTCGGACACCTCTGGGAGAGAAGCTTCAGAGGGCTTTGCAAAAAAAAAGTAACCTACTTAAAAGGCTATTAAATAAGAGCCTAAAAACCAGAATCAACTGGAAGCAGGGCTCCCGGAAAGATGGATAGAGGTGATCACAAGCTTACATGGAGCAGCATAGATTCAGTCTAAACATCTGTCGTACACCTCTGGGAGAGAAGCTTCAGAGGGCTTTTAAAAAAAAAGTAACTTACTTAAAAGGCTATTAAATAAGGGCCTAAAAACCAGGATCAGCACTAGTAAAAATCTCACTACCAAAAAGAAACCCATCAAATCTTTAAGGTCCAAGTATAGGAAAAAATTGTAGGAAAGGAGAATGTATGAGGATGGAAAAAAATGGGCAACGAGCCACATGGCATTAAATCAAAAGATCCAGCCAGGGTTTGGCGAATAATAAACAAGACATTAGCTAAGACTCCACGCCATATTTTAAGTAACATCTCAGCCACAAGCACATAGTGACCCTCTATGTTGACAATGCTTCAAACAATCGCCCGCATTCAACTGATTTTCCTTGCTCTAGCCACAAACTCTGGAATTGTTTAACACCACTGAATAAAAAGAGAGTGGTAAAGGTGATTTGTTCGACAAAAAACAGTGGTATCCCTGTGCTCAACAGATTACTGACATCCATTTTTAAACACAACCCTGACAAGTGGGCAGCCATCCTAACCCCCTTGTATAATTAATGTCTGTCCAGAAATAATAATCTGGACAGCTGGAGAAGGCCTTTTTAAGTCCCTATCCACAAAAAGGGGTGACACAACCTTCCAGTGAATTTTAGACTCATAGCACTGCTGCATGTAGAGTGGAAATGTTTTGCTAGGATATTCAATGAAGAGCTGGAAACTCGCCCGGGAGAAGTGGCTAATCCCGTTTTTCCAGACTAGGTTCCAAAAAGGCTGCAGCATTGAAGATAACCTGTTTGGCCTCACCACACTGATCGAGGAATCAATGGAAAAAAGGGGAAGCTACTTTACGCACCATTCATCAACTTTGCTATTGCCTCCATTAGTGTGGCAAGAGATGTTTTGTGACTGAAACTACAGAAATGTGGCATACCATCCTATCTCCTGAGGGCGGTAATTGCACACTACACTGATACATGGGTGAAAGTTAGAATCTTGTCACGCTGTGAGACATCTATAAAGATTAATACTAACAGAGGTGTGAAACAAGGCTGTATCCTAGCCTCACTACTGTAGCAATCTTTAGTTAGTGGACCTGCCTGCATCCTTTGACTCTGCATTAGCCTGTCCACCTGAATATGCATATGAATATCCAGAGCTTAAGCACCTACACCACTCCACTCTACTCCACTCAACTCTACTCTGCTCTACGATACACTACTCTACGTAAATCCACTCTACACCACTCTACTCTGCCCCACTCCACTGTACCCAACTTTATTGTACAACACTCCACTCTATGACACTCCACTGTACCACATTCCACTCTAACCCACTCCGCTCGTATCCACTCTACTACACGATACTCTATGAAAAAGTGCATTGTAAAACACTCTCCTCCCCTCTATTCTACCATACTCCACTTAATAACACCCCACTCAATGACAGTAAACTATGGTTTGAAACAATTTTTTATTAAAAGTAAAAACCATTTAAATTCAATGAAAAAAACTAAACTTTAAACTATTCTTAAAGTTAGGAAAACTTTATTTATTCTTTCTATACAAACCAAACTTCAAATACACAAACATTACAAATTCTGAAATTATAGTTATACATTAACTTTATAATTTATGCACCACCTGTAAATTAATATACATTTATTTATTCTTTATATAGAAACCAAACTTACACTGCATAAAAATTTAAATTTCTAAACTTTACCTTTAATTTATAATTTACGCAGCATCTTCAAATTATTATAACTCTTGCACCTCCAGACACAGTGTATTCAAGATTAAACTTTTGTTTTTTTCATTAAATATATATAGTTAGGTAAGGTAATAGGATTTTAGTTTACCCTTAAGGAAAGAAAAAATATATATATAACCCCGCTGTGTCCCTTTGTCTACTTCACAGGGAAGAGATTGTTGGGAAAATTTATATATATATATATTTATATTATCTACTGGCGGTCGCCAGTAGATAGTTATAGTTAAAACCTATTTTCCATAGGAAATCCGCGACATTCTATTTGAAATAACGTTGGCGCCGGTTGACGAATCTTCGCGAACGTTTCCAACTTGTTGGGGCGCTCCGGTCCGCTCCTATCCTGAAAGTCTCGGGTGATACGTCAAGCGGGGGCCGAGAAAAAGGGGGTCCCAAAACGCGTTTTCCCCATTCATTTTTCCATAGGAACCTTTAGTCGCAGCTACAGCCCGAACTGCTGAACGGAATTACACCAAATTTGGCAAAAAGGTAGCCCTTGGTTCAGTGTTGTGCCTTTTGCTTAAATGGTGTAAATCCGTTCAGTAGTTCCTGAGAAAATCAAAAGTAAAGTCACATATATATCTGGGCGGAGCCTAACCACACATGTCATTGTGAGATCTGATTGGCTGTCAGCACTTCATCCTGGAATTGCTGGCAGCCATCTTGGGACCAATATAAATGATAGTACCTCATTGAAATGCATTGTAGTGAATAGAAGATTTTGAGGGTCACCAAAAGGAGAACTATAAAGGGTGATAACAGGCTTTAGTTACATTAGAATTTATTTGTTGATGGTACCATACTAATTTTAGGAATTGTGGTGTATTCTAAGGTGATTTTACCATGTGAAAAACCTTCTGCTGGGATATCATGAATCATGTTTGAGAGAACACTATTTTCTCATGCTTGTCCCATGGAGGTTTGGAAGGTGCTCCAGAAGCTAAAATGAGAGCATATTTTCTGTAAATTCACATTATCTTTCTCACTCATGTGAGAATGAAGTCTGACATTCTCAGTAAAACATGTACATCCAACAAGGGCAGAGACTGTCAGTTGATTCCTTTGTGTTCTACTGCAGCTTCCCAGAGTGTTCTAAAGAACAACTAGAGTGCTAACAGCCTTACTTATGACAAAAGTATGGCACACCTGAAGCCATCTTGATTGGAATAAACTGGTAACACTTAAACAATTTAATTTAAAAAGGAACAAAATGATGGGGTTCATTTTGTCATAGAAATTATGGTTAGTGCTGTAGAAAGAAAAATTAGGACATGTTTCAAGTGTGATCTCAAATATCTTCCTGTTATATTTCAACAGGAGCAGCCTGCCAGTTGATGCCTTTGTGTTCTACTGCAGCTTCCCAGAGTGTTCTAAAGAACAACTAGAGTGCTAACAGCCTTACTTATGACAAACGTATGGCACACCTGAAGCCATCTTGATTGGAATAAACTGGTAACACTTAAAACATTTAATTTAAAAAGGAACAAAATGATGGGGTTCATTTTGTCATAGAAATTATGGTTAGTGCTGTAGAAAGAAAAATTAGGACATATTTCAAGTGTGATCTCAAATATCTTCCTGTTATATTTCAACAGGAGCAGCCTGCCAGTTGATGCCTTTGTGTTCTACTGCAGCTTCCCAGAGTGTTCTAAAGAACAACTAGAGCGCTAACAGCCTTACTTATGACAAAAGTATGGCACACCTGAAGCCATCTTGATTGGAATAAACCGGTAACACTTAAAAGATTTAATTTAAAAAGGAACAAAATGAGGGGTTCTTTTTGAAATAGAAATTATGGTTAGTGCTGCAGAAAGAAAAATTAGGGCATGTTTTAAGTGAGATCTCAAATCCTCTTCTATTTCATTAGAAAATTCTGACATGCAGACTGAAACAATCACTTTCAATACCAGCAGCAGACTACCAGTTAACTCCCTGGTGAGCAGTAGCTTTACTCCAGTGATCTAATGAGCAACTAGAGTGCTAACATTCTGAATTTATGGCAGATGTGAGACACATCTGAATGCCTTCTTGATGGAATCAAAGTAAAAAACTGAAAGCATTTCCTACTGAGGAGACTGCAGTAAATGAAGAAATTAGGAAACTTCATAACAAAGAAGTCTTCCAAGATGGCCACCAGTGAAAAAAGAGCCCAAATGTAGCACAAATATTACCCAGATGTAGCCCACATATAGCCCAATGACAAAAGTGTGCAAAACACTTTTTATTTTTAGTTTTTTTGCAGTTTTATGTAGTGCAGACTGGTCAGGTATTGGAGCATTGCATCTTAAAACATGACCCCCTACACTACAAAAACACCACTGCACTACCTTAAACCCTAAAACACTACCCCCAGCACAACCCCCTACACTACACAAGCACCACTGCACTATCCTAAACCCTCAAACACTACCCCAGCACGACCCCCTACACTACCCAAACACCACTGCACTAACCTAAATCCTAAAACACTACCACCAGCACGACCCCCTACACTACCCAAACACCACTGCACTACCCTAAAACATGACCCCCTACACTACACAAACACCACTGCACTACCCTAAACCCTAAAACACTACCCCAGCACGACCCCCTACACTACACAAGCACCACTGCACTACCCTAAACCCTAAAACACTACCCCCAGCACGACCCCCTACACTACACAAACACCACTGCACTACCCTAAACCCTAAAACACTACTCCCAGCACGACCCCCTACACTACCCAAACACCACTGCACTAACCTAAATCCTAAAACACTACCCCCAGCACGACCCCCTACACTACCCAAACACTACTGCACTACCCTAAAACATGACCCCTACACTACACAAACACCACTGCACTACCCTAAACCCTAAAACACTACCCCCAGCACGACCCCTACACTACACAAGCACCACTGCACTACCCTAAACCCTAAAACACTACCCCCAGCACGACCCCCTACACTGCCCGAACACCACTGCACTGCCCTAAACCCTGAAACACCAGCCCCTGCATGACCCCCTACACTGCCCGAACACCACTGCACTGCACTAAACCCTGAAACACCACCCCTAGCACCACCCCCTACACTGCCCGAACACCACTGCACTGCCCTAAACCCTGAAACACCACCCCTTCACGACCCCCTACACTGCCCAAACACCACTGCACTGAACTAAACCCTGAAACACCACCCCCAGCATGACCCCCTACACTGCCCGAACACCACTGCACTACCCTAAACCCTAAAACACTACCCCCAGCACGACCCCTACACTACACAAGCACCACTGCACTACCCAAAACCCTAAAACACTACCCCCAGCACGACCCCCTACACTACACAAACACCACTGCACTACCCTAAATCCTAAAACACTACCCCCAGCACCACCCCCTACACTACCCAAACACCACTGCACTAACCTAAATCCTAAAACACTACCCCCAGCATGACCCCCTACACTACCGAAACACTACTGCACTACCCTAAAACATGACCCCTACACTACACAAACACCACTGCACTACCCTAAACCCTAAAACACTACCCCCAGCACGACCCCCTACACTACACAAGCACCACTGCACTACCCTAAACCCTAAAACACTACCCCCAGCACGACCCCCTACACTGCCCAAACACCACTGCACTGCCCTAAACCCTGAAACACCAGCCCCTGCATGACCCCCTACACTGCCCGAACACCACTGCACTGCCCTAAACCCTGAAACACCACCCCTAGCACGACCCCCTACACTGCCCGAACACCACTGCACTGCCCTAAACCCTGAAACACCACCCCTTCACGACCCCCTACACTGCCCGAACACCACTGCACTGCCCTAAACCCTGAAACACCACCCCCAGCATGACCCCCTACACTGCCCGAACACCACTGCACTGCCCTAAACCCTGAAACACTACCCCCAGCAAGACCCCCTACACTGCCCGAACACCACTGCACTGCCCTAAACCCTGAAACATCACCCCCAGCAAGACGCCCTACACTGCCCGAACACCACTGACCTAAACCCTGAAACACCACCCCCAGCACGACCCCTACACTGCCCGAACACCACTGCACTGCCCTAAACCCTGAAACACTACCCCCAGCATGACCCCCTACACTGCCCGAACACCACTGCTCTGCCCCAAACCCTGAAACACCAGCCCCAGCACGACCCCCTACACTGCCCGAACACCACTGCACTGCCCTAAACCTTGAAACACCAGCCCCTGCACGACCCCCTACACTGCCCGAACACCACTGCACTACCCTAAACCCTGAAACATCGCCCCCAGCACGACCCCCTACACTGCCCGAGCACCACTGCACTGCCCTAAACCCTGAAACACCAGCCCCAGCACGACCCCCGACACTGCCCGAACACCACTGCACTGCCCTAAACCCTGAAACACCAGCCCCAGCACGACCGCCTACAGTGCCCGAACACCACTGCACTGCCCTAAACCCTGAAACACCAGCCCCAGCATGACCCCCTACACTGCCCGAACACCACTGCACTAACACCACTGCACTGCCCTAAACCATGAAACACCAGCCTCAGCACGACCCCCTACACTGCCTGAACACCACTGCACTGCCCTGAACCCTGAAACACCAGCCCCAGCACAACACCCTACACTGCCCGAACACCACTGCACTGCCCTAAACCCTGAAACACCAGCCCCAGCACGACCCCCTACACTGCCCAAACACCACTGCACTGCCCTAAACCCTGAAACACCAGCCCCAGCACGACCCCCTACACTGCCCGAACACCACTGCACTGCCCTAAACCCTGAAACACCAGCCCCAGCACCACCCCTACAATGCCCGAACACCACTGTACTGCCCTAAACCCTGAAACACCACCCCCTGCACCGCTCCCTACACTGCCCGAACACCACTGCACTGCCCTAAACCCTGAAACACCACCCCCTGCATGACCCCCTACACTGCCCGAACACCACTGCACTGCCCTAAACCCTGAAACACCACCCCTGCACCACCCCCTACACTGCCCGAACATCACTGCACTGCCCTAAACCCTGAAACACCACCCCCTGCACGACCCCCTACACTGCCTGAACACCACTGCACTGCCCTGAACCCTGAAACACCAGCCCCAGCACAACACCCTACACTGCCCGAACACCACTGCACTGCCCTAAACCCTGAAACACCAGCCCCAGCACGACCCCCTACACTGCCCAAACACCACTGCACTGCCCTAAACCCTGAAACACCAGCCCCAGCACGACCCCCTACACTGCCCGAACACCACTGCACTGCCCTAAACCCTAGAACACTACCCCCAGCATGACCCCCTACACTACCCGAACACCACTGCACTACCCTAAACCCTAAAATACTCCCCCAGCACGACCCCCTACACTACCCGAACACCACTGCACTGCCCTAAACCCTGAAACACCACCCCCAGCATGACCCCCTTTACTGCTCGAACACCACTGCACTGCCCCAAACCCTGAAACACCACCCCCAGCATGACCCCCTACACTGCCCGAACACCACTGCACTAACCTAAATCCTAAAACACTACCACCAGCACGACCCCCTACACTACCCGAACACAACTGCACTGCCCTAAACCCTGAAACACCACCCCCTTCACGACCCCCTACACTGCCCGAACACCACTGCACTGCCCTAAACCCTGAAACACCACCCCTTCACGACCCCCTACACTGCCCGAACACCACTGCACTGCCCTAAACCCTGAAACACCACCCCCAGCACGACCCCCTACACTGCCCGAACACCACTGCACTGCCCTAAACCCTAAAACACCACCCCCAGCACGACCCCTACACTGCCCGAACACCACTGCACTGCCCTAAACCCTAGAACACTACCCCCAGCATGACCCCCTACACTACCCGAACACCACTGCACTACCCTAAACCCTAAAATACTCCCCCAGCACGACCCCCTACACTACCCGAACACCACTGCACTGCCCTAAACCCTAAAACACTCCCCCAGCACGACCCCCTACACTACCCGAACACCACTGCACTGCTCTAAACCCTAAAACACTCCCCCAGCACGACCCCCTACACTACCTAAACACCACTGCACTGCCCTAAACCCTAAAACACTACCCCCGCATGACCCCCTACACTACCCAAATACCAATGCACTACCCTAATCCCTAAAACACTACCCCCGCACAACCCCCTACACTACCCAAAGACCACTGCACTACCCTAAACTCTAAAACAATACCCCCGCACGACTCCCTACACTACCCAAAGACCACTGCACTACCCTAAACCCTAAAACACGACCTCCTACACTACACAAACACCACTGCACTACCCTAAACCCTAAAAAACTACCCCCAGCACGAACCCCTACACTACCCAAACACCACTGCACTACCCTAAACCATAAAACACTACCCCCAGCAGTACCCCTACGCTACCCAAACACCACTGCACTACCCTAAACCCTAAAACACTACCCCCATCAGTACCCCCTACACTACCCAAACACCATTGCACTACCCTAAACCCTAAAACACTACCCCAGCAGTATCCCCTACACTACCCAAACACCACTGCACTACCCTAAACCCTAAAACCCTAAAACACTAACCCCAGCACGACCCCCTACACTACCCAAACACCACTGTACTACCCTAAACCCTAAAACACTCCCCCAGCACGACTCCCTACACTACCCAAACACCACTGCACTACCCTAACCCCTAAATCTACCCCCAGCATGACCCCCTACACTACACAAACACCACTGCACTACCCTAAACCCTAAAACACTACCCCCTGCACGACCCTCTTCACTACCTAAACACAACTGCACAATTTGTTACAGGCGTTGCAACGCAGGCCTGTGGTGCTTACTGGAAGTACCTGGTGGGCTAGTTGGGCCCCAGGGACTCTCAGGATTCAAGGTGACCTAATCCCCCAACTTAAAACGCGCCACGGGCGCGTTTGCACAGTGGTGAAGGGAGGGGCGGGGCCTCAGGTGACATGTGCGCAAACACGCCCTGTGGTGCGTTTTAAGTTGGGGAGTTAATTCCCTTTGAATCCTGGGGGCCAACTAGCCCACCAGGTACTTTCAGTAAGCACAACAGAGTTGCGTTGCAGAGAGGTGAAAAAAGTGCGTGGCCTCGGAACGCCTCTCTGCAACTCAGCTCTGTGGTCCTAACTGTAGGTACCTGGGGGCTAGTTGGGCCCCAGGGACCCTCAGGATTCAAGGGGACTTAATCCCGCAACCTAAAACGCGCCACGGGGCGCGTTTGCACACATGTCACCTCAGGCCCCCTCCCTTCACCACTGTGCAAACGCGCCCTGTAGCGCGTTTTAAGAGGTAGTTTTAATCCCCCTGCCCTATTATGTACTAGGGACTTGCAGAGGAGGTCATGCTAATCACAGGGGTACCCCAACGCATAGTGTTCCCTAGTGTATGTAGGTGTTTTCACTGTATTCTAAGTGTCTTTTAGCATAGCACTGGCTCTGGTTAGTCAGAGTCAGGTACCACCAGTACCAGTCTGAAAAGTTGTGGGCACAGGATGATTTTGCAACAAGGCCTCTTTCTGCTCCTCTGTTGGTTCTTTCTGCACATCTTTTGCTTCTTTCTGTGCGTTTTTTCTTCTTTCTTCACATGTCCTACTTCTGTTGGCATAGTTAGAAACTAGCATTTAAAAAACCTTTGAAATTCACTTAAAAATCATAGGTTTCAGGCACGTTATGGTTAGAAATTAGCATTTAAAAAACCTTTGAAATTCACTGAAAAAACCATAGGGTTCAGGCACGTTATAGTTAGAAATTAGCATTTAAAAAACCTTTGAAATTCACTGAAAAAACCATAGGTTTCAGGCACGTTATAGTTAGAAATTAGCATTTAAAAAACCTTTGAAATTCACTGAAAAAACCATAGGTTTCAGACACGTTATAGTTAGAAATTAGCATTTAAAAAACCTTTGAAATTCACTGAAAAAACCATAGGTTTTAGGGACAGTTATAGTTAGTTGGACATTGCACTCGTACAAAACCCGTGAAATTCCCCTGTTATAGTTAGTTCAGCTAACTATAACTCGCGCCCCGCAATGCACTGCTGATGACGTCACATATTACATCACTCATGACATGGTCAGTGACATCACTGATGACATCACTGATGACATCTCAAATGACATCACTGATGACATCATCCATGTGATAATTCCATGCATCTTCTCACACCCTAATATAACTTTTGATACACCCACTCTAAATTACAGACTGCCATTCTCAAAACCATAGACACTCCAACACCAAAAACTACATACCCACTCACTGATTCTTAGGTCTACACACACATCCACTCACTCACCTGTACAGTCACTCATACTTACAGTCACTCAGTACAGGACTATCATATGCACTCATACACCTATATAAACACTCACACACCGCCACTCATCCATAGAGGTACTCACACACCTAGTCAGTCATGCAAAAAATTAATCACACACCCATTTACTCACCTATACAGTTATACACACACCAGCTCACTTACTCATACAAATACTAGCACATTCTTACGCTCTTATACAATAACTGATACAAGCACACACGCATCCATACAGCCACTCTCACAATAACACACTCTCACTTATAGCCATTTAAATACTCTAACACACATATACTGCCTTTTACATATGTAGTTACTCGCACATGTACCACTGAGATATACATTCACTCACTAACACACCCATACACACACTCACCCACCCAAGCAGTCCATCACAGATGCACTCTTGAAATTATGCACCCAGTGAATCACCCACTCACACATCTATGTATAGAGTCACACACACCCCACCCACACAAACACTCAGGCAGCCATACAGATACTCAGAGAACCAATCAATAACCCATATAGACACTCATGTAGCTATTCGCAAATCCATGCATCCACTTACACACCAACAAACAGACGGATACAGACATTCACACAGTTTAGTCACTAACCCATGCATTCAGTAAGATACGTTTAATCACTCACTTGTAGAGTCAGTCACTCACGTACTAAATCATCCATTCAGACACTTATACACCCACTCATTCTTCAATACGCCTTTCCCTATATATATTAAACATATTTAAACTTTACAGAAACACACAGTCACTGGATGATGTCATCAGTGATGTCATCAGTGATGTCATTTGAGATGTCATCAGTGATGTCATCAGTGATGTCACTGACCATGTCATGAGTGATGTAATATGTGACGTCATCAGCAGTGCATTACGGGCGCGAGTTATAGTTAGCTGAACTAACTATAACAGGGGAATTTCACGGGTTTTGTACGAGTGCAATGTCCAACTAACTATAACTGTCCCTAAAACCTATGGTTTTTTCAGTGAATATATATATATATAAAAATGAAAAACGCTTTTCCCATGGAAACTTTGGTCCTAACTATAACTACCTACTGGCTTTCGCCAGTAGGATATATATAATATAATATAATATAATATTTTATACACATATGTATAAATATATGTGTGTGTGTGTGTGTACATATATACACATACACATAGCGAGAACTGCAAAAACGAACCATCTCAAGGGAGAACAAACTGTTAACACTTGTCGAGAGTGTGCCCATGTAGAGGCTAAAATTGTGTATGCATTATACAGGTGGCAATGAGGAAATAACCATCACTCTGCAAGTGTCACTGTTTGGCCCCAATTAAAGTAGAACTGAGCAAAGATGGTTGCGAAGGGACATTAGCCCGAGATCAGAGGATTAGCAGTCCTCTTTCACCTGCAATGACTGTCCATCCAATGAGATAACATCATTTGTTTTAAATGCCGTCACATTTGCACTGTCTTGTTTGTATGCAAGCTGGAAGAAGGCTTACGCCGAAACGCGTCCTTGCGATTAAATTATTTCAAGCTGGCCCCGTGAGTGCAACATGTTTCCTTTGGGAGAGTGTGTGTGATTTTTTCAACATGGACCCACCTCCGTGTAACGAGTGCACCCATCCCTAGGAGTGCAGTAGAAGCCTGAGGTGGATTGTGGAGCGAAGTATTTGGAGGCAATCTGCACCCCTACAGTGGAATCTTGGCACCGCTGCATCACCCAGATGTAGCCCACATATAGCCCAATGACAGAAGTGTGCAAAACACTTTTTATTTTTAGTTTTTCTGCAGTTTTATATAGTGCAAACTGGTCAGGTATTGGAGTGTTACATCTTACTTGGACCCCTTATTGTGTATTTTGCACGAAGTACATCAGATTGATCTTGCGAAACATTGACCTTTACAATTCTGTTAACCTGAAGTTGCTCTGAACCGGGCTTTGTAACACCCGTTTTTACCTACTGGTTTTAATTAATTCTCACTGTATTGTATTAGGAAAGAGGATTTACTGTTTTTATGTACACTTTTATGATCTATGTTTCTAAATCAGATCAAATAAAGTTTAATGAATTCTATGGCAGGACGGAGGCGAGGATTATGCATATCTTTCCTCACTTTATTTGCATAGCAGTTCAAAGAAAACGTAACACAACAATCATTAAACAAAAGACTACACAACCCATGAACCATTAGGGGTAGTCTCCAAGGCAACTATAGTCCAATCATATCACAGTCCATCGTATATAATATCGTGACGTCCCTTCCGCTTCCTCTTTCTTCACTGCTCGTCAGTTAAGTGCATTCCTTACATTCTTGGCTTAATCTGACGTTGTTGCTGTTTGTATAGCGGTTTCTTGTGCACGTTATTAGCATTATTGCCTTGGTATTGTTTCATATTCCCTGCGCAGCAGGCTCTTGCCCGAGCGCATTCTCCCCTCGCAGTTTCTCCCGCTGTGTGCTCTGCGCGCGGTGAGATCCTGTCAGGCGCGTCTGGTCCGAGCGAGGCAGCTCCGTCGAGCGCTCCAGCTGGTCTTTACGCGCGTTTGGGAATTCGGTCACTCCTTTAGTGTCCGCTTGATTCCCGACCAACCCTCGCCTAATTTCCCCACACGGCCACGTTAGTGACCAGCGCCACCGGTGGTGGTAATTGGTATTGCGCCTCAGTCTATTCTTATAACAGCTTCGGGAAAGCCCAGCTGTTGGAGCACCGGCGAGGGGGCTGCCTTAAGGATTTTAAGGGCATTTGTTCTGTGCTCACACCCTCTGCTATCATGTCTTCTCCAGAAGACCATTTTTACTCCTCCTACCAGGAAGTGGAGGAGGAATGGCCCCCAACTTCTCCCTCCAGCAGTGGACCAAGCCCTCTCTCTGGCTATTTCTAGGGCGCTGGCTCCTCTTAGGGATCAGGTTGATAAGCTGGCGAAAAGCATCCCTGGGGTGTTCAGTGACCCAGATCTGGTGGTGGCGGGTCCCAGTAGCTCCCAGATGGGGAATAAAAGGGCCGTTAAGCATAACGCAGGGCACTTGGAAGGATTTGATAAACTTACGGAGACCTTCCTCAAGAGTGCGCGAACGCTAAAACATGCACCCTGCCGGGAGGAGGAGGGCTCCGGAGAAAATTGCGACACTGTCACCACTATTGTAGACCCCGACGGCGGGTTTCCCTTAGAGGGAGAGGGTGTATCGGAGGACGATTTCTCCTCCGATGAGGATAAGGACTCGGGGCTTCCCTGGCGTCCAGAGTCCCACTCCTCTCAGTCCCCGGTTGGGGATGGGGTCCACTCGGACATGTTCGAGCCTACCCAAATTTACCATCCTAGGTCAGCGGAGTGGACACCTGACGCCAAAGTGGCAGAGTATGTGGTGGGGAAAATCCATCAACCCCTTGAAAGGGAGGTCAGGAATAGGATGAGGGGAGAATGCCCCAGGCCCTCACTGAAGGGGAAGGTGGCACACACCCCTGAAATTGATGAGAAACTATGTACCTTTTTCTCCAAGTATATGAGGGATCCCAAGAAAGGAATTGATAGGTCTTGGACGTGGTAGGGCCCTTGACCCAAATTATTCAATTGACGGAGCGTTCCAAAGAGTCAGGATCCCTTTGTCCACGGATATTGTGGCTGGTTGGGCGCACTACCCTAAACCCTAAAACACTACCCCTCCACTACCCAAACACCACTGCATACCCTAAACCCTAAAACACTACCCCCAGCACGACACCCTACACTACCCAAACATAACTGCACTACCCTAAACCCTAAAACACTACCACCAGCACGACTCCTACACTACCCAAACACCACTGCACTACCCTAAACCCTAAATCTACCCACAGCACAAACCCCTACACTACACAAACACCACTGCACTACCCTAAACCCTAAAACACTACCCCCAGCACGACCCCTTCACTACATAAAGACCACTGCACTGCCTTAAACCCTAAAACACTACCCCCAGCACGACCCCTACACTACACAAACACCACTGCACTACCCTACCCTAAATCTACCCCCAGCATGACCCCTACACTACACTAACACCACTGCACTACCCTAAACCCTAAAACACTACCCCCAGCATGACCCCCTTCACTACCTAAACACAACTGCACTACCCTAAACCCTAAAACACTACCCCCAGCACGACCCCTTCACTACCCAAACACAACTGCACTACCCTCAACTCAAAAACACTACCCCCAGCACGACCCCCTACACTACCCAAACACCACTGCACGACCCTAAACCCTAAAACACAACCCCCTACACTACACAAACACCACTGCACTACCCTAAACCCTAAAACACTAGAACCCAGCACAACCCCCTACAGTACACAAACACCACTGCACTACCCTAAACCCTAAAACACTACCCCCTACACTACACAAACACCACTGCACTACCCTAAACCCTAAAACACTACCCCCAGCATGACCCCCTACACTACACAAACACTACTGCACTACCGTAAACCCAAAACACTACCCCAGCACTACCCCCTACACTACCCAAACACCATTGCCCTACCCTAAACCCTAAAACACTACCCCCAGCATGACCCCCTACACTACACAAACACCACTGCACTACCCTAAAGCCTAAAACACTACCCCCAGCACGACTCCCTACACTACACAAACACCACTGGACTACCCTAAACCCTAAAACACTACCCCCAGCATGACTCCCTACACTACCCAAACACCACTGCACTACACTAAACCCTAAATCTACCCCCAGCATGACCTCCCACACTACACAAACACCACTGCACTACCCTAAACCCTAAAACACTACCCCCAGCACGACCCCCAACACTACCCAAACACCACTGCACTACCCTAAACCCTAAGACACTACCCCCAGCATGACCCCTACACTACCCAAACACCACTGCACTACCCTATACCCTAAAACACGACCCCCTACACTACACAAACACAACTGCACTACCCTAAACCCTAAAACACTACCCCAGCATGACCCCTACACTACACAAACACCACTGCACTACCCTAAACACATAAACACTACCCCCAGCATGACCCCCTACACTACACAAACACCACTGCACTACCCTAAACCCCCCTACACTATACAAACACCACTGCCATACCCTAAACCCTAAAACACTACCCCCAGCATGAACCCCTACACTACACAAACACCACTGCACTACCCTAAACCCTAAAACACTACCCCCAGCACTACCCCCTACACTACACAAACACCACTGCACTACCCTAAACCCTAAAACACTACCCCAGCACTACCCCCTACACTACCCAAACACCACTGCACTAACATAAACCCTAAAACACTACCCCCAGCACAACCCCCTATACTACACAAACACCACTGCACTACCCTAAACCCTAAAACACTACCCCCAGCACGACTCCCTACACTACCCAAACACCACTGCACTTTTTTTTAAAAATCGGCAGGATGCACTTACGGTGCGTGGATCCTGCCGATTAAAAAAAAAAACGAAGGGTAATTGGCCCCCGGGTGGGCCAAGTCCCGGGGGCATGCGGGGGTTACGTTTTATGTGTGGGGGGCCTCTAAGGCCCCCCAAGCCCCGGGGACCGCCACCCCCGGGGCTTTAATAAAAATGATGCGGGAGGGCTCTTGGCCCTCCCGCAGCCCCGGGACCGCCACCCCCAGGGCTTCTTTTTATTTTTTTAAATTACCTATGTGGGGGCTTGATCCCCCACACGCCCCGGGGACCGCCACCTCCCGGGGCACTAAATATTTTAATGTGGGGGTCCGTTACGGACCCCCAGAGTCCCGGGGACCACCACCTCCCCGGGGCTGTGCAATTCAAGGGAGGGGGCCGCGCGGCCTCCTCCTGGAGCCCTTGATGGACCTGGGGACCGCTACCCCCAGGGCCGGCTCCTGCAGTGTCCCGGGGTGCCTACCCCGGGACACTGTAGTTTGCTATGACAGGACGGAGCCTCGCGGCTCCCGTCCTGTCATAGCAAACTGCTTTGGATATTGAAGCGAGAGCAGGAAACCTGCTCTCGCTCCAATATCCAAGCAAATTGCTTTTCCACTGGGGAGCTGCATCTTAGCAGCTCCACATGTGGAAAAGCAATGCCGGCTCCCGAGGGACGCGGGGAGCCGACGGGACCATGGGGGATTGGGGACCCCCCACAGTCCCCAACGGAGAGGGCCAGCCCCGGGGATGGGGTCCCCGGGCAAGTAGTGGCTCGGGAGGGAGGCCACGCGGCCCCCTTCCCCAAAATTTAACAAAAAAAAAAAACAAAGGCCGACCCCGGGGGATGGGGTCCCCGGGCCATAAGTGGCCTGAGGAGGGGGGCAACGCAGGCCCCCTCCAAAACAATAAAAAAAAATTAAAAAGGCCATGCCCCGGGGGATGGGGTCCCCGGGGCCGATTAAGGCCTCGGGAGGGCCCCCTTTCAAATTGTTTTTTAAAAAAAATAAATAGGGGGCAGGCCCTGGGGGATGGGGTCCCCAGGACCAATAAATTAGAAAGAAGGGGGCCACACAGCCCCCTTCTTAAAAACAAAAAACAAAAACACCGGCATCGCGCCGGAGGCCACGCCCCTTCTTTCACCACTCTGCAAACGCGCCCTGGCGCGCTTGCAGATGGGGAACGAATTCCCCTTGAATACTGGGGGTCCCTGAGGGCCAACTAGCCCACCAGGAACCTCCAGTATGCGCCAGGGGCTGCGTTGCAGAGAGGTGTTCTGAGGCCACGCCCCTTTTACACCTCTCTGCAACGCAGCTCTGTGGCGCATAATGGAGGGAGCTGGTGGGCTAGATGCACCCCAGGGACCCTCAGGATTGAAGGGGAGTTAATCCCCGACTTAAAACGCGCCCTTTTTGCACAGAGAGGTGCAAAAGGGGCGTGGCCTCTGAACACCTCTCTGCAACGCAGCTCTCTGGCGCATACTGGAGGTATCTGGTGGGCTAGTTGGCCCCTAGGGACCCTCGGGATTGAGGAGGAATTAATTCTCCAACTTAAAACGCGCCACAGGGCGTGTTTGCAGAAATGTCACCTCAGGCCCCACCCCCTTCCTTCACCATTGTGCAAATATTCCTCTAAAATCAGCCGAACTACGAATTCCGATTTACTCACCTGTTATCAGGAGAGAACCCAGTGCTGCATCTTTTAGCCCAGCACTGACCCTGAAAAGTAATTCTAACCGTACTTACCAGTAACTTGAATTTCCTTCCATAGGCTAACATTGACTGGTTTCACTTGGAAATTCTTCTAAGTGTGAAGTTTTGGAACTTTAGAATATTCCTCTAAAATCAGCCGAACTACGAATTCCGATTTACTCACCTGTTATCAGGAGAGAACCCAGTGCTGCATCTTTTAGCCCAGCACTGACCCTGAAAAGTAATTCTAACCGTACTTACCAGTAACTTGTATTTCCTTCCATAGGAATCCATTGTCTGGTTTTCAGCAGAAAAGTTTAAAAGTGTCGATTTTCACAAACTACAAATAATCCTTAAAAATCGCCTGTATGACTTAAACGCATTCTTTCAACTGTTTACAGGAGATGCACCAGTGCTGGATCCAGGATCCACCACTGAGTAAGAAAAAGTAACGATAACACTATTTACCTGCTAAGTGAATTTCCTGCCATAGGATAACATTGGTGATTCTATGTGAAAAAGTTTTTAAGTGTCAACTTTTAAAATACATTAATATTCCTTAAAAATCAGTACTGTAACCAAAACGCTTTTACTCAACTGTTTACAGGAGATGTCCCAGGACTGAATCTAGGATCCAGTCCTGTGGTTAGAAAAGTAATCCATAAAGTAACTAATTGCATTTAACTAGAAATTCACATTGAGCTCAATGTTGCATTGTGTTTGAAATTGTGTTGCCCATTGCAACAACTGTAACTACTGTACTTAAAAGTCTATTGCCTATTTGCAAAGAATTTAAACTAAAGTAATTCATTCTGAGAAAGTATATTTTGTAATGTAATGTATAATGTAATTACAATGTAATTTAAAAATAAATAGTTTAAAAAAATGTAGTAAATCAGTATCAAAAAATAAAGATAACAATTAATACATTTAAAAATTGTCATTTACAAAACCTTGGAAATTCACTGAAAAACCATAGGTTTCAGACATGTTATAGTTAGAATTAGCATTTAAAAACCTTGAAATTCACTGAAAAACCATAGGTTTCAGGCACGTTATAGTTAGAAATTAGCATTTAAAAAACCTTTGAAATTCTGAACTAACTATAACGGGGGAATTTCACGGGTTTTGTACGAGTGCAATGTCCAACTAACTATAACTGTCCCTAAAACCTATGGTTTTTTCAGTGAATTTCAAAGGTTTTTTAAATGCTAATTTCTAACTATAACGTGTCTGAAACCTATGGTTTTTTCAGTGAATTTCAAAGGTTTTTTAAATGCTAATTTCTAACTATAACGTGCCTGAAACCTATGGTTTTTTCAGTGAATTTCAAAGGTTTTTTAAATGCAAATTTCTAACTATAACGTGTCTGAAACCTATGGTTTTTTCAGTGAATTTCAAAGGTTTTTTAAATGCTAATTTCTAACTATAACGTGCCTGAAACCTATGGTTTTTTCAGTGATATATATATAGATAGATAGATAGATAGATTTTCAGTGAAAAAAACAGGTTAAAGTAACGTTATAGTTAGGTGAATACGTCAGTGACAACATTAACGTTTTGAACTAAAAAAACATAGCAGAGCTAACTATAACTTGCACCTTCACTTATTACATCACTCATGACATGGTCTATGACATCATACATGACATCACTAATACATCTCAAATAACATCAATGATGACATCACTCATGACATCATCCAATGAGTGTGTTAGTTTGTTTTATAGTTTACCTAGTGGCATGTAACTATCACAGTACTTCTCTGCCTAATTTTTTACAGCCTGTGTCTAATGGGATAAGATCCCCTGGTCTTACGCATCATGTCCCGCAGGGTCAAATACACTAAGAACTGTTCCGGACCTAGTCCATGATCTAACGCCAAAATATCGAAGGCACTGAAACCCTCCTCGGACACCACGTCTGCCCAAATTGTGATTCTCGCAGCTTCCCAATCTTGGACCCAATGCAGGGTCCTCAGGCCTGCGCATTCTGGTATGGCCCAAATCGGTAGACTAGGTGCATAGGGCTTACAGTGCTGCCCATCTCCAATATATTGTTTCCAGACATATAGCGCTGTGTGTAGTAGCACACTATCCATGTCCCGGGGAAGGAGTAGTGTCCAAAAGCCTGTGTAGCAGTGGCCTCCCTGCCAACTAATCTAAAATGCCAGCACATTTCAGAGATGGTTCTACTGCAATACACCGCATCGGCCACTACAGTTGTGCTGCAGCATGGTACGATTCGTAATCCGGGGCTCCAAGGCCACCTGCATCCAAGGAAGCAAATAGTTTATGTAAATCAACCTGTCTCCTACCATTGCCCCAAATAAATGCGTTCAACACTTTCCTTAGATTTAGGGAAAAGGTCTTAGAAAAAGTCAACGATGAGGCTACAAAGACATAGAGAAGTCATGGCAGGACCAACATTTTGGCAATGGCAATGCTGCCCACTGGGGACAAGGGTAACTTGATCCAAAAAGGGAGGGAATGGTGAATCACAGATACCGCGTTCCCCAGGTTCCCCTCTAGCAAGTCATGTGGGTCATAATACACCTGCACTCCCAGGTATTTAATGGAGCTAAACCAACAAGTCAGTTCCGTATGCGGCATTGTATCCTGACGGTCCTCAGGGGTAGGTAGTAGCAGAAATAAATGGATTTGTCCCAATTAACACAGAGGCCAGCCATGGCTCTAAATGTAGCCAGTAGAGCCATGACCTCTGGCAGTATCGTCAGGTCGGCTCTCAAATAAATCAACGTGTCATCTGCATAAAGGTACTCTGTTTGAGAGTGTCCAAGCACCACGAGACCCCACTGTGGTGCCCGATCCCGAAGCATACACGCCAGGGGCTCCATTGCCAAGGCGAACAGTAGTGGTGAGAGGAGGCAGCCCTGTCGTGTACCTCTAGCCACCGGGAAAGAAGCAGATATCATGTCTCCCATGTGCACCCTGGCTGTCAGAATAGTGTACAGTAATGCTACCCAGTGCAAGAATGGAGGTCCAAATCCCATGTGTGTCTGCACTGCCATCAAGTAAGGCCAATCCAGGGTGTCAAAAGCCTTCTTTTTGTCAAGTGAGGTGGCCCATACCTCCGTACCAGTGTGTCTTGCCCAGTTCAGAATATGGAACAGCCATCATAAGTTAATAAAGGTGTTGCACCCTGGTATAAAAATGTTTTGATCAGAATGCACAATGGAGGGGACTATTGCAGTAAGACGTTTAGCCAGGACCTTCCAGAGAACCTTGTAATCCAGATTCAGGAGTGACTGGGGTCGATATGATGTTACATTTAGGGGATCTCTCCCAGGTTTGAGAAGAACTACAATCATTGCTTCTCTCAGGGAAGTTGGTAAGGTCCATCTAGCCAATGCACATTCATACACCTGAAGGAGGCACAGGGCTAATCGATTACTGTAACGGGCATACAATTTCATTGGGAACTTGTCGGTATCTGGAAATTTCCCTCGGGCAGTCTGGGCTATCGTCTCCTTTACCTCTTCCAATGTGAGTTGACTATCTAATTCTGGTGCTGGAGGGGGTCAACTGAAAAGGTACGGACATGGGTCAGATATGCAGCAAGAGCATCTGGATGTATCTCAGTGGGCTCTCTGTACAGACCCTGGTAATGATTCTCAAACGCCCCATTGATATCTTCCTGTGTGTTTAATAACCGCCCCTACAGCTGGTGGATCACAGTGATCAGAAGTGTGGGGATTCCAAACATAGCAGTTACATCAGTAGGGGACTCGCCTTATCCCTATGTTAATGTTGTTGCTATGTGTATACCTTAAAATCAAATATGGACAACCGACTGACCAATTGCTGATATTCCTTTCGCAAGGCAGAGAGTGACAGGAAATGGTCACGATCTATCAGACATGTTCTCTCCAACTCTCCAAAATGAACCTCCACCTCAGCCACCTCTTCAGTCAGCCCCCTGCGCACTCCATATGCTGTCTTCATGCATAAGCCACACAATACAACTTTAAATGCATCCCATTCAACCAAGGCATTCAATGCCGTCCCCTCATTATCCTAGAAGTAAGAATCAATAACCTCCCGAGTCTGAGAGCAGAATCCTGTGTCGGCCAGGGCATCAGTGTGTAGTCATCAAGTGGAAATCCTCAGTCTGGGTCTCCCTAACTTCAGTGAAACTAATAAGGGATTGTGGCCCAACAATGTCTTACCCAAATACTCCGCTCGTGTGCACAATGTACACATCACGAGAGAGGCAAAGACCATATCTAGTCTGGAATGTAATTTGTGCACCATCGAGTAATAGGAGTATGCCCTGTCATTGAGGTGCAATGAACGTCAAATGTCCCCTACTTGTAAGTCATGAGCCCACATGTTAAGATGCTGTGACACAGAGCAAGGGTGTGCTCCTGGAAGGGGGGTGTGGATCTCTCCTTTGCCAGTTCAAGCATCCCGTTGTATTCCCTATACCAGAGTGTGTGTGCCACTGGGTCTGGTAGCAAGATGGGCATTTGGGTCAGATAAAATGCAGATTTCCCTGCAGTTGTGGCATAAACCGCTACAAGTGTTAAGGGTGTTCCATCAAGCAACCCTCCCTCCATGACATAGCGGCCCTCAGGATAGATCCTAGTGTGGGACAACATGAAGGGCACGCTCGGGGTCACCCATATCAGTACACCCCCTGCATAACTAGAATATGTGGTACCATAGACCCCGCCTCACCATCGTCCACCTAGTCTAGCAAGTTCCAGAGAGTTAAGGTGCATCTACTTGAAACCAGCAAAGTGGGTCCCACGTCTCTTCAAGTAGGCATGAATTATGTGGCGCTTAGCATAAGAACCCATACCTCTCACATTCCACGTGAGAAACCTGTATTCTGGTATTGTCATGGCAAAGTGCAAATATCAACGTGCACACACACCAAAACTGAAACCGGTCAGACAAATTAAACACCCAGCAGCACACGCACACACACACATGATCCCAGTTCCCAACATTGTCTCAAACTCCCTTTCCCAGGCCATTGTGAAACACAGCAGCAACAGGACAGAAACCCCACAACTTGTGTGAAACAAATCATGAGAAAATCCAGCGGATCATAGGGGAAGATACGTGGCCACCATGAATGGTTACTATCAGGAAATCGCTCAACATGTTCTGCAGCGCCAGAACAAAGGTAAACTGTGTCCCACTCCACCACTCTCCTTCAAGCATGTTCCCCCAATTGAATAGCAGATTAACCAATCCAGTGGGCCCTCACAGATATAAGAATAGGATATGGGCACATGAGAGTCAACCAATGTAGCCAGTAGTCATTGGAGTAATCACAGGACCCCCCTGTAGTGTATCCAGTCAACCATCCAGCAGTGAGCCACTCATGGACAGACAGTGCACAGCATCTATGGCCCCGGGGCTGCCCCCTTGGTTGGGGGACCCCACTTGGACCAAGGCATCCACCCTTTGTGCCCTATCCTACGCTGCCTAGTACCAGGAGGGGCAGGAGTGGTATTTACAATTGGACCGACGTCCATTCTGAACTGAATGCCAACCCATTTCCTGTTGGTCCGATGAAGGGTTCTCCCCTTTGGCCTCTAGCCAGTCCCATGCCTCACGAGCAGATTGAATAAGAAACACCTGGTCACCATCCACAACACAGAGCTTAGCAGGAAAGATTAATGAGTATTTGATCCTCAGTTGCCAGAGTTTGAATTTCTCCGCGTAGTAGTCGGCCCTCCGTTTCTGGACGTCAGCTGTGTCATCCAGGAATATCCTAACTGTCTGGTTCTCCACTTGCCATGGGCCCTTGGTGTGAGCAATCTGAAGGATGTTATCGCTGTCCCGATAATTGAGCAGGCGGACCACCACCGGACGTGGAGGCGCTCCTGGCGATGGTGGTTGTGCCAGTGCTCGCTGAGCCCACTCAACGGAGAAGAATGAAGACATCTTACCTCCCAGGTCTGTGTGTGTGAGCCATTGTTCTAAATACAGGTCCATGCTCAGGCCTTCAATCTTCTCGATTAGGCCCACCACCCAGATGTTGTTCCATCTCGATTGTCCCTCCACATTTTTGGCCCTGCTTTTCAGTATCTCTACCTCTCATTTCAGAGTGGTCAGCAGAGCCTGTGTCTCCGCTACCACTGGTTGCATCTCTTTTATAGTTACTTCATGGGTGGTTACTCTGGTCTTCAGTTTATTATGTTCCTCTCGCATGTGGCCGATGTCGATGATCAAGGTATCTAGCTTAGGTTCCAGTGCTGCTTTTAACCCCTGCACAGCTACTAGCAGTTCTGCAAACTTAGTATTAGTGTCCTGTAACACCTGATCAGTACAGGGGGGCAACCCCATCAGTGGCATCCCCATCACGGATGAGGTGAGAGACTGCTGGGTTTCTCCAGGTTTGGAATCTTTAGGTCATACCATTATGACAGAAAAGGCATTGGTGTGTATAGGTAACCCCCTCTCCACATTGCAATAACAGGGCAGTACCAGTGTTGAAGGGGGTACCCCATCAAATGCAGTCCAGTAATAAGCAGACTTACCTCCCTTCAGCTGGTCCTCACGGGCAGCACGCAAACAGGGGGCCTCCGGTAACCACCCTCAGGTGTGGGCTCTGATGATGTGGCCCTCAGGGCCTACTAATTTCCTCCAATAATGACACTTATGATGTGGTCTGCGAGAGGGGAAGAGCTCGACTCACTGCTTCAGTACTTAACCGCTTCTCAATGCCATAGCAGTGTGGGCATCTGCCCTGACCCCGTAAATCTCCATCACACACTTACAGGTGCGTCTCCATAGAAGGGCCTCTCACTCGCCCGCTGGTAATAATACAGTGCAACCCTCTGGTGAGCCAGTTTTACCCCAAGGAGCCTGCAACAGCTGGTCTGAATCACTGATGATAGTGGGGGGCTCCAAAGCCCTAGGGACTGGTTTCCACTCTGAGGGCGAGGGGTCCAGGAAGCGTTCAGGCCATTGGGCTTTCAGTAATGGTGGTGAGGGGCTGCCTAACTGTATTGTCCCAAGACCTTCCTCCTTAGCGATGAGGTGCGGGCTCCTGCTCACTGGTTCGGACATCTCCTGCCATCAAAGGACCTTGTCCTCCACTATCCACTTCAGGGAGAGCCAGCCTGTAGTGGAGAAAGGGAGTCGGGAACTGCATGAGCCATTGGATCCTCGGCAACCGCAACCATAGGGGGGAGGGGCCAACCCACCACTCCGCGGCTCCCTCCCAGCATTCATGGGGCTCAGGTTCCTGCTCCGCTGCCGCAAGACACCCCTGTCCCGCCCTCCGTCGTGCATAGTGAAGGGCCTCCAGCTAGCCCACAGAGAGCGGGGTGGTACACCTCACCCCTCGCATCCCTCAGCGGGCCGGTGCAACTCCACCCTGCTTCTACCGATGTGTACGGGAGCTTGTGCTGGTGGCCTTAGACTCGCTAAAAAGGACTTGCGCCTTGAGGGGTGCAATATCCAATGCTTGTAGTAGAGTGGGGATCTCAAGCGCCTTGCAGACCAGGATTATTGCAACACCATGACAGAGCTCAGTTCTATGAGACTGCTCCCACAGCCATCTTGGCCACGCCCCCGGTCGCAAGATATAGTTAGTGCTGCTAACAATACCTGGTGAATTTCAGGTTTTTTTTTTAGTTCAAAACACCAATGTTACTGACAAATTCACCTAACTATAACGTTACTTTAACCTTTGTATTTTTCAGTGAATATATATATATATATATATATAAAAAAAGACATCCTACTCCAGCAAAGAAGAGGCACGTACTCGAGGTAAGTAGGAATAGGGCTCATTTATTGTAAAAGAGGTCTCCCTCGACCCCGCAATAGAAGAGATACGCGTTTCAAGCTGCGCAGCAGCCTTTATCAATCTGTATCAATTTATATATATATATATATATATATATATATATATATATATATATATATATATATATATATATATATATATATATATATATATATATTTAAAAGTTTTTGCCACAAACAAAGGAGCCCAATCAACAGGTAGGTAAAGCCTCTCTTTATTCAAATCAGGGCTGCAAGCACAAGTCGGTGGGATAAAAGCAGTTCATTCAGCAGCCGACGCGTTTCGGGACTCTTCCCTTCTTCACAGGCTTAATGGAACTAATCCTGCCTCGGCGAATGATGCACTTTAAATATTCATAAGCACCACGCCTCAGTGGGCGGGGCCACATCGCGGCGTCTGCCGCCACACAGCATCCTGGTATTCGAATTGCTGTCTGTGTTTTACTTCAGTGAGCCGCCGTGCAGGTAGTCCTTAAATCAACAGTATTACCCCAGTGGGTTTGCTAAAATCCTCCTTTACCTGCGCAAGCACCTCAATGCCCTGATTGCAGCTCCTGTCATGATACGATGTCGGCATATGACGGCTTCCAAAAGGGATAATCCTCTGAATCACCTTTGTTCCCCTTCCATTTTACAGTCAACATATTAAAAGGAAGGGAGCTGATTCTAAAACGAAAATACAAGGAATTAGCTCTATAAGGGGTAATCCTATCCATGTAGGTTTCGTATTTTGGTATGCACTTGTGGAATAAATACTTATTTATCAAGCCCTCCGGACATGAGTCACGCCTGCTTCAGATAGAATACAGTCCCAGTATATACTCTTCATCTGGGTACTCACATTACTACTCATATTTTCTGGGTTTTTCCACACGTTGGGCAGGTGTAAACTAAGGGAGAGATCTTTAACCACCTTAAGCCAAGGCGTAGAACAATTCTAGTCAAGGGCAATCATCTACTTCAAGGCCAATCTATATGAAGCCAACTCAGGGATGAACCATATTCTGATCCAGTACTTTAGGATCCTTAAATGGACAATGTGATCAACCCTATGTATATTCAAGTCCCATCTCAATGGCAACATAGGGGTACTGCTTGGCAAATTGCATAGTGGCCTTAGAATTTTTTTTCCTCTCTCAGAATAAGCTAGTATCACTATAACCCCAAAGTTCTGTGCCATACATGACTAGTAAAATCTCCCTGCTGGAAGTGTATCTAAAGGTTTTTAAAATTACTGCAGATTGGTGTTGCATCAAGGATTTGCTCTTTTCCATTTGGGGCGTCCAAGAGAGTTTATCTAAACGTCTCACACCTATATAATCAAAACTCATCACCCACTCAATCAGTATCCCATCTACCTTCATCTTACTTTTATATGAATGGTGGGGGTTTAAGGCCATACATTTTTTTCTGCATTTATTTCGAGACCTTTCTTTTCACAGAACTTTTGAAATTTCTGCAGCAAAACTTGAAGGGTACATGATATGAGTAGTGTGTCATCAGCAAACATTAGCACAGGGGTGCTGAGGTTTGGTAATTTTGGAGCATCATTTTGACAACTAGTCATCCACCCCACCAAGCAATTTATATATAAACAGACCAGGGTGGGGGCTAGTTCACACCCCTGTGTGACCCCACAATTTATGGCGATTCTGCTAGTGAGGTCTCCACGGCTCTTCCACCTAACTTGAGAGTAAGTACCAGTAGGGAGTTTAATTAAAATAGGTGATAGATCTTCAGGGCTGGCATATTGCCTCAGAATATCCCACAGGCATTTTCTATGGACTAAATCAAACGCGGCCCTCAACTCCATGAAGGCCACAAAAAGGTGGTCTTTCCTTAGTGTAATATATTTCCAGCAAATAGCTGAAAATCGGAACCCCTGGTCTATAGTACTTATTTTCTCTCAGAATCCAGCTCGGAAATCACATAAAATCTGATGCTCTTTCATCCAAGTCTGGAGTCAGAAGAGAACACTGCTGGTGAAGATCTTTTGAGAGATATCTATGCGACTGATGGGCCTGTTGTTTTCCGGTTTGTCTCTTGCTCCCTTCTTGTGGATAGGGACAATAATCGCCCCTCTCCATGGCTCAAGCAAATCTTTGTCCCCAGCAACAGAATTAATAAGGGTGTTAAGGTATGGAATCAAAACTTCAGGTTTGGCAAGGAACAAGTCGCCAGGGATGCGGTCAGGACCTGGTGCTTTCCCCTGCTTCATTGAATGTAGGGCTACCTCAGTTTCCTTTAATTAGAAGGTACAAGCATGGGATTTGCAATCAGGCATCTGCAAGCCTAAAGAGCAGTGTTCTTGCTTGATTGTATCTAAAGAGATTATATTGATTGTTTCATGCTCTTTGAAAAGGGAAGTAAAATGTGAAACCCACTGTTCGTCTGAAACTAATAAAACGGGTTGAGATATACTTGTTCTACTACCAAACGCAATGATTCTTCAAAAGGCTTGGATGTCTCTTTATTAAGGACTCTGTAAGTTCGACCCACTGAGCCTCTTCTCACTCTCGCTTGTTAACCATCAGAGTAGACTTGTATAAGTTCCTAGCAACCATTAGTTCAAATTTTACACCCTTTCTTACAGCTTCAATTAACCCCTGCTTAGCCATTCTGCTCTCCCTTATAAACCATGGGCATGGTAAATTTCAATTAGATTTACCTTTAGCATGGGTTGTAAAAAATGATCATAGTGTGTCAAACAATCAGTGTGGCACAGAACAAAGTTATGGCCTTCAAAACCAGCAGTATCGTTAGAATTAAAAGAGAGGACAAAAGCATGGTGTATTCTACTCAAGATTGAAGCATTATTGATTATGCCCATTTTACATTCCTTTGATTATTAGTAAGTGCCAAAGGCTCAGACTAAGACTTAATTTCATGATCATGTAATGAAGGAAGATTCTCAGTTGAGAGATCTAGGACCAAAGCATTGTGATCACTACTGGGGCGACATATAACCGAACGTCAAAATAGTCAGGACCACAATATAAGATCTACAAAAATTTAATCAATATAACTTGAATATCTGCCCCGCTTAAAAGTGGGATTGGCTAGTTGATCCAATTTAGAATGGACATTGACAGCTCTTAGCCAATATTCAAGCGTAAGGTGAAAAAGTTGATTTGCCACCTTTGGCCATCTATTAATAGAGTTAGCAAAATCGCAAAATTCTTTGGGATTCCCCACTCCTTGTCATCGGCTAACAGCAGAGACGAAAGCGACTCATAAGGTTCAAAATGTGTATTACAATCCCCAGTTAGAATCAGCGGCTCGTCATGTTTGATTGAATCAAGGAGATTTTGAAGAGAATGTAAAATTTGAGACTCACTATTGTCTGTCACTGAACGGCCATATATATTAATAACAACAATGTGTCTTTACTTCACTTTGGAAGTGTCGGATAGAGTCAGTTTAATACCCAAAATGTCTCTAGAACTGGCTCCAGTATTTCAATCTTACCAATAATTGTTGACTTAACCCACACTATAAGCCCACCAGAGGCTCATCCAGAGCTAGCAAGAATAGCATTACTATAAAAGATTCAATAACCAGACCTGAACTCTGGTTAGGCCGCCCACGTTTCCTGAAAAGGGATGAGATAAAGGTTATCAATGAACTCACCCCACTGCAGATCTGTAAGTTTTGAATAAATACCTGCTAGGTTCCAGGACAATAATTTCACCAATCCAATTGCCCTTCCATTAGAGACACTTGACAAATGAAGTTGCACCTTGCTCTGAAAAAGATTTGTACCATCCCTTGTCCCACTGCCCTGAGATTTTCCCTGCTGCAGACAGTCAATATCCGATATCCCCAATGAACATGGTCTTTGGGTACGATTATTGGAATATTGAGCTAATGTCGAAACTAGGGAACTCAATCTTCCAGGAGGGATTTCATCAGTTAAGTGAAGTCTTAGGTGAATGGAAGAACGACTAGTCAAAGCCAATCTAAGCTCCATTTTAATTAAATCGTCAGCTATAGCATTATTCACAAATCTCACACCGATACAATCAGTTGGGTCTCTCTTACTCACATATCTTGTTACAGTGACAATACTTTCTCTGATCAAAGATCTACAATTTCATACAGGGTGAAGCCAATGGATTGTTTTGTTAGTGAGTGACACATTACTTTCACGATCAGCCAGCAAGGATTTAGAAACATTTGTCAAGAACACTTCACTACTTCTTCTCTGGCTTTAGGTCAAGCCATAGCATCGAGATTGCCATGGTTGCAGTCTCGGAAAAGATTAGACTTATGGCGGGAAGGCTGTGGTGGTCCTTTTAGATCTATCTGCAGCATTCAACAAGGTGAGCCACACGGTCCTTTTAGAGCCATTGGCAGAAATAGAGATCACCGTGTTCAGCCTATGATCTTCTCTTTCCTCATTTCTAGCCAACTGAGAGCAAATGGTGGAGTAAAACTTTTTCCCTATCTTGTGGGATCCCCAGGGGTCATCTCTCAGCCCCACACTTTCTAATATTTATGTGGCTCCCTAGCCAAGTTTATTCATTCTTTTGGTTTCACCACAGTAGCGTATGCTGATGACACTCAGATAGTTATGTCAACCTGAAGCAATGTGGAGAAGGTTGCCAACCATTTCAATAGGTGTATGAATCCTATTGTCAGCTGGATGAGTGGTAACTGTTTAAAGCTGAATTCACAAAAACAGATGTCCTCCTTTTCGGGGAAGATGTTGCTTTCTGGAACCGATCATGGTGGTCTCAGTTCCTCGGCTCTCCTTCCCAGCCAGTTCCTAAAGTAAGAAACCTAGTGGTTGAGTTGTCATTTGTAGATCAGATCAACAAATTGACATTGTCAAGTTTTTTCATAATAAGAATGTTGAGAAAGTTGTTACCCTTTATCCCTCCTAACTTGCATAAATCAGTGGTAATCTCTTTAGTTCTATCTAGGATTGATTATTGTAATGCCCTTTATTTGGGCATTAAACAGAGATTGTTTAAACAAGATTCTGATGTTACAGAGCACAGCCTGCTGCTTACTTAAGAAAATTCCCAAGTTTAAGATTCCTAGAATCAAGAAAGCTTCATGGGGCGGTCAATTTTGTTATTACCACCTGTAAACTTTGAAATAGACTGCCCTTGCATCTCAAAAGTCAGGTGAACTTTCTTTGCTTTTGTAAACACTTAAAAACCTGGTTGTTCTCACTTTCCTGATAGTTCTTATTGTTTCACTGTTAATGGTATTAGGCTGGACGTACAATCATGCCAGCACCAAGACACCCTAGGGCATTTGCTCGCTTTAGAAAATTTCAAATCAAATCAAATCTACTCAATTACCTGACAGGCAAACCATCCCTCATGCCCATGGAAGGAAAAGTGCCAGGAGCTCTTGAGAAGGGAACTTGGTTCACTGCATGCAATTTATATTGGGGGACACTACTATTATCAGCATACAATAAGTCTGGTGGAATTTCTGAACTCCTAGCATTTAAGTAAGGATAATTGTGCCTAAAACCTCTCCCTATGATGGGGTTCGCATTGGGTCCCAACAGTGGTGGAACCTTTTGCCACAGGGAAATTCTCTCCATAGGGGAGATGACCTTGGACCTAACCGAAGTCCCACGGCCATTACTGGAAATACATGGAGCTTGATTCTTAAGGCAGCTAGAAGTGTTTATCTACATTCGCTTCACTAATGTTTCAAGCAATATCCCCAGCTTCTCCACTTTTTCTGTCAGAAGTTGTGTGAGGTAACAGCAGTTTCTTTAACCCCATAATTTCAGACTTCAAATGGTTAAACTGATCCCAAGCCTCTGTCCCTGCATGTTGTTGTGAGAATTGGCACAGACCAGTGGCAGTAGTTTGGTTATTAAGCGGGGGACATCATGCGCCATTCTCCAATTCCCCCAATATATGTAATCCATTTGAACACTCAACCATGACCATGTCAGGATTAGTTCCCTGTGCTTCTTTGGGTCTCCCAAAGGCAGCTAAACTCACTGATTCTTTACTTGGGCCCTGAGAGCTAACTTGATGAACTAAAGCTTCCGTTATAGTATCTTCTTTCCTACTCCCGACAGCCTTAGCCAAATAGGACCTAATGTTACCCTTAGCACTTCGAATTGTGACTGGGCTTTTGCCTTTCTCCTTTGTTTTCAAATGACCCTTCACTTCTTCTATGAGAACATCAATTTAATCTAGGGCACAGTTTGAAGGCATGTGCTTTACCTAGTCTTTTTTGCTTCTGTTGGAGGATCAGAAGCTTTTCTTTTCCCCATAGCAAGTCTAATGTCAGAACTTAGAAGGATAGTAACCACTTAAACAGCAGCAACATTCACACTACTGGAACACACAGGTACTTACTGGCTAGACAAACATTCCTTCAAAATAAAATAAAATTATGTTTCTAAAATTCAATTTAGTTAGAGCAAATCACCATAATAATCAAGAAAAAAAGAAACTAAATACAGAATAGCCAACTAGCAAAAAACATTTGCTAAAGTGGTAGATAAAATCAACAGCACAAGAGCTAATAATTTTCTGCCCGTAAGGCATAACAATCCAGGTGCTGTATAAATAAAAAATGAGGTAAATAGGGTAGTTCAGGGGGTGCAAACCGTGGTGGAGAAGAAACAAAGAGGGCCCTACAGGGTCCCCTTGTGACTCCTCGCCATGTGGATACACACAGGGGGGGCACAACATGTTCCACCCTGTGTGCAGGCACACCTGTTCCTGCATGGCATGGATTTTACAGTCCATGCCATGCAGGAACAGTTTTTGGCTTTCCCATTGCGGTGCCCATTTTCTTAGGCACTGCCGTGGGAACGCCAAAAATCAGTCCGCCAGACAGGAGGAAACTCCTAATCTGGCAGGTGGCATAGCCACGGGTTTGGCGGTGCAGCGGCGGGATGGACCCGGCGCTGCACAGTCAAACTCATAATCAGGCCATTAGTGGGTTGGACTGGATAGTTGCAATGAAATGCAGGCGTGTCCAGCAAACTAGGAATCAAGGCCAGAGTTCCGGTTACCTATAATACACCTAGAGGGTCCTCCTTTCAAAACCAGTATGTTCCAATGAGTTCAAATAAGTTCCAGTAGGGTACGGGACAATACTTGTCATAAAGGCGCATGCAGATAGAAAGTACTGGGCCGTGGGTAGGAGGCAAAATGTGCCACACAGAAGCAAGGGACCATAAACCCCAGGAGCCTGGAGACTGAGGAACACCATTCCGTCCCTTCCATTAGTTCCAATAATTAACAGTAAGATGTAACACTATAGTCAATCTTTTTTTAAGGGACCAGCCGGGCAATGCTGGCAAGGACGAGTAAATGCTGCACGGCAGCTGGAACCAGTATGCACCCAGCGCACCTCCTCTACATTAAGACGCAAATGGTCCTCCCAATAACCCAGGAGAAAGAATACAATTAAGTGCTGTGAATAACAATGGGGCCATGACTTATTGAGTACTCTGACTGAAACAAGCGATGTATGTCCACTGGTTAAAACCAGGGGGGTGGCCCTGCCATGGCTCTTTCTGGTGCTGATTGGCACAGGACGGGCCCGCCCTAGTCCTGGGCTTTGCCCGGGTACGTCGCAGGATTGGGCGCTATAAAGCGCACAGCATGGGGAAATCAGGATTAGCCCCTCCTCCTCAGGCACAAATGTTATGAGACAGTGAGTCCCCAGCCACAGCAAATGGCACCAGCACGGCTCCCTGAGCGTTCAGCGCCACGGAGGTGGTAGGGAGCTATAAAGCGTGCGGCACAGGGAAATCAGGATCAGCCCCTCCTCAGGCACAAGAGTTATAGGACAGTGAGTTCCCAGCTACAGCAAACGGCACCAGCACGGCTCCTTGACGTGTGTGAGGTCATAAGCAGTGCATGGCCAAGGTGCAAGTTATAGTTAGCTCTGGTAAGTATAACTGGTGAATTTCAGTTTTTTTTTAGTTCAAAACAATAACGTTGTGACTGACATATTCACCTTACTATACCAACACTTTAACCTTTGGTTTTTTCAGTGAACATATTTATATATATATACACACACACACAAATACATATCAGTGTATGAGAAAGTGCTAAAACCGGCAGACGAGGGTGGACTAGTGAATACATGAAAACACGCATCCAAAAGGACCACACAGAGCACTCACGGGATCACCATTCCATCTTTTATTGGTAAATGGAGACGCGTTTTGGCGTTAGCCTTTATCAATCCTTGCCAAGCAGTGCAAATAATACCATGCTACACACAGCGTTTAAATGTCCACCTATTGGAGGATTTTGGCAGTAATAGAAAGAGGACTGCCTTTCTTGTGTCTAATGACTCATCTTTTAGGCAGCCATATTGGTGTGGTTAAATGTAGATTGATCCCAATGGTTATATGTCTGTATCCAAGTTAAATATTTTTATTAACACACCAAAGGTAATTTTCAAGTCCTCCTTCACACATCAAACCCTGAATGGGTTGCCCTTTGTCCCCCAAGGGAAACATATCATTGTACTGTCCATGTTGATCCTCTCGAAATGGCATCCCTCGCCACAACCACAGTCAAAATCCGCTCAAGAAACAACCCAGGGAGTCGGTCAAATGGCCATCTCATCCCGCAATTCAGTAATTGCCGAAAATGATCATAAGAAGTATACCAGCTCAGATGCAACGTGGCGGTTCAGGCAAGATATTGTAATGCCGTTTCCAGGATTTCGCCTTACTTGCAGAACTCAGGGTGGGTGCTAAATCCATCACGCGAGGGTGGACTCGCGAATACATAAAAACACACGTCCAAAAGTAGAGGAGAGACTGCTGAAACGCGTTACGCTGTAACTTAATTAACTGTGAGAAACGAATATCCAGGTAGTGTCGGGACCTGTTTTATTTATGGACTGGTGTTGGAGATGAGATATATATATATATATATATATATATATATATATATATATATATATATATATATATATATATATATATATATATATATATATATATATATATTATCTACTGGCAGTCGCCAGTAGATAGTTATAGTTAGGACCTATTTTCCATAGGAAATCCGCAACATTCTATTTGAAATAACTCTTGCGTCGGTTGACGAATCTTCGCGAAATTTTCAAACTTTATGGCCCGCTCCGGTCTGCTCCTACCCTGAAAGTTTCGGGTGATTCGTCAAGCGGGGGCCGAGAAAAAGGGGGTCCCAAATGGTGTTTTCCCCATTCATTTTCCCATAGGAAACTTTAGCCACGGCTACAGCCCGAACTGCTGAACGGAATTACACAAAATTTGGCAAAGAGGTAGTTCTTGGTTCAGAAAGAACCCTTTTGTTAAATGGTGTAAATCCGTTCAGTAGTTGCGGAGAAATTTAAAAAATAAGAGTCAAAAATCAATTTCCCATAGGAAACTTTATGCAAGGCTACAGCCCGAACTGCTGAACGGAATTACACCAAATTTGGCAAAGAGGTAGTTCTTGGTTCAGAAAGAACCCTTTTTGTTAAATGGTGTAAATCCGTTCAGTAGTTGCTGAGAAAATCAAAAGTAAAAACACATATATATCTGGGCGGAGCCTAACCACACATGTCATCGTGAGATCTGATTGGCTGTCAGCACTTCATCCTGGAATTGCTGGCAGCCATCTTGGGACCAATATACATGATAGTACCCCATTGAAATGCATTGTAGAGAATCGAAGATTTTGAGGGTTACCAAAAGGAGAACTATAAAGGGTGATAACAGACTTTAGTTACATTAGAATTCATTTGTTGATGGTACCATACTAATTTCAGGAATTGTGGTGTGTTCTAAGGTGATTTTACCCTGTGAAAAACCTTCTGCTGGGATATCATGAATCATGTTTGAGAGAAAACTATTTTCACATGCTTGTCCCATACAGTTTTGGAAGGTGCTCCAGAAGCTAAAATGAGAGCATATTTTCTGTAAATTCACATTATCTTTCTCAGTCATGTGAGAATGAAGTCTGACATTCTCAGTAAAACATGTACATCCAACAAGGGCAGAGACTGTCAGTTGATTCCTTTGTGTTCTACTGCAGCTTCCCAGAGTGTTCTAAAGAACAACTAGAGTGCTAACAGCCTTTCTTATGAGAAAAGTATGGCACACCTGAAGCCATCTTGATTGGAATAAACTGGTAACACTTAAAACATTTAATTTAAAAAGGAACAAAATGATGGGGTTCATCTTGTCATAGAAATTATGGTTAGTGCTCTGGAAAGAAAAATTAGGACATGTTTCAAGTGTGATCTCAAATATCTTCCTGTTATATTTCAACAGGAGCAGCCTGTCAGTTGATGCCTTTGTGTTCTACTGCAGCTTCCCAGAGTGTTCTAAAGAACAACTAGAGCGCTAACAGTCTTACTTATGACAAAAGTATGGCACACCTGAAGCCATCTTGATTGGAATAAACTGGTAACACTTAAAACATTTAATTTAAAAAGGAACAAAATGATGGGGTTCATTTTGTCATAGAAATTATGGTTAGTGCTGTAGAAAGAAAAATTAGGACATGTTTCAAGTGTGATCTCAAATATCTTCCTGTTATATTTCAACAGGAGCAGCATGTCAGTTGATGCCTTTGTGTTCTACTGCAGCTTCCCAGAGTGTTCTAAAGAACAACTAGAGCGCTAACAGTCTTACTTATGACAAAAGTATGGCACACCTGAAGCCATCTTGATTGGAATAAACTGGTAACACTTAAAACATTTAATTTAAAAAGGAACAAAATGAGGGGGTTCATTTTGCCATAGAAATTATGGTTAGTGCTGTAGAAAGAAAAATTAGGACATGTTTTAAGTGAGATCTCAAATATCTTCCTGTTATATTTCAACAGGAGCAGCCTGTCAGTTGATGCCTTTGTGTTCTACTGCAGCTTCCCAGAGTGTTCTAAAGAACAACTAGAGTGCTAACAGCCTTACTTATGATAAAAGTATGGCACACCTGAAGCCATCTTGATTGGAATAAACTGGTAACACTTAAAACATTTAATTTAAAAAGGAACAAAATGAGGGGTTCATTTTGCCATAGAAATTATGGTTAGTGCTGCAAAAAGAAAATTTAGTGCATGTTTTAAGTGAGATCTCAAATCCTCTTCTATTTCATTAGAATATTCTGACATGCAGACTGAAACAATCACTTTCAATACCAGTAGTAGACTTCCAGTTAACTCCTTGGTGAGCAGTAGCTTTACTAAAGTGATCTAATGAACAACTAGAGTGCTAACATTCTGAATTTATGGCAAATGTGTGACACATCTGAATGCCTTCTTGATGGAATCAAAGTAAAAAACTGAAAGCATTTCCTACTGAGGAGACTGCAGTAAATGAGGAAATTAGGAAACTTCATAACAAAGAAGTCTTCCAAGATGGCCACCAGTGAAAAAAGAGCCCAAATGTAGCACAAATATCACCCAGATGTAGCCCACATATAGCCCAATGACAAAAGTGTGCAAAACACTTTTTATTTTTAGTTTTTTGCAGTTTTATGTAGTGCAGACTGGTCATGTATTGGAGCGTTGCATCTTAAAACATGACCCCCTACACTACAAAAACACCACTGCACTACCCTAAACCCTAAAACACTACCCCCAGCACGACCCCCTACACTACACAAGCACCACTGCACTATCCTAAACCCTAAAACAATACCCCCAGCATGACCCCCTACACTACACAAACACCACTGCACTACCCTAAACCCTGAAACACCAACCCTAGCACGACCCCCTACACTGCCCGAACACCACTGCACTGCCCTAAACCCTGAAACACCAGCCCCTGCACGACCCCCTACACTGCCCGAACACCACTGCACTGCCCTAAACCCTGAAACACCAACCCTAGCACGACCCCCTACACTGCCCGAACACCACTGCACTGCCCTAAACCCTGAAACACCACCCCTTCACGACCCCCTACACTGCCCGAACACCACTGCACTGCCCTAAACCCTGAAACACCACCCCCAGCACGCCCCCTACACTGCCCGAACACCACTGCACTGCCCTAAACCCTGAAACACCACCCCCAGCACGACACCCTACACTGCCCGAACACCACTGCACTGCCCTAAACCCTGAAACAGCACCCCCTGCATGACCCCCTACACTGCCCGAACACTACTGCACTGCCCTAAACCCTGAAACACCATCCCCATCACGACCCCCTACACTGCACGAACACCACTGCACTGCCCTAAACCCTGAAACACTACCCCCAGCAAGACCCCTACACTGCCCGAACACCACTGCCCTAAACCCTGAAACATCACCCCCAGCAAGACCCCCTACACTGCCCGAACACCACTGCCCTAAACCCTGAAACACCACCCCCAGCAAGACCCCCTACACTGCCCGAACACCACTGCACTGCCCTAAACCCTGAAACACCAGCCCCAGCACGACCCCTACACTGCCCGAACACCACTGCACTGCCCTAAACCCTGAAACACCACCCCCTGCACGACCCCCTACACTGCCTGAACACCACTGCACTTCCCTAAACCCTGAAACACCACCCCCAGCACGACCCCCTACACTGCCCGAACACCACTGCACTGCCCTAAACCCTGAAACACCACCCCCTGCACGATCCCCTACACTGCCCGAACACTACTGCACTGCCCAAAACCCTGAAAAACCACCCCCAGCACGACCCCCTACACTGCACGAACACCACTGCACTGCCCTAAACCCCGAAACACTACCCCCAGCAAGACCCCTACACTGCCCGAACACCACTGCACTGCCCTAAACCCTGAAACATCACCCCCAGCAAGACCCCCTACACTGCCCGAACATCACTGCCCTAAACCCTGAAACACCACCCCCAGCAAGACCCCCTACACTGCCCGAACACCACTGCACTGCCCTAAACCCTGAAACACCACCCCCAGCATGACCCCCTACACTGCCCGAACACAACTGCAGTGCCCTAAACCCTGAAACACCACCCCCAGCAGGACCCCCTACACTGCCCGAACACCACTGCACTGCCCTAAACCATGAAACACCAGCCCCAGCACTACCACGTACACTGCCCGAACACCACTGCACTGCCCTAAACCCTGAAACACCACCCCCAGCACGACCCCCTACACTGCCCGAACACCACTGCACTGCCCTAAACCCTGAAACACCAGCCCCAGCACGACCCCATACACTGCCCGAACACCACTGCACTGCCCTAAACCCTGAAACACCAGCCCCAGCACGACCACCTACACTGCCCGAAAACCACTGCACTGCCCTAAACCCTGAAACACCAGCCCCAGCACGACCCCCTACACTGCCCGAACACCACTGCACTGCCCTAAACCCTCAAACACCAGCCCCAGCACGACCCCCTACACTGCCCGAACACCACTGCACTGCCCTAAACCCTGAAACACCAGCCCCAGCAAGACCCCTACACTGCCCGAACACCACTGCACTGCCCTAAACCCTGAAACACCACCCCCAGCAAGACCCCCTACACTGCCCGAACACCACATCACTAAAGCCTGAAACACCACCCCCAGCAAGACCACCTACACTGGCCGAACACCACTGCACTGCCCTAAACCCTGAAACACCACCCCCTGCACGACCCCCTACACTGCCCAAACACCACTGCACTGCCCTAAACCCTGAAACACCACCCCCTGCACGACCCCCTACACTGCCCGAACACCACTGCACTGCCCTAAACCCTGAAACACTACCCCCAGCACGACCTCCTACACTGCCGGAACACCACTGCACTGCCCTAAACCCTGAAACACCACCCCCAGCACGACCCCCTACACTGCCCGAACACCACTGTACTGCCCTAAACCCTGAAACATCAACTCCAGCAAGACCCCCTACACTGCCTGAACACCACTGCCCTAAACCCTGAAACACCACCCCCTACACTGCACGAACACCACTGCACTGCCCTAAACCCTGAAACACCACCTCCAGCAAAACCCCCTACACTGCCTGAACACCATTGCTCTGCCCTAAATCCTGAAACACTAGCCCCAGCACGACCCCCTACACTGCCCGAACACCACTGCACTGCCCTAAACCCTGAAACACCACCCCCAGCATGACCCCCTACACTGCCCGAACACCACTGCACTGCCCTAAACCCTGAAACACCAGCCCCAGCAAGACCCCCTACACTGCCCGAACACCACTGCACTGCCCTAGACTCTGAAACACCAGCCCCAGCAAGACCCCCTACACTGCCCGAACACCACTGCACTGCCCTAAACCCTGAAACACCAGCCCCAGCATGACCCCCTACACTGCCCGAACACCACTGCACTGCCCTAAACCCTGAAACACCAGCCCCAGCACGACCACCTACACTGCCCGAACACCACTGCACTGCCCTAAACCCTGAAACACCAGCCCCAGCACGACCCCCTACACTGCCCGAACACCACTGCACTGCCCTAAACCCTGAAACACCAGCCCCAGCACGACCCCCTACACTGCCCGAATACCACTGCACTGCCCTAAACCCTGAAACACCAGCCCCAGCACGACCCCCTACACTTCCCGAACACCACTGCACTGCCCTAAACCCTGAAACACCACCCCCTGCATGACCCCCTACACTGCCCGAACACCACTGCACTGCCCTAAACCCTGAAACACCACCCCCTGCACCACCCCCTACACTGCCCGAACACCACTGCACTGCCTAAACCCTGAAACACCACCCCCTGCACCGCCCCTACACTGCCCGAACACCACTGCACTGCAATAAACCCTGAAACACCACCCCCAGCACGACCCCCTTTACTGCTCGAACACCACTGCACTGCCCCAAACCCTGAAACACCACCCCCAGCACGACCCCCTACACTGCCCGAACACCACTGCCCTAAACCCTGAAACACCACCCCCTGCACGACCCCCTACACTGCCCGAACACCAATGCACTGCCCTAAACCCTGAAACACCACTCACTACACTACCCGAACACCACTGCACTGCCCTAAACCCTGAAACACCACCCCCAGCATGACCCCCTACACTGCCCGAACACCACTGCACTGCCCTAAACCCTAAAACACCACCCCCAGCATTACCCCCTACACTGCCCAAACACCACTGCACTGCCCTAAACCCTAGAACACTACCCCCAGCACAACCCCCTACACTACGCGAACACCACTGCACTACCCTAAACCCTAAAATACTACCCCCAGCACAACCCCCTACACTACCCGAACACGACTGCACTGCCCTAAACCCTCAAACACTCCCCCAGCACGACCCCCTACACTACCCGAACACCACTGCACTGCCCTAAACCCTAAAACACTCCCCCAGCACGACCCCCTACACTACCCAAACACCACTGCACTGCCCTAAACCCTAAAACACTCCCCCAGCACGACCCCCTACACTACCCAAACACCACTGCACTGCCCTAAACCCTAAAACACTACCCCCCGCATGACCCCCTACACTACCCAAACACCAATGCACTACCCTAATCCCTAAAACACTACCCCCGCATGACCCCCTACACTACCCTAAACCCTAAAACACTACCCCCGCACGACTCCCTACACTACCCAAAGACCACTGCACTACCCTAAACCCTAAAACACGACCTCCTACACTACACAAACACCACTGCACTACCCTAAACCCTAAAACACTACCCCCTACACTACACAAACACCACTGCACTACCCTAAACCCTAAAAAACTATCCCCAGCACGAACCACTACACTACCCAAACACCACTGCACTACCCTAAACCCTAAAAACTACCCCCAGCAGTACCCCTACACTACCCAAACACCACTGCACTACCCTTAACCCTAAAACACTACCCCCAGCAGTACCCCCTACACTACCCAAACACCACTGCACTACCCTAAATCACTACCCCCAGCACGACCCCCTACACTACCCAAACACCACTGCACTACCCTAAACCCTAAAACACTACCCCCAGCACGACCCCCTACACTACCCAAACACCACTGCACTACCCTAAACCCTAAAACACTCCCCCAGCACGACTCCCTACACTACACAAACACCACTGCACTACCCTAAACCCTAAAACACTACCCACAGCACGACCCTCTTCACTACCTAAACACAACTGCACAATTTGTTACAGGCATTGCAACGCAGGCCTGTGGTGCTTACTGGAAGTACCTAGTGGGCTAGTTGGGCCCCAGGGACCCTCAGGATTCAAGGTGACCTAATCCCCCAACTTAAAACGCACCACGGGGCGCGTTTGCACAGTGGTGAAGGGAGGGGGCGGGGCCTCAGGTGACATGTGCGCAAACACGCCCTGTGGTGCGTTTTAAGTTGGGGAATTAATTCCCTTTGAATCCTGAGGGACCCTGGGGGCCAACTAGCCCACCAGGTACCTTCAGTAAGCACAACAGAGTTGCGTTGCAGAGAGGTGAAAAAGGTGCGTGGCCTAGGAACGCCTCTCTGCAACTCAGCTCTGTGGTCCTAACTGTAGGTACCTGGGGGGCTAGTTGGGCCCCAGGGACCCTCAGAATTCAAGGGGACTTAATCCCGCAACTTAAAACGCGCCACGGGGAGCGTTTGCACACATGTCACCTCAGGCCCCCCTCCCTTCACCACTGTGCAAACGCGCCCTGTAGCGCGTTTTAAGAGGTAGTTTTAATCCCCCTGCCTATTATGTACTAGGGACTTGCAGAGGAGGTCATGCTAATCACAGGGGTACCCCAACGCATAGTGTTCCCTAGTGTATGTAGGTGTTTTCACTGTATTCCAAGTGTCTTTTAGCATAGCACTGGCTCTGGTTAGTCAGAGTCAGTTACCAACAGTACCCGTCTGAAAAAGTTGTGGGGCACAGGATGATTTTGCAACAAGGCCTCTTTCTGCTCCTCTGTTGGTTCTTTCTGCACATCTTTTGCTTCTTTCTGTGCGTTTTTTCTTCTTTCTTCACATGTCCTACCTCTGTAGGCATAGTTAGAAACTAGAATTTAAAAAAACATTTGAAATGCACTTAAAAAATCATAGGTTTCAGGCACGTTATAGTTAGAAATTAGCATTTAAAAAACCTTTGAAATTCACTGAAAAAACCATAGGTTTCAGACACGTTATAGTTAGAAATTAGCATTTAAAAAACCTTTGAAATTCACTGAAAAAACCATAGGTTTTAGGGACAGTTATAGTTAGTTGGACATTTCACTCGTACAAAACCATAGAAATTCCCCCGTTATAGTTAGTTCAGCTAACTATAACTCGCGCCCCGCAATGCACTGCTGATGACGTCACATATTACATCACTCATGACATGGTCAGTGACATCACTGATGACATCACTGATGACATCTCAAATGACATCACTGATGACATCATCCATGTGATAATTTCATGCATCTTCTCACACCCTAATATAACTTTTGATACACGCACTCTAAATTACAGACTGCCATTCTCAAAACCATAGTCACTCCAACACCAAAAACTACATACCCACTCACTGATTCTTAGGTCTACACACACATCCACTCACTCACCCGTACAGTCACTCATACTTAGTCACTCAGTACAGGACTATCATATGCACTCATACACCTAGATAAACACTCACACACCGCCACTCATCCATAGAGGTACTCACACACCTAGTCAGTCATGCAAAAAACTTAATCACACACCCATTTACTCACCTATACAGTTATACACACACCAGCTCACTTACTCATACAAATACTAGCACATTCTTACGCTCTTATACAATCACTGATACAAGTACACACTCATCCATACAGCCACTCTCACAATCATACACACTCACTTATAGCCATTTATATACTCCAACACACATATATACTTCCTTTCACATATGTAGTTACTCACACATGTACCATTGAGATATACATTCAATCACTAACACACCCATACACACACTCACCCACCCATACAGTCCATCACAGATGCACTCTTGAAACCATGCACCCAGTGAATCACCAACTCACACATCTATGCACAGAGTCATACACACCCCACCCACACAAACACTCAGGCAACCATACAGATACTCAGACAATCAATCAATAACCCATGTAGACACTCATGTAGCTATTCAGAAAGCCATGCAGCCGCTTACAAACCAACAGACAGACGGATACAGACATTCACACAGTTTAGTCACTAACCCATGCATTCAGTAAGATACATTTAATCACTCACTTGTAGAGTCAGTCACTCACGTACTAAATCATCCATTCAGACACTTATACACCCACTCATTCTTCAATACGCCGTTCCCTATATATATTAAACATATTTAAACTTTACAGAAACACACAGTCACTGGATGATGTCATCAGTGATGTCATCAGTGATGTCATTTGAGATGTCATCAGTGATGTCATCAGTGATGTCACTGACCATGTCATGAGTGATGTAATATGTGACGTCATCAGCAGTGCATTGCGGGGGCGCGAGTTATAGTTAGCTGAACTAACTATAACGGGGGAATTTCTATGGTTTTGTACGAGTGAAATGTCCAACTAACTATAACTGTCCCTAAAACCTATGGTTTTTTCAGTGAATATATATATATATATATATACCTAGATATATAGTCAATATTATTGTTATACGTGAAGAAGCATCATGGTCGATTATTGTCTATTTTGTCATGCTCAAGTGATGCTTTTGAGTTGTCAAGGCATATTCTAGATATTCACGAATTTGAAAGTCAAGGAAAATAGGGCACAATGAATTAAAATGACTTACCTTGCATCACACAATTCGATCAAGTAAGGACTCCAGATTTGAGCTCTGCTTTTCAGGTTTTTCAGCAATTAGCCAGTGAACAACATCAGCTCTCTCCATTTTAACACAAAAGAACAATTCTGCTTAACTGTTCTCAGCAGCTAACTGCAATGTGTGTTCCAAGGAGTTAACTTGTAATATGCATACATCATGCATTAAATCTATCTGATACTGTCTAAGAAATATTCCTAGAACATGTAGGCACATTTAGGTTTTGCCAGAACAGGAGAATATGCAGTGAACAGACAAGGCTCCTGCCCCGCCAGCCTCCCTGGTTCCCTTGCCAATTTAGTGGAGTGGAGCTGCTGATTGTGAGCTGACGAATACTCAGCCAGCTCTGATGGTGCACAATCATTTGCAATGGTCCGTCACCACGGAGCCACCGACTTCAGTCTATCAGGTCTGCCCTGTCAGCTTTCTCTTTGCAGATTTTTTCCAGTCTTGGTCCCTCATGAGATGCGTGGTGAACCTGAGCATAGAAGATTTACAAATTGTCTCCAAACATACAGAGAAAATTCAAGCTATCACTCTTGCTTTGATTTTTTTGTGGAGCAAATTCCTGATATAGAGGATTCTTTCCTGAAACCGGTGAGAAGATGACACGGTGGCGTTTCTATTCTTCATTTCTTACCAAAGAGATCTCAGTAAAGTGGGTGACCTACCATGTGTTGGGTTCCTGTGATTCCTCAGATTGCCTTGGTTTATTATTTCAAAATAACATATCTAGAACGTGAAGCTTCACTCTAGATTTGCATTTGTTACATGCTTCTTTAGAGGGAAGATTATTTATTTTTCTCTCAAAATGTATTTAAGGAGGAAAGAGCCAGTGCCTAGTATAGCTCCTCTTGGCTCCAATACGATTTACTAGTCACACGGAAAGGACTCATCCAAAGTCAGATACCGGGCTTGAGCCAGGCTCAGTACGTGCTTAGCTCATTAACTTATAATGAGCTATTTAAAGGTCTTTACAATGCTGACCCCGATAGCTCAGCGAATTGTGCATCTGTTGCAGTGGTAAAAATATAATGTAGTTCAATTGATTAGGTAAAGTATTCGCTTACTGTCTAAGCGATAATATCAGTGTTTTCTATAAAAATAGACAACATATTTGACTGTTATTGCCGTCTTTCTAGGAGGGTTGTAACTATTGTTAACTTTCTGCCCATCAATTGTGGACCTGAGACGAGAGTGAGGGTGCATAATGAGTAACAAGTAACAGCTGCTCAAAAATATGTGGGAAATAAGACTAGTAGCACTTTCCCAATCTCAGTCAACAAAAAACAATAAACATACCCACTGCCTTTGCCGAACTCAAGTTTCCCAGTTTCATGGGTAGGTACCTCATTTAGCTCAGGTTTTTTTGCATTATGGGACTTGCAGCCTTTAGTAATCGCAGCAGAGTCATAGAAATGCAGGGAACATGATTTATTGCATAAACTACACTTAACCCCTTCGCTGCTAGGCCTTTTCCCCCCTGTGCTAAGCCTTTTTTTGGCTATTTGGGGTAGTTCGCGCTTAGGCCCCTGTAACTTTTTGACCACATAAGGTATCCACGCCAAATTTGCCTCCTTTTCTTCCAACATCATGGGGATTCTAAAGGTACCCAGGGTTTGTGGATTCCTCTGGAGGGGACCCAGAAATTAGCCAAAATACAGCTACATTTAGTTTTTTTTGGGAAAAATGGGAAAAAAGTGCTGCAAATGAAAGTGTCTGTTTTTTTCCCTGCAAATGGTATCAACAAAGGGTTTGTGGGGCTGAAATCACCATTTTCTCAGCGTTTAGGGACAAGCAGACTTTTGTCAGAAAACCAAAAATTTGTACACAGTTTTGGCATTTTACTGGGACATAGCCTATTTTTGCAATTTTTTGTGCTTTCAACCTTCTTCCAGTTAATGGTAGAAATGGGTAGGAAAACAATAATGGATCCTGGAAAGCTATACATTTTAGAAAAGTAGACAAAATTCTGAATTTGAAAGCAATATACTGTTACATCCGCTGGACCTTTCTGGTTGTGGAGATATATAGGACTTGTAGGTTCACCAAGAACCCGAGAAACCCAGAGCCAATAACTGAGCAGCGTCTTTCAATGGTTTTTTATTATGTACCGGGTATATAGCAATTCATTTGGGAAAATATATACATGGAAAAATCGGTATGAAAGACACCTATGTATTTCTGAAATTAGAACAAAATATAGAGTTTAGAAACAGGAGATATTTGCACATTTCCGAAATTGTGAGTACCCATACTAGCATGAGAATTATAGGACATTTTTCAAAGTGACTTCTTTTTTACACATTGTCTTTCATTTGGAAGGCAGAAATGCATTGAAAGTCAATAGGTAATAACAGTTGCTCTACAATTCTGTGTTACCCTAAGTCTCCCGATAAAAATGGTACCTCACTTGTGTGGGTAGGCCTAGTGCCCGCGTCAGGAAACGGCTCAAAATGCAACGTGGACACACTTTATTTTTACAGTGAAAACTGACCCTTTTTTTGCAAAGTGCCTAACAGTAGATTTTGAACCCTAGCTCTGCCAGCACCTAGGAAAACCTAGCAAACCTATACATTTTTGAAAACTAGACACCCAGGGGAATCCAGGATGGAGTGACTTGTCTGGCTTTCACCAGGTTCTGTTACCCAGAATCCCTTGCAAACCTCAAAATTTGTCCACAAAAACACATTTTCTTCACATTTCGGTGGTGGAAAGTTCTGGAATCTGTGTGGATCCACAAAATTCCACCCACCCAGCATTCCCCAACGTCTTCCGAGAAAAATGGTACCTCACTTGTGTGGGTGGGTCAAGTATCCCCGACAGGCAAGGGTCAAAAACCTGTTGAGGCAACATCAAAATTACCTATCACAAAACAACCTGGTTTTGCAAGGGGGGTCCAATGAGTTTTTGGCCCCGGGCTCGGTGGCCATCTAGGGAAACCTACCAAACCCACACATTTATGAAAACTAGACACCCGGGGGAGTCCAGCAAGGTATGGCTTGCGTGGGTCCCACAACATTTCCCTACCCAGAATCCCCTGCAAACCTCAAATTTAGCTGAAAAAATCACTTTTTTCTCAAATGTCCGTGTGGGAAAGTTCTGGAATCTGCATGGATCCACAAATTTCCTTCTACACAGCATTCCCCCAGGTCTCCCAATAAAAATGGTACCTCACTTGTGTGGGTGGGTCAAGTATCCGCGACAGGCAAGGGCCCAAAACATATTGAGGCAACATCAAAATTACCTATCACAAAACAACCTGGTTTTGCCAGGGGGGTCACCTGGGTTTTTGGCCCCGGGCTCGCCGCCATCTAGGGAAACCTACCAAACCCACACATTTCTGAAAACTAGACACCCTGGGGAGTCCAATGAGGTATGGCTTGCGTGGATCCCACAACGTTTCCCTACCCAGAATCTCCTGCAAACCTCAAATTTAGCTGAACAAAACACATTTCCACATATTTTTGTGTGGAACCACCGTGGCGGCACAAATGTCCTACCCCACAGCGTTCTCCTTAGTGTCCCGAGTAAAATGATACCTCACTTGTGTGGGTGTCCAGTGCAGAATTGGCTAAAAACGTATTTTTTTAAAAATGTAGCGCTTAGAATTCTCGGTGCTATACTCTTATTCCCTATGTTTTGGGCTCTTCCCAGTCACAGACCCTTGCCCCACCCACACAAGTTTCTATCATTCTACTCGGGAGACTGAGGGGAACGCTGTGGGGTAGGACATTTGTGACGGCACGGTGATTCCACCCACAAATATGTGGAAAATGTGGTTTTTTCAGCTAAATTTGAGGTTTGCAGGGGATTCTGGGTAGGAAAACGTTGGGAGACCCACGCAAGCCATACCTCCCTGGACTCCCCTGGGTTTCTAGTTTTCAGAAATGTGTGGGTTTGGTAGGTTTCTCTAGATGGCTGCCGACCCCGGGACCAAAAACTCAGATGCCCCCTATGTATCCAAAAAGGAACTGGTTTTGCAAGGGGGGTCACATGAGTTTTTGGCCCCGGGCTTGGCGGCCATCTAGGGAAACCTACCAAACCCACACATTTCTGAAAACTAGAGACCCGGGGGAGTCCAGAAAGGTATGGCTTGCGTGGATCCCCCAACGTTTTCCTACCCAGGATCCCCTGCAAACCTCAAATTTAGCTGAAAAAATCACTTTTTTCTCAAATTTCTGTGTGGGAAAGTTCTGGAATCTATGTGGATCCACAAATTTCCTACCACCCAGCGTTCCCCCAGGTCTCCCGATAAAAATGGTACCTCACTCGCGTGAGTGGGTCAAATACCCGCGACAGGCAAGGGCCCAAAACCTATTGAGGAGACATCAAAATTACCTATCACAAAACATCTTGGTTTTGCAACGGGGGTCACCTGGGTTTTTGGCCCCGAGCTCGGCGGCCATCTTGGGAAACTACCAAACCCACACATTTCTGAAAACTAGACACCCGGGGGAGTCCAGCGAGGTATGGCTTGCGTGGATCCCCCAACATTTTCCTACCCAGAATGCCCTGCAAACCTCAAATTTAGCTGAAAAAAATCACTTTTTTCTCAAATTTCTGTGTGGGAAAGTTCTGGAATCTACGTGGATCCACAAATTTCCTACAACCCAGTGTTCCCCCAGGTCTCCCGATAAAAATGATACCTCACTCGCATGGGTGGGTCAAGTACCCGCGACAGGCAAGGGCCCAAAATGTATTGAGGAGACATCAAAATTACCTATCACAAAACAACCTGGTTTTGCAAAGGGGGTGACCTGGGTTTTTGGCCCCGGGCTCGGTGGCCATATTGGGAAACTACCAAAACCACATATTTCTGAAAACTAGAAACCCGGGGGAGTCCAGCGAGGTATGGCTTGCGTGGATCCCCCAACGTTTTCCTACCCAGAATGCCCTGCAAACCTCAAATTTAGCTGAAAAAAAAACACATTTTCCACATATTTTTGGGTGGAATCACCGTGCCGGCACAAATGTCCTACCCCAGAGCGTTCCCCTCAGTCTCCCGAGTAAAATGATACCTCACTTGTGTGGGTGGGGCAAGGGCCTGTGACTGGGAAGAGCCCAAAACATAGGGAATAAGGGTATAGCACTGAGAATTCTATGCGCTACATTTAAAAAAAAAAATACTTTTTTAGCCAATTCTGCATTGGACACCACACAAGTGAGTTATCATTTTACTCGGGACACTAAGGAGAACGCTGTGGGGTAGGACATTTGTGTGCCGCCACGGTGATTCCACACATAAATATGTGGAAAATGTGGTTTTTTCAGCTAAATTCGAGGTTTGCAGGGGATTCTGGGTAGGGAAACGTTGGGGGATCCAAGCAAGCCATACCTCATTGGCCTCCCCAGGGTGTGTAGTTTTCAGAAATGTGTGGGTTTGGTAGGTTTCCCTAGATGGCGGCGAGCCGGGGGCCAAAACCCCAGGTGCCCCCCCAAAACTGCGGGGTTGGAACTCCAACATCTGTCCCCTCCGAGGTAACTGGGACGTTTCCTTAGACAGCAACAATATATGCCCGGTTTGTAGTTTCAGGATGGGATTGAGACCTGTTAATTCCAACCAAGTTCGCTCCCCTTCTCTCGATCCTAAGAGGCCTCCCCCCATCTCTGCAGCACTAATTAATGTTCGGTCCCTTAGGAAACATTACGCGGAGGTTTTCGATCTCCTTGATGACAGCTCGTTAGACCTGTTATTCATTACGGAGTCATGGCTTGACCCTACGTCAGACCCCGTTGTTACCCTCGCCACACCTGAGGGATATAAGATTGTCAGGGCCGACCGCCCAGAAGGAAGGGGGGGCGGGGGGGCCATTTTTTATAAGGATAAATGGGAGTTGCGCAGAGGGGATGTGACCTTATGGGGAGGCTGCGAGGCCCTTGATTTTAGTATTCGTCTCTCAGACCATTTTACTTTGGGAGGTTCTTTGCTTTATAGGCCCCCTGGTCCGGTGGGACCTTTTATACAGGCGTGTGGGGATAACATAGCTTCCAGGGTGTTGAGATTCTCCCACTACATTGTTTTAGGGGGATCTCAATATTCATCTTGACCAGGCTGAGGCTAAGGACACATGTGATTTCCTGGACATTCTCCATTTGGCCCAGCTGGACCAACAGATTAGTTCCCCTACCCATCAGTCCGGCCATATACTGGACCCAATTTGTTCTAATTTTTCCATCTCGAGCTGTGACCCATGCCCAGTTTCCTGGTCTGACCACTTCATGATACACTTTTCATGGGACGTGATGAATGCTGAGCCCGTGATGCGTTTGTTTTGCAAACCGGCCTTTGGCAGAATCGACCCTGGTGCGTTCAATTAAGTCTTGGAAACCTCTAGACCTATCCTCTCAGGCGACCTTGAGGATCGACTTGATGGCCTTACCAGCTGGGTTTCTAAGGCAGTGGACACACTCGCCCCACAGCGCTCTCCTAGATTGTCTAGGAATTCTCCGTCTAAACCCTGGTTCAGCCAGGAACTTAAAACACTCAAACATGAATGTAAGACTATTGAGCGAGCGTGGCGTCGCAGTGATTACTGCCCCGCAGCCAAGCTGAAGCTCAGAATCAAACAGAAGGTCTATTATGGGGCCATAAAATCAGCCAAAAGGCAGTTCTATTCTAACCGTATTGCCTCTGCTAATAACAACACTAAAGAAATCTTTGCGATTGTTCAGAGCTTTACATCTCCCTTGGCTCAAGCTAGCATGTCATCCACCTCTGTCTCCTGGTGCGACACCCTGTCGAATTTCTTCTTGGATAAGATTTTCTCTATTCAGGCGGCTCTTTCATCTGGTGGCAATGGGTCTGAGGCAAGTGGTCTGTTCCCAACGGCCGGTGCTGAACATCGCTTGGATGTTTTCAAGCTGGTGGACCTGTCTAACTCTCTTAAAATTCTCAAGAGTTTAAAATCTGGTTCACCCTCGGATCCTTGCCCTGCTAGACTGCTAGCAGCAGCTGCAGAGACGATTAATGTAGAGGTGAACAGCATTATCAACTTGTCCCTCCAGACAGGCAGTGTCCCAGTAGCGTGGAAACAAGCTAAGATTTTGCCACTTTTAAAAAAACCTTCACTAGACCCTCTTAATCCAGGGAACTACCGGCCTATCTCTCTTCTGCCTGGCTTGGCCAAGGTGTGCGAGAAGGTTGTCAACAAACAACTCACGGCATTTGTTGAGAGGGAGGGTATCCTGCATCCAGCACAGTCTGGGTTCCGGGCCGCCCATAGTACCAAATCGGTCCTGGTGGAGGTCGTTGAGGCTATTCGGGGGTGTCTGGACACCGGGGGGAAGGCAGTATTGATTCTGCTCGACCTCTCGGCGGCGTTCGACACGGTCCCGCATTCTCTTCTTCTCTCACGACTTTCCGGGATCGGTGTATCAGGTACGGCCTGGAACTGGCTTAGATCCTTCTTGGAGGGGCGGGCCCAGCAGATTTGGATCCCTCCTGTCTCCTCCTCTCTACAGCCTGTGACCACGGGAGTTCCCCAGGGGTCCTCACTTAGTCCCCTTCTCTTTATCATTTATATGACTCCTTTAGTCTATCTGGCCGAGAGTTTGGGGGCTAAGGTGATGGCTTATGCTGACGACACCCATCTGCTTTTTACGTGGAAATATAGTGATGAGTCAGTTGCCTCGGTTCACCACTGTCTATCATCCATTTTTAAATTGTTGGCGGCTGCGCAATTAAAATGTAATGATGAGAAGTCAGAGATTCTCCTTTACGGTAAATTCCCGCTGAACTTTCGGGAATCTCGTTGGCCTCCAGAGTTTCCCTTGCCCACCTCTGCTGGGAAGCCAGCCAAGAACTTGGGAGTGTGGTTTGACGAGAGCCTTTCTTTCTCAAACCATATTAAGAAGTTGGCCGGCAACTGTTTTGGCCTTCTCAAGACTCTGAGGAAGTTTTGTCCTCTCCTTCCCCAAGCAGCGAGAGAAACGGTCACCTGTGCACTTAATTTATCCCGGCTTGATTATGCCAATGCTCTCTACATGGGCATCCCGGGATATCTGTTAAAAAAGCTCCAGGTGGTCCAGAATGCGGCAGCCAGACTTCTTCTGGGCGTGTCCACCAGGAACAGCGTGCTACATCACCTGCGATCCTTGCATTGGCTGCCTGTGGTGGAACGGGTGAAGTTTAAAGCACTGGTTTTGGTCCACCGAGCTCTGCATGGCCTCGGTCCACCCTACCTACAAAAACGGTTCTCTTTTTATGTTCCAGCTAGACAGTTGTGCTCTTCATCCCATCGCCTTGTTCAGGTTCCCCGATTCAAATATCAGAGTCTAGGTGGCAGTTCGCTGGCAAGAATGGCCGCTGTTGCCTGGAATGCGCTGCCCCTTGCCCTCCGTAACTTGCAAGACCTAGCCGTATTCAAGAAAAACCTAAAAACATATCGTTTTGCTTAAACAGACTCTCTCACCCTCCTTGCGGGCTGCGCGCCAGGACACTCGTGAGTATCCGTGCGCGATACAAATAGAGATAACATAACATAGGAAATTTTGAAGTCTCCACAGTACGATTTGGGCCATTTCCTGTTGCAGCCAATATGCCTACCCACACAAGTGAGGTACCATTTTTATCGGGAGACCTGGGGGAATGCTGGGTGGTAGGAAATTTGTGTCAGCCCGGTGATCCTACAACTTTCCCACACAGAAATGTGAGAAAAAATTGATTTTTTCAACAAAATTTGAGGTTTGTAGGGGATTCTGGGTGGGGAAATGTTGGGGGACCCACGCAAGCCATACCTTGCTGGACTCCCCCGGTTGTCTAGTTTTCAGAAATTTGTGGGTTTGGTAGGTTTTCCTAGATGGCCGCCGAGCCCGGGGCCAAAAACCCAGGTGACCCCCCTTGCAAAACCAGGTTGTTTTGTGATAGGTAATTTTGATGTCTCCTCAATATGTTTTGGGCCCTTGCCTGTCGCGGGTACTTGACCCACCCACACAAGTGAGGTACCAATTTTATCGGCAGACACGGGGGAATGCTGTGTAGAAGGAAATGTGTGGATCCACGCAGATTCCAGAACTTTCGCACACAAAAATTTGAGAAAAAAGTGATTTTTTTCAGCTAAATTTGAGGTTTGCAGGGGATTCTGGGTAGAGAAATGTTGGGGGACCCACGCAAGCCATACCTTGCTGGACTCCCCCGGGTGTCTAGTTTTCAGAAATGTGTGGGTTTGGTAGGTTTCCCTAGATGGCCGCCGAGCCCGGGGCAAAAAACTCATGGGACCCCCCTTGCAAAACCAGGTTGTTTTGTGATAGGTAATTTTGATGTTGCCTCAAAAGGTTTTGGGCCCTTGCCTGTCGCGGGTACTTGACCCACCCACACAAGTGAGGTACCATTTTTCTCGGAAGACTTTGGGGAATGCGGGGTGGGTGGAATTTTGTGGATCCACACAGATTCCAGAACTTTCCACCACAGAAATGTGAGGAAAATGTGTTTTTTTGGACATATTTTGAAGTTTGCAAGGGATTCTGGGTAACAGAACCTGGTGAGAGCCAGACAAGTCACCCCATCCTGGATTCCCCTCGGTGTCTAATTTTAAAAAATGTATAAGTTTGCTAGGTTTCCCTAGGTGCCGGCAGAGCTAGGGTTCAAAATCTACAGCTAGGCACTTTGCAAAAAAAGGGTCCGGTTTCACTGTGAAAATGTGGTGTGTCCAAGTTGCGTTTTGGGCCGTTTCCTGTCACGGGCACTAGGCCTACCCACACAAGTGAGGTAACATTTTTCTCGGAAGACTTTGGGGAATGAAGAGTGGGTGGAATTTTGTGGATCCACGCAGATTCCAGAACTTTCCACCACAAAAATATGAGGAAAATGTGTTTTTTTTTACAAAGTTTAAGGTTTGCAAGGGATTCTGGGTAACAGAACCTGGTGAGAGCCAGACAAGTCACCCCATCCTGTATTCCCCTGGGTGTCTAGTTTTAAAAAATGTATAGGTTTGCTGGGTTTCCCTAGGTGCCGGCAGAGCTAGGGTTCAAAATCTACAGCTAGGCACTTTGCAAAAAAAGGATCAGTTTTCACTGAGAAAATGTGGTGTTTCCACGTTGCGTTTTGGTCCGTTTCCTGTCGCAGGCACAAGGCCTACCCACACAAGTGAGGTACCATTTTTCTTGGAAGACTTTGGGGAATGCGGGGTGGGTTGAATTTTGTGGATCCACACAGATCCCAAAGCTTTCCATCACAGAAATGTGAGGAAAATGTGTTTTTTTTTAACTAAGTTTGAGGTTTGCAAGGGATTCTGGCTAACAGAACCTGGTGAGAGGCACACAAGTCACCCCATCCTGGATTCCCCATGGTGTCTAGTTTTAAAAAATGTACAGGTTTGCTAGGTTTCCCTATGTGCCGGCTGCGTTAGGGCCCAAAATCCACAGGTAGGCACATTGCTAAAAAAAAGTCTGTGCCTAGTGGGCTTTCTGCCGCCCTGGGGGGGAATCGGGAGGGGGGTTTGCCCCGATATGCCTCCAAGGGGGGCAGAAAGACTGTGCCTATTTTTTGTGGGAGTGGGGGCATTGGTATGCCCATTCTGGGCAGCCCCCACCCCCACGCATAAAAAAAGCCAGCGTAATCGCTCAGGGGGCTGAGATAGCCCCCTGAGCACGTAGAAAGCGAAACTGAAATGAGCCTCTTGGCTCATTTCAGTTTCGGTTTCACTGAAATGACGTCAGCGCGACGTGCGCGTTGATCATCATTTCAGGGAAACCGGGGGCCTCGGGAGCTGGGGAATCCCTCAGGTGCCCGCACCAGAGGGATTTCCTGTGCCATGGCGTCGGACGCGCGGGAGCCGTCTGACGCACATGAGCACTTATGCACGGACGGCTCCCGCACGTCCGACGCATGCAAGGGGTTAAGGCGATGTCTCTTCAAGCCAGCCAGAAGATCAAATGGCTCATTGGACACTTACCACAATTCCCTGTGACTTAAGATGGACCATCCTAAGGCATCCACATTCCAAAAAGGCACAAGCACTACAACGCAGTCTTATTTATCATTTTAAAATCGTACCATTCAAAGCAGAAGCCTGGACAGTAAGAGCTACTCAAGCATGACTCTTTGAAATGCTAAGAGCTCTGTCCATGTATGTTTCATTTACACACAGAGAGAAAAAGGAGGAAGTGAAATTTTATATCAGAACGACAATCTCTCAAGGAAAAACACAAGGTTTTTTTAAAAATGCCCTCACCAACTCATAGTGGTATGCTTCATCATTGGGCCTACCACAACATCCCTGCACAGACCGATAGCAGCGTTTACAACTCATGCTTTAGATCGCGTGCCATTGCAACGCGGTCGTTACAACGACCCCGTTGTTACAACGTGAACCATTACATCGCAAGTCATTACAACGACTTGCTGTAGGGGGCACGCTGGTGTTGGATTTACAAATTCGCCGCTATCTCGAAGTTGGTCCATGGGGCTATTGGCAACACACTATTGTGCCCAAAAACACAATAATCTGGCCTCTATACTGTTGGGTTGAAAGTTTAAAGCATATATATGTGCATACTAATATTTCTTCTCATTAATGATTATGGTACAGAATAAAAGGATTAGTTATATAATGGAAGTGTACAACCGCTGAGTGCCTCAATACTCACCGTTACTTTAGGACTGTATCCAACAGTGTTTACAATTAGAGAAGAGATAAGGGGATATTTATATGCTTTTTGGTATGCGGACTAGAAGCAGTTCAACTGGCACCAGGGGATATCTTCGTTTAATCCAATTTCATGGCTACAAATGCAATATATTCCTTTTATGTTCATGCATCAGCAGGAAGCTTTTTACATCTTTAACATTTCGAGGGATGATAGGTTTGCCTAAAACAGTCCATTTGATGTCATCAACTGTGTGCTTTTTCCTCTAAGAAGTGCACTGTCAAATTTGTCATGATGTTTTTAATTTGATTTTACTTCTATGTTCCATAATTCTGATTTTAATTTTACGAGTAGTCATCGCCACGTACAGTAAGTTGCATGGATAGCGGATCAGATATATACCATTGTACGAATTGTAATTAGTATGTTTGGTCTGGATCCAAGGAAAACTCAGGCCCACATCCACTGTTTTTGTGTTCATGGTTAGAGGACATATGCTGCATGAACCACAAAGAGGCCGACTACTGGTGGAAGATCCCACATTCTGGGTTCATGGTTAGGACCAAAGTTTTATGTTCTCAGGTACAAGCATATCCCTAATGCTAGCCAGTGGTGGCTCCTCCGCTAAGGCGGAGGAGCGTCACCCCACTGCACTAGGAGCAGTGTAAAAAAAAAATGATAATAACAGAAGTTATTTCTGTTATTATCATTTTATTTTTTGTATCGGCCAGGTTGGGCAGGGCGGGGCTGGGACTCCTGTGACGTCTGAGAGGAGTGGTTGCTGCACTCCAAAGTGTGCATGACTGTTTGGCCGGCCTTACACAGCCTGGTGGGGAACATGCCCAGCCTCCCATTCCCCGTCTGAGTGCCGAGCCACGGAGCTCAGACCATTCATAATGCTGCATTGCAGCTTTGTGATTGGCTTGGGGGGGAGCCTGTGTGCTTCCTGGTTCCTGCAGAGTGACGACGAGGAGAGATGGCTGAGGGCTCGAGACGCGGTGAGGAGGTAAGTGTCTTTTGTTTTATTTTGTACCGCCCAAAAACCCTTTCCTGCCCCTCCACTCTCGTTCGCCGCCAGTGGCCACTGATGCTAGCACTTTTAAAAAAAGAAAACATTTGTGTTGTTAGGTCCAAGCCATTAGAGTTAACGATACACCAGTTTCTCGTGATTATTTGTTTCACATGATTGGATGCCGTACTAAATGTTGTGATGCAAATATTTCTGTCTATTGGAGGATTTTCTCTGGTCTCCAGTAGGGCATCTCTATTGTAGTTCCTTGCTCTTTTCTGTGTCTGGATGTCTACTTGGTTAGGATAGTTTTTCTCTTCTAGTTTCCTGCAGAGTGTTCTGCCACTTCCTGGAAATCCCTGATGTTGGAGCAGTTCCTGTGCCGATGCAGGAACTGTCCAAATGGAAGATTTTCTCATAGGGACTTCGGGTGGAAGCTGGTAAATGACAGAACATTATTTCTATCAGTGAGTTTGTGATATACCTGTGCGATCTGTTATCCCTCACTGTCCTTAATCTCTAAATCCAAGAAAGGCAGTGATGTGTTGGTATTAGTGGATGCATGTTTCATGTCCATGGAATGGAACCTAGAATATATGCAAATATATCTCAGAAGTGAATATTACACCCGTTTATGGAATGGTGACCAGCATAGCTAATGTGAAACCCTTCACTCAAACTCATCTCTCTATGCCTGGCAGTGTCCTCATGTTCTAGCTTGTTTCCATTTATTCCAGTCCCTGGGCTCCCTTACATTATCAAGGGTCCCTATATACATACATCCTAACAGACCTAGATATTTGGAATGGAAATCATTCCTGGGTAGGTCTGTGTTTATCGAGCCCTGTGGTGACTGCAAGTATAAGTTACATTTTTGTTTGTGCTAATAATTGTTTTCCTCCTAACGATACTGAACACAGGATTGTTTAGCTATAGTTTATGGTGTTTTTCTATTGGCACAGACATGTTACTTGTAGTATTAAGTTTTGCAATGACTGTTACTGAATATTATAGATTTCAAATCAGGTCCGTAACCATCATCTTGCCCCCACAGAGCTTCTGAAACCCTAGGTGAGGCTGACCAAATACCACTGAATCCAGGTTGGGAAACCCTGCAGAACGCAACATTGAGACTTTTACCTTAATTCCATCTGCCTTCCTACCCATGGTTCAGATAGCTATCACTCAGGTGCAACGAAAATCCAAAGTGAGAACCTCTAGCAAGTAACCTGTCTATTTTCCTCCCAACCATTAAACCCAGTTGTATGGAAAAGCTTGAATGTGCTTCCTTTCCCAGCATTGATGTGTTTTTAATGATATTAATAGCTAGCTCTGTAGCCTAGAATATCTTAGGTGTCCCTCTTGCACCCTTATACCAAGTACTAGAGGACCATAAGTATGTCTACCTTCAACACTCAGGCAGTCTTGAAAGAATGAGGTCATGCACCCTGCTCGGTGGGTGTTAGAGAATCCTGGGCTTTACTCTAACAAATCATTGTGTTCAGTGGACCAGCACTACCACTCTCAGATATTAAGTTCTAATTATTTATCTACTTATTAGCCCTTTGATATAGCACTGTGAGCACAGCTTTGTAGAGTGCTATACAAAAATTATATTTTTATAAAAATTGTAATATGTCTATTGAAGAATGAGCTAAGTATGCAAGAATTCTAACATACCAACCATTAGCGAAGTGTTATTTGACACAGAAGGCTAGCACTTCAACATGTTGTCACAGTGTTTAAACAAAAAGTTAACAATGCTTGTCTCAGGCTGGGGTCCAATAGAAGGCAATTTCAGTAAGCAGTGTCAAGAAGAATTGAAAAGATAGTAAAGAGAGGAGAAAAAGAAGAAAAAGAAGGAGAAAAGAGGGACCAAAGAGAAAAAAAGAAATATTCAACAATAAAAACTTCCTAAAACAATCTATTAACACTTCAGAGATAGAAACATTTCATGAAAACAGCACGGTAAATATGCAGAATAATAACAAACAATCAGTATATTGCAACTTTGTAATTACTTAGGCGACATTGCTTGTATGTGAACACAAATCATAAGTGGTTCCCATAATGCTTCATGTTTGTCAAATAAAGAGGTTGAATTCAGATTGTATCGATCCAGCCGATGGTTATGACACACCAAGCTGTTAGAGAGTCATTCTGTCCATAGATTTCCAATTGGAGGTAGCAACCTGCAGTCTAATCATGATTAAAAGGTCTACTAACTTGTCAAACATTTTATTATGTGACCAGCGATCACTTGAACCACTCAGGAACAAAGCAACCAAAGAGAATCGAGGACGAATTCCAATAATATCCCCAATTCTTGTCCAAACATGCACCCTGAATTGAGAGCACTTAGGACATAGAAAAAAACCTATGAATGTATGTTCCACATTAGTATTGCTACACCGACAGGTATCTTGTTTGAGCAATTTTGGTTTAAAAGGTGTGCAGGAGTATAGAAAAGCCTAATATAAAAGTTATATAGCGTTTGAGTAAGGTTAGCTGGACGTGCAGTAGTATGAATCTGCTCCCATAGTGTCTCCCAGAGGGGTTATGTGCCAGCTAGATTGTAAATCAGATTTCCATGTAAGTTCGAGTTTAGACTTAAGTTTGTCATCTGGAGGTGTTCTCAATGTTTTATAAATAGATGCAGCTTTGGAGGGATTGTGAAGGAGCTAGAGGAACTCTGTGAACCATGACCCCAGATGGGAAGGAGCCAAGTGTGGCAGTAAGCAATGGTTGCAAAAGCTGATATTGTTTCAGACATGTAGGGGGTAGATTAAAGGAGGAGGAAGGTGTTTCAAATGAAATGACTACATTATCGTGCCATAGAAATTGAGAGACTGAAATTAAACCTTGATTGAACCAATATCACCAAAATAGCATCTTTCCATTATTTGCGAGCCATTTGTTATACCAGATGGAATTTTGAACTAATTGCGCATAAGGGGATAGGTGAAATATCAGATATGGCTTGAAAATTGAACAGGAGTGGGATAAAACTGAGGGAATCCAATATTAGGAGATTGAGACAGATAAAGGATGTGTGTGTGTGAGAAAGGAGAAATCATGGTGAGCTCCAACTGAAACCACAAAACAGCCTTGGTCCTGCTTAATATACAAATCTTTATGATTTAGGGAAAAATCAGGGAAATTGACCCCTCTAGAAGACTTGGGTAATTTCAGGCATTATAAAGATAGATGGGATGATTTTCCATTCTAGAGAAATCGAGATAGAAGCTTACCAATGGCTATGAAGCATTTCCCAGGAATTTTCATAGGTAGCATCATAAGATAAAAATTAATGATCAGAAGTATCATCATTTTGATTGCATCAAGGGGACCCCACCATGACAAAAATAATGGTGACCAACCCAGTGTTAGTTTAGCAATTTTAGAAAGAAGAACTTACATATTATATTGTAGAGTGTCTCTAAGATTATTGTGATACAAGATCCATATACATTTTACTTTATCTGGGTTCCAGGAGAGGCCCAGCCAGTGAAAGGGCCTTTGAAACAAAACTTGTTTAGAGGCATCAGTTCAGACATTTCTATATTAAGTTTATATCCAGACACTTCCAAATATGCTCTCAACTCTTCAAAGAAATATGGAAGGGAGGATTCCGGTTTTGAAAATATAAAGTAGGATGTCATCTGCAAATGCAGTAAATTTAATGTGTACATTTTTTTAGTTAAAAACCGGAGAGGCCATCGGACTGCTTCAATCGATATAGAAAGGGTTGAAGAGCAAGAATAAATAACAAGGGCGATAAGGGACAGCCTTGCCTCGTGCCTTTATTGAAAGGAAAGTGTGGGGATTGTACTTCATTTACCACTACAGAAGAATGGGGCGATGAATGTAGTAAATAGATAAGTTGCAGGAAATTTGAGCCTTACTCATGCCAACGAAGGGCATATGTTAGGAATTGCCAATTAACTCTATCAAAAGCCTTTTCAGCATTCAAGGTTATCACCTCTAAGGCGTGTTTAAATTTAGGAGCTTAGCTAAAAATGTTCAGAAAGACACTTAAATTATCTATTATATTTCAATTTTTTACGGAGACATGATGGCTTAATATCCACTAGATCAGGTATAAGTTCATTGAGTCTGAGGGCTGGTCCTTTAGCAAAACCTTTACAATCTGTTTATCAGTGTAATGGGGCAGTAATTTTTGAATTGGGATAGATCATGATCTTTTTTTGGAATAAGACAGATCATAGCCTCTATAATGGAGCCAGAGGAGTTATTCAGTGAGAGAAAGTGATTAACCAAAGCAAATATTTTGGGGAACAATAATTTTAAAAAATGAAGACAAATTCAGCCATAAACCCATCCAGACCTTGGTGCCTTACCCGTTGGGAGACATTAAACTGCTGACAACAATTCCTCTACTTACAGTGGTAGCTCGAGGGGGGCCAAATCAATGTGTGCAGAGTTATGCATTGTACAGTGAGAAAAATATGACTTGATGGACTCCTCTGAAGCAGCTAGCAATGTCTGAATCACGAAACAGATTGGTGCCAGATTGATTGGTGATTGATTTGAATGAGGATTTTTCTTTCCTTCATTTCAAGAAATTAGCTAATAAAGTACCAGTTTTATTTTTGCACCCACAATACCTAGCATTATTCTTAAGCAGGGTACCACATGCTTTCTCCATAGTCGATTTATTAAATTGACTCTTAGCTGCTACCAGCGCAGCAAAATCAGCCTTGGTATTTTTGGACGTAAAGTATATGTGTTCTAATCATTTAATATTAATAAGAATGGAGGGAGATTTTTTTTATAGCCTTCCGTTTGTTAGAGACAAAGTAAATAATGAATCCTCTAGAAGCAGCTTTAAAGGAATCCCAAACAAAGTGGAAAGAAGTCTCCCCTGTATCATTAATCTCAAAATATTCATGAACAAATGCTTCATATGAAATGAGGGAAGCTTTGTCAGAGAGTAAGTTTTTATTGGACCTCCAATGAGATTTGGATGGAGTATCTCGAAGAATATTTAGGTCAGTGCATACAGGGGCATGATCCGAGATCAAAATTGAACCAATCTCCGAATGAACTAAATGTTGAGTCAGATTTTTACTAAGAAACATATAGTCAATTCTCTTTTCAGAGCTGTGGGGTGCCGAGTAAAAGGAGAATTCTTGGAGAAAGGGCTGGAATAGTCTCCAGGAGTCTGATAAGGCATTGTACGTGATAGTGTATTTGAATGCTTTAGGGGCTTTATGGGGAAGAAACCTCATAGTTGAGTGTCGGTCAAGAAAGGAATCAATAATTTGGTTAATCACCACCCAGAATTATGTTTTGTGTGGAATATTGTGCAATATTTTGAGAGACATTTCTCGAGAAAGTTGGATGAGGGTGTATGTGGCCACATATGTTCAAAATCATGAAAGTGATATCATCAATTTTTTGTTCAACTAAACCCCATCTACCCTCCTTGTCATTCTCCTGGGCAACAAGTGATATATTTAAATGCTTATGACAATTGTATTGCCACTCCATTTTTATGTAGCACAGAGGGGGAGAAGTAAAGTTCACCAATGCACTGTTTTTTAAGTTTATTAATGTATGTGTCAGTGAGATGCATTTCTTGAAGTAGTGCAAGCTGACATTTTAGCCTAGATAGATGGGACAAAACACGTTGGTGTTTAATTGGGTTGTTTAAACCTTGAACATCTCAAGTTGTTATTCGAAGTGTCATTAGGGAAGAAGTCATCAATGCACATCAAAAGAAAACATAAGCATCCTAATTGTGTACATAGGAAGTAACGATTTAGAAAACCGAGTGCGGAGAGGAAGCCGGTGAGACGGAAAAGAAAAGAAAAGAAAAAGGGGGAAGATCCCCCATAAAAGTAAGAAAAACATGAAGGCAACACAGGAAGGAAGAGCCTTGGTTGCAATATTATCATTGGTGACAAAAAAGGACATCCCGAAGAATGAGGAGGGTACGGAGCACCTAAAGAAGATGTAACCAAACTCAGCTCCGGCGAACAAGGAAGGGAGACATGGTGAGTACTGAATAAAGAAAGATGTATAAAGTACAGCGATATTGGTAAATAGGGAAAAAGGGGGACTAGAGTGTACAATTCAATAAACAACAATTACCAGGAATGAAAAACAAAAGTATAAATAGCATAACAAAAAAACTTACCATGGAACTCTAGGGGTAGGAGTCGGTAGGAGCAATACAGGACAACAGTAGGGCAAGGAGGACGGAGACAGGTGGAATACTCCATATAACATTCTCGTGCTGAAATACATGGGAGAGAAATAAGTTAAATGGGGAATAATCTGGGGATAAGACAATACTTAAAGCGAAAAGAGCAATAGATTAATCATGAGACCAGGCTAACTAGGCAGATAAAATAATAATGGTTTGGCAGCAGCACCAATCTCCATGTCCTTGTCACAATGTTGTCAAAGGAAATCCTGCAGTTAAGCTGGGGGTTCAAAAGTGTAGGAGTTCTCCTTTGTAAGTGATTTTGAAAAAGCAAGGGTGGACTAAACCGTACCTAATTTTCAAGGACTTTAGTTGTGGGCGAAATTCAAGGAAGCGTTTCCTTCTGACAGCTGTTGTATTAGAGACGCCTTGCTAAAAATAAATCTTGTGTCCAGACCATTGCAGGGATCCCACTTGTTTGGCAGCAGAGAGAATGTGCATTAAGTCGGTGTACTGCAAAAAAAAAGAATAATTATGCCTCTTGGTCTAGTGTTAGGAGATGAAACAGATGGTTTGGGACCCAAGTAATGAGGTCTTTGGATATTAAGCTGGCTGTGCTCTTGTAGATGTAGACCCACCCCAAAGTCATCAGTGTTCTCCATGAGGACTCAGAGGTTCTCTGGGACGAGATCCCGTTGGCGATTTTTGTGGTGTATAATGAGCTTGGCTGAGGACGGGAGAGGTGAGGCTTTTTCTTATTGCTTCAGATACCTGACCTTAGAGAGAAACTTGTCTAAAAATCAAATGAATATAGGAAACTGCCTCCGGATGTGCTGGATGTGATTTAAATGTTTATTTACCCACTTGAACAGAACAATATAAGATCAAAGTAATTAGTTCAGCATAACCAGATGAGCTGGAAGACATAAACAGGTTGTGCCGTATGATTTAAATGTCAAGGCAGTGAAAGCAGTAATCCATATGGCAGGGAAAAACTATCTGCATGACAAACTATAGTGAGAGAAAAGTGTAGAGAGCTACTACTGTGTTATGTTAGGTTATAAATTTTATAAAGCCCAACAACGGGGCTTTCCATCGCTAGTACCGAAATATACACAAGCTGCAACAATGGCCAGAGGGGGAAGAATGCCCAAAAAGAATATCCTAAGAGGAAAAAAGCCAGTTCTTCAGAAATTTCCTGAAGGACAAGTGGTTCTGGATGTTCCTGATAGAAGGAGGAAGCACGTTCTAGAGAACTGGGGCTTTTGCATGAAACAAGCGGCCTCCTACTCTTACTCTCTTAACACCAGGAATAGTGGCCAGCTTAAGGTTGGCTGAGTGCAGGGGCCATGAAGGTTGATACAAGGATAGCAAACTAGACAGAAAGGGGGGAGCCCTGGGGGAGTAAGATATTATGGGTGATACACAGGGTCTTAAAGTGCACACGCTTCTCCACAGGGAGACAGTGCAATTTGTGAATAAGGCCGGAAGCAGGGCAGAATTTCTGAAGAGAAAACAACATCCCAGCTGTGTAGTTTTGAGCCCACTGGACAGCCGAGGCCCGGGTAGGGGGGGGTGGTTCGACAGACAACCACAAGAGAAAATTAATTATTTATTTAATTATCCCTCATGGCTGTCTGTTGAAATCCCCCCTACCCGGCCCCACCGCTCTTACCTGCACGGACCGCGGCTGCCACTGGAGTCTTCTGATCACTGGCTTGTTGACTCCTAAGTATAGAATGTTGCAATAGTTAGCCAGAATAGGATAGCTGCTTGAATGATGGTCTGTTGAGTGCAAGGATCGAAAAATCCAAGATTGGGTTTGAGACCTTGCAAGAGCACGTAACACATGCCTGCCACCGATTTCGCCTGTGCTTCAAAGTTTCAGGTGCTGTCCACCCAGATGCCTAGATCTTTGGCAGCAGTCTTGGGTCAGGGTAAGCCCAAGAGAGGAGGGCCACCAATGGTCGCCCCAGGAGTCGGTGTCTTTTCCTAATAAGAGAATTTCTGTTTTGCTTGTGTTCCGTCGTAAACAGTTGTCAGCCATCCACTCTATGACAGCGAGCATTTCTCTTTGAAAATTGACCAGGTCTGATATGGGGTTGTCAGAAAAGGAGAGCAGAAGCTGAGTGCCTTCCGCATAAGACACCAGTGCAAGCCCGAAAGATTTTACAACCTGGGCCAAAGTTTGAATGTAAATATTAAACAAAGTGGGGCTCAGAAAAGAGCCCTGGGGAACGACATGGTGCAGAGCATGCAACTGGGAACAGTAGGGGTGGGGGAATGACCTGAAAAGATTGCTCCGAAAGAAAGGAGGCAAACCAGGACAGTGCAGATACAGCTATGCTGATGTCCTGTAAGCGCTGGAGCAGGATTTTATGGGACACAGTATCAAACGTGGCGCTAAAGTTGAGCAATATAAAAGCTGCAGTTATGTCTTCATCTAAAGTGCAGCGGAGTTGCTCCATAACTTCAAAAAGTGCAGATTCTGTGCTATGCGCCAGCCTAAAGCCATTCTGAGAGGTGTCCAAAATCTAGTTCACTTCTAGAATCCTAGTTAAGATGGCATTGACATGTCTCTCTGTTACCTTAGCAAGAAGAGGCAGGGGAGAGATGGGGCAAACATTTTCTTTTTTTTCTTTTTTTTTTTCTTTCCCAATCAATTGTTATCTATTTATTTATACATGAAAAATCCTTTTTTTTTTTTTTTATCCACAGTTTCAAGTTCATAAATATGTACAGCCATAAAGAAAAAAATCATAATAAAACAAACATTTCAATTCTCGCCTCTAAACAAATCATCGATGTCCAGAATACACCACCAAATAAAACTTTACATGTAGTTTTAAGACTTTAAGCACATATCACTAGCTCGATAGACTCAAGAATCCGTCAAATAATCAATCATTGCTCCCCATACCAAAAGACAAATTTTCCGTTTTCTTGGCCCTTTAACGGAATACAAGCTAAATTCCATATTAAATGTATTGAAAAACTTAGCCCGCCAAAATTCAAAGGGTGGAGCCTGTGGTTGCAGCCAAACAGATGCTATAGATAACCGGGCTACTGCTGTAGCCATAAACATCAAATAGCGAAATTTAAACATTGGTCTACCCTGAATGGCCTCCTCTCCAATACCTAACAGCATCATGGAAGCCGATATTCTTATAGGTGTCCCAGTTACTTCAGTCAGAAATCTCTCCATATCTTTTATTAGAGGAATCAAATTGGAGCATACATAAAAGATGTGGAGAATATCGGCGTCATCCGCTCCACACCGAAAACATTTCCCATTATGTTCAACCCCCATTTTAGCATCTTTGCCGGGGTATGGTAGAGGTTAAAGAGTGTTTTATAATGTTGTGCTTTAAGATTAGCTGCAAGGAGAATTTCCCTGCCATATCAATTGATTTTTCTAGAGAAACCGAGCTATCTCCCAGCAAATTGGCCCACTTAGTATTTTGTCTATCTAGATCATCTGGTCTCTCAGTTAACAATATTTTATATAGAGACCCAATTTTCCCCTGACATCTAATGGCTTCAACTATTTTATACGGCACCATATTATTCACATTTTTGCTTAGAAAGTCCCGTAATTGCAAATATTTGAAAAAGTTATTTTTAGATAAATGATATTTATCCATCAAAAGTGAAAACGACAGACAAACCCCCCCGGCCTGAAACAGATCCCCCAATATAGTGATTCCTTTTAAGCTCCACTGAGTTGCCACATAATCCCAAAATACCGATGGGAGTAGTCCTGCAGCATTCATAGGTGTATAGAATGTTAACCCTGGTATCTGAAATTTTCTGCGGATCATACTCCAGACTTTAAAGGCAGTTTCCAACACCTTGAAACGGGTTCTTTTATAATAACTACTATCGACTCTCTTGAACAGACAATGATTAACCTCTGGTCCTAAAACCATCCGATAAATTGAGGGGGCCTCAGCTGTGTTACCTACTTCCTCTCCCGTCAATAAAATACGCATATTTGACAGGATACAGGCGTAATAATAAAGAGTAAAATCCGGGATTGCCCATCCGCCTCGCTCTCGTGGTAATGTCATATAACGCGCAGCTCTGCGTGGTTTCCCTGGGGCCCACAAGTATCTAGCACATAAAGATTGCAAATACTGGAGTTGTCTACTAGGCACTTCTAAAGGTACTGCTCTGAAAAAGTACATGACCCTAGGCAAGATGTTCATTTTTAAAACATTGGATCTACCGAGCAAAGAGAGATGTAGAACCTCCCATTTCTCTAACGAACCTTTTATCTTGCCGATGATATCCCCCCAATTGATCTCAACCAACTCTTTCAAGCAGGGCCGAATCTTAATACCCAAGTAAATAGCTTCCCTAACAACCCTAGAGTCGTTCAGCAAAGTTTGATTTGTGCATAAAATTTGTGTTTTATCTGTATTGAGTTTATAACCCGAGACAAAACCAAACTCCTGAGCCAGATGTTCAATTTCAGGTAAAGCTATGGCAGGGTTAGATGTTATAATTGCAATGTCATCCGCATAAGCCAACACACTAAACCTATCCTGTCTGACAATAAAAGGTGCAATCTGATCATTCTGCTCTAACATTTTTATAAAGGGATTAATGTACAGGGCAAATAGAAGCGGGGAGCAAGGACATCCCTGCCGTGTTCCTCTAGAGATCTGGATCCTATCGGAAGTACCCCCCATTATACATATAGTGGCCGAGGGAGCTCGATATAGAACCTGGAGAGCCCGGATAAATCCCTGACCAAACCCCATTTGGTGCAGCCCTTCCCATAAAAAGTCCCATGCCACGCGATCGAACGCTTTCTCGGCGTCGAGCAAAATCAGGCCTAAGTCCCTGGACTCTACATGCGCTATATCAAATAGCGTTACTACTCTGTTAATGTGGTTTACTGTCCCTCTATCCGGAATAAAGCCATGTTGCCTGATTGAGACAAGGGGAAATAACTTTCGCTAAACGATTCGCCAAAATCTTAGCATAGATTTTTCCATCGCAATTAATGAGGAAATCGGACGATAAGACCCGGGTATATCGGGTGGTTTGTCTTTCTTTTTAAATATGATAATATTGGCCTCATCCCATGATCGAGGTGAATCCCCCAATTGTGCTGTTTGGAAAACCTCAAGGATATCCTCTTTAAGAACTTGGAAGAAGGTCTTATAAATTTCAAGCGGGAGTTTGTCCGGGCCTGCAGCTTTCCCAATCGCTAGGCTGTTAATGGCCTGTTCTAATTCCTCAGCAGTATAGGATAATCAAGTATTCCGGCTTTCTCGCTGTCTAGCTGTTCCCATAATGAAGATGGAAGTTTTACATCTACAAATTGCTGCCCTTTATTTGGTTCTGTATAGAGTTGATCATAGAAGTCATAAAAGATGTTAAGAATTTCCCGAGAGTCATATACAATATTACCCTGGGCATTTTTCATGCATATAATTCTTTGCCCTGCTTCCTTCTTACGTAACTTCTGAGCTAGGCAGCGACCGGTAGCCTCTCCATATTCATAGCAGTCTTTTTTAAAGGTCTGATATTTTAATGCTATTTCTTTACTCCAAACCTGATTAATATTGGCCTTACATCTAGCCAATCTAGATTGCAACTCAGTTATATTATGCCCTACTGCAATCCCTCCTGCCAAGTTCTCCTCTGCTACTTTAAGTTTATTATACAACTCCTGAATTTCCAGTTTTGCCTGTTTTTGTTTATATAATCCATAACTCAGGGCCTCACCTCTAAAAGAGGCTTTAAATGCATCCCAAACAACCCCCAACCCGCAGAGTGTCTATTAATTTGAAAAAAATCCTTTATCCACTTTTTCATATGCTCCAAGAAAACTTTATCCAAAAGATGCTTCCTATCAAAAGAAAAACACCTTGGAGCTGCGCAAACAGCAAATGTGGGAATATCCACAACTACTGGTGCATGATCGGACGTAATTCTTGGATAAATTTGCATCTTAATACCAGAAAGTAATAAAGAAGGCACAAAAAATAATCAAGACGCACTAGCTTACTATGTGGGTAGGAATAAAATGTATACCCCGGATCTTGTAAACCTAAACTACCCCAAGCATCCATCAGTCCATGATCAGCCAACAAATAATATAAAGCTTTAAAGACCTTGGGTTTCCTACCCTTGTAGTTGAGCCCCCAGCCTGAAAATCTGTCTTGGTTACATTAATGTTAAAATCGCCACACAGCACCAGAGGCACCGGCCATAGTGCAAGTTCTCCATTTAAGTATTCCAGGACCGGAGCTTCGTCAAGGTTAGAACCATAAACCGTGCAAAGGGTAAACTTCATATTTCCAACAACACATTCTAAAATGGCCCACCGTCCCTGAGTATCCACTGCTACTCGACCAGTTGTTTGTACTGCCGGCCTAGCTAAAACTGCTACACCCCTTGTAGTAGTTGATTGTTTAGAGACCGCTAAAACCTCATAACCAAGTTCTAACAAAATATTCCTTTTCCCCATGGTACATGAGTTTCTTGCAAACACACTATGTCTGGTTGAATCATGCGGAGCTCTGCAGCAACTCTACATCTCTTATTATAGCCATTTAATCCACAAACATTAAATGTACAAATTCTAAGGCCTAACCTAGCCATAAATTACCGAGAAATCCCAATATGTATTGAAACCTATCACAATAAACTTTCACGATCCTCACATTTCCAGCGAGACTGTGCATTGTTTTTATGTTATTTTTTCTTCCCTTTTTACCCTCACCCTGACCCTGACCCCCTTCCCCATCTTCCTCCCCTAACCCACCCCCGACCCCACACCCCCACTGTTCCCTCCCTCCCATTAAATGAGACATAAGGACCAGTGTCCTCAATGATGTGGAGCTGTCAATCAGCTCCCCACCGACCGTCTCCTTCCCCCCCCTGTACATAGATTGGCAAAACAACAAAAAAAAAATAGAAAAGACGAAAAGATACAGATAGTGTAGACAGCAGCCAAACAAACTAAAAAAAAACAAAAAAAACAACAAGAAGACACAGTGCAGATCCACCAGGCCCAAGAAGCCCGGATCTAGTATAAATACTGAGCATTCAAAGAGTAGCAAAAATCATTAGGAGGTCTAATGTCCTGGATCACATCGTTTGTAAACACTCTTTTGCTAAGATCTCAGAGATAAAGAATTGGGTCTGACCCTTAAATATGATTTTCAATTTGGCTGGGTTGAGCAGGAAAACTTGCGCACCTTTTGCCTGAAAAAGTGGGATCAGTTGTCTTAAATGCCATCTTTTCTCAACCGTTGCCTGGCAGAAGTCAGGCCTAACAAAAAACTCGCAGCCCTTCCATGCCCTCTTCCTGTCAGGTCTTGCCAGTTTTTTTTACGTTGATTGAAGGGGAATCTGTGAGCTCTCTGTATTTCGACTGCCCAATCTCATTGTGTGAGCTCCGGGAAAGCTTCCAAAAAAAGTTCCACCATAAACTGCCGGACATTGCTGCCCTCCAAACCTTCTGGAACCCCCAAAACCCTCAAGTTATTTCTCCTAGAGCGATTTTCCAGCTCAGTCAGCTTCCAAATTGTGTCGTCCTTCTGGGCTTTCCAGGATTCTGTGATACTTTTTTATATATTTAACTCATCCTCCAAAGCCGAGATTCGAGTTTCTGCTTCTCCAACTCTGGTCGCATACTCAGAACACGTCTTTGCCATCCTACGCACCGAGTTCTGAAGTTTACGTACGGCACCTTGGGTCCGTGAACTCTCTGCCCGAGTCTCCTCCCGATGGGCCATTATACTATGATATATAGTGGACAGAGTGATTTCATCTGGGCCTAATGGGGCAGCTATATCCGATGTGACATCTCCAATGGAAGTTCCTCCAGTCACTGGTTCATTCAACTGTGGAGAAAAAGAATAATCCCATACCAATGAGCCAGCTGGAACCAAAGTTGTATTACATAGGGTCTCATCTTGCTCCCTCTGTTTTCGGACGGTTGTAAGAACATCATCTCCTACCTCCCCCTCTTCCATACGCAGACTGCTCGTGTCGCTCTCGTCCTCTGCCCAGTCCCTGCCTGGGCTCTCGTCTCCTGAAGAGTAGGAAGGGTCCGACATAGAATAAAATGTATCGCCCGAGTCTCCTTCCTTAGCACAGGACATCAGCGAGAAATCATCGTTCTGGAGGGATTGGAAGGATAGAGGGTCTAAATCATCTGTCTGGCCGCTCTTATGAGGACTTCTTCCAGTATTCTGGCAAGAATCCTGTAGCTCCTGTATTTCCTGTGTTTCCTTGCCCTCTTGAAAGCTAATCCCAGGGTCCTGGTCTGTTTTCTTTAGCGAGTTTCCACCCCCCACAGAAGGCGCCTTCTCCTGATTCTTAGGCAGGTTATCTCCTGTTCCAGACAGAGCCGAGGTATTTAATTTTTTTGTCAAATCGGAGCTTCCCCCATAATCTTTCTGGGCCATTTTCCTATCATTGTTAGACATAGCACTGGACCCATTGACCGGCAGTTTACAAACAGTACCTTGCAACACTGTATCTTGTGTCTTCGCTGAAGATCCCCCTGCAACATTGTTTCCACTGCCAACCTCTGCTGCGTCGATTACGGTTCTATTTTTACCCGCCTGAGCTTTAAACAGCGCCGGAACCGTCTGGAGCCCTCGTGAAGCCAAGCAGCTCTTCCCAGCAGGTTCAGCCAGTCCCGAAGTCTCCCCATCCATATTCTGCCGTGCGCTTCCACATTTCCGAGCTGCCATGTTGTTCTTCGCCGGAGTTGCTACAGCCGGGCCCGTCGGTTGCCCTCGGGTCCTAGTGCCTTTCGCTGCAGCTTTCGGAGGCATCGCGGGAACCCCCTGTGCCACACGGATAGTGGCGACGGACGCACTACCCGCCGCCGCAAGATGGAAGAACACGCCGGCACACACCAGCCTCGACGGCACCGGGAGCCCAGACAGCCGCCTCCAAGACCACCAGAATCGCCAAATCATCACCATTCACACCCCCATCTCGGGTGGTCTCACGGTGTGGTTCCCCGGACACCGACAGGAGCGAGCAGGGGGGGGGGGAGATCAGTCAGCAGAGAGCCGCATAGGCAGCTCACTCGGCCGGAGGTCCGGCCGCCACATTGCCTCCTGAAAAATCCTAGGGGGCAAACATTTTCAGATGAAGAGATTAACAGTTGCAAGATAAATCCAATAAATAAGGAGTACTCCATGAAAAAAGCAAAAAGTCCTTACTGTGATCAAATTGCTCCTGAAATATTGTCCAAGATAAGGACAAAAGGGAAAATGTGTCTTCACCCTCCATGGTGTAGTGGACAGTTCACCTCAGGAAAGTAAGGAGACCCACTATGGTGCCGCCTCCTGATGCGTGTGCAGCACAGCATGAAAAATAACATGCAAACACTGCACACTAGTATGGAAAAATATGTTAAGAATGATGGCGCCCACCTTCTGATTTAAGAATCCATTCAGGAGAGGGGCGAAGCAGCGTGTATAGAGGCCTTGACCCCCGGAGTCCACCGGTGCCACCTGGGAGGATTATAATGCGGCGGTCATCTTGTGCGGTGCTCGCGACGTGCCTCTGTAGAAAAATTATCATAGTGCAACAATGAACAAACCTATACAGGCTTCAATGCATGCATTGTCGTCATTGGGGAGCTAGACATCTCTGTAGGTCAAGTCCAGAGAGACCAGGCACCAGTGGTGGGCTCAGTTGAAGTAAGGTCTTCTAGAAATTGCACTTTGAAATCCGTCCCAGGAGAGCATTCCAAGTCCTGGGAATCCTGGGTCTCAACGCTTATACTGTCCACTAGATGTGAGACATAAGGAGTTATGTGCAATTATATTGATTGAGTAATCAAGTTCACCTTCATGCCGAATTGCAACACCTCAGTAGATGAACAAAACCTAAAATTCAGTGAGTTTCTCGTTTGCAAGCACGTTTGATTTGTTGCTATTTGTGTGTAATGTTGCCCAGTACCATGCAGAGAGAGCATTCAGTGCCAAGAGCCCCACAGGTATGAGCACGCTCTTCAAATACACATTATGGTCCTGATTTAGAGTTTGGTGGAGTGGATCCTCCATTGCAACTGCAACGGAGTACCCTCTCTGCCAAACCCTGTACATTAGGCAGACGGGCCTTAAGGTTGTCAACGACAGAGCCTTCTCCCTCAATCTGTTGGGCTGTCTCAGTTTTAGCCATTCGAACGCCTGCTCCATTTGTAGTGGGCAGTCCAATGGCCTGTTTTCACTCTCCCTTACTGCCATGAAAGCCTGGCAGTAAAGGACAGTGAAAAAGTTTAAATGACCCACACACTAAGGGAGACAACTCACATGGAGAGGAGGGTCATTAGTTTTTTGCTATTCCAAAAAACAAAATCCCACTTTGAAGCATCGAGGACCATGTTCCTTTCGTGAATTGGAGCCCATGATGCCCTTGCTATGCCACTGATAATTAGACTTCAATGACAGAACATCTTCTGTCCAGACAAAAAAATGTAATGTTTCTCTTCAAACTGACCTTTTCACCTTGCTGTACAGTAGGCTTACACAACTAGATTTATCGTGAAGGAATGGAGTACAGTGGAATATAATAATCATTATTATAACGTTGATGGGCATATTTATCAAAGTTCCCATGCATCCACCCATGGACTTTGGCACATTCCCAGATTAACCAAGACAGGTAAACCTAGGAACACTGCGTCACAATACTAGGCCAATCCAAGGGAGGCGTAATAGGGAGAAATATCTCAATTTCTCCTCGTTTTTTTTCTCTTTCTATGTTTTCTAAGAGGAAAAAGCCTTAGAGGATTGTTTTTGTGCAGGAAGGTGATCCTTCCTGCACAAAAACAATCCTGTCTGCAACATGTGCACCCTTACACCATGTTGCAAGGGTGCCTGCGTTGGCACTAGGCTGCAGTTTGTGTGCCAGCACAGGCAGAGAGCAGGAATGCGCCATGTGTTGATAGATATAGCGCATTACTGCCCTTTCACGCTGCGCAGCAAGGTGTCTTGCTGGTTTGCGTGAAATAATTATAAATATGGCCCTGAGATTTGGCATCTTTGTTTGTCCAACTTTGTTGACAAAACGTTGTGTGCAATCATGTGTTGAAAATTGATTTCCAGTGCCAATGCCTGATTTACATAATGCATTTAATTGGAAATGTTGTCATATCTGTAGACTGGAAAGAAATTTAATGGATTGATGCAGCTAACAGGCACATCCTTGTGAAACGTGGATTGCAGCTAGTGTAGAGTCTGTTTCAAGATGAAGATATTTGCTTTCAATGTACTAAGAGCAACCTCTGTCTTTGCTTAGTGAAGGGTTCACTTGTTTGACACTGTGTAAATGGACTCTGTGAAGTGATAAGAAAACCCGCATCTCATTAATATTAATGGTGTTGGAATAGACTGCGCACCTTATAGTGCACAGTAAGGGAGACTGATTGAATGCTTGCCTGGGGCAGTAGACCTCCAGCTTTGCATTCTCATATGAGCAAGAATGGCGACCCCTGTGCTTAAAGCAACTAGAGAACGTAACCCATCTGCTCTGAATACTCTCTGCTTGCACATGCGGTCAGAAATTGATCTTTTGAACTTTGCCAAAGGCACTACCTGCAGGGGTTGTTGCAAAACACTTGTACATACCCTTGTGAGTCTCTCGGAGGCAAGAATGGCCCTTTGCCACCCCTCTCTCTTGAACACACATGAGATTGGGAATGTATGCATTGTGACCTGCAATGACCACTCTGAATTGCAATGCACTTTTTGTCTACGTGAATTTGCACCGTGCTCTTACTTTGCAAATGCAAAGTTCCCAGACTCCCAGTCCCTAAACATTTGCATTCAATAGCATGGAGAGTGTCGAATAGGGTCCTTAAGATTTTTTAAATTTTGTTGTTACTACACTGCTTGGTCATCATGTTTTAGTGAGGTATGACATATTATTTTGGCAGTTTTATACAGTGCAAACATGGCCCAATGTCATTAGAACCAGGGGGGTCTTTTTCGCAATGGCTGGGGAGCGTCGCTCAGCTTCCTCAGAGCCAACAGCTGAAAAATAAAACGATATTCTGTCATTTTATTTTTTAGCAGCTGGCTCAGCCAACGTGTGTAGGGAGGGGTGGGGTTGGGCCATGGGAGGGGGGAGTAGGAGTGGAGTTGAGTGCACTCTCTAAGTACGCATGTGTGTCTGGCCGGCCATTTCAGGCCGGTCAAACACACATGCGCACTTAGGTTTCTCCAACATGGCGTATTTAACAGCTGTGTTAGAGAAACAGCACAGACTCCCTGTGCCTGAGCGAGTGTATTTTCAGCCCACTCAGGCCAATCCCCACGCTGCTCTCATAGCATGAGAGCAGCACAGAGATTGTACAGGGACTCTGTGATCCTGTCCCAGTGTCTGCTGGGACCAGGAAGAAGAACGTAGCGAGGAGCGACGCGGAAGGCGGCTGACAGCTTCAGGCAAGTCTTCAGTTTTTTAAAATTATTAAACTCCCCCCCCCCCCCCGGTGCTCCCTCTCCCACACCTCCCCCATGCCCCCTCCACCTGCCCACCACTTTTTGTATGTGGCGGCCGCCACTGATTAGAACGCTTTACATGAGCACCAGCATGCATTACACAAGGTCAGATTATTTTCTTAGGGATGGGGAGACTAAGGGCGTGATTACGAGCTAAGGCATAATTTATCACACATGCTAAATAACGATTCCAGGGGGTGCGTTATTTATCAGGTGTGATAAATAACATCGATTAGAACTTTTGAATGTTGAGAACTCCATTGATGACAATGGAGCAGAAGATTCCTGTATGAACTGGTATAGGCCCACTTCTCTCAACATTTCAATGTCCTAATACTCAGCATCTGCCTGTCTCTCACAAATATATTATTTAGGCAGAGGAAAGCAAAAGGCAGAGGCTGTGCAGGAGGACACACACAGCCTTCACTCTTCCGTCCTTCTGTAGCTCAGTGTCACTAGGGCTTCAGAAGGAGGGAGGGGTGAATGCTGCTCAGCTTCTGCCTTCTGACTTCAGCCCCCTTTCACAGCTCTTGCTGAGAATGTTCAACAGCTAACAGGCTTCAGTGCCCAAGGGGAATTTCAACCCCCTCGGGATCCGAGAGGCCTCTGTCTTTTTTAATTAGAAAATTCTGGCCTCATGGGGCAGAATTTTCTAATAGCTTTATAGCCCACCATGGTTGGGCTACACTGGCCATTAAAGGGCCCCTTCCTTTGTTAACGCTGGGGTGGAACTTTAATGGCCAGTGTAGCCTGGTTGGTATAGCCCGCTACGGCGGGCTACAAAGCTATATTACGAGTTCATGGGGAATATCATGTGGATTTTGGTGTTTAACGCACCAAAATCTGCATGATACTGTATATATTGTATGGTTTCCCCTGGTAAATTTCAGCAGGTTTGACCTGCCGAAATCTAACTAAGTTTGAGTTATTTAACTCATCCAATAGTTATTGGTTGTGTTAATAACTTCGAACTTGTAATTCCCACCCATGCGTAAATAGGAGTTTACGCATGGGTCAGAATAGTACGGGGAACTCGTAAACAGGTGAATTGTCCAGATTCAGAATACATTGAACCAGATTCGAACCTGGCCCCCTAGCACCAAACTCATCCCTCTAGCTGGTACATTCACAGCTGTCCGTAGCCCTTCAGCAATTCTGGGCCAAGCTATAGAGTCAGCCACATGATCTCTGAAAGAAAGCGAACAACTAAACTGAAATGAAACTAAGGGCATTGAGGAACCAGACAAAGAGCGATCTGCAGAGTCAAGAAACTATTTAGAACTGCATACTTGAATGTTAATGCTGCTATGGCAATTGCAGATAACAACTAATTTGCATGCCGCTGAGCAGTGGAAAGCTCTTACTGTTAAACACATTAGCCCCCTGGTTGCAGCTGAGATAGACCCCCAGATGGAGGAGACTGGGGGCTCAGCTTGCATCACTGAGCCGGCACAGGATGCTAGCACAATCTCTAAATGTGCCCAGCCTTCTCTGAAAGAATTTTTTTTTTCAACATTCTCACAATGGAACATTGAGAGGCGGCTCTGTGTCTGTTCTAAAAGGCAAGGGATCAGGGCAGAAAAAAATAGACTTTCGAGTAATGAACAGAGAAAGGTTTACCAGATCTCTCTATGTCGCTAAGGAAACAGTGCTGCAGTCATAGGTTTTAAATTTAGCAACATTCTGCATTCTGGGAGCTGTAGTCCTAGATTATCTCGGTTGATCAAAATTTACTCTTAAAACAATGATTTGTGAGAGAAATGCACAGGACTGGAAAATTGCATCTTTGGTGACATGGAGTACTCATTTAACCTTAAACAGAAACCATTTCCTTCCCTAGACTTGTCCTAATATCTGTGAAAACCTAGATCCCATATGTGAAACATTTTCAGCACCCATGACATTGAGAAGCCTTGTGAGGCCTAGGCCTTATTGATGGCTGTGGAAATGATGATCTGAGATTTTGACTAGCGATTAATAACATTGGAAGGATTAGAACCCGAAAACACATCATTAACCAAAAGAATCAATGAATAACAAATTATCTTTCAGAGTTCGTGTGCCTCTGTAGTGATATCCCCAAGTTTCTCACCTTTGGATGAAGTAGCAATCAGTGGTTGCTGGAATGCAAATTGTATTCGATGAATGTCTACTTGTGTTAAAAAGCTGCACATGCACTATTATTGTAGGTTGAATTGTTCTGCGTAACTAGAGAGAGGTTTTGTATTTTAACAACTTATCTTTGCACAAGGCTTCATATTACACTTTTGCTAATTCTAGTCACTGCATTTAATATTCTCTAAAATCACACAATCTTATGGTACTTCAGTTACCTACCTTGGAAGCATGAAAGACTGAATCTACCTGGACAGGATGCAAGCTCGTGAATTTCTGATTACAGCATCACTTAGTAACACAGTGAGCTATCTTAGCAGTGATGTACAAACTTGTTAGTTTGAGTTGTACCTGGGTCAAGAAACTTGGGGGCATATTTACTAGAAAATGACACAGCACGGTGCTGCATGCCATCTTGCAGCACCGAGCTGCATGATTAGCAAAGTGAAGTGATGCGTCGTATTTACAGCAATATGATGCATCCCTGTGCTTTCCTCTGTGCTGACACGCAATTCACTACCTAGCGCCAAAGCAGGCATCCTTGAACCATGGTGCAAGGATGCCTGCGTTGCAGGGATGATTGTTTTTGTGCAGGAAGGGACACCTGTATCATAGTCAATTTCAACAACAGCAGAGTGGTAGCCAGACATCTCGCCTCTTTCCAGGGCATTTCGAATCAAGGGATCACCTTAACCCCTCTGCGGTTCTTTTACAGACTGGGGAAGGAGTTGATGAAAAGCATCCCCCTGGCACCTTGCTCATTTAACCATCCCCTAAATGGCCAGAGTAGGGAAAATCAGGACCGTGGTAATTATAATGTTGGTCCAGGTGAAGTTCAGTACACTAATTCCCGGGACAGGACACCACTCAAGGAAACGGTGTCTTGTTGTGTTCCTGTTGGTGATTATTTTGGCCCATTTACAGTCACAAACAGATTTCAGCCTCTGGGCTCTCTGGAGGGAATGGATTGACTGCCTAACCGAGAATTGGTTGCAGGGATTGTAGATGAGGTACATGGGCAAGCAGGAGATGCACCCGATATGGAGCAGGGGGCGCAGTTGAGGATTTTATCCTGGAACCTAGCAGGGCTGGATGCCAAGATTACAGACCCTAATTGGCTGGACCTTATTAAAACCTTTCATGACTTGGCCGTCCAGGAAACATGGTCTGTCTCTGGCTCACCGTTTTTATCTAATTTTGTTGCTCACTTTTTCTGGCCTGCCGTACCTTTGCCTTCTGGCTGGGCTAAGGCGGGACTCTCTATTTTGTTCTCCCTTGCCTTAAAATCTGTGGTCTCTAAAGTAGAAATAATTAGTGCCTATGTATGGGCGGTTTTGTTCACGTTTCAAGACCATACACTGATGTTAATAGTAAACGTTTATAATCCGTACGTAACCTGACTCAATTGGATATTTTTGTTCATCTTGAAGCAACCGTTGAGAGATTTAAAAATGCCTCTCATACTAGGGATTCGTCCCTAGGTGCGAAAATTGCAATAGTGGTGATGGCCGATTTTAATATCCACCCTTGTCCCAGTCCTTGCTTTTTGCTACAAGATCCCCTGGGGGAGGAAACCACTATGCTCTATCATTTTTAATACACCACCCAGGGGGAGCAATTGAATAACTTGATTTACTCATTGAATCTGTTTCTCCTTGGTGTCTAGACCGACCCCAAGTATGTTGGGTGAGGCAGGGAATCCATTGTGGATCATTTTACATTTCTATGTCCCTCCTACAGGCAGTGGTGGATTACGTGGTTAAATGGGTGGTGTGGAGTGATCATAGTGCAGTTGTTCTGGTGCTTTCTTAACAGAGCAAACAGTTCACCCTATTAGCCACAGAGCAGGATTCACTGGCTGTCACAGATCAAGGCAGACGGGTAAGGTGGGAGAAAATTGTCCCGGAAAATGTTTCTGGATTACTGTTTAAGCATCTCAGCCTTGAGGTGGAGAACTCCCTCAATCCTGACCTAGGCGCCAAGGAAATCCTTTTAGCCTTTTTTGACCTTTGTGCCGATGTTAAATCAGCCCTAATGAACGCCTTGTCTCGAATAATCCCGGGGGTTTAATAGAGATTGCTGAAAGGTGCGGAGGGCTTTGAAGGCAGCACTTAAGTTGCATCCAAGAGATAGGGACGAGATTCACCGGTTAAGAGACTCATATTAGAAGGTGTTGAAAGAAAGAAAGGAATCCCTTAAGGTGGATATATGGGATGAGTTGGTTGAAGCCAGTGAAAGTAATGACACAGTGGCATTTTGGAAAATTCTAAATCACTCTTTTCTGGACAGGGACTCCTTACCTGGTGTGGCCCGGCGATAACAGAAGCACAATGGTTCGCTCATTTTTCAGCAATCTATCTCCTAGAAGATAGACAAGGACAGCCATTATTTAATGGTCACCTTGAGGAGGTTACCGCTGGCCTATCATTTTCTATTTCTTAAGTTATGGAAGCTATTAGGCGCCTGTTTAGGCATAAGGCTCCAGGGACAAATTGGGTCCCAGCAGATTTATTGAAAAGTGACATCATTATTTGGGCCCCCTTATTAACAAATGGTTTAAATGCTGCAGTTGCTAATGATCCCTCGTCATCTTGAGCGCAATCCATCATTGTTCCAGTGTTCAAGAAAGGGGAACGAGGGGACCCTAAATGTTATCGCCCTATCTCGCTTATAGACACCACAGTAAAAGTGTTGGGGAAAGTTGTTCTAAAAGGATTAGCAGTTTGTGCGGTGGCCAATAATATTATCTATAATTGTCAGTATGGGTTCAGACTTGGGTTAAGTACAACAGGCCAATGTCTGACTTTCCACCTGTGGATCCAGAAATACACCGTGGCCAAGAAGGGAGCAATGTTCTTGGGATTTATGGATCTCTCGAAAGCATTCGATTGGGTGAACCGATTGAAATTGTGGCCCCTTTTATTTTCTTTGGTGGTGGAGCCAGCACTAGTCTCTTTTTTGGTAAATCTTCATAGGGACATGTCAGGCTCCATCAGATATACTAGAGAGGGTGCCTGTACGAAAAATTTCCTTATTTCCCGTGGAGTCCGCCAGGGATGTTTCCTGGCCCCATTCTTGTTTACCGTCTATATAAACGGCCTGGCATTGGCTTTAATGGAGGCGTAGAGAGATGCCCCTAGGCTATGTTCAAGGGCAATCCAAGTCCTCTTATGTGCGGATGATGCCGTCCTTTTGTCAAGGACAGACCTAGGTCTCCAATATCTCTTGGGTTCTTATTCTTCCTTCATGGGTGACTTGGACTTGTCAGTTAATTCCACTAAATCATTTACTATGAGGTTTGGGCTAAGCCTGCAAAATCGAAGAATCACTTTTGTCAGAAGGCCAGAATGGCCGAGTGGGATCTTTTAATTATTTAGGTGTTTTATTTGACAATAAATCCTCCTGGGCACCCACCACATACTCAAATAAGTTAGCTTTAGTGAGATCGTGCCGAGCAGTAATGAATTTTAGTTTGCGGGTGGGTAAGATACCTCCACATTTGCGATACATGAGGAGCTGGGCATTGGTTATATTTCAGACCTGCTTAAACCTAGACCCTTATTGAGCTGGATTTATATCTGGCTTAAGGCCGGGCCCATCCTAAATAGGTTGCTTATTCAGGATTGTCTTTCCCTTGATAATCATAAAATAATCCCCGGTTGAACCATATGAAATCTGCATTCTATACCTTGGGTTGCCCCACTCTGTTTAGGCACTCAAAAGGTGTTACCAAAAATGATTATCAATGGGTCAAACATAATTTTTTAATGCAGCTATCCGTTAGTCGTGAGGAAACTGTATGTCACAAACCCTCAATAAGGGCTTATTTCCTGACACAGACAGCTCCACAGAACCATATTTAACATGTGTGAATAATGTTTATCATTGACATCTCTTATCCAGATTTAGGATGAATGTCTTTCTGCCCTTGGTCAGTTTTCCCAAAGGATGGGTGGGAGATGGCCGCCTAGGGCCGTGTGGGTGTGATGGCTTTTCAGAGCAGACTTTGCTGTATGTTTTCTTGCTTTGTAGTCATTATTCCCTAGTCAAAAAAAGCAAGTCATCCTTTGGTCTACCATATAGTAAGCACCATTCACAATCATCCGACAGACCGTTCAATGCAAAACATAACTCACAATGGGGAGTATAGTTGTCAACTCAAAAATAGTGTGCCAATCATACAACAGTAATAGTAGAAATTATACTAATCTTTTTATTAAAATCATTAAAAACATTTTGTCATGGTTAAAAACAAGAATCACAAGAAATCACTTCACAAATATTTCATATATATATAAAAAAACAATATTTAGCAGCAAGCAGCAATGAACTTGCCACAAAACACAATATCAAAAGATAAAACAAATAACACGAAAAAGATGAGAGTACAACAAGACAATACACTTTGTCATCAAAAAGTCACATTCGTGTATATCAGACGTAAGGACTGGACCCAGATATATTGACAATCGTTAAATCTCTATTGTACCAGCCACCAACTTGGATTATGTATCAAGGCGTCAATGCGTTTCGATGGTGTTTTCCTGATTAGACAATCTTTATCAAGACCGTGATTTAACTCTCAAATCATATACATGAAGTCAATCATTGCAGTAGACCTGTATATTAAAAAAACATATGTATATTTCAAAACCCCAAAACAGTTCTTACAAACTACAGTCTCGAAACAAATGTAGTACAGGTACTCACAAAAAGAAATACGAAACTACATTAATGCAAACATTAAGTTAAAACAAAGGCCCCGTATGATTAAAAAAGTTGCACTATTTACATTCAAGGCATCACTAGTTGAGAGAACAGTTATAAACTCGCCGTTTCTACCGACACAAATACATCTACAGAAACACTCAGTCTTCTCATTCTCTCAATCATACTGGGTCTCATGGACTCAATCGTTAATATCAAGGGCTATTTACCCCCTGTCATATAGCGTTTTCTAGGCCCAGAATTTATATATCAGTGGAACTATATCTCACCTTCCGGATTGTGCACTGTTGCTAGTGGGAACACAGAGACAAATGCTTCTTCTGGGATGTACTAGTTTATAGTCCCTTCTTAGTCTCTCCCGAAATCATAAGGGATAACAAGTCTGGGGGGTAAAAACACACATCAATTGATCTCCCTAAGCGACAATTTCTTTTATATATATACATCTCACCACAGTGGGTTTATATATTTTAAATTGAAATCAAACCCAATCTCACGTTTTAGGTATTAATCTAGAGTCAGTGCAGGTACATTCGCTGTTGTTTCTTTACTGGGGTGTTGGACAGAAGGCCCACAATTCTCACAATAGTAGCTCTTGTTTACGACTGATCTACTGGGAATCAATAGAGTGCCATTAGTTCTCATGTACTGCATGTATGGGATATCCACTCTCTGTTTAAATCACTTATTGTTATACTTGGGGTACATCTACATACCTTGTATCTGTCGCAACTAAGATGACTCTTATTCTATAGTATATGCTTCAACGTAATCGAATATTCTCAGTTAGCGCCCTTCATTAATTGGGTCTATAAAATATAAAAAACAAAGCAGGACTCGTTTTGCTATCACAAATACCCAATAGCTGCCTAGCTATCTCACAGATAGACCTAAAGGTAAATTACCCTATCTATTTACCTAATAATATTACTTATAGGGACTGGATTGTGAGGAGCAGGAATCAAATACCTATCGTCACATTATCTCTATACAAAGGAGTTCGCCCAACCCACTAGCGATTCTACCGACATCCCTCCCTCACAAGACCTCTGCGACAAACTCAGCACCTTTTTCCACAACAAAATCAAGAGCATCTACGACAACTTCGACGAAGACAACCAACACACTGAACCCTCACCAACCACCCCGACACCCGGAAACCAGCGATTGACGACTGGACAGCCCTCACCACCGAAGACACACTGAAGACAATGAAGTCAATCCACTCAGGGGCCCCCATGGACCCCTGCCCCCACCACATCTTCAACAGAGCCGCCGACACCATCGCACCCATGCTCCGCCACACCATCAACCGCTCCCTGGCGACCACCTCATTCCCCGACGACTGGAAACACGCCGAGGTCAACCCCCTCCTAAAGAAACCCTCAGCGGACCCCACCGACCTCAAAAACTACAGACCCATCTCCCTGCTCCCGTTCCCAGCGAAAGTCATCGAGAAAGCCATCAACAGCCAACTCGCCACATTCATTGAAGAACACAACATCCTCGACTCCTCCCAATCCGGCTTCAGAAAAAACCACAGTACGGAAACCGCCCTCCTCGCCGCAACAGATGACATCCGCACCCTACTGGACAAAGGAGAAACAGTAGCCCTCATCCTCCTCGACCTATCAGCGGCGTTCGACACAGTCTCCCACCGCACCCTAATACGCAGACTCTACGACGCAGGAATCCAGGACAAGGCCCTCGACTGGATCCGCTCCTTCCTCTCTGGCAGGACGCAGCGGGTCAGACTCCCCCTTTCCTCTCGGACCCCACACCTACCACCTGCGGAGTCCCCCAGGGCTCCTCCCTCAGCCCGACGCTCTTCAACGTCTACATGGCTCCACTCGCCCCCATCGTCAGAACCTACGGACTCAACATCGTGTCATACGCAGACGACACCCAGCTCATCCTCTCCCTATCCAACGAGCCCAACACCGCCAGACGCAACTTTCGAGAAGGCATGGAAGCCATCGCCAAATGGATGAAAAACAGCTGCCTACAACTAAACACCAACAAAACAGAAGTACTCATCATGGGCCCAAACCCCGATGCCTGGAGCGACACCTGGTGGCCCCCGCCTCGGAAACCCGCCAACCCCCACGGACCACGCATGCAACCTGGGAATCATCCTGGACTCCGAGCTCAAAATGGACCGCCAGATCAACTCTGTCTCGTCTTCCTGCTTTCACACCCTCCGCCTCCTTCGTAAGACATTCAAATGGATCCCCCTCGAACACCGAAAGACCGTCACTCACGCCCTGGTCACCAGCAGGCTCAACTACGGCAACGCACTCTACACCGGAATAAACAAAAACCTCACCCGCAAGCTACAGAACATCCAGAACGCCGCCGCAAGACTGGTCCTCAACCTGCCAAAACACTGCCACATCTCCCAGCACCTTCGCACACTCCACTGGCTCCCTGTCGAGGCGAGAATCACCTTCAAGATGCTCACCCACACACACAAGGCCCTCCACGGCACCGGACCAGCATACCTGAACAGCCGACTCAAATTCCACGCACCCCAAAGGACCCTACGATCAGCCCAGCTCTCCTACGCCGTGGTCCCCCGCACCAGAAAGACCAGATCGGGAGGCCGCTCCTTCTCCTTCCTCGCAGCCAAAGCATGGAACGCCCTTCCGCTCCACCTCAGAAAGACAACATCGCTCCCCATCTTCGCAAGAAACCTCAAAACCTGGCTCTTCGACAGACCCCCTCCTTGATGGATGGAACCTGAACCCCCCCCACCCCTAGCGCCTTGAGACCCTTACGGGTGAGTAGTCGCGCTTTAACAAACCCCTGATTGAGGGGATCCGCCCGATTTAGAACCCCCAAAGGGCAGTTTAAACTATTTTTGAGTTGACAACTATACTCCCCATTGTGAGTTATGTTTTCCATTGAACAGTCTGTCGGATGATTGGGAATGGTGCTTACTATAAGGTAGACCAAAGTATGACTTGCTTTTTTTGACTTGCAAATAGAACTTTGGTTGATAAGGGGTCCCTCTCATTGCTTTCTGAGTCATTATTTCCTACCAAGGAAAAAGTATTTGACTCCGATCCTGAAGGAAGCTAAATTTTCCCAAGTTAGGCCAGCCATGTTGTTTCTGGCTCTGTTGGAAGATGTTTGCACATGTGTTTGCATGTGGCATTTTTTAAGTTGGGTGGTGAAGATATGAGGGGCTTGGCCATGAAGTGATCACATCTCTAGGAAGCACGCCTTTGTTTTTATGTGGTCAGAAGGAAGAAACCTTTTATATATTATTTATTGTAATACGGCATGTGGGGATGGTTTATCATGCTTTTATGTACCTGGTACAACAAATCAAGATTTTATGAGTTTATGTATTGTTTTTGTATGCTTATTTTATTTTGTATCTTTTATGGTTAAGCATATAACCAAAAAAAAATCTATCTATCTATCTATCTATCTATCTATCTATCTATCTATCTATCTATCTATCTGTCTATTTTTCCTTGTTGCACTACTTTAATGCCTCCTCTGGGGAGGCATTAGGATCTGATGCCTTCCCAGGTTTACGAAACCTTGTAAATCTGGGAATGCGTCAGAATCCATTGGTGTTGCGTGGGAACCCATGGAATGCCGCTTTCACTCAGAATAATATGTGAAATGGCCATATTTACAAAGCCATGAATAACCACACAAGGTGGCTTTCCGTGGCCTTGTACATATGGCTCAGCATTGTGCGCCACTGGAGCATCAAAAAAAGTGACACTCCAATGGCGCCGGGGCCTTGTAAATATGCCCCTTGATGCTGCTCACTGAACGCTTCTTCTATTTTAGCCGATGACTTGAAACACCTATTTTTAAGTATAAATAAAAAAAATGATCTCCAGGGAAAGATAAAACATAACACTTCGCACCATCTAGTGGAATTGTTCTGTGAACCGCTTCATTACTAAAGGCAGGCGTTTTAAAAATAATCAATAAATACATTTTGTTGGTAGAGCACCGGCCCAGAAAAGTGCAGAGCCTGGGTCATTGTGAGCACTCACTCCCCTCTCTAGTTTCCCTCTTTTAACCCCCTTGTGCGAGAGTGGTGATACTGCTCACTCTCCTTTTTATGCCATGGTGATGATATGTTAGTGTCCAGGGTGATTTTTCCTGAGATAGAATGGGTGATGCATATAGATTGCGCAATTTCTTTACATGCGTTTTGGCCAATGACATCCACTGTTAATGATAGAGTAAGAATCTTCTAAGATAAAAGAGTCTCCTTTTCAGCCTGCATCTTCAAATATCATTGACCGGCAAAGGTGCATGGTGCACAAACAAATGAACTTGGGGAGAGTTACAGCCAACTCCAAACAACAGTGGTTGCACTTACTTTCTTCTCATTTTTATCGTCTGACTTGTCAGCGCAGCTGTCTACAGACAATAGCGTGAGCATCACTGAAGAGGGGCTTTTGCTTCACCCACATGTTGGGAACCAGGAGTACATGTTTTGATTGGGAAGAAGTTGTGTGCTTTCACATAAAAGTGCTTGCCCTCTATGCAGCAGTGGTCATTTTGTTTATCTATCCAGTTGCCTGAGCTCGAATTTGCAGGGGTACACACAACATTGGAATGCTATTAAAGTGTCTTAGATAACTAGATAATTTATGTTTTTCTCTCTCAGCAGCCGAGATGGGAGGAGGGCAGTCATTAACAAACATGGATTTTTAGGACTGACTAGTCAGTTCAACTTTTGCCTGAACTTTTAACCTACACCAATATTATTCTACAGTTGTTTGCCTCCTCACAATTACATATCTATTCCCAAGCTATTTACTTGTAATGCTTCAAATTACCATAGAACATTCCTTTAAAGCCGGAACTATTGGCATTGCCATTGCTTGTTTGCTATAGCGGTAACACCCTGATGATTTTGCAATAGTTCAAAGTGCGTCTTTCTGCAAAGTGCTTTTGGAATACATTTAATTTTTTGGATAACATTTTGCCATCCACTATGAAGCTGGTAATCTAGCTTGTGGAATGACTTAGCTTGCACTGCTTTTGTCACAAAACTGAGATATTCTTACTCTTTCTCTGTTTATACTAAATGTCCAACAGCAGAGTGACGATTACATGACCAGGGAGAATGTTTATTATTGTCATAGCTCAGTGCTAGAAATGGAAAAAATACTCTGTGAAGCTATAATCAAACAGAGTGGAGAGATTGGAGGTGCGGTGTAAGAGGAGCAGAGGTTAATTGGAAAAGTTAGGCTCAGAGAGGGGTTATTAGGTCATGAAGGCAGACAGCGAATAGGCAGACAATGTGAAATGTCACAACTTTGTTAGCACTGGCACATCTAAACAGAGCAGCCACACCTTTAATATTATAAAACTAACACGACTGATCAGGATGGCTATGATACTGGTGATTGTAGCAAGGCTTCTCCAGAGAACAGCTATACTTTTAGTGGGACGATGTGAGGATGCGTTTGAGGGCTCCTATATCTCTAGTGACTAGTACCAGCATTTCTCAGCATGGGTACAATACTTGCAATAGAGGCTGCCATCATTTCTCAGGAGAGCTGATATACTAGCAGTGGAAATCACCAGTACTTCTTAACAGGGCTTCTTTACTTTCTATAGAACAGTACGAGCAATTCTCAAAATGGATATTTCACTTTTTAATGGTACATAAGCAATGAGGGGGAATGGGGTCTGACATAAAAATCATGGTTTAAATATTTTTTACAAACTTTTTCGCTCCATTGGCTGTCAACTTTCTATTATTTATTCCAATTAAGCAATATTTAGGATACTGGGGGAGATTTACGAAAAATTCACGCAGCGCAGCCCCCCCACGAGGCTGCGCTGCGTGACAGGGAGGGAGTAGGAGAGCGCAATATTTTCCAAGATATGACTCTCTCCTCCCCTTTCCCATGCTACGGCGCTGATTAAAGCTGCCATGCGCCACACACCACCTTAGCGCCATAGCTCTAGGGTGTGTGTGAGTCTAGCATAGGTTTTGTACAGGAAGGATACCCCTCCTGTACAAAATACTATGCCTAGACACGAGGGAAAGCTGTTCCCACTTTGTATGCATGCTGCACAGTGCAGCACACATGCAATGTCGGAAAAGGAAGGAGAAATGAAAGCATTTCTCCTTCCTTGCGCCTAGTTTAAAAGGGTGCAGTTTTCTCACTCTAAAGCCAATCTACTGTATTTAGTAAATTGGGTTTAGCGTGAGAAACCTTGGGTGGTTGCATGGGAACGCCATGAACCACCCTTGGCACCCCCCCTCATGGTGCAAAGTAATGCGAAGCAGCACATAGCGCTGCTTCGCAATATTTTTACGTTATTTCCAGTGCTAAACAAGTTTAGCGCTGGAAAGTAAATTAGGAAAAAAAGATTTTGCACTGTTTTGCGTCACTTTTGTGACGGAAACATGGTGCAAAATCTTAGTAAATCTCCCCCTATGTTTTTGGCAGTTGATACTTAAAACATAGTATTCTTTTACTATACCATAACTTATTTTCCTTTTTCTGGCGCTGCAAAAAAATACTCCTCACATCTACATCTCCATTGGTAGTACAGAAAGCAGATGAATCCCTTCCAGTTAAGTGGAGAGCCAGAGTACGATGTAGACCAAAAGTACTTTAGACTCTTTGTCAGGTTTGTTCTCATGCATTTTTTGCTATTTGCATTCACTCAGTGTAAGAATTTGGGTTACTGATAGAGGGGGTAAAAACCTTACTCAAGCAATGACCATAATTATTGTCATGGTGAACCACAAAAGTCACTAAATTGACCTGTGCTAAACCCTCTGGTAGCTTGGCACAAAAGCAGTCAGGCTTAACTTAGAGGCACTATGTAAAGCATTACCCCCACATATGTCCTCCTCGTCCCAGTCCTTACCATGTGAGGCAATCCTGCCTCATGACAGCCAATCAAAACGCTAGTATTTTTAAATATAAGCCCCTCCCACCCACCGCTATGCCTGTTTTCTTTGCTGTCCGACGCCGGTCGGAATGCTGGTGTGCTCCGTGTTTCCTGTTGCTTATTCTTGATGTTGGACGGGCTGGGACGACGGTGCCGTGAGTTTTCTTTTCTTTTATATATGTTGTGCTTTGTTTTGCACTTATGTTACGCGCGGCCGCACCGGTGTTCTGGTCGGCCGCGTTCCTGCTCCTTGGCCAGAACGCGCTCCCCGCGCATGTGCTTGGCTGGGGCGGGGAGCTTTACCTTGCGTTCTGGCCTCGGGTCGTTTCGGTGCTGGGGTCTTCAAGCAGCATCTGGCTCCCGCAGCGATGATTGTTTGTTCTGTGGCTGTGGGGGAGGCGGCAGGGCTGTCCCTTTTTGTTTCCCAGGTCTCGTGTTGCTGTGACTTGGTTGTTTGGGGACAGTTTTTTAGTGGAGTTGCTGGGCACTTCCTGGTGTGTGCTGTGGATTCCTGATTAATGCTGCATGTGGCCATGGGTGTTGAGGATTCCGCTCCAGTGCCTGCAAAATCTTTGTCTATGCATCATCATGTTCAGGAGCTGCAGGTGGTTGACCTGTTGCAGATTTCCAGTCTGGCTGGCAGGATTTGGTTCATTCTGCTGTGCTGGCTGCGCTGCTTGAGCCTTCTGCTACATCCTCTAAGGAGGATGGTGAGTACATGGTCATTTTCCCTGCTGGGGGGTATGTCCAGGGAATGTTTTTTTTGGACATGTTGGTCCATTTCGTGAGGTTCTGGGATTTGAGCCTGCTTCATTGTCTGAGGAGGGGTGACTCCCAGTATCGTTCCTCGGTGGTGGATGACCTGCCTTTCCATTATGTCATCAAGGTGGTTCTGGCTATCGAATGGCTTGAGGTCGACATACGGGGAATTCCCCGTTTTCTGGGGAGGCGGTATCACCTGGCGGTGTTTGATACTCATTTTCCTCTGGTTCCTGGGGTCAATTCTGTTTTGTCCTCCATAGCTTCTTCTTCTTCCTAATTTTTGCCCTCGGAGGAGTCTGCTCTCATGCGTTCTTCTGCTGCTTCTCATTGTGGGGTTTGTGCTGGCACTTACTCAGCCTATGCTTCGCGGGTCCATTCAAAGGGTTTGAGTTCCTGTTTGACTGTCTACCGGATCAGGGGGATCTCACTCCTGTCTTGGCGCAGATGGAGGTCTTGGCTCAGTTTCTGTCTGATGTAACTTTTGATACCCTGGGGGCCTTCTCCTCAGCTGCTGGGGCAGCGGTGGCTAATAGGAGGTCTCTCTGGACCACGCTTTGGTGCCTTGATGCTGCGCAGACGCCTTGGTCCATTACCTGCCTTTTGAGGTCCCCTGGCTTTTTGGCTGTGGAGGAGTTGAGGTTGTTGTACCCTTTTCAGTCTGTGCGGAGGGACTTGTCTTTTTTCCATAATCTAGAGTTTCTGGGTACTCTCCTCTTCTCGGCCCTTTCGTGGTCGGGCCCGTGGTCGGGCCCGTGGTCGGGGAGCTGCGTTACATTTGGTTCCCGGCCTCTGCTGCGGCTGCAGCAGCCCCAGGGTGTGGGTCAAAAATTGTTATGCCCAGGAGGAGTCACCATGGCCTCGTGGTTACGGTTGCGGTCTCTTACTCCAAAGGTTATGTGTTCGAATCCTAGTGTTTCACTGGTTGTGAGTTTGGGGGCTTGGCTGTTTGTTCCTGGATCGTTGGTCCAGTCTGATTTCCGACTGGTGGGTCCTGTCGATCATCGATCTTGGTTACCAGATTCCGTTCCGGGGCCGTCCCCCTTTGGATTTCGAGGTTACCCCATTGTCAATGGACCCCGTGATACGATCTGCCATCTTCTCTGGCGTCGGCCTGTTTTTGTCAAGGGGCGCTGTTGTGCTGGTTCCGGTGGCAGAGCGGGGCCTGGGGTTCTATTCCTCTCTGTTCCTGGTCCCGACACCCGATGGTTCCTTCCGCTCGATTCTGAATCCCCGGGCTTTGAACAAGTTGGTGCGGCTGGATCGTTTTCAGATGATCACCTTGCAGTCTGCCGTTCCCCTCATCCTGGTGGGCAATTTTTTTGGCTTCCCTGGGTTTGGAAGTTGCCTGTTTTCATGTTCCCGTCCATCCGACAGGTCAGCGGTTCCTGCGGTTTGTGGGGGACGGGTTCCGTTACCAGTTTCAGGTGTTGCCTTTCGGCCTCTCTACTGCTCCCTGGAATTTTATCAAGGTATTGGCTCCTGCTGTGGGGGGTTTGCTGCGTCTGGGTTTCTCTGTGTTTCCCTATATTGCTTTTTGTCTGGTTTCTGCTTCCACCCTTCCTACGGCTCTTCTGGCGGTGGAGGCGTCGTTAGCTCTATTCCAGGATCTGGGGTTCATATTGGATCTGGCCATGTTTCCTCTGATTCCTGTTCAGGATCTTCAGTTCGTCGGAGGCCTGTTCGACACTTTGCAGAGGGCTGTTTTCTCCCTTCGGGTTGGTTCTCTGCCCTATTGACTCTTCTGCGGGACATGCTGAGTTGCCCTTCTGCCCCGGCTTGGGGTTGGTTGCAGGTCCGGGGGTTGATGGCTGCCACCACGGCTGTGGTTCCTTGGGCTCGCCTGCACCTCAAGTCCTTGGTGATTCTTCTGTTGACTCATTGGGACCCTTCCCATGCAGGTTACGTGGCTCTGGTTCCTCTCTCCCCTGTTCTGGTTCCAATTTTGGACTGGTGGCTTTGCTCTCCCAACATGGTGTAGAGGGTGCGTTTTCAGCTTCCTCCTCCCCTCTGGTTCTCCTCGGACGCCTGTCCTTGGGGTTCAGGGGCCACGTTGGGGTCCTTGGTGGCCGACGAGTCTGTTGATTCGTACCGACAATCAGGTGGCTCGTTGTTACTTGAGCCTTCATGGGGGGACCAGGTGCGCGTCTCTGTACCTGGGCTGGCTTCCATGATTTGTGTCTGGGCGGAATCTCATCTGTTGGCAATAAGGGCTGTTTACATTCAGGGGCATCTGGGTTTTCATTCAGACGGCTTGGGCCGCTTCCTCCCGTCCTCTGTTCTGTACCGTCTGTCTGTTCCTCTGTTCCGGGACCTTTGTCTTCGGTTCGGGACTCCCTGGATCGGTCTTTTTGCTTACCCTCACGACGCTCTTCTCCCCCGGTTTGTGCTGAGGTGGTCTGTCCTCAGGCTTGGGGGTTGCTCTCTCGTTTCCTTGGCCTTTGGGCTTTCTGTATGCCCTCCCTCCTATTTCCCTCCTCCCGAGGGTGCTGCTGAGGATTCGGGGGGTGAAGGTGTCTGTGCTGTTGTTTGCTCCTTTTTGGCCTCGCTGCCTTTGTTTTCAGCTCCTGCTGCTGCTGGCGGGGGGCAGGTTTGTCCGGCTTCCCTTGGTTCCGGCTCCGCTTCTGTGTCTGCACCTGTCTTTGCCCTATCTTTGTCGCTTGCATCTGACAGCCTGGCTCTTGAGCGGCTGACGTTGGCGTCTTTGGGCTGTTCTTCTGTGGTGGCCTGTGACATTCAGTTGTCGCGTCGGCCTTCACCACTTAAGAACTATGGTGCGCATTGGGGCTCTTTTGTCACCTAGTGCTCTTCTCTTGGTGTGGATCCTGTGGTTGGAGATCCGGCTTCTATTCTTGTCTTTCTCCGAGTTGGGTTTTTGAAAGACCTTTCCCCTTCCACCTTGTCTCCTCGATGGGCTGTGGTTCAGGCTTGTAGGGGTCCCGGGGCCTCCTTGGAGGTTGTTGCTCCTTTGGTGAGTCGGCTTCTGCGTAGTTTTTGGCTTCGTCGTCCGGTCTCTCCTGTGGTTGTGCCTTCTTGGGATTTGCGTACTGTTTTGCGGGGTCTGCAGTTGCCCCCTTATGAGCCTTTTTTGGAGGCTGATTTGTTGTGGTTGTCCGCAACGGTGGCTTTTTTGTTTGCCGTCACCTCCGCGTGGCGGTTAGGTGCTTTGCTTCTCTCCTTCCCTTATTTGCAGTTTCTGCTGGATAGGGTTGTTTTGCGGCTGGACCCGGCATTTCTCCCTGAGGTTTCCTCTGTGTTCCATTTGCTGCAGGAGGTGATTCCTTCCCGCTTTGCCTGGGGATGGGGATTCCCTTGTTCCTTCGTCCTTGGATGCTCGCAGGGCCCTTCGGTTTTCATCTCCGTACCCTGGGGTTTCATCTTTCTCCTGCCCTGTTTGTCTCCTGTGGGGGTTCGGCTCTGGGGTGGATGGTTTCTGCTTTCAACATCACTAGCTAGGTGTGTTGGTGCGGTCTGCCTATCCTATAGGTCTGTGGGTCTGCCTCCTCCGTCTCCGGTGCAGGGTCGTTCGACGCGTTCTGTGTCCGCTTCCTGGGCTGTGGCGGCAGGGGTATCTATCCAGGTGATTTGTGGGGCGGCCGCTTGGCACTCCTGTCACACGTTTGTCCGGCGTTACCGCCTTGATGTTTTGCATGCCTCTGTGGGAAATTTTGCTGTTGGCGTTTTGTCCGCTGATGTGCCTCAATCATTTGTTTGATTACATTCTTGTACTTTGCATGGATCCCTGATGTCCTGCGTTTTTCTTCTTGGTTTTCTGCTTGTGAGTTCCTCACTTGGTAAGGACTGGGACGAGGAGGACATATGAGGGGGTAATGTCTTGTTACTTACCGGTAATCTTCATTACCCCGATTAAGGTCCTCCTCGTCCCAGTCCTGTTCCCTCCCTCCCTCCCGCTCTGTTTGTGTCTGGACTTGTTGATAACAGGCATGGCGGTTGGTGGGAGGGGCTTATATTTAAAAATACTAACGTTTTGATTGGCTGTCATGAGGCAGTATTGCCTCACATGGTAAGGACTGGGACGACGAGGACCTTAATCGGGGTAAGTAACAAGACATTTATGCAGTACACAAACAGTACTAAAGTGAAACATAACACAAGAAAAATCCAAAAACACTTTTGAAAAATAGAGCACATTTTAATGAATAAAATTTTCCCAAAACAATTTAAATCCAATAAGTTGAACCAGAGTTATTTGTTGTTTAAAGTTTTTAGTGCCGATCATTCTCACGCTTTGGCAGGCAGACGGAAGTCTGTTTTTACACAGTATGGCATTAATTCCTTAGTGTTCGCTCACCTGTTGTCAGTGTATAGAGAAGAGGTGAGACTAGACCTGGCTATCATGGGGCATTTTCTAGATGACCATGAGCTCCCCTGCCTCTAGGAAGGCCAACATGAAGGTCTCAGTGAAGAATTTCACCTGGAGGACCTGTTAGAAGTAGTGACCAACATGGCTTGCTGCAAATCCCCAAGTCTCGATGGCCTACCGGTGAAATATTTCCAGACCTACGCAGATCTTCTGCTTCCTCGTCTGCTGGAAACCCTGCAGGAGGCCAGGCAGGTAGAATTTCTGCCACCGTGGATGAGGGAGGCCCAAATTGTGATGCTCCTCAAACCAGGTAAAAAAACATATATGCCTGGCTCCTAACGGCCCTTATCAATGCTAGGTGTCAACACTAAGATATTGGCTAAAGTATTGGTGTTGCATTTGGGTAGAGTAGTAACCCATTTGGTCCACGTGGATCAATGCAGGTTTATGCCAGGTCAGGGAATGCATACGAACTTGCAAAGGTTATCTCATGTCCTGCACGCCATGGAGAGCATGGACGTTTGAGCTGCCGCCCTAGATATTGAAAAGGCCATCAATACTCAGCGGTGGGACTACTTATGAGAGGCAATGGCACAAATAGGCCTTGGCCAGGACTTTATTTCTTTGGTTCAACCCTTGTACTGACAGCCGACAGCTAGGGTTTGAAGAGGTAGTGTGATCTCCAACAATCTCTCTATAGAACAGGGCACGAGACAGGGATGCCCGTTGTCCCCACTCCTTTTTGCGCTAGCGATGGAGCCAATGGCGATTTGACTGCGGTGGGACTTGGCCCGTTGGAGCATCATAGTGGACGGCCGTGTTCATGTCGTGTCCCTGTATGCAGACGATACACTGCTTTATGTGACTCACCCTGAGGAGGCGTTGCCTGCTCTCTTGGAAGTCCTGTTGGGGTTTGGCGCGGTGTCAGGACTGAAGGTTAACAATCAGAAGTCAGTTATGTGCCCGCTGGAGACACTGGTTGGGAGGGAAATGGTTGACCTCCCTCCGGTGGAGTTCAGATGTGAATGCAATAATTTCCATTATCTAGGGATCCAGGTTGCACACTCAGCAGAGGCACAATACACCTTGAATATGGGAACGAATCTTGCGGGTCTGAAGTCCTCCATTAGCTTCTGGAATCGCCTGCCCCTGTTATGGGTCATGTGGCTTTTGGCCTGGATGGTCCTGTTGCCACGCTGCCTCTATGCCCTCCAGAACTCTTTCTGCGTAATTCCCAGAACAACCTTTGAGACTCTCAACAGTCTCCTTATCACTTTGGTATGGGCTTGGAAACATAGCAGGGTAAAATTAGAGATTCTGAAATTGGATATGGATTTGGGGGGACTAGGCCTACCGGGCCTACACCTTTATTATCTTGCTGCTCTCCTTCAATATGTTGCACAGTGGTGCACGGAGGACCCAAATATAGAGAAGAATCTCTTAGTGGATTGGGGACGGGGGACTAGTCTCCAGACATGTCTTATGTTGGGTTCTGGGACTCCCAATGATTATCCAATCGTGGTTCGCGCATGGGCCTGGGAGCGCGCGGTCGCTCTGGTGCTGCAAAGGGCTCCATGTGCACAGGCGCTCCCACTGCAGTGGCTACATAGCCTTCCCCATATTCAATCAGTGATGGACTTGACAGGGTGGTTTGATGGGGGCTGTCTCACGGTGGGTGATATATACCTCAACAGGACCTTTCTCTCCTTTGCAGATGCAAGGGAATGCTTCCAAATCCGGGAGGGGCATTTTTTGCAATATTCAAAGTTTTCACACATGGCCCGTGAACTCTGGATCTCCTTCCCTGAGAAAGCTGCAGAGTCTCACACTTTGTCGGTGCTCCCCAACCCAGGCTCCTTCAGGGGACTGATCTCTCTCTTAAGGCGGACCGTTGTGTCGACATTTTCCGGGTCCGGGATAAGTGGTCAGCAGACCTAATGGTGCTTCTTACTGAGGGGGAATGGAAGCGAGCATTTGCACAGGTTCGAGAAGTGGCCAGCAAAGCTTGCTTCAAACTTATACAATTCCATTACCTACACCGTACATACCTGACCCCATACACGTTGGCATGGTTTAATACAGCACTCTCACTGGTGTGTCCCTGCTGTGGTGTTGAGCCCATGACGTTTGCCCATATGACGTGGGACAGCACTTGGCTCCAAATCTATTGGTCGGGGGTGTTGGAGACCTTACCGGAAGCCACAGGACTTCAGGTTGAAGCAACAGTCAAGCATTGTCTCCTCAGGGTTTTACCGGCTCCCCATCTTGGGACACGAATGCAATATAAATTTATGATATTGGGACTGGTGCTGGCTAAATGCTGCATCACAATACATTGGACGCACCCTGTACCCCCTAGGTTGTCTAAATGGAGAGCGGACATGCTCAAATGGGGAGTAGCAGAGGAGCAACGTTTGCACTTGGTTCGCACAGACGAGAATGCTGACTGAGATGTGGGGATACTGCTGGAGAAACAGGCAGCCGGGCAGAAAGGTGGGGACTCTGATGCACTGTCTCACACAGGAAACTCCAAGGCACAAACAGTAGACGATACCGGTCACCCTGACTAATCAGATGCCACCAGCTAAAGGGAACGGACAGGTATGGGAGGTGAGGTTGCCTGATTGACCTCAGTGGTTGTGCAACGGTCATCATGGAAACATGTTGGCAGTGGTGATATCCTCAATCAATCTAGGTCAAGGGATGGCCACACATAGGGAGAGGCACCATACGGCGCGGTCTCATTAACCTGTTACCAAGAGCACTATGGATCCATCCAGAGGGAGGGGCGGAATGGACACAGATTTGTGATTGAGTCAGTCTATGTTACTTGGGGATATAATAGATATAATGCCTCTGTCATTTGCTGCAACGGTTTTAAATGTTATGCTTTATTTGATTTATGTATGACTGTTCTTTGTTCATATTAACAGGGATATGCTGTGCTTCAGATGTACTCTATGATGTTATTTGGGGTCCGTACCCCGGATAGTCCCTGGGACATTGTGAGTCCAGGATGGGTGCTTAACCCCACAAACTGCATCTTGATTTGCCATCCGTTGTGCACAATGCGTTTTTTTGCATATGATCGAAATGTATACTGCTGGCTATATATATCCCGAAACAAAAACAAGTTAAAAAAAAAGGTTTTTAGTGCAAAATGGCATCTAAAAGATCAAGAAGCCAACCGCAACTTTCTGTTCGAGCAAGACAGGGGCAAAGTCAAACGTTAAGGCTGACCGAGATAGAGTTTGGTTCGGGTGCACAATGGCCTGGTCTTGGATTACCTTCGGACTTAGAAGAAGTATTGAAGTAAGGTTCTTGAGAAGGTAAAGTTCAGAGGGGTAAGGCAGCAGGCGGTGTCTGAGGAGGAGGCGTCATTGTACGGGAGGCGTCATTGTACGGGAGCCGCTGGACAGAGTCGCGATGAAGATATTTAATTTCTGATTTTGTCACTAATCTATAAGTAAATTAAATATGCCAATCAGGGGTAAGCTAATTGTACCAAATTTAAGGGAATGAGCACAAACCCTTTAGCACTGGTAGCAGTGGTAAAGTGCACAGAATCCTAATGCCAATAAAACAAAATTCAGAAAACAGGAGGGGTGATGTCAAACATTTGCTGGGAGACCACACCAAGGATGTCAGGTCTAATACTTGGTTTCACACCTGTGGCATTCTATAGTTTTTGACTTGGTTGCTTCTCTAATTTAGACACTTGACTCCTTGAGGAATATCATGAATCCACCTGGATGCGTATATCTCGCATTCCACTTGGACTTCTAACTCTGATTCTTAATATCTAGACCAAATTGTGCTTTATCTATGAGTAGTAGGCATTATTCCATCACTTTGGGGGAACCATGGTTCTAAGAACATAATTTATTTATTTATTTATTATTGTTGGTGATTTGTTAGGCACCACGTGTAGCTAGCAGTCACTTCAGAGTGCCTCAGAATATAGAATAAAGAAGGAAAGAGGAAGAGAAAGGGATGACAGTGGAAGGTAGTATACAAGAATAACAAACAGATAAAATTCACATTACTTAGAATAGTTGCATTTAATTTCCTGCGATGCAGAGGAAGAGTATAGTTATTCCTCTAAGAATTTAAAATGATGTCCCAGGTTGTAGTCAGAAGTTTTTAACATGGCTTACCTCATGCTGGTTCATAGCCTGGGGTCAATTCGTAATTGGATAGCCAATCAACATGGTGAAATGCTTGACAGAATATAAAAATAAAACTGCATGGAACTAGAAAACATAAATGGCGACTAGTCTTCTGGACTGTCCAAGGACGAAGATGGAAGGAAATAGATACGTCCATGTGGACACTTGCAAGACTAGATCATGTGATTCCTGAAACATATGCTGACTTTGCAAAGTCTTATGTGAGAAAACGGCAAACATATTTATTGGCCACTGCAGAAAACTCTTTGAACTTTTTATCATTATTAAGGCTTCCAGTTTTCCATTTAAACCAATTTTTCCATATAAATACAGACAAAAAACAATTTTTCCTTTGTCTGTATTTATAAATAGAAACGGAAAAATACTGACAAACCTGAGCAGGTCTTCTCTAATTGGCTCTGACTGTGAAGACAGCTCTACTCCCCATCACAGTGCCAATAAAGGCCAGTAGCCCAGTGGGGTTACAAGAACAAAGGAGAAGAGGAGTGTTCACAAGTGACAGAAGCGCTGCACATTGAGAAGGTGGCAGGGTAACTAAGTGTGGTTAATGGGGGCTATCTCCATTTTCTTTCCTTGGAGGCAGTAACATACCCATCCCCTCTTCATTCACGGGGATAGGAGCTTGAGGCGGATTGGTTTGGAGTGACCTCAGGGCTCATTTGAAAGCCGAGGGAACTTTCAAAATGTGCAAAACAAAGTTTCAAGAATACTTTTGGGATGCTATGCACCCCAGTACCTAACTGAAATCAGTGTGGCTGGTGAGAGGGGGCATGAATGAAGATCATTTTAAGGAGGTCGGAGGGGTTGGGAATACAACAGTCAGCATTTACGAGAATGGTATGCTGGTATATTTATGTTCAGTGCTGATATGCGTTTACAAAGAAACAATGTGGTTTTTTTTTTAAAGTCAAAATCAGACTTTGTGTGTAATGTAATGTTTTGTGAATGTAATAAAGAGGTGAGTATTTGTGAAATTAAAGGTTATTTTTTTTTTTTATGCTGGACATATGGCATAAAGAGTGACATCCACAGCTTTATGACCTGTGAAGTTTTCTCTGGGTGAAAGACATCAGAGTCTGTGCGCGTGTAAAATTCCAGTTCAATGCGTGCAATTCTTTTGGTTTTAGCAGCACTTTAGTACAGGCTCCAGTATTTCTCCAGAGTGTTCCCTCATTCAGTGCTTAATTTGTAAAAAATTAAGTGCCATGGCCCTTCTCGGAAGGCCACTGCGCCTGCACCACCCATACCGTGCCAGCACTGCCAATGGCAGTACCAACATAACACCTAACCATCGCACTCCTACAAGTCTGACAATTTAGACTATTTGAGGCCACCCAAAGCTTTAATAATGGCATGAGAGGCTGGTAGTATTCATTTTCAAAGCATATTGACTTAATAAACATGGTTGTTCTGCTAATCTCAAAATTAAAAAGACAGCGCCACCATGTGGTGGACTGTCACTAGAGCCGGTGCTGACAATCAAGTGCCGGCGCCGAGCACTGGAAACCAATAGCACAAATTAAGCCTTGCCCACATTTACCCTTCTCACTATCCCATTAAGCAGAGAATACATATGGAGTAATTAAGGCACATTAAAAAATAATGGCACATTGCGACCTGATATCTTTCCTGATAGCTCTCGCCACAGAGTAGAAGTTCACTTTCTAAAGCTGTGCTTCTCACTCTTTTGGCCTAAAGGGAAACGTTTACACCTATTTATTTTTGAAGGGCTTCTTGGACACTCGCAGGTTTGCAGACAAAGACTGTCAAAATACTTTTACTTTGGTGGGGAAAAGACAATCTTTCTCTGTAGCACACTCTGCTGCTGTGAAGTAGCTTGGGTTGGAGTGACCTCAGGGCTCTTTTGAAAGCAGAGAGAACTTTTGAAATGTGCCCAACAAAGTTTCAAGAATACTTTTTCGATGCTCTGCACCCTAGCACTGATTGAAATTAGCGTGGCTTGTTGGAGGGGGCATGAATGAGGATAATTTCAAGGAGGTTAGAGGGGCTGGGGCAACAGCAGTCTTAGCATATACAAGAGATGGTATGCCGGTACTCAATGCACATTATTCCACAAAAAGAGATCAGTGCAATGAAATACTTGCGTTCTCAGAAGCAAGAATGGACAACACTGTGTAATCTTTCCTGGGATCTCATAGCCATTTCAGTATCATAGGAAAATACTGAACGGGTTTTCAGTGGCCTTCATTTCATTAACAAATTAGAAAGAGCCTCAATGTCCTCAAAGTCTCTTGAAATGCACATGTGCTTGTACAATGGCAACATTTTCAGATGAATGCATTGTTTTTACTTAATTTGGCGTATATATAATTATATCTAAACCTATAACAACCGAGTGAAAGTGTGCATTATCTATTTAAATAAATGTGAATAAACACTAGTTGCAATGTCCATTTTTGCTTGCAACAAAAATAAATGTGGAGTAAATACAGATAAATAGACCCAAAAATAAATTTAGATAAATACAGATGGAAACGTTGAAAAAATAAACACCATAAAACCGGGAGCCCTAATAATTGGATATCTATATGATTTGGCAATGTAGCGGTAAGAAGAAACTAAAAAAAGTGACATATACTTCATGGTATATCTTACAATTGAAAATTAATAGCACTCTAAGGGGTCGATTTTGATCCCGTTCGGAAGGGCTCTGAGTCGGATTTGGGTTTGCCGAATCCGATTCGGAATCCTTGTTGCTGACTGAATCGTACACAGTTCCCAATGACCGATTACGATGCCCGTAAACTGGTAGGGCTGTCCGGATTGGTTCCAAAAGGCATTTGGATAGGTCGAGTCTTTCGGAGCCGGATCGTACAGCTCTATGGACTCGTTTTCTGACCGAGCGATTAGGATGACCGATTTGGACAGCCATTCTGAATCGGTTTCTCCGGAACGAATTGGCTGCCGTAATCTGTCTTTGGGGGCCCGTAGCAGGCCCCCCTTCATCCGGGGCCCTCCGAATCAGGCCCGTGGGGGTACCCAAGGGACCCCCCTTTCCAACCATACACAGTGTGGCAGGCACCATGGGATGCCTGTCACAGGGTGCAAGGTTTTCCCAGCCACTCCTTACTTCAATGGGAGCCTGTGTTCTCCTTCGGAACACAGGCTCCCATTGAAGTCAATGGGAGTCCGACCGAATCATATCCGGAAGCATCTGGATACATCCAAATCGCTAATTCGGACTCACCCGATCCGAGTCGTCCGGAAAGCAATCCAGGACCAATTCCTATGAATGCTTTCCGAAAGAGATCGTAATCGGCCCCTAAGAAGTAAGGAAAGGAAACATTTGAGAAAAACTTTGTAAGCACATGTAAAGCAATATACATTAAAACTAAATTATTTACTAAACCTGAAACCAATTGTTAATATTTTTTAAATTATGTACAAAAAAAAAAAAAACTTAGACTTAACATGTGTTAGTAATTACATGTTCTTTGCCAGAAAGTTGTTGGTAAGTTCTGGTGAAATTTTGGACTTTCATGCATTTCTCCATTCAGATTTGGTTTGTTTTCCATTGTCGTTTGGTTCTAAGACAGTGCTTTTCAACTACAAACATTTAACTGAAGAATGCAATTAAGTGTTGGTGTACTGCATTGGACATGTTACCGGGAATTCTGTCAGTCAGAACCATGGGGAAAAACCCTCAAGATGTAAATAAACTGTAATGTAGTAAATCGCAACTACAAAAAGCAGTTACGGATTTTCAAATATGTATAAAAATATTCTAATTTTTCCATAAGAGAAAGGAAATTAATGTGAGTCCATAAATATTTCCTATAAACTTTGCACACAAGAACATATGTTTTCTAACAGTGTAGTATTTATTTACAAACCTATATTGTTTTTTACCCCTATTGCCCAATAAAACATATATATTCAATATGTAAGGATACTTGACTTTTTAAAACATTTATAACTACAGAGATTCTCTGAAATGACCTGATGTTATTGTTTGTCCTTTGTGAAACATGATGCTCATAGTGGTGTATGTATTACTGTCTAAGGGGGCTTCTATGAGTCAATATTATGAAAACCATTACTGAAACAGTAAAATATTTGCAAAAATGATCAACTACCTTAATATGGTAAGTAATTTATTATGTTTGATTAATTAAAATCTTACATAAAATATATGTGAAAGAAAAAAATGAATAATTTAAAGCCCATTAAAATACAACAATAAGTAATGTTAAAATAACAAGCAAACTTCTACATAACAGTTGTATACAAGATCATACTAGTACAGTGGCAGCAAATAGTAACCCCATTTGTGGTTGCCGTGTGGAATCAATGCCATGCCAGACAACACCGGGTGAGACACTCCTGCAGCATGGCATAACCCCCTAGAATACATTAGTAAATAAAAGCTTTATAAACTTATAGACTATAACGAGGAACAAAACCCCATCCGTAACCCCACAAGCTCAGTAAGTACGTAAAAGCTGTAAACCACAAATGCAATTTATTCATATTGGAACAAGTTTCCTAGAAGCAGAGAAGATCTTGGCAACACGGCATAGGTTAGATATGACCTGCATGTTCAGACAATACTTTCATACAACCTTGCAGTGCCTGATGTTATTCTTAAGGAAAATCTACTTGAGTAGGTCATGCCTCTCACTACTCATTCCTGAGCACCAACAATCAATATATTGGGTGGATTCTCACTTGTAATGGTATAACCTGCATCTGTAATTCTGAAATTGATGGTTGTGTCAGGACTGCCTAAGTTATTTTTTTGGGAACAGTAGTAACCGCTTGCAGATGATGGATAATCTAATTGATTTGCGCAAATTTAATATATCAACCCTATACTTAAAAATGAAACACAGTACAGGTATCTACACTCCAAGAACACAAAACCAAGAAAAAGAAAAGGAAAATAAATCTGCAGAATGTTTAGAATTATAAATATTAGAAAGACAAAGTCAAAAGTAAGTAATAAAACTAAAGCAAAAAGATAGTGTTAGAATAAAAATTGTAAAACTAATATAAAATGAATTTGAGAAAATAATAAATAATAAACCGGGAAAAGTTATCAATCTCTCGCTCTCAACAGACTGTACTAAAAAGACACAGTCAAGAAAAGAAGAATAAATTCAGCCCTTTAAAAAACAAAACAGAAAATAAACAGAAGTATAAAGAATATCAAAAATATAAATACAAATGTTAGTCTATACCATAACCACCTATAATCACAAATGTAAGATGTAGTGAATTTATTAACTGTATAATTAATTAAAATCATTACAGTAAAAACAATCAATATATAAAAACTAAAAACAGTAGTTTCAAACTTTTGTTCTAGGTAAAATTTAACACCCCTCCCCGAGTCCAGCGTGGCCAGCCTTTCCCCAGCATTTGTAAACATGATCTTAAGGCCTCCGTTTTACGCCCTGAAATAAGGTGCATTGCCGAGCTCTTGAGCTACCCTCTATGGAGCTCTAGGTGTCTCTCAGGTGAAAATGCTCTTTTGGGAGGCGCGAGAGAGGGGCACAGTCCTTGGTGCATCGATGAGTGGTCCCATCAGCATTCGATCGCAGAGTTTACCACGCTTTTCCCCTGGGTTGTGCTGCTTTCATAGGCGGCTTTTAGAGCTATCCTGATTTGATGGATACATTTTGCCAGTCTCGCTAGAGCCGTTGTGTTAGTGGTTGAAAAACACAAGGCTGATGCTTCACTGCACGTCTTTATACCCTTGTTGATGCAGATCGGGCGCAGAAGTCGCCGGCGTTCGTTATTTAAGTTGGGGCAACAGCATAAAAGGTGCAGCCAGGATTCCTTCCTGTAGGGGCACAGTCTACAAGTTGTGGATTCCTCTCTTCGGGCCCAAGCCGGATTAAAATCTGCAATCCCAAGCGTGGTCAACCTCATGAATAAGATTTTACTTCGGGCCTGTAAGGAGAGAGCCTCACTTAGGTACGGTTGTGCTTTTCCTGCCATGTAGGATTTGTTCAACGGGTCCAGATGAAAGCTTCGACAGAGCGTTTTAAGATCGAGGTCAAAGGAGATTTCGCACACTTGTTTGTTAACAGCTCTCTTCCAGGCATTCAGGGGGATCTCCATCCGTGGTATGCTTTCTTCCTCAATCTTCAGTAATTTAATTGCGTTTTCAAGCCTAGTGTGCCATGCCGAGCCTGGCCCCTCGAAAATGGGTCTCAGATGATTTTTTAGGGAGTTAGCGGGTGCCCTTAATATCCTAACATATAGCTTTATGATCTCCCCTGGCAGATCAGGTCCGGCCTTGCCAGGCCTAGCTCCAGTCTTAGCCTTGCTTTTCTTGCTGTCCTCGATATGTGTAGCACTGACTTGTATGCCTTGACTTGGGCTGAATTGAGGAGGGCGTCCAGTTTCCCGGGGAATGCGAGGTGGCCATAACTAATTGCTGGAAGGAGCTTCGCTCTTAGAACTGTCAGAATTGGGCTGGCGGACGGGCTGATCAAGTGCAGGCTTAGTTGTTTTAATAGGTGTGTGACCTTGCTGGCCTTGTGGCTCTGCTGTTTTAGGTGTACGTTCGCCTTGGCCCGTTCCGACAACCAAACCCCTAGGTAGTTGTATGCGGCCACTGTATTGATTTGCGCGTTTCCCAGTTGCCACAGTGCATTCTTTTTCAGATGGTAGGACCCAAAAATGATGACCTTTGTTTTTCCCTTATTGACTATCAAGTTGTTGGTGATGTTAAAGCTTTTAGGGCGTTTAGGGCTCTTTGTAGGCCCACCTTCGTATGGTCCATTATGACTGTGTCATCAGCGTACTGTAGAACTGGCAGCCTCACACTTGCTAATCTTGGGGCTACTAAACAGGCTCCTTTTAGGGCTTCCCCTAAATCCGCCGTGTATAAGTTGAAGAGGATGGGGGCCAGCACGCATCCTTGCTTCAACCCGTAAGATGTATTTTTATTAAAATTAATATATATTGTTGAAATTCTAAAACCCACAGATAAAATGTTGTAAACAGACATATACATCCCCACCCAAAAGAAGTTTTTCATTAAGTTACAGGAAAAAAATGGAAAAACAAAAAGCTTATCTGCAAACATATTCTTCTAATTGTGTATGTTTTCTAATTCTTTTATCCAAAGTGCAGTTCTGACACTTTCTTCTTGAAAAGGATGGTGTACCACTCCTCTCTTTAGACTTTTCCATCCATATATCAGATTAAAATGCTACTTACCATGAAATTTGACGATACATGTCATTTATATTGGTATACTCATTATTCACAGAATTTAACCACCAACAATCATTAACAGGTTCGTTATCATCATCTTGATCAAACTATCCATTACAATTTTTAGCCAGCACAATACACCTCATATGCTGAATAGTGCCATATTCCAATTCCTTAGTATTATCCATTACTCTGATAACCTTTTTTGATTACTAAATTTGCTTTCAAGTTTTGCAACCTTTCCATCAGTCTTCACTCTAACAACATATCCAATCTTTAAATTAGTTACATTCACATCAAGTTTAGCATCATAATGCATTTTGTTTTTTTAGTGAAGCTAAAATGCCACCTTTGCCTACATCAGCATTACATTCCACCAACTGACTTCTCTTCATCCATCCAGGATTTCCTTTAGAATACGGGATGTGTCCTCTCATTAAGACAAATTGACTTTCACACATAGAATCACCTGGAGTTACCCTGTATGCCCACAACATTATTTTTAATTCAATATTCCAATCTTTGTTGATATGATTAGACAGTTGAATAATGCCTTTAATCACTCAATTCAATTAAATTCAAAACTTTATTCAGAAGCATTGTAGCAGCCATAAAAGTTATTCACGAACAAAAAATGATAAACACCTTTTACATCATACCAATATAAATTAAGATTTGACCAATACATATAATGCCTCAGCTAAAAGGATAAAATATCTCATACAGTACCAAATTGCAACATTTCAGTACATTTTCTCCATGTTTGTTAAATATGCAATATTGATTTATTTTACTATGTGGCCTTGCCTGCCAATGGGTCATCTAGTCAGTAGGCCCAGGCCACTACTAGTCATGAGTGCATTAAACAACAACTGTTTCTGTGGTATATGTTGTTTTAAAACATCATTCAGGGCTGGGATAGCATTGCATTAAATGTGTTTTTTTTATATTTCACTTTTTTTGTGTACAAAAAGTGTATATGTGGGGTAATATTTGATGTATTGGGAGGGTGTGCGTTGAAATTTTTTATAGCTCAGTTAATTTTCGTTTTGGGAATTGCTAAATTAATGATAGTGTTTTCTGGAGTTTTACCATGCTTTCTTTGTCTGGCCAGTGAGTTTGATTGCCATAGGCCACCATTTGTCTTTGTTCTACATGCGGCCAGGGACCATTTTGTGGAGTTTGTGTCCATTGGTCTGAATGTGTTCTCTTTGTTCCCCATACCTCCTTGCTCGCTATTGTTGTTTGGCCATGTGGCTGGCAGCAATTTTGTGTGTCCAGCCTGTGTGTTTTTGCCATAGGCTTACATGCGTTCTTTATTACACATGCCTCCTTGCTCGCTGTTGTTTTTTGACCATGTGGCTAGCAGCCATTTTGTGCATCCAGCCAGTGCATTTTTGCCTAAGGCATGTGTTCTTTGTTCCCCATGCCTCACTGCTCACTGTTGTTGATTGACCAAGTGTCTGGCAGCCATTTTGTGCATCCAGCCAGTGTGCCTTTGTCATTGGCTTGTATGAATGGATATGATTCTAGTTCAAAAATTTGCTTGCGGATCATTATAATATATGTACATCATGAATATGTTTGTGCTTATACATTTTTTTGCATTTTTTTATTTTGCGCCTCCTTGCCCCACAATAGATTTCTTCTCATCCTTCCATACAAATATCAGCAAATATTGATTTAATTTAATTCTTTTAATTTTAATTCTTTTAATTTTAATTGTTTATTTTTTATTTTTATTTTTACTCTAATTTATTAAATTTTTTATTTTTATTTTTTAATTTAAATTTTCATTTTTTTGGTTTTAATTTTTTCTACTGTTTATTTTAATTTTAATTTGTTTATTTTAATTTGTGAAAAAATATTTTAGTTGTACTTTTTTGTTACTTTTTTTAAATGTATCTATTTATTTACTTTTTTTGCATATTGCATTGATCCATCTACCCATCCATCCATAATAGGCACAAAGCCAAGCAACAGCATTCAGTTATTTTAGTTTTAATTCCATTTTCTCCTGGACACTGGCTGCGGTGTATCATTCATTTTTTTAATGATCATTCCATTTCCCCTGGACCACATTGCCTGCCATAGGCACACACTAACCTTAATTTTTTTAATATTATTATTCCATTTACCCATGCATTTTCCTGAGTGCCATAGGTGTCTCCTTTAGAACAGATGGACATAAACCAGAGAGCTATATCTGTATGTTGTGTTACCCTGATTGGAAATTAAATTTTATGGTATGGTGGTGTGGTTTGGCTTTAAAGTGGTTGATTTATTATTGCACAAGTAACCAACCCCACTAATATTACCTTTGTCTGTACTAATTCAAACTGCAACAAAGCCACATTTCACTAAATGTTTTTCTTGCTAGTCTGCTTTTAGATGCACACACAAGAAGAGACATCATCCACAGCAGTGCCAAACAGAATGCCTGTACAGTGATGTCATTTCTCCAATATCTTCCACTTGTGCAGCTTAGTCCCACTGCCAACTGAGAGCTTTAAGATGGCCCCAAAGAAGGTTGCTCTCAAGAAAGTGGTCAGTGAGTAGAAGAATTTACTTACAGGAATCATAAATATGGCCATGCCTCAAGAATAGATTTCTTCCTAGTTGATAAACTCCTGTGTAAGAACTTTAAAAAGGTTTTTCACGTGCCTGCTCACCTGTCTGATCACTCCCTTGTTCAGCTAGATATAAAAATTAAGACTCTCCAGGGCGAAAAAAGGTGGACCTTGGACTGCACTCTTCTTTTAGACTCACAAATTGTAGACAAGATTAGAGACACAACACTAAATTATTTTAACGACAATATCGAAGGGGAGGTCTCTAATACCCTAATTTGGGATGCTTACAAAGCTGTTCTCAGAGGAGCATTAATGGGTCTAGCAATAAATAAAAACAAAAAGAAAAGGCATAAAATATTTCAATTAGAGGCCGACATATTAAACCAACAGGTGAGGCTGGATGCTGTACCTAAGGGGGAAGAACAGAATAAGGCAAAGGCCGACATACTAAAAAAGAGACAAGAGTTAGCACTTTATCTAGAAGACAGGGTAAGGGTAAGATGGCAGGCCAGCAGCCTATCGAACTATGAGTATGGGGAAAACAGTGGGAACTGTTAGCGTGGAAGCTTAAAACCGATGTTAACAGAAATAAAATCATGGCAATTAATAAGAGCAATGGAAGAGGAAGGGTAGAAGATTACGCCAGCATAGAAGAAGCCTTTGTAGACTTCTTCCAAGCACTGTATGAAGAAGATCTTTTTCCTGCTCTTCCTACCGTGGACTCCTATCTAGGGGAATCTCAGATTGCGAAGGTGGATACAGACTCCAGCGAGTCATTAAATGCAGCCATTACATTGGGTGAGGTCCTGGATGCAATAAATAACCTGAAGAGAGGGAAAGCAGCTGGCCCCGACGCAATCCCTAACGAGCTTTATTCAGTCCTGAAAGAATCATTGGCCCCCAGACTACTAGATCTTTTCAATTCCATCTATTTGGATGGCACCCCGATCCCTAAGACCTGGAACGATGCGACTATTAGCTTGATATTAAAACCTGGTAAAAATCCCCTAAACTGTGAGTCTTATAGGCCCATATCTCTTCTCAATACTGACTATAACATTTTCTCACAGATCTTGGCTAAGAGGCTGGGGCTTCTCTCTATAAAGTTAATTCATAATGATCAGAAGGGTTTTATAAGAAGCAGACAGTTACATGACCTTACCCACCAGCTTATTGGCGCCATTGACATCGCAGCTCAAGAGAAAGTTCCTTTAGCGGTCCTTACCTTTGACGCAGCTAAAGCTTTTGATCGCGTCAATTGGGTATATTTACAGAAGGTCATCAAACAATTTAGTTTAGGGGAAAATTTTGCAAGAGCAATTATGAACATATACTCTGCTCCCACCGGGAAAATTCTCATTAATGGTAGGCTATCAAAAGGATTCCGGATCAGAAGAGGCACGAGACAGGGGTGCCCGCTTTCCCCTCATCTCTTCAATCTTTACATAGAACCCTTAGCCAACACAATAAGGTCCTCTAGAGATGTTATTCCTTTCAGTTTTAATGACTGGAACTTAAAACTAGCACTATATGCTGATGATCTAATGATCTATATGAGCGCCCTAAATGAATCCTTTAATACCATTACTTCTTTACTAACAGAATTTGGGAATATTTCCGGGTATCAGATAAACCACCAAAAAACAGAGGTCATGTACTGGAACATGATAATGCCATCGATTGCCTCAAAAAATAAGATCAAATACTTGGGGATTGAAATTTCAAGAAATATTGATGAAATCGCCCAAATAAATTTAGATCTAAAAGTTAAAGAGATGAGGAAACTATTAAAATCATGGAGCTGCCTTTCCCTTACCTTTATGGGGCGAGCTAATGTGATCAAAATGGCCATTCTACCAAAATTCACTTTCATCTTTAATGCTATTCCTCTGGAATTTAAACCAATTTGGATAAAAAAGATCCAGAGTGAAATTAACTCCTTTATCTGGGCCTCTAAAGCTGTAAGAATTGCCTGGAAAAAGCTTTGTCAAAAGAAAAATCGAGGGGGGATATCCAGTCCAGACCTCATGATGTACTACAAAGCCTTTCATTTTAAAAATGTGAGGATTCTCTTTCAAAAACATGACCTGTATCCCGCTTATTGGAAAGCTGTAACGGAGCACGACTTCTGTCTCTAAGTTTGGCCACCCTAAGTATTTAAAAATAATCCGATTGAAGGTGCTGAGATCTGCATGTAAACTTTGGTTCGATATGAGGAAAATTTGGAAGTTCCCGTACTATAGTCCCTTAGCACCTATATGGAATTCACCGGGAATGCCAGTATGTTTGAAAGATTCTCTAGCAATTCCACTGAAAAGAGCCGGAATAGAGAAGTGGGGGGACCTTCTTGAAAATGGCCTCCTAAAATGCTGGGACACTCTAGAGAAAAGAACAAACAAGGAGATATCCAGGTTTAAGTACTACCAGCTGGCTAGTTGGTCTAAAGACCAAGTGATACCTTCAGATCATATTGTGAAGCTGGAAGACGAGTTACAGAAAGACCCAGCTCGAAAGGAAGTCTCGAAGTGGTATTGGTACCTGATGGAGAGGAATGAGGTCGATCTCGACACGCCAGTCGCTAATTGGAAGAAAATCTTTCCGGCACAAGACTTGCAACGACACTGGCAAGTATCCTGCACTTTTTTATGGCACATTATTGTTTCTGCACCCCTTAGGAAAAACCATCTTTTTACTTTACATAGGTCTTACTGGACGCCTGAAAAGCTGTCAAAATTGAATAAACAGGTGGTGAGGAATTGTCCCAAATGTGGTGAGATGAAAGCTAACGATATCCACATGTTTTACACATGTACCCACCTCGACTCCTATTGGGAGGCAGTCGGTAAGATTGTTGATAAAGCTCTTAATGCCACAATTAAGGTAAGCGCTTTCATAATTATTTTTGGTATTTTGGATACTGAAGATTCTGATATCTATCTAAATAAAAACCAGAAACATTTGCTATTTACCTTAATGTTATTGGCTAGACGTGAGCTGTGCATAAATTGGATTCTTCCAGCTCCTCCCAGGGTAGAAGATTGGCTTCGCTCAGTAGACAAATTTAGAAATTGGGACAAACTAAGAGGGAAAAGTAAACGCACGAAATATTGGGAACTATGGGACAGTCTTTTGCGGTAGGTCAGGAAGGGATGTCCGATGATTCAATCTAATGTGATCACTCAAATTTAAGAGATCCTCGGGTGCCCTAGCGATGGTTGGATCTGAATTTTTTTTTGCTGGTTTGCAAGATGTGGCCCTACCTTGTTCTTTCTTCTAGGGCGCTGTTTCAGCGTCGAACGAAAGGTGACCCTGCTGTTGAAACCATTAAGATCGCATAAATGAGGACTAAAAAAAAAAAAAAAAAAAAGACATCACCCACAGCAGTGCCAAACAGAATGCCTGTACAGTGATGTCATTTCTCCAATATCTTCCACTTGCGCAGCTTAGTCCCACTGCCAACTGAGAGCTTTAAGATGGCCCCAAAGAAGGTTGCTCTCAAGAAAGTGGTCAGTGAGTAGAAGCAGCTTTCCACTAGTGGCGTGCCGACCATAACCGTTTTCGGGAGCCATGTACCTGTAAGACCTGCATCCGGGAAGAAACCTGGAAGCAACAGTACCACTCCAACCTAAGCCCAAGACCATGACTGTCAGTGAGGCAGCCACTGCAATTATGGCAACACCAATGAGCAGAGAGGCTGAATTTGATTTGTCCCTTTCGCAAAGTAGTACCCAATCATTTCAGGAAACAGAGCGAAGTGGACAGCTGCCGCAGCCAGCAATAGTAGCTATTTCTGAACCAGGAGCAAAACAGGTGTTTGAGCTTCCTGCCGAACAAGAATCTCCCCTTTTAGAATCATTGGCTCCCAGATCTCCAGCAAGTAAAAGGAAGGGTGCTACTCCACCATCTTCTCCAAGCACCACTTCTGATGATGATGATAGGGGCATGGAGTGGACGGTGGCAGAGTCCGGAAGACACCATTTAAGGCAAGGGAAAAGAAAAATCCTAAAAGCCTGGGAATTATGAAAGGGGATGATGAGGAAGATGATGACGATGAGCTAGTCATTGTGGAACCTGGCTCAGAGGAGTCCAACATCACTATTCAACATTCTCCGAGGGATGTGGCACAGGTAACACTGCCAAGCCCCATATTTGCAAAGCTCCAGCTGAGACCTGCACCAACCCCTACCTCAGTAGAAGTATGCACTGCAGAGAGGCAATCGACAACATACCCACCTACCTCCAGTTCTTTTTTAGGCATTGGCAGTGGCACAGTAAGAAAGTATTTCTCCCGTTTGGGACTTTTTTACGATTATTAACCGCGAGGAGCACATTGCAATATGAACCATTTGCGACACAATTGTTCGTCAAGGTAAGCCTGGTTCACATTATGGTACTGGAGGCCAAACGGTCCATATGAAAAACATCACACAAACCAGTGAGAGGACCACCTTAAAAAAATTGCTGAATGTGGTCTTGGTGGTGAAGGTAAGAAGAGCCGGGAAACATCATCTACAAGTCCAATCATGGTGGGAGGTGATGAGAAAGAAGAGGGTGACATCCTCATGCAAAGCAGCCCTGTCCCCAGCAGTGCACCAGTAGATTCACCCGCCTCAGTGACTTCACAATGGCACAAAAAGACTTTGAGACAGATGGAGACACCTCAGCATACAGTGACTGCCTCACCATGATGCACGCTGAGTCTACCACCACCTACTTCTCAAAGGTTGCCTGTGTCAGTGGCCCCAGATAAGAAGAAAATACAAACTACTAATATGGGCAAGATTTGGTAGGAGGGGCCCTACAACTGCAACCACCCAACGGCGCGTTTGTACAATGTTAGCGCTGGACCGCCACCCTTTTACTTTTGTGGAAGAAGTGGGATTCTGAGAATTTGTGGCAGCCATCTGCCCCAAAATGGAAGGTTCCAAGTCGGTTCCAAGTCGGACCTATTTTGCCACAGTTGCTGTTCCAGCAGTGCATCACGATGTGCTGCAATTGGTTAGACAAGCTTTGCAGCAAATTGTTGTTCACACTATCCACCTGACGACAGACATGTGGTGCAGTTGTTGGATGACTGATTACATGTGCATCACTGCACACTGGATCTCTTTTGCAGGGGTAAAGCAAAAGCTATCTACAGGTCTTGGCCCTGAAGAAAGTTTTAAGGGCATTCGGCGGCATGCAACAGTAGCCATTTTTGCCATGGAGAAATCAATAGGGCTGCAAACATCTTGGTCGAATTTACCAGCAAGGTGTCTGAATGGCTGAGACCCAGAGGTCTCAGAATTGGATTTGTTGCCACGAACAATGGCAGTAACATAGTCAAGGCTATCGGCCTCGGTTGAGAGCTTAATATTTCGCTTTGCTTGTAATGCAAGACTGCAAAATGACATAATCTCATCCAAAGAGTACATGGGTTCCACACTACTTGATCCATGGTACAAAAAAAAATCTGCCCACTTTCATTCTTTTTTCTGAAGGGGATGTTTCAAAATACAAGAGAGGTGGATTAATGAGCAAGCCAGAGACCTGGAAGAAGAGGTGGATTGTTGAGCAAGCTTCAGAACAGATGGAACTTAGTTCCACTCCACAGTTCTGGGGTGCCACCTTCAATTTCCAGAGAGGGCAGTTTTGTCTCACAGCAGCCAATAACAGCAACAAAAACATCGGCAACAGCAGCAACAGAAGAATGGGACTCAACCTCTGCATTGGCTTGGTTTCAAGTGGCAGGTCTTAAGTCCAGTTCAGAGGCGAAGGCAAAAGAGGTCGAGCAAGTGGCAGCACCAATGACCATTCAGAGAAATGTTAGCGTCATGAAGCACACACAATTTGCTCTTAATCAATATATTTTAGACAAATAGTATATTAAACATGAAAGATTTCTTGTCTTGTCTGTTGTCGCTGTTCTTTATTTTCTTCGTTAGACCTTCTTTTAGCCAAAACGTGCTTCGTCATCTCTGGGAAGTATCCCTACAACTTCATCAGTGCTATTCTGTCTAACTTTATTCGGCAATCAAACCTCCTGCATGGCGTGAGTTAACCTGCGCCGGAGGTCATCTGTTCCTTGTGCCTTTTGCAGCACTATTATCATAAATGCTTCATGAGGCTAACCATTGTTGTTCAATCCTAGGATTGTACTAAGGGGAGTAGGGTGTATCTTCCCACCACTTTGAAGGCACCACAGGTTAAAACCCTGTTCATACACAATTATATGGGATATTGATATGAGCCAACTGCATACTCTATTTAACACTATTGTAAACAGATGTAAACACTTCAATACTAAACTGTGCTGACTACAAACCAAACAACCATTCATCCAATTAAGTCCAATATCACCAAATAGCACTCTGGACCTGTATGAGTAGTATACAATTAGAACACTTTTATTTTTTGTTAAACTAGAAAATTTCTTTAAAACACATTCGATATAACAATGTCCAAAGCATGCTATAAATAGGGCCCTATATTCTGTTGAGCTTATATTCTGCTTTAAAAAGTCATTTCATACACAATTTGAAGAACCTAGTTAAAAAACAACATTAAAATCATTTTCACTAAGAGGGAGAATACAGTAGACATTCATTTTTGTCATTTAAGGCACACTAATCAAACAGTACATCATTGATTAAACCAAAAAATATATGAAAAGTTTTCTTGTTTTAACAAATGTTGAGTCGATTTAGTGTTAGAACATTGCTGCATCGACGCGTTTCGGTGGGTTCTTAGTGTTACAAACCACCTTCTTCAGGAAAGAAATAGATGTCTCCCACTAATCAAAGTTTATCGCAGAACACATAAAGAAAAACAAAATCCATTTTAGAAAGCAGTCCAGTCTACACATGTTAAAACAGAACCTGTTCTACCCATGATTTTACATTGTATTGCTCTTAGTGATACATCTTTCATACACAAAAAAGGATATATCTTGGTGATATTTGAATTACAATTAGTCCCACTCATATTTACTCATACGCCTCCTCACTCACACACCAAAATTGCACTCATCTATACTCTTTTTTTGTCTCAATCCCAATGTGTAAAGAAAGGGGGAATTACACGCCATAGTTCAAGGGTGATACTTAGCATGCACTGCTCCTTGTTGGTGAAACCTTGGGTCTTTTCTCGCCATAAAGGTTCCTCAGTAATCCCATAAACATGTGGATCCTTATTGCAAACTTTGGATGGTAAACAAAAATGTGTTTACAAAAAAACTATCAGGATATCATTAAAATGTCAGACCTTCCCCCCATTAATAGCATATTGGGATCATATACCTGGTATTTCTTGGGCAGTTCCTTATATGTAGTTTGTGTGGGACTAAGCAGTCTCCACTATGTGTTAGGTACAGACGTGATTACATGCATCGACTCCTGGATGGGCCCGATAGGTGCCTGTAAATTGTAAAAAAAAATCCCTTTTTTTCCTTGTAAAGAAACTCTTTCCTAAATATTGTCCTGTCATGGTCTATCTAGTATTTAAACATGGAGATGGAAAGATGGCAGTTTCTCACACCAGTTTCCTAAATGTATCAAAAACCCTAGGCTGTCTTAGAACCTATCACGAATGAAACCAATTATTTATATAACTGTCACATGACCACACCCTGCTCGCGAGGCTCAATTAATACAAGTAAACGGAATACCTTGCTCTATGCCCCTGCCATCAGGGTGCAAGAAAGGGGGCTTGACTTCATAATTGTACACCCACAAATGTTCACAACAAGGCTTCAAAAGCGGTTGCCCCATAGGTTAGGCATTCTCATTTATCAATGTCGGCATGGCATATATTTCCACTATTTTATAAGTTTTGCCCAGACCACGAGAACCACCCCTCGGCGATTCATGTGCTGGAAAGGTTTGAATCGGACACGCTTGCTGAGCAAACCATACTAATAAGAAAGGCATTACATGCTATTCTATGAATGTCTCTCGCCTCAAATTGTGGAGAGATTGACTATCATCAAAATGAGCTAACGTGTCATACCACACAATTACACCTTCCTGAAACAGCACAGGAGGAGGAGGATGATTGGTCAGAATCAAGTGTGTTAGCTGACCAACTTTCTGGGTGAACCACCTGAGCTTGAGGACAAACTCTACTTCCCAGACTAAGGGGTCGATTCCGATTCGGGCTGGAAATTTCTCCGACCGAGCCGGACCCGGAGAGATTTCCGACCGAATCGGACCCGTGCAGTCCGACCGAACGAGTACGATGCGCACGTATGCCATCGGACTCGAGTCGGTCGGACTCCCATGGAAGTCAATGGGAGCCGGTCGTACAACGCGTACGCGGGCTCCCATTGACTCAATGGGTGCGAGTCGGACAAGGGCGCTCCCTACAGCGGGTACGCGGCAAAGCGATTCGCGCCGTACACGCACAGGTAGGGGGACCCATGGGTCCCCCTGTTTGCGACTCGCGCGGCTACGCGTACAGGGGGTCCGACACGGACCCCCAAAGTACGGCTCCGACAGCTCTTTCGAGCCGGAGTGCGCGGCTCGGTCGGACTGCTCGCGGCGCGCATCGTACTTACCCGGCCGGGAAACGTCTCCATTGCGCGGTGCGAGTCGAGTCCGAGCGAGTCGGTCGGAGCGGTTCGAGCCGGGAGCGAGTCGGTCGGAGCGGTCGGGACGCCCGGACGAGTCGGTCGGCGATTTTGCATCGTACTCGCTCGGCCGGACCCGCGTACGGTTCGGTCGGGAAACAGGGCTCCGAATCGGATCCGGTAAAGCCGAATCCGATTCGGAGCACTACCGGCCGAGATCGGAATCGGCCCCAGTGTATGCCAGTGCCACCATAGAATGTATTTATTATTTCTCCTTGAACTTCTTTCTGTGCAAAAAAAGTAGCTATTGGAAAATTATGTTTGTTTCAGATTTATGCTGCCCCACCTACAAAGAGGGGTCCAGCAAGGTTGTATCTTGGTCCCATGTCTTTTTAATCTTTATGTTAACAATCTGTGGCTGCTTTTATCAGACTTAAAAGTAGATTGTCCACAGGTTGGGCAGCGGTGTCTGCCGGTACTTTTATATGCAGCCAACGCAGTTCTTATGGCCGGACAGCCAGAGGCTTGCAGGCCCTGCTGAACTCTTTTTTCCACTTCATGAAGGATTTGGATCTATTGATTTATGATAAAAAGTCTTACGTGATGGCTGTGGGACCTCGATCCACCAAACGCATACCTTTAAAGTCGGGCCAGCCTCAGTGCCTAAGACCTGTGTATTCTCTTACTTGGGAGTTCTGTTTGATTCTGCCATGAATTGGCGTCCCGTGGTACATAGGAAAAAAGAGGATTTCGTTGAGGCCAACACTGCTGGTTTTAATTTTGGTTCGCAACTGGGCAGTAGACCGACTGGAACCTTTGTACAGATTTAAAGGGCTAAGTGTATCTTCAAAATAATCTATGGGAGTGAGATATGGGGATACATTACCCAGGATGAGCTATAAATTATTGAAAATGCTTTTTTGGAACGGTTCCAGTGTGTTCCACAATGTACTCCCACATTTGTAGTGCATAAAGAAATGGGGGTGGCCTATTTATCCGATATTACAGCTTTTCATCCCCTTTACCTTTGGCTGAAAATTTGGTCCACTCCAAGAATCATCTGAGCAAAGAGATTTTAAAGGACTGTTTGGCCCTTGATTACTTCCATCACATTACCTGGTTTAAATATATCAGGGATTGTTTTTTAACCTAGGCAGGGGTGATTTATCCGACAAGATTTGCAAGAAGGATTACATTTGGGTGAAAGATCACTTTTTTAGAAGGCAACTGTTGGATAGGGAAGAAGGCGCTCTGATAAAGTCCAGCATCCATCGATATGCCATTTTGAAAACTGTGCCCACTACGGAGCCTTATCTTCTGTGGGTTAAAAGCAGATATGATCGCTTTCTATTAACTAGATTTCGACTGGACCTATTTGCCTTTCTTTTAGCCTATCCTAATGGGATGAATAGGGACCATAACCTCTCGCCCCGTGGCTGCGACAGTAAGTCTCCATAGGATGTGTTACATTTAACAATGTTTTGTAGTTTTTATGTGGAGCCCAGCAAGATATATACCCTCCCCATTTTAAAAAGGACTAATCTTACTCAGGTCCGCCCGGCCTTTGTTTATTTACAAATGCTCTCGGGAGATATTGTTCTTAATGTTCTTTGTTTTTTAAAAGTTACTCTTAGGCTTAGAAAAAGCTGTGATCAATAATTATAGGTCAATTGTTGTCTTGTGTATGAGTCCCTTTTAGGAATTATTCTTTTAATTTTATATTGGTGGCTCTTTTTTACGCGTATTAATTTGTATTTATGTGATTTTTGAATTATTGTGTACATTATGGCTTGTTATACTTTTATGGTTTTTATTTCAAAAAGCGAATAAAGTCTATATTGAATGATTAATTGCTGCCCCACCATTTTTTAGTCCCATATATGGCTGGATTGGAGTTGGACCAGTGGGCAGTGAAGAAGCCTCTACAATTCATTCATGACATTGGAGACAATGCCTGCCTCCCTCACATGCCTATCCTTTTTTTGCATCACTTAGCACGGCTGCCCCAGAGGATCATTGAGTTACAAGAGTGCCAATACCGAATTGAAATGTGTTTCCTGCATCAAAGATACAATTGTGTACCTACTACCTAACCTACCCATGCTTGGATTGAAAGAGGTAACTACAACTATTGCAACAATGAATGAGTGATTGTGAGTGATGATTGATGATTTATGTGGTGGCAAACAGTGAGGGAGGGTGTTCAATTATTAGAAAAGTTAATTTTGATGAATTGCAATGTTTGGTGCCTCATGGGTAATCATTTCTCCTGAAGGTGATCGGCCTTTACAAACTTACTTAGCAAACATGTACCTGTGTGGTCCACTCCTTTTTTCAGGTTCTTCAGAGAGTAGTCCAGTCACTTTAGTCAACAAACAGAAATCTATACAAAATATTGTAATTCTTTTTCTCTACTTGTTCTTCAACAGCAGTGCACTACACGTCTATCTTGCTTGGGTCGAGACTGGAACGGAGGTACTCGGAGTCAGAAGGAGGAGGATGGAAGAACTCAGGGTGGGTCTACCTCAACATCAGCTAGAAAAAGGAGGTTATCAACTTCAAAGGGAAACCATGACTCTGAGGCCTAGTACTCAGCTATGTGGAATGGATAGAGGTGTGTTGATGCTGTTGAGTGTGTGTGTGGCACTGGGGCCAAAAGTGAAACTCCGAGTCCTCTTGTTTTTTGCTCTGCCTCTGATTCTTCTTGGAACACTCTTCATGAAGTTTAGCTTACTTGACTCTACAATACAGTTTCTGTTTTACAATCCGCAGGCCTTCTCCTTTCCTGCACTAACAAAAGGCTTACCTACCAGACCAATTCGGACAGGCACTCAAGAGTGTTGGACATTCCTGAGGAGAATGCAGATGTACCACCCAATTTGGCAATACAGTATCATTTTCCTTTTAACAATTATATTTTTAGAACCGGGTTGGTTCAATTCACTTCTCCATAATTAGATTTTTTCAAACCAAGAAGATAGAACATTTAGATATCTCATAATTTGGGTCTCTGGGACAGAAGGACTGTTTGCAATGAATTTAACTGTACTGTCCAACACTCATTCCTTCGTTTCCTTACACAACAGATTGATGATGATGATGATGTGCTGCTCATCACCCTGATGAATATTGTTCTTGTGTTGTGTTTGTCTTTGTCACACCTTTCCACAAATCCCCTTTCCCATGTATTTATTTATTTACTTATAGAGCGCAACATTCATCCAAAAGGATATCACGGCGATAGCGAGGCGAGATCCTAAGGTAGGGGTGAGGTGGGATGATGGTTGCTGCCACTATATCCAGCATTTAGGCTTTAGGGAACAGATGGGTTTTCAGCTTCTTTCTGAATGCCATGTAGTCATCAGTGAGACGTAGATCTAGCGGTAGTTCATTCCATTGTGTTGCAGCCAGGTGGGAAAAGGTTCGGCCTCCAGCCCTTGCTTTCTTGATACGTTTTGTCTTGGCCAGTGCCAGATAGCCTGACCTCAGACACCTTGTAGGGGCATAGAATTGGACTTTGTTTTGAAGAATTCTGGGACCGCATTGGTGTAGGGCCCTATGTGCATGGCTCAGAAGCTTGAATCTGGCTCTTTGATGTACAGGCCGCCAATGGAGCGGTCTCATGCATTCAGATGTTGAACTATATCTATTTTTATTGCACACCAATTTGGCGGCTGCATTCTGTATCACCTGCAGGCGTGTGAAAATATAATCGGCCATGCCCACGAACAGCGCGTTACCATAATCCAGCTTGCTGATGAGTAGGGCCTGTGTGATTGTTCTTCTGCATTCCATAGGAATCCAAGGGAAAAGTCTTTTTAGGAGCTTAAGGGTGGCGAAGCTTCTTCCGCACAAAGCCCGGACATGGTCCGGCAAGGTCAGAGTGTTATCAATAAGGATACCCAGGTTTTTTGCGACCTGCTTGGGTGCAGGAGGGGCTCCCAATGATTGGGGCCACCAAGATGCATTCCAGATTAAGTGGGCTCCTCCAATGAGCAGTATCTCTGATTTGTTGGGGTTCAACTTCAGGCAGTGCTCTGACATCCAGGTCGCCATCTCTGAGAGGCAGCTGTTCAACTTAATCCTGGTGTCCTCATGCCTTTCCTCAAGGGCAATCATCAGTTGTGTGTCATCCGCAAAGGAGCAGATGCTGAATCCCCATTTCTCACTGATTTTAGCCAAAGATGATAGATAGGCGTTAAAGAGTGTGGGGCTCAGGAAGGCTCCCTGCGGGACACCATAGCCGAAAGGTTTTGGGCTTGAGGAAAACATGCCCATTTGTACAGTTTGCGTTCTATTGCTCAAAAAAGAGCTGAACCATTGAAGGGCTTTGGCATGTATACCTTTTTCGTCTAGAGTTTTCAGCAGCAGTCCATGTGAGACAATGTCAAATGCCGCCGACAGGTCCAATAGGATCAGGGCTGCCGCTTTCCCCTGATCGATTAAAGACCTTATATTGTCTAGGACCACCAGGAGAGTTGTCTCCGTACTGTTGGTGGCTCTGAAGCTGGTTTGAGAAGGGTCTAGCAATTCATTGGTTTTGAGATAGTTTGATAATTGTTTATTAACCAGCTTCTCCATAACTTTAGGAAGGTAAGGGAGTTGGGAAATTGGTTGATAATTAGCTGGGTTGCCGACATACGTGCATGCCTTTTTCAGTAAAGGGGTCACAATAGCCTTCTTCCAAGTTTCTGGGACAACTGCAGTGTCCAAAGATTGATTGAATAGTTGGGTTATATCTGGGCATAATGCTGGTATAATCCGAGAAAAAATGAAATGCGGGCATGGGTCAAGTGCCTTTGCAACCTGTTCCTCTGTAAAAGGGGAAAAACTTTCCAGTCGAGCTAGGGCATCAGGGTGGGGATCCATGTAATCCCAGTCTATCGTGTCTGTCCGGGGTTTAATACTGAATGAAAAATATATCTAGCTGATTTTGTCAGAGAAGAAATTGCTAATCTTCTCACAGCATTCTTCTGAAGGAGGCAGGTTTTGGGACATACTTGCTGGTTTGCAGAGTTCTTTTGCTATTTTATACAATTTTTTGGGCGAGTTGCTGTTCTCGTTTATTCGCTTTGCGGAGTAGATTTCCTTAGCATTCTTAATGGCATTGTTGTAGCTTTTCAATTCTGCCTTATATACCAGCCTGTCCATATCCTGTTTAGACAATCTCCATTTGTGTTCCAGCTTCTTTTTAGTGTCCTGGGTTCAGGCAAATACCATTTCTTAGATGGTGTTCTCCTATTAGGTTTGTGTTTTACTGTGGGTGTGCACTGATCCAGTATGTGTAGGATCTCAGTTTGAAAGCTTACTACTCCCATGTTGACGGGGAGTGCACCTAGTGTCTTAGGATCATTAAGGGAGGAGTGGAGTTGAAATGAGTCAGGAGTGACCAACCTCCAGGCTCGATTTGCCACTGACAAGGGCGTGTGAGTGTTTACTGGGGATGCCATCAGGCTGAACGAGAATTAACGAGTGATCTGTCCAGGTGAGAGGTCTGACCTCTTGGACAAGGGTGAATTCTATATTAGAAAAAAGTAAGTCCAGTGTATGCCCCGCGATATGTGTGGGCCCCTTGACCCACTGTCTTAATTGCAGAATCTGCATGTCGTTTTCCAGTTGTTTTGCCATAGAATTGTTTTCTTTCTCAAAATGAACATTGAAATCCCCTATTACTACATAATGTTTGTATTTTAAGCATGAGGGGAATAACTGAGTGAGTAATTGAGTGCTGAAGTTCGATTGATATCCTGGTGGATTGTAAATTACTGCTCCGCCAAGTGTTATATGGCCACCCCTAGATACCTGGAATGATAATATTTCATGTTCTCCTAGTTGGGCCACTGTAACAGGGAGACAGGTGAATCAGTCCTTGAACAGAATGGCAAGTCCCCCTCCCTTCCGTCCCTGCCTGTCTTGTTTTAGTAGTTTATATTCTGTAAGTAAAGCATTAGCGATATCAGGAGAATTGTTGTCGTCCAGCCAGGTTTCAGTAATGAAAACTAAGTCCGGGTTCATCTCCTTTATCGTGTCCCAGATCTCTAAGGAGTGCTTAGATACAGATCTGGCATTGAAGTAAATGCAGTTCAATTTGGGCTGGTCGTCTATTTCTCTGTGTGACCAGTCTGATTGTACTTAGCTGCACCATTTGCAGCTAAGACAGGAAAAAGGGCCCTCCATAGTCCCTGGGTAGGCTTTCATACAGGGTACTTTGTTGCCTAGTACGTGCTTAGATAGTGCAAGGATTCTATCTCTAGAATAGTGAAGATAGCCACTGTTCTCTGCTTTAGGAGGGGAAGGGGTCCTGGCCCCTGGTCCCGTTCGGGCGCGGACGGGCACAGACGGGCTTGCCTTCGGTCTGATATAGGGGAAAGAGCGGCAAAGCAAATCCGCCCCCCTCCTCACCTGGAACTGCAAGGTGATTGGCCCGAGGTCTGTCTGCCACGCCCTCCACACAAACGGCAGAGCCGCGGTGGACCGGGACAGGGAGGCAGGTGAGAACAGCGAGAAAATGTGCTCTACAGAGCATAGCAGCAGTATATGTTTTTAAAAAAAATAAGTATTAAAATTTCTAAAAGTTCTAAAAGTGTTTGCTAAAAAGATTTACTTAAAAAGGTTTGCCGGTGATAAGTTAACCAAGCGGCAGCAGCCTTACCAGGAACCATCTATTCATCGAACCCTTAACCCTCTTCCCCCAGGCTGTGTGATTTTTTGGGAGGTGTGTCTTAATTTACACCAAATAGATCACACACTTGGTGGGATGGATGTGGTTAAATGCAACGCCAACTCACTGTGGGATCTTCTATTACCTGAGCAATAGCCCACACAGCTCCACTTACACAACCACGCATAAGTAAGAACGTCATTCCTCAACGTCAACATCATCATTCAGGCCTTTTTTTTTTCATAATAAAATGCTTAACCTTGTCTTTCAGTACATTTTTCCTGAATTGAGGATTTCATATCATTGGATTTCAAATCCCATGCTCACCATTGGTCAGAATAATTTACTATTGCTGGATTTTGTTCTAATATGTGGTATTTTTTTTTATGTGTCATGGTGGTAGTAGTCTGTCCTGAGTCTTTCTAAAGCTATAATATAAATGTATATGTATAACCTACTAACTCCTGCTTTTTCTTTCAATTTGGTTGCCTGTGATCCTTTTGATTAATCCTACAGTTAGAGGTCACCTAGGCGGGAGTGGGACCTTGCTGTGATGCCTTTCCTGTTAGTGCACTACCATCCATGCGAGCCATCACTTCATCTATTCAGGTAAGAGACTATGGGGTGAAGTGAACTACTTTACTTAGGGCCTCATTACGATGTCTGTCGGAAAGCATTTTGACTGACTTCTTGTTGGAATCGATTCCGATGGACTTGGGTTCGGCGAGTCCGACCGACCGGTTACGATGTTTCCGACCACAGTTCGGTCGGACTCCCATTGACTTCAATAGGAGCCTGTGCTCCGACCAACAACACAGGCTCCCATTGAAAAAAGGTGTGGTTGCGCAAAACCTTGCACCCTGTCTAGTTGTAAAGAGGGGTCTCATGGGTACCCCCACAGGCCCCAACCGCAGGCCTCCAGGTGGAGGGGGGCCTGCTACAGGCCCCCAAAGTCAGTTTCTGACAGCTGTTCCGTGTCAGACAGACTGATTCAGAAAGGCTGTCCAAATCCGACATCGTAATACGTCGGTCGGAAACGCGGTCCATAGAGATGTACGATTCGACTTCGACCGACTTGGAGTCTCCGACTGCTGGTTTGAACCGATTCAGAAAGACCGAACGGTTAACTTCTATCGTAATCAGTCGATCAGAAATTATTCCAACTCAGGGGCCGATTCCGATCTCGGCCGGTAGGGCACCGAATCGCATTCGGCATTACCGGATCCGATTCGGAGCCCTATTTCCCGACCATTCCGGACGTGCGTCCGAACGAGCAAGTACGATGCGCACAACTGCCCCGATCCCGACCCTGCCGGACTCACCCAATGCAGTTCCTGTTCCCCGCCCGAGCCGGATCCGTAAACGCAGAATCGAGTCGCACGGAAGCCAAAATACAGCACCGTCCGGCCGGTCTAGTACGATGCGCACTCCGTACGCGCCGAACCCGTCGCTACGCACGGCACGTCAGAGCATCCGGGAGAGGCGCACATAAGCTCCGATTCGAGCTACAAGACGATCCACGGCTACGAGACGAACACGCCAGCCACGAGTACGAGTCGAAGCAACGAGAAAGACGAACGAGACGAACCAACCATGAATCCCATCGCGCAGGTCCTACCAATACTCTACATCTATTACCGGAACAGGTACGGACGTGTACGGCGCAGAAGGGAAGTCAAACACCCACCACACAAACAAACGACACGTACCAGACATATAACACACACACATAGGGATGCAGAAATGACTCACACCAGCAACAGCAGAACCATAGGGGCGGGATGGCTATCACCAATGCCATATACACCCATAGGGGCCTGGATGCCTACCACTACTACCACCCCTACCCATGGGGGGATGGATGCCTACCACTACTACCATCCCCTACTCATGGGGGGCTGGATACCTGTCACTACTGCCACCCCTACTCAGGGGGGGCTGGATGCCTACCACTACCACCACCCCTACTCATGGGGGGCTGGATACCTGTCACTACTACCACCCCTACCCATGGGGGGATGGATACCTGTCACTACTACCACCCCTACCCATGGGGGGCTGGATACCTGTCACTACTACCACCCCTACCCATGGGTGGCTGGATGCCTGTCACTACTACCATCCCCACTCATAGGGGGCTGGATGCCTACCACTACCACCACCCTACTCATGGGGGCCTGGATGCCTGTCACTACTACCACCCCTACCCATGGGGGGCTGGATACCTGTCACTACTACCACCCCTACCCATGGGGGGCTGGATGCCTGTCACTTCTACCATCCCCACTCATAGGGGGCTGGATGCCTACCACCACCCCTACCCATGGGGGGCTGGATGCCTGCCACTACTTCCATCCCCACTCATGGGGGGCTGGATGCCTACCACAACCACCACCCCTACTCAGGGGGGCTGGATGCCTACCACTACCACCACCCCTACTCATGGGGGGCTGGATACCTGTCACTACTACCACCCCTACCCATGGGGGGCTGAATGCCTGTCACTACTACCATCCCCACTCATGGGGGGCTGGATGCCTACCACTACCACCACCCCTACTCAGGGAGGGCTGGATGCCTACCACTACCACCAACCCTACTCATGGGGGGCTGGATACCTGTCACTACTACCACCCCTACCCATGGGGGGCTGGATGCCTGTCACTACCACCACCCCTACTCATGGGGGCTGGATGCCTACCACTACCACCACCCCTACTCAGGGGGGGCTGGATGCCTACCACTACCACCACCCCTACTCATGGGGGGCTGGATACCTGTCACTACTACCACCCCTTCCCATGGGGGGCTGGATGCCTGTCACTACTACCATCCCCACTCATAGGGGGCTGGATGCCTACCACCACCCCTACCCATGGGGGGCTGGATGCCTACCACTACTACCACCCCTACTCATGGGGGCTGGATGCCTACCACTACCACCACCCCTACTCAGGGAGGCTGGATGCCTACCACTACCACCACCCCTACTCATGGGGGCTGGATACCTGTCACTACTACCACCTCTACCCATGGGGGGCTGGATGCCTGTCACTACTACCATCCCTACTCATGGGGGGCTGGATGCCTACCACTACCACCACCCCTACTCATGGGGGGCTGGATACCTGTCACTACTACCACCCCTACCCATGGGGGGCTGGATGCCTGTCACTACTACCATCCCCACTCATAGGGGGCTGGATGCCTACCACCACCACCACCACCCCTACTCAGGGGGGGCTGGATGCCTACCACCCACACCACCCCTACTCATAGGATGGGTAATGCATGACACAACCAGCATACTCCAACATAAGGAATGTAAGAACAAAACATCCTCCCAACACCATGACAAGCGTGTGTAGACTGTGTCAAATGCCTACAACACTGAACATGACATTGAACATACAATGTGACCCCCTATCACATGTGTCACACATAAATGTGTGTGGCCTCCACAATGCAAGCAGACCATGACCACTGTGGCAATGGGGTCCAACCCCCATCATCACAGGGACCAAAAGGTAAGTGTGGGGTCCATAGCTGAAGCACATTTTGAACATTGTGGCAATGGGGTCTAAGCCCCATCATCACAGTGACCAAAAGGTAAGTGTTGGGTCCATAGCTGAAGCACCTTTTGAACATTGTGGCAATGGGGTCTAGGCCCCATCATCACAGTGACCATAAGGTAAGTGTGGGCTCCATAGCTGAAGCACCATTTGAACATTGTGGCAATGGGGTCTAAGCCCCCATCATCACAGTGACCAAAAGGTAAGTGTTGGGTCCATAGCTGAAGCACCTTTTGAACATTGTGGCAATGGGGTCTAGGCCCCATCATCACTGTGACCAAAAGGTAAGTGTGGGCTCCATAGCTGAAGCACCATTTGAACATTGTGGCAATGGGGTCTAAGCCCCCATCATCACAGTGACCAAAAGGTAAGTGTGGGGTCCATAGCTGAAGCACCTTTTGAACCTTGTGGCAATGGGGTCTAAACCCCCATCATCACAGTGACCAAAAGGTAAGTGTTGACATTGAAAAACCTGCAACTGCCAAACAGCATGGATTATTCCTGGTCACAGAACAACAAACACATCAGTGGCAAAGTAGTGCGTGTGTCCCATAGCAACATAGATTGGGGGAGGCAAACAGTGCAGTGCAAATAAGACATACCTTTGGCCATGTGCAGACAAACATCACCCATGGGGGCTGACACTGTCAACATTCATCAATAACACAATGACAGAAGTGACCATCATAATGCAGACCCACATATTTGCACCAATGGTCACACAAATGTAGATATCCTGTGGAGACTGTAGATGTGAGGTGAACAAATACCATACCATGGCAGCAATGGGACACACAAACCATGATCATTGTGCTGACTGATGACCTAGGAGTCCCAGGGACAGCAGGGGAAACCCACCAAACAACATACAGCCAATGGCACACTAAAGATATGCCAATGCAGTGGTGCAGATGCACAAACACAAACAGGCAGCCCCACACTGCATATCAAACAGAACAGGTGAGGGGGGGGTGCCAGTGTCCCCAGGCAACCACACAACACATGAGGAGGCCTGAATCCCAATTACACAGATGTGCATACAGTGCCACACAAAAGAAACTCATGGATCCGAATCCCCTCTGTGGGCAATCAGGCATTGTTAGATGAGAGGGAGCCCAAATTACACATGTCACACAGGCTTGTAGGAACAGCAACTAACACAGCAAGACACAGACCCACCACAGCACTACCCCCAGGGTCCCCACATTGTGGTGACACTGGCCTGCATGATAATCCCACTGTGTTGAGAAAGCTAGATGTCGTTCACGCTGTGAACCACAGTCATGTGTCCTGAGCAACAAACTACCATCACACCTACACAAGCACAAATCTATCAGCACGGCCTGTCAGCCAAGGCCAACATGGAGGCAGGGGTCTAGCCATGCAACAACTCTCATCTGCACACACTCAACACCACACACCATGATCTCCACCAATGTGCAGCAGTGAAGCTCACATGCACTAGTGACATTGCACATGCACCCGTGACAATCCCAGGGGTGGTGGTGGGAACTAAGGTGCAGAAACCCATCACACATGGCCAGTCAACAAGACTCGTGAATGTCTGACACACTGCACAGTATGCCATACATGGACATGACGTCAATACCACACCAACCAATGGGATCCCGGCCACAGACACACACCAATGAAGAAGCCAAGGTCACCCACAAAGAACACACATAGACAACTTCCAACATTGCAGCTATGACCCTGAGGAGTGGCAGCAGTCACACACACAACATGTCACAATCACTGAAAGCCAACACAAACTGGAAATTACATGACCGGTGTAACCAACAAGTGCCAAGGGGAATCCTGACTGTGTTCCATCTGCGTTTCCCCACAAACTCAGCCCTGACATCAAACACACCTATGGGTGACACCCTGATGACCAGTAATGTGCCATGCACCCACATCACAGAGAACCCAGGGAGATGACTTTGGGGGAACATAGGTCAACTCAGCAAGCATCACAAACAGGAACATCACTAGGGATCCCAGCCTGCCTAGCAAAACGGAAGTGAACACACACAGACATGCTCACACAACACACACCTTGTGCTCAGGCAATGTCACAGAATTACACACTGCCATGAGGGGACTACACTCCTGTGTAAGGAAAGCTGTGCCATACGTTGTCTCAGTAGGGCTCTATCATGTCAGCAGAACACTTGGTCACACAGTCAACAATTAGCACAAAATGAAGGCTCCTGTCATATCAGCCTGGTCATGGGAGTGTCACCGAAATCATCAGCACAGATCCAACACACATGTATAGCAAGTTGCACTGATAACACAGATGAGTCCGTCCCCATTGATGCCCAAACTTGCATGTTCAGTGGAGATGGTCACACGGTCAGGGAAGTAGACTAATTGAACAATGGCAAGCACAACAGATGTGCAGGGGTGTAAGCCACAGATGTGATATTGCAAATGTAAGTAGGAAATCCCATTGCCAAATATTGAAAACATGACACCCTCATATTGCTGCAAAGGATGACATGGATACACAACAGGATAGGACACATTCCCCCTGGACCACATGGGGTCCTGCACAGTAACACTTCATTTTCCTGACATCACAAATCACCATCACTGCAGCAAGGGCACGGTTAGCATCATCAACATCATGTACATCAGAAGCAAAACCACTAGAGAACAGAAAGTAGCTTTATTCAGCATTTGTGTGTTAACGAAGTTAAAGTCCAGAAATACAACAAAGGCCAATGGCCAGTCCATACTCAGAGTCCAAACAGGGTGACAGTGGCAGATGTCACCCTTTGCATGCCTGCACTGCTACGGACCAGGGACATTCCCCTTGGAGGGGCATACGGGGGCAGGCCAGGCACCGCAGGGACAGGATCAGGGCTCACCAGAAGGAGGCAGGGAAGGGGTGGTGGGTGCTGGAGAGTCACTGACAACTGCAGTGGAGGTGTCTGACATGGTGTGTGCTGGCACAACTGGGGGGCATGAGTCAGATGGTGTGGGTGCCGGCACGACTGCAGTGGGCTGGGCAGATGGAGTGGACAGGTTCCCCACTGCAGTGCCCAAGTCAGACGGGGTGGTAGTGGACTCCACTGCAGTGCCTATCTCCAGGGGAGTAGAATGGGGTTCAGGTAAGGTGGGCAGGACAGAGGGGGAGGACACGGTCTCCACACCAGTGGCACAGACATGCGCAGCGGGGGTGTGGTGCTGGAAGAGCAAGTGGCAGGGGGAGAAGGCCGGATCTTTTTGGGGATGGTGTATCTGTGGGTGGGGGAACCTGGGGCAGGGTGTGGTGGGGGCACCTGTGGAGTGGGGGCCTGATGGATGGAGGAAGGAGACTTGGTGGTTGAGCTGCAGGGCGGCGGCGGGGTCTTGCTCTTCCGGGTCCGGGGGGACTTGCGGATGGGGGCCTCAGTCTGTCTGCGCCTGGGGGATGGTGTCCGGGGGTGAGGGGCACTCCCCTCTGTGTGGGTGGGTTTCCTCTTCCCCCTGTATGCTGGATCAGCTGGATTGGAGGGGAAGAGGCCGAGGTCACAGAGGAAGAGCCGCTGTGTAGGTGGGGTTGCAGGTGAGGCAAGGGAAGGGGCCTTGGAGGGAGAGGTATCGGAGGACTGCAGAGTGACTGTGGATGCCTGTGTGTGTGTCTGTCCCCCATCCCCTGTGGGTGTGGTATCAGTCCCCTGAGGATGCCTGCGTGCACGTCTTGTTTTTGTTGTGGGTGTGTCTGTGCTGCCCGTGTCTGTGTGTTTGGGTGAATGTGCAGGTGTGCATGTACTTGGGACAGGTAGGGTGCCAGGAAGTGTGGATGGGGGAGAGGTAGGAGGGGTGAGGGACTGTTGGAGGAGGGACACTGCTGCCGTCAGGGAGGAGTCCATGGACCTATTGCTCCTCTGTAGGGCAGACATGCCCGATGAGATGCCCTCCATGAACGACACCAGCTGAGTCAACAGAGTGGTGTGGACATGGAGGACACTCAGCATTGCTGTCTGCCCTACATGGAGCTGGCGAAGTAGGTACACAGACTCCTCACTCAGGGCAGCAGGGGACACAGGGGCAGGGGGTGCGGTGCCTGGCACGAAGGAGACATGCTCCCGTACACGGGAGCCTCCACGGACCTCTGGAATGGGAGCCGATGGGAGGGCGGTGGTGGTGGTGGTGGTGGTGGCGGGGACAGCAATACTAGCTGGGGTGTGGTGGCTGCTGACATCCGCCTCCACAAGGGAGTCATCCTCCGAGCTGCTGTGGTCCTCAGCTGAGGTGGATGGTGCTGTGGACTCCTCAGTGTGGCTCCCCTCGCCCTCCGTGCCACTGGGTCCCTCCGACCACTCCTCGGCTGCTGACCCAGTCTGGCTCTGCGGCTCCTCCTGGTCCGTGGAGCTGTCCCCTCCTGTGGCCGTGGATGTATCTGCAAACAATAGGGAAACAGACAAACATCAGTCACCTGCACTGACCGCACACACCACAGTAAGTACAGCACATTACAGAGCAAGCCCTGGCCTCCTTAGTTGAACATTGCCAAAAGTGCCCAAACAGAGTAGGAGAAGCCAATTGTCAGTCTGATGGTCAACCATGGCACTCACATCCCTCCTGGCCTTGCACCCATCTGTCTGGTGTCTGTCGGATGGCAATACCCCAGTGTGGACACATGCACCACCTACACAGTAGTTGGACAGTGCAGAGAACACGGTGAAGTATGTGAACATGCACACATCACAACTCTTGCCACTGAGTCAGTACAGATGTCCGGATAAAGGGATGGCCAGAGTCTATTTTGAAATGCATGTGATGCATACCAGCACCAGACACCATGATGTACCCATGTCCTGATAGTCAATGCCACAATGGGGTGCATGTAGCGCATGTCACTCCCCTGCAGGATCAGTCATAGGAAGTTTAATGCCATGGCACAGGCATGCCTGCAAAGTCATACATCACCGTCACCAGTCACATGGGCAGGGCAGCCAGCCAACAACAGTCTGCACTGTGTCACAATCATAGGTCATGGGGACCTATATAAGTCCTGCAGCTGACAAGTGCACATGTCCATCCCCCACAAACCACATCATCTGAACTCTTATTTGTCCACGTCATACCAATTGGGCATATGGGAGACCTGAAACACAACCCTCGGAACCTGAGCACCTCACAATCTGCTGTGAATGGGAAACAGCTGCCTGAACTTCACATTCACATACCCCAGTCTGCACAGTCAAGTGATCAAACACCAATATGTCACACAAGTATCGTCTCCTATGGTCACATCTCCGGTGGCATGCTGAGCCCCAACCGATAAACACCCCAGTAGTCCTGACAACGAAGCCACAGCACAATGACACAGAGGGAGACACCTGAGGGAACATTTCACTGAGCACAACGTGTCAGCTGATACACGGGAGTGGGAGTACAGAGTGTATTGTATGGCCTGGAGTAGGCATGACTGTCCTGCTCCACGTGAATGAGGGATGAGCCCTGGACAGTAGGCAGGTGGCTAAGTATGTGTGACACACTTGATATACATACTCCTGAGGCCCAAACATTGTTCCCACCCGCAGCATGGGTGTGGGCCAAATACCCCAGGCACATGTGGTGAATCAGATCAGCAATTGGACCACATATCAAAGTAACACGCAGATTACATGTCAGTACTCAGGCATTGTGTAAGCAATGGACTCACCCATGAAGCCCACCACAGAGTTACGGGAACAAATGCTGTCCCCCACCTTGAGCTAAGCAAAATGCAAGGACACAGTACCCAAGTGACACAATTTCCTGACTGTAAGGGCCACACCTGGGTATCAGATGAGGAGTGGGCAGTGCACAATTGAGGGACATGGGTACTGGACCACATGACTGATGTACTGTTGAAGTTTAACCAGGCCAGAGGAGGGCACATAGCATGTCAGACAAAGTTCACAGTGCAGTCATGGACTCACCCCCTCCTTGCTGCTGTCTGGCCTTCAGCTGCCCATCCAGATCAGGGAAGACCACCGCCAGGATCCTGAGCATGTGGGGGGTAAGGGTCCGGTGTCCGCCCCTCCTGCAAGGAGGCGACAGCTTCAGCTGGACCCGTGCGATCCTCCGGGTCCAGCCCCGAAGGTCCTGCCACCTCTTCTGGCAGTTGCGGATCTGGCGCTTGTAGACCCCCACGGATCTCACTGCCCGGACGATGGTCAGCCATATCTTCTGCTTCTGGTGGGCATCAACCTGTGAGGATGACAAAGTGAAAAGCCCATTACTACACATGCAACATTTCCGTGCATCACACATTTGGATATACATGTCTCAATCACAGGGGCACATGATGTACACAGGCAGTGCAACGATGGCTATGAACAGTTTGCCAGCAGTTACTACATGGTATCATTGCCTGGGAAGTAAAACCTCGTTTAAATGCACTGTTACTGCACTATACCTGTTCAGTGCATGTGACTACACACTATGGGGAGTGACAACTACTCAGTGAGCCTGCTAGCCAGTGGCGTGCAGACTGTAAGTCTTGCTAGTCAGACAACATGACATTTAGTAAGGCAGTGGACAGCACACTCACCTGCTCCCCTGGTTTCCCATACAGCTTCCTGTACTGTGGAAGGAGGCTGTCCAGCAGGGCCTGGTTCTCCTCAGTGGTGAAGGCTGGGGCTCTCTCCACAGTACGTGCCATTGCAGGATCCAGAGGATGCAGATACAGCAGCAGTGGTGGTGGCAGATGTCGTCCTGGAGCATGTAGTGCAGGCAAGTGAGCTCTCAGGGGAACAGCCAGCATTATATGTGTGCTGCTGAGGCAGATACTGTCCCATGTGTCCAAAGTGATAGGTCCAAGTCGTTTGCATCTTCTGAATCTGGCCAATCCATGGAATTGCACCACTTACACACGCCCACAGCATCCTTCAAAAGTTCAACTTCATGAGACCCATGAATTTGCAACATTGTTGTGGATGGCCAACTGAATTCACAGCATCAGACTCGTTAAAGGTTTGAAAACGCGTCCATTGCCATGCCAGGCCATAGCCAATGCGTGCGCACCGATCGGTCCATTGATGTACAACGCGTACCCGCACACATCATATGCAATGGCCAATGCGTGCGCACAGATCGGTCCATTGCTGTACAACGCGTCCCTGGACAAGTCACTGGCATATGTCACCATGCCTGTCACAGGTGAACGTATGCCAGCCACATTTACTTCCCAGGGAGTGAGGGGCACACCTACAACACCACAGCCTGTCCACACTGTATCCTAAGGCATGTAAGGCTGCATTACCTTTTCCGTGTATGGGGGTCAACATGTTGTTTTTTGGGTGGCACTTGGGGGAAGCCACTCCCAGGCTGTGCACGTGTTCATGGGGACAGAATCCTTGGTGTGTTGAGCACATGACCACTGTGATGTGCAACTGTTCATTTCAGAGCATGTGGCATGGTCACATTTCCAGGTTGTGTATGTGTATGTCATGTCACATACCCCCTGAGTCCCATGTGGGATGGTATATATGTCACAGGGTGACCCGTTGCCACAATAGTGATGGCCCTCCACAGTCTGTGTGCATGTTGTGTTTACAATGTCTCTGATTCCATGTGCACAATGGGAGACAGTCTCCACATCCACGTTGTTTGCGCATGGACTTTGATGTTGTGCGTGTGTGTGTCACAGACGTCCATGTCTGTCCTGCCGAGGCAACAGGGACCACTACCTGTGGGGGTCATGGTTGTTTTGCTGTGGTGTATTCATGATGCCAGTGTCCATGTGGCAAGACAGGCTCCCTGGGAATCTACCTGTCGATGAGCTGTGATGCCTGGGGCACATCTGTCCTCACATGACACTGTGGTGTGTGTTTGGAACGTGACAGCAGTACATGGGTACTGGGACACAGCCTAATGATATCCCATAGCACAACCTGGGACTTGTTGAGGACACATGTTGAACTGTGATGTTAGATGTTGTCCATTTCGGTGCCATACATGTCCTTACGGAACGGCACACACATCATGTACTTGTATCTCGTAATGATGTATCATGTGATATTGAGTCTGGTCTATGCCACATATGTGGGGTGACTGACAATCTTTCTTTATTCACCTATGCACTGCAGGGCACCAGCTGTCCATAGACCATTCCCTGACCTTGCAACCATGGTTGAACGGGACTGTATCCGACGGTACCGCTTCACCAGGCCACTGATTGAGGAATTGACGGTGCGGTTGGCCCCACATTTGCAACCTGGCCGGACATACCCTACAGCGCTGACCCCCAAGGTGAAGGTGATGGCAGCCCTACACTTCTTTGCTGCCGGTACCTTTCAACACACTGTGGCGTCTGCTGGTGTGATGTCACAGACCATGTTCAGCCGTGTGCTCCGTGATGTTTTGGAGGCTATGTTGAGATACCTGAACCAGTACATCTATTTCCCTAAACGTCAACAACTCACTGACGTCAAGAGTGACTTCTATGCCCTGGGGAGGATGCCACATGTCATTGGCTCCATTGATGGGACACATGTGGCTTTGGTACCACCACAGGCACATGAGCAGGCATACAGGAACCGCAAACATTACCATTCGGTCAATGCACTGGTGGTATGTCTTGCAGATATGAGCATCTCACACGTGTGTGCCCGTTTCCCCGGTTCTGCACACGATGCCTACGTGATGAGGAGTAGTCGCATCCCGAGGATGATGTCACAGATGCGGAACCAGCGTGCCTGGCTTGTCGGTGTGTACTGACTTTGTACCATTGTGTGTGTTCTGCAATGTAGTATTCCACCCTCTTTTCCAACTCAGCTAATGTGCAATTGTCTGTATGTAGGTGACTCGGGATACCCCAACATGCCGTGGTTGCTGACGCCCCTCAGGAACCCTGTGACACCAGCCCAGATGCGCTACAATGAGGCACATGGTCAGACCAGGAGAGTGATCGAGCGGACATTTGGTCTCCTGAAGAGCCGCTTTCGCTGCCTGGACAAGACAGGAGGGGCCCTCCCATATGCCCCAACAAAGGTGTGCAAGATTGTCATCGTCTGCTGCATGCTACACAACCTGGCAGTGCGGAAGGAGTTGCCTCTCATCCTGGATGACGATGACCAACATCCGCCACCTGTGGAGGATCCTGGCCTGGGCCACGATGCCAGTGATGGTGATGATGATGAGGGTGATGTCTGCACACAGCTCATCACCAACTTCTTCAGCTGAATGTGAGTATCCAGAGATGTCATGTCAATGATGGAAGGTTGCGTGATATGTGTTGGTGGTGCTCTGGTGCTGTTTGAGTGTGTCCATGTGCTACTTGACTGTATGCGTGCAGCGATGTGTCCTTACAGGTAGTCTGTACTCCCCAACAGTGTTGACATGTTAACTTGGTTTTGTGTAGGTATCTTGTGACATGTATTGGGCATGAGTATTGCAGTTCTGTCCTGTTCTTCAGTGCTTTTGACTGTGTGTCATGTCTGTCCTTCACAGGGTACTTTCAGAGTTGTTTGGTCAACTGTGATCCCCCGCCACCGTGGTTCAACTTCCAGGGCGGAGGCTGTCGTTTCCCTACAGGTGATGTGCCCCACACCCCTGGACTTCCTTTCTTCTACACTTGTTGACTGTGTGGCCACTGCCACGTGGGATTACCTTGCATCTGTAGTGGAAACAACATGTTTCAAATGTGTAATAAACCTGTGCTTCACTTTGGGATGTGCGTTGTCTGTGGTCACACATCTGACTGACATTTGCTTACTGCACCAGTGGGCTAGTTAACACAGACTGTGAATAGGTGTGGTGTCTGTGCATTGCACTGTATTTCCTGGCAACATCAGTGTAGGCGATGAGTCAGATGGCCCTGGTGTGTATTTGTTGTGTAGCCCTAGTGGTGTGTCTCCCTCATATGTGTCACGTCGCCATGACTCACATGACAGTGTTGTACTTGCTGTAGCAGTTAGCATGCACAGTGTCATTTAGCAGATCATCATCTCCATGACAGAAACCACGTTGGAATCACAACAGAGGCAAGTATGGTGTATTAGTGAGTTTATTTACATACATGTGTGAGGATAGTGCACAGGATGGTGGGTGCTGTACATTGGGATTGTTATCCAAAGTTCCCAGATGAGTTAGAAGTCTTGGTAGCAGAAATGTCCTGAGTAAAGTCCACAGTCATCTGATACATTGGTCCAACCTAAACTCCCCATGTCATGTGAGAGAGTTGGATTGCATGCGACAGGGTGAACAGTTTGCACACAAAGGTGGATTTCCAGAACAGGTGTTGGGTTCCTGGGGGATGTGCATGGCCATCGGCCTCTCAGTTCTCCTTCCTCGGACGACCCCTCTTCTTTGGGGGGGGACCCTCACGTGCAGGCTGCTGCAGTGCAGGGGACTCTCCACCAGAGTCAACCTCCCTCCCTGTGGCAGTTGCAGTTGTTGCGGCACCAGATGTTGTGGGCACACAGGGAGGTGTGGCCATGTTGGTGCTAATCTGGCGGAGGCATGTCAATATGTCCCTATGCACCGCTGTCAGTTCTTGCAATGTGTCCCACTTGGACTCCATGCCAGCCATGTGTGTCTCCACACGGGACATGTGTGTCTCCATACGGGACATGTGTGAGTCCACACGTGACATGTGTGAGTCCAAGCGGGCATGATGGGCAGCCTGCTGTTGTTGAATGTCCTTGAGGATCCCCACTACCTGGCTGACCTCTCCAGTGCTATTCTGGTACGCATCAGCAATGCGTACCAGTTGTGGGTCATCATGCAGTCCAGACCCCTCTGCAAACAGCGACCTATGTCTACCACCCCTCCCACCACCCCTGGTGACACGTGCGGGACCTGCAGTGGCACGCACAGGTGACCCTAGGCCCACTTGGGGGTTGTCACTGGTGTTGTTGTCCGTTGCTCCAGGTTGGGCCGGGGTCACTGTGCTAGTGTTATTGTTGGTCCTTGGTCTGTCCGTGTCGGCGGGGGTGGTCTGTGTGTTGGCAGTTGTTGGAGGGGTGGGTGCAGGGGTGCAGATGGTGGTCCTGCTGGTGCTGCATGATGACTCACACCGGAGGGGCCAGGTAGGTCTTCGCCATCCAAGGAGGGCAGAGGCTGTTCCACACCAGTGAGCTCAGTGTGCCCTGGAGCCTGGGACAGGGACTCTTCATTGTCTGCTGCTGTGTCCCCATCATCACCTGTTTTGGGAGACACACACAATGTATGTTATGTTTCTGCAGGCATCAATGGTTCACACACCTGACAGTTGTGGCTGTACCTCTGGATGCAGGCCTGTACATTGCATTGTCCTAAGTTGTCACAGTCAGGGGTTGATATTGGTGTGGCACATTGTCCTGAAAACTTGAAGCATTTCAATGTGAATGTTGAGGTGTGTACATGGACAGCATTGGTTGTATTTGGTGGACATCCGGCCCTCCTTCTCCCCCCAGCCCAGTTATCCCACCATGAAGCATGCCACCCTTGCAGTGGGTTCAGGTTGACTCTCAGGATGTCAGTCAGTGGTGTCCTGCTGTTGGTTGGTGCACAGTTCCCAGCATGGCCTTGTGCTCCCCACAACAGAGCACCATTGTCAGACATCTTTGAAATGGCTTTTCACTCCGTGGTAGGTGTGCATGCTTCAGTGTGAGCTTGCTGGGCCATGTGGGTGGGGGATGTTGAGCTGTGACTACCACTCCCATCATGCTATTGCCTACACCCCCTTCCCAGCATGCCCATACTTCCTTCCTTTTGAGTGGACTTCACTGTGTGTGAGTGTGACAGCAATGGCAAGATGGCTGACAGTGGTGTCCTGTTGTTTGTTGGTGCACAGTTCCCAGCAGGGCCTTGTGCTCCCCACAACAGAGCACCATTGTCAGACATCTTTGAAGTGGCTTTTCACTCCCTGTGAGGTGTGCATGCTTCAGTGTGAGCTTGCTGGGCCATGTGGGTGGGGGATGTTGGGCTGTGACTACCACTCCCATCATGCTATTGCCTACACCCGCCTTCCCAGCATGCCCATACTTCCTTCCTTTTGACTCTGCTTCCCTGTGGTGTAGTGTGCCTGTGCTGACAGGATGGCTGACAGTGTTGTCCTGGCGTTAGTTTGGCTACAAGTCCCAAAAGTGTCCCTGTGCTTCACACAGCATAACCCAGGGTGGTGGTTCTTTGTGGGATATTTAATTAGAGTGTGAGGCAATGCATTCTCCCAGGTGAGTTGTGTGGAGTTTGTGTTAAGGGTGTGTGTGAGAACAGCTGCTGGTAACTATGGTCAGAGCTGTCAGTCCTCCTTCCCACCCAGCCAGATATCCCACCATGGAACGTGCTTCCATTGCAGGGAGTGCAAGTTTGCTTTCAGGATGTCAGTCAGTGGTGTCCTGCTGTTGGTTGGTGCACAGGTCCCAGCAGGGCCTTGTGCTCCCCACAGCAGTAGCCAGTGTCTGCCATCTTGTCAGTTCTTTTCCACTCCCTGTGATGTGAGCATGGTTCAGAGTGGTGTTGATGGGCCAATTGTGAGGGTGAGCAATATCTGTGACTACCACTCCCTTCATGCTATTGCCCACACCCCCCTTCCCAGCATGCCCATACTTCCTTCCTTTTGAGTGGACTTCACTGTGTGTGAGTGTGACAGCAAAGGCAAGATGGCTGACAGTGGTGTCCTGTTGTTTGTTGGTGCACAGTTCCCAGCAGGGCCTTGTGCTCCCCACAACAGAGCACCAGTGTCAGACATCTTTGAAGTGGCTTTTCACTCCCTGTGAGGTGTGCATGCTTCAGTGTGGGCTTGCTGGGACATGTGGGTGGGGGATGTTGAGCTGTGACTACCACTCCCATCATGCTATTGCCTACACCCCCCTTCCCAGCATGCACATACTTCCTTCCTTTTGAGTGGACTTCACTGTGTGTGAGTGTGACAGCAATGGCAAGATGGCTGACAGTGGTGTCCTGTTGTTTGTTGGTGCCCAGTTCCCAGCAGGGCCTTGTGCTCCCCACAACAGAGCACCATTGTCAGACATCTTTGAAGTGGCTTTTCACTCCCTGTGAGGTGTGCATGCTTCAGTGTGAGCTTGCTGGGCCATGTGGGTGGGGGATGTTGGGCTGTGACTACCACTCCCATCATGCTATTGCCTACACCCGCCTTCCCAGCATGCCCATACTTCCTTCCTTTTGACTCTGCTTCCCTGTGGGGTAGTGTGCCTGTGCTGACAGGATGGCTGACAGTGTTGTCCTGGCGTTAGTTTGGCTACAAGTCCCAAATGTGTCCCTGTGCTTCACACAGCATAACCCAGGGTGGTGGTTCTTTGTGGGATATTTAATTAGAGTGTGAGGCAATGCATTCTCCCAGGTGAGTTGTGTGGAGTTTGTGTTAAGGGTGTGTGTGAGAACAGCTGCTGGTAACTATGGTCAGAGCTGTCAGTCCTCCTTCCCACCCAGCCAGATATTCCACCATGGAACGTGCTTCCATTGCAGGGAGTGCAAGTTTGCTTTCAGGATGTCAGTCAGTGGTGTCCTGCTGTTGGTTGGTGCACAGTTCCCAGCAGGGCCTTGTGCTCCCCACAGCAGTAGCCAGTGTCAGCCATCTTGTCAGTTCTTTTCCACTCCCTGTGATGTGAGCATGGTTCAGAGTGGTGTTGATGGGCCAATTGTGAGGGTGAGCAATATCTGTGACTACAATTCCCATCATGCTATTGCCTACACTGACTTGACCAGCATACACAGAATTCCTTCCTTTCAGTGAGCTTCCCTGTGAGGTGGTGTTCTAGTGGTGGCTACATATCTGACTGTGTTTGTTGGTTAGATTTGTGCCACTGCCTAGCTCTATTTGTTGTTCGGTTTGTACATGTCATAACACAGTTACATATCACTATGAAATGGCATATATTGTGTTTATCTGACTGACCTACACATCTTGGGATGATTCTGTTTTGGTTGCTGTGAATTTGCTAAGGGTGCATGGTTTCACTATCCCCTTGACAGTGATGTGTGTGTATTGTCACAAGATATTTGGTATATTGGTTGTGTACTCACCAGGCTCTGGGATGTTTGATAGTCCATATACGCTCACTGGTGGTAGGATGGCCCGCACCTTCTCCTCCCAGGGCCTGAGGTATACTGGTTTGGCAGGAGGGCCACTGCCGGTGTGTTGGCTCAAGGCATAATCCTTTTTTAGTAGGTCCTTGACCCTCCTGCGCACATCATACCACCTGTTCTGGATGTCTTCCTTTGTGCGCAGACATGATGATTGTGCGTTCACCCTGTCGACGATCCTCTCCCACATCTTGGTTTTCTGCGACATGGGTGTCTGTTGGACCAATGTACCAAACAGCTGTGGCTCTACCCTGAGGATCTCATCTACCAGGACTTCCAATTCACTGTCTAGGAACTTTGGATTCTTCTTTGGGGGCATGGTGATGGGTGGTGGTGGTGATTGATGTGTGTGTGTGTGTGTGTGCAAGTGAGTGTAGGTTTTGCTGGGTGTATGTGAGGGTGCAATTTGTTTGGGTGCTGATGGTGTGTGGCTTGTGTGATGGATGGGCTGTTAGTGTGTCTGTGGTTGCTGTCTGTTGGTGTTCTGTGCTGCCAGGTCATTTGAATTTGCAAAGGATCATGGTAGGGATTTGTGGCCTTTATATGGGTGCAGTTGTGGGTGTGTCTTTGTTCCCTGTTTCCCCCCCCAGTATTTATTGGCTTTGTAATTGCTTGTTTGGCCCTTTTTTTTGTATTTTTTCCTTTGTACTTTTTGTGCATGTAGGAGACGTTCTTCTGACCGAGTCGGACGCTGCAGTTGTCTCGTGCGAGCTTCTCCGAGTCGTTCACGCTGTGTTTGTGCTGTGTTTCATGTGCGGCGTACGCGTCAGTCGCGGAGTATTGTGTTGCTTCGGCTCGCTGTTTTGTATGCGTGTCGGTCGTACGGCTTGAGCTCCGTGCGACTCGGTCGGGTTTTCCACGCATTGCATCGTGCTGCGCGGGTCGGAGTTCGCGGGTACGTTTCGTTCGGGTTCATTCCTGGTGCGTGTCGGTCGGTTCGATTCGCGTGATTTTCCGGCCGGATCTCTGTTTTCCGTGCGGTTCGGTCGTTCGGCTTGTGTTCTGTACAACTCAGTCGTAATTCGCATGCATTTCATCGTACTAGGCGGATCGGGCAGCACCGGTACGTGTCGGTCGGAATTAATTCCCGAACCGAGTCGGTCGGTACGTTTTCCGGCCCGAATCGGAATCGACCCCTCAGTCGGAAACATGGGTTCCGACACAGGTAAATCTGAATGCCGTTCGGATCCTTTCCGACCGACATAGTAATAAGGCCCTTAGTACGTAACAAACTTCTACTGCAGGTGAGGTAAGTAGTTGTTTATCTATGTTTCTGTAGGCAATATAGGGAATTGCAGCATACCCTCCTAAGTGGCATGCACTTTGAGAAATAGATAAAAAACCAACTGTGCAAAAAGGCAGCAATACAAAGTAAAAGTAAAACACAAAAAAACTATTTCAGGCATAAAGTAAGATATATAAAATATTGTTTCCCTTTATTTTAACTGTAAAAAAAATCCACCCGCTCCCCCCACAACAGGCACACCCCTCTCCCAAAACAAATCAACCCATCCCCAACCAATGTCCAAAGAAGAAAAAGTCCAAAACACCTGGTCCCAACTCCCATTCCACCCTCTTCACCCACAACAACAGTCCCTCCCACCAAAACAATTTTTTTTAAAAAAGGGCTCAGAAGAGGGCATCGTCAATTCTGGTCCAGAGCTGGTCCAGACTTTGCTCCTATTGCAAATTAGTTGTTCCTATTGCAGGATTCACAGTTCCTTGGACCTATGTTAGACCTTACTTGGAGTATGCAAACCCAGTTTTTAATTTGCATACCGTACCCACAGGCTAGCATGGGTCCCTGCAGTGGCTTTGTAGTATCATTGCAATGAAGCTTATTTCAGGTTTTGGGATCCCAGGCAAGATCCATCGATCTCGTGGTCATTGGAGGCTGCAATTCAGGCTTCGGCATTCTTAAACCCCAAACAAAATTGTCTTTTTTTTTTTTATAAATTAAACTCACATGTCATTTGAAGTCACCCTGTACGAGCATTAGGTCAGGGTGTACTCACCCTGCCCACCTATACCACGAATATGTCCTTTCAAAATGATTTCCGCTGCACTGCCAACCCCGCATGAGAACCGTCCACCACATTGACTTTTTTTATCACGGGCGGGCGGTTTTTTGGCGTTCCCATGATGAGGGCTATAAAATAGGCACCACAATGGGAACGTCAAAGGAAGTTCCAACACGGCATGGACTGTAAAGTCCATGCCATGCTGGAACTGGGGGTACATGCACACAGGAGAGGCACGTGTTGTGCCACCCTGTGTGCATCCACATGGAGTGAGAAACGGCCACTGTTATCATGGAGGAAAGACCTCCATGAAATCAGTGGAGGTAAGGAAAGTCATTATATGCTTGGCGGGACCGCAGCGGTGCTGTCAACCATATCACTACCTCAAGACCACCACACCACTGCCGTTCCTTGGCGGTGGTCCCAGGGCAGCACGACCGCTAGGGTAGTAATGTGGCAGTCAGAAGACCGCCCCCTCCACCCCACCACGAGTGCGGCGGTCCGAGGCCTGCCAGACTCGTAATTAGGCCTAAAGGGGGGGTATTTACTATTCCCATTCCAATCTAAACCAACTTGAGAAGGGTGTTGGGCACAAAGGGGTAACATTTACTATTCCCACTTCAATCTATACTAATTTTAGAAAAACCCTTGGACACTAAAAACATCAAGGGGCCGATTCCGATCTCGGTCGGAGGCGCACCCAATACCATTCGGTCGGGAAAAAAGCCATGCGAATGCCTGTTTCCCGACCGATCCGTACATTATTCCGAACGAGTAAGTACGATGCGCACACCAGCATAGAATCCGGCCGAGTCGTACTCACCCAATCCAGGTCCTGTTCTCCGACCGAGGCGAATCCGGAAACGCCGAATCGAGTCGCACGGAAGGGAAAATGCAGGCCCGTCCGGCCGGACAAGTACGATGCGCGTTCCGTACGCGCCGAACCCATCGCTACGTCCGGCACGTCAAAGCTTCTGGGAGAGGCGCACATAAGCTCCGATTCGCGCCACAACACGATCCACGGCTACGAGGCGAACACGCCAGTGACGAGGACGACGCGAAGCAACGAGAAAGACGAACGAGACGAACCAACCATGAATCCCTTCGTTCCGATCCTACCAATATTCTACATTTACTACCGGAACAGGCACGGACGCGTACGGCGCAGAAGGTAAGTCAGACACCAACCACAAAAACATACAACATGTACACGACACATCACACACACACAGATGGATGCAGAATTTACTTACACGAGCAACAGCAGCACCATAGGGGCGGGATGCCCATCACCAATGCCACATATGCACACAGGGGCCTGGATGCGCACCGCCACTACCACCCCTACCCAGGGGGGGCTGGATGCCAACCACTACTACCACCCTTAGCCATGGGGGTGCCAGATGCCCACCACTACTACCACCCTTACCCAGGGGGGGCTGGATGCCTACCACTTCTACCACCCTTAGCCAGGGGGCTGGATGCCTACCACTACTACCACCCTTAGCCAGGGGGTGCCAGATGCCCACCACTACTACCACCCTTACCCAGGGGTGCCACATGCCCACCACCACTACCACCCTTACCCAGGGGGCTGGATGCCTACCACTACTACCACCCTTAGCCATGGGGGTGCCAGATGCCTACCACTACTACCACCCTTAGCCAGGGGGCTGGATGCCTACCACTACTACCACCCTTAGCCATGGGGGTGCCAGATGCCCACCACTACTACCACCCTTACCCAGGGGGGCTGGATGCCTACCACTACTACCACCCTTAGCCAGGGGGCTGGATGCCTACCACTACTACCACCCTTAGCCTGTGGGGCTGGATGCCTACCAGTACTACTACCCTTAGCCATGGGGGTGCCAGATGCCTACCACTACTACCACCCTTACCCAGGGGTGCCAGATGCCCACCACCACTACCACCCTTACCCAGGGGGCTGGATGCCTACCACTACTACCACCCTTAGCCAGGGGGCTGGATGCCTACCACAACTACCACCCTTAGCCAGGGGGCTGGATGCCTACCACCACTACCACCCTTAGCCATGGGGGTGCCAGATGCCTACCACTACTACCACCCTTAGCCTTTGGGGCTGGATGCCTACCACTACTACCACCCTTAGCCATGGGGGTGCCAGATGCCTACCACTACTACCATCCTTACCCAGGGGGTACCAGATGCCCACCACCACTACCACCCTTACCCAGGGGGGGCTGGATGCCTACCACTACTACCACCCTTAGCCATGGGGGTGCCAGATGCCTACCACTACTACCACCCTTAGCCTGTGGGGCTGGATGCCTACCACTACTACCACCCTTAGCCATGGGGGTGCCAGATGCCTACCACTACTACCACCCTTAGCCATGTGGGTGCCAGATGCCTACCACTACTACCACCCTTACCCAGGGGGTGCCAGATGCCCACCACCACTACCACCCTTACCCAGGGGGGGCTGGATGCCTACCACTACTACCACCCTTAGCCAGGGGGGCTGGATGCCTACCACTACTACCACCCTTACCCAGGGGGTGCCAGATGCCTACCACTACTACCACCCTTACCCAGGGGGTGCCAGATGACCACCACCACTACCACCCTTACCCAGGGGGGGCTGGATGCCTACCACTACTACCACCCTTAGCCATGGGGGTGCCAGATGCCTACCACTACTACCACCCTTACCCAGGGGTGCCAGATGCCTACCACTACTACCACCTCTACCCATGGGGGCTGGATGCCTGTCACTACTACCACCTCTACCCAGGGGGCTGGATGCCTACCACCAACACCACCCCCACTCATAGGATGGACAATGCATGACACAACCAGCACACCACAACCTAGGGAATGCAAGAAAAAGACATCCCCCAACACCATGACAAGCGTGTGTAGACTGTGTCAAATGCCTACAACACTGAACATGACTTTGAACATACAATGTGACCCCCTATCACATGTGCCACACATATATGTGTGTGGCCCCCACAATGCAAGCAGGCCATGACCATTGTGGCAATGGGGTCCAAACCCCCATCATCACAGTGACCAAAATGTAAGTGTGTGGTCCATAGCTGAAGCACATTTTGAACATTGTGGCAATGGGGTCCAAACCCCCATCATCACAGTCACCAAAAGGTAAGTGTGGGGCCCATAGCTGAAGCACATTTTGAACATTGTGGCAATGGGGTCCAAACCCCCATCATCACTGTGACCAAAATGCAAGTGTTGACAAAGAAAAAGCTGCAACTGCCAAACTGCATGGATGATTCCTGGTCACAGAACATAAAACACATCAGTGGCAAAGTAGTGCATGTGTCCCATTGCAACATAGATTGGGGGAGGCAAATACTGCAATGCAAATAAGACATACCTTTGGCCATGTGCAGACAAACAACACCCATGGGGGCTGAAACTGTCAACATTCATCAATGACACAATGACAGAAGTGACCATCAGAATGCAGACCCACATATTTGCACCAATGGGCACACAAATGCAGATACCCTGTGGAGACTGTAGATGTGAGGTGAACAGATACCATACCATGGCAGCAATGGGACACACAAACCATGATCATTGTGCTGACCGATGACCTAGGAGTCCCAGGGACAGCAGGGGAAACCCACCAAACAACATACAGCCAATGGCACACCTAAGATATGCCAAATGCAGTGGTGCAGATGCACAAACACAAACAGGCAGACCCACACTGCACATCAAACACAACAGGTGAGGGGGGAGGTGCCAGTGTCCCCAGGCAACCACACAACACATGAGGAGGCCTGAATACCAATTACACAGATGTGCATACAGTGCCACACAAAGGTAACTCATGGATCCAAATCCCCTATGTGGGCAATCAGGCATTGTCAGATGAGAGGGAGCACAAATCACACATGTCACACAAGCATGTAGGAACAGTAACTGACACAGCAAGACACAGACACACCACAGCACTACCCCGAGGGCCCCCACAATGTGGTGACCCTGGGCTGCATTACAATCCCACTGTGATGACAAAGCTAAATGTCGTTCACACTGTGAACCACAGTCATGTGTCCTGAGCAACAAACTACCATCACACCTACACAAGCACAAATCAATCAGCACGGCCAGTAAGCGAAGGCCAACATGGAGGCAGGGGTGTAGCCGGGCAACAACTCTCATCTGCACACACTCAACACCACACACCTCGACCTCCAACAATGTGCAGCAGTGAAGCACACATGCACTGGTGACATTGCACATGCACCCATGACAATCCCAGGGTGGTGAGTGGGAACCAAGGTGCAGAAACACATCACACATGGCCACTCAACAAGACTCCTGAATGTCTGACACACTGCACACTACGCTGTACCTGGACATGACGGCAATACCACACCAACCAATGGGATCCCAGCCACAGTCACACACCAATGAAGAAGCCAAGGTCACCCACAAAGACCACACATAGACAACTACCAACATTGCAGCCCGGACCCTGAGGAGTGCCAGCAGTCACACACACAACGTGTCACAATCACTGAAAGATAACACAAACTGGAAATCACATGACAGGTGTAAACAACAAGTGCCAAGGGGAATCCTGACTGTGACCCATCTGCGTCTGCACACAAACTCAGCCCTGACAGCAAACACACCTATGGGTGACACCCTGATGACCAGTAATGTGCCATGCACCCACATCACAGAGAACCCAGGGAGAAGACTTTGGGGGAACATAGGTCAACTCAGCAAGCATCACAAACAGGTACAACACTAGGGATCCCAGCATGCACAGCAAAACGGAAGTGAACACACAGACATGCTCATACAACACACACCTTGGGCGCAGGCAATGTCACAGGAGTACACACTGCCATGAGGGGACTCCACTCCTGTGTGAGGAAAGCTGTGCCATATGTTGCCTCAGTAGGGCCCCATCATGTCAGCTGAGCACTTGGTCACACAATCAACAATTAGCACCAAATGAAGGCTCCCGTCACATCAGCCTGGTCATGGGAGTGCCAACGAAATCATCAGCACAGATCCAACACACTTGTATAGCAATGTTGCACTGACAACACAGATGAGTCCTTCCCCATTGATGCTCAAACCTGCATGTCCAGTGGAGATGGCCACACAGTCAGGGAAGTAGACGAATTGAACAATGGTAGGCACAACAGATGTGCAGGGGTGGAAGCCACAGATGTGAAATTGCTAATGTAAGTAGGAAATCCCATTGCCAAATATTGAACACATGACACCCTCAGATGCTGCTAAGGATGACATGGATACACCACAGGATAGGACACATTCCCCTGGACCACATGTGTTCCTGCACAGTAACACTTCATTATCATGAGACCAAATATCACCATCACTGCAGCAAGGGCATGGTTAGCATCATCAACAACATGTACATCAGAAGCAAAAGCACTAGAGAACAGAAAGTTGCTTTATTCAGCATATGTGTGTCCAAAAACTCAGAGAACAGTAATGCTCCAACAAAGGCCAATGGCCAGTCCATCAAGTAAGTCAATACAGGGTGACAGTGGCAGATGTCACCCTACGCATGCCTGCACTGCACAAAACCAGGGACAATCCACTAGGAGGGGCAACCGGGGGGGCAGGCCAGGCACCGCAGGGACAGGATCAGTGCTCACCAGGAGGAGGCAGGGAAAGGGTGGTGGGTGCTGGAGAGCCACTGACAACTGCAGTGGAGGTGTCTGACATGGTGTGTGCCGGCACAACTGGGGGACATGACTCAGATGTTGTGGGTGCCGGCACGACTGCAGTGGACCCTGCAGATGGAGTGGACAGGTCCGCCACTGCAGTGCCCAAGTCAGACAGGGTGGTAGTGGACTCCACTGCAGTACCTACCTCCAGGGGAGGAGAATGGGGAACAGGCAAGGTGGGCTGGACAGAGGGGGAGGACACCCTCACCACATCAGTGGCACAGACAAGCGCAGCGGGGTGTGGTGCCGGGAGAGCAAGTGGCAGGGGGAGAAGGCCGGATCCTCTTGGGGATGGTATATCTGTGGGTGGGGGAACCTGGGGCAGGGTGTGGTGGGGGCACCTGTGGAGTGGGGGCCTGAGGGATGGAGGAAGGAGACCTGGTGCCTGAGTTGCAGGGCGGCGGCGGGGTCTTGCTCTTATGACTCCGGGGGACTTGCGGGTGGGGGCATCAGTCTGTCTGCGCCTGGGGGAGGGTGTCCGGGGGCGAGGGGCACTCTGCTCCGTGTGGGTGGGCTTCCTCTTCCCCCTGGATGCTGGAGCAGCTGGATCGTAGGGGATGAGGCCGAGGTCACAGAGGAAGAGCCGCTGTGACTTTGGGGTTGCAGGTGAGGCAAGGGAGGGTGCTTTGGAGGGAGAGGCAACTGAGGACTGCGCAGTGCTTGTGGATGCGTGTGTGTGTTCCAGGGCCCCATCCCCTGTGAGTCTGGTTTCAGTCCCCTGACTGTGCGTGCGTGTGCGTTTTGTTTGTGGCATGTGTGTCTGTGTGCTGGACGTGTGTGTGCTGGTGTGTGCCTGTGCCGGTGTGTGTGTGCTTGGGACAGGTAAGGTGCTGGGGAGTGTGGATGGAGCAGAGGCAGGAGGGGTGAGGGACTGTCTGAGGAGGGACACTGCTGCCGTCAGGGAGGAGTCCATGGACCTATTGCCCATCTGTAGGTCAGACATGCCCGATGAGATGCCCTCCATGAACGACACCAGCTGAGTCAACAGAGCGGTGTGCGCATGGAGGACACTCAGCATGGCTGTCTGCCCTACATGGAGCTGGCGAAGGAGGTACACAGACTCCTCACTCAGGGCAGCAGGGGACACAGGGGCAGGGGGTGCGGTGCCTGGCCCGAAGGAGACATGCTCCCGAACATGGGAGCCTCCACGGACCTGGGGAATGGGAGCCGATGGGAGGGCGGTGGTGGTGCTGGTGGTGGCGGGGACAGCAACACTAGCTGGGGTGTGGTGGCTGCTGACACCCGCCTCCATAAGGGAGTCATCCTCCGAGCCGCTGTGGTCCTCAGCTGAGGTGGATGCTGCTGAGGACTCCTCGGTGTGGCTCCTCTCGCCCTCCATGCCACTGGGTCCCTCCGACCACTCCTCGGCTGCTGACCCAGTCTGGCTCTCCGGCTCCTCCTGGTCCGTGGAGCTGTCCCCTTCCGTGGCCGTGGATGTATCTGCAATCAATGGGGAAACAGACAGACATCAGTCACCTGCACCAAACGCACACACCACTGTGAGCACAGCACATTACAGAGCAAGCCCTGGCATCATTAGTTCAACATTGCTAAAAGTGCCCTAACTGAACAGGAGAAGCCAATTGTCAGTCTGATGCCAACCATGGCACTCACATCCCACATGGCCTTGCACCCATCTGTCTGGTGTCTGTTGGATAGCAACACCCCAGTGTGGACACATGCACCACCTACACAGTAGTTGGACAGTGCAGAGGACACGGTGTAGCATGTGGACATGCACACATCACAACTCTTGCCACTGAGTCAGTACAGGTTTCCGGATGAAAGGGATGCCCAGAGTCAAATAGGAAATGCATGTGATGCATACCAGCGACAGACACCATGATGCACCCATGTCCTGATAGCCATCGCCACAATGATGTGCATGTAGCACATGTCACTCCCCTGCAGGATCACCAATAAGTAGACACATGCCATGGCGGAGGCATGACTGCTAAGTCATACATCACTGTCTCAGTGATGTATGACTTGGCAGCCAGACAACAACACTCTGCACTGTGTCACAATAGTAGGTCATGGGGAATGCAAGTCCTGGAGCTGCACAAGTGCACATGTACATCCCCCACACAACACATCATCTTAACCCTCATCTGTCCAGGTCATACCGATTGGACATATGGGAGACCTATGACACTACCCTCTGAACCTGAGCCCCTCACAATCTGCTGTGAATGGGAAACAGCTGCCTGAACTTCACATTCGCATACCCCAGTCTGCACGGGCAGCTGATCAAACACCTATGTGACACACAAGTATCGTCTCCTATGGTCACATCTCCAGTGGCATGCTGAGCCCCTACCGAGAAACACCCCAGCAGTCCTGGCAACAAATCCACAGCACACTAACACAGAGGCAGACACCTGAGGGGTCAAATCACTGCGCACAACTTGTCAGCTGATACACGGGAGTGGGAGTACAGGTGTATTGGATGGGCTGGAGTAGGCATGACTGTCCTGCCCCACATGAATGAGGGGGGACAGTGGACAGCTGGCTATGTATGTGTGACACACGTAATCTGCACACTCCTGGGGCCCAAACATTGTTCCCACCCGCTGCATGGGTGTGTGCCAGATACCCCAGGCACATGTGGTGGCTCAGCTCAGCAAGTGGACCGCATATCAAAGCAACACGCAGATTACATGTCCGAACACAGGCATTGTGTGAACAATGGACCCGCCCATGATGCCCACAACAGAGTTAGGAAACAGATGCTGTCCCCCACCTTGAGTGAAGCAAACTGCAAGGACACAGTCCCAAGTGACACAATTCCCTGAATGTAAGGGCCACACCTGGGTATCAGATGAGGAGTGGGCAGTGCACAATAGAGGGACATGGCTCCTGGACAACATGACTGCTGTACTGTGGCAGTTTAACCAGGCCAGAGGAGGGCACATAGCATGTAATACAGAGTTCACAGTGCAGTCTTTGACTCACCCCTCCTTGCTGCTGTCTGGCCTTCAGCTGCCCATCCAGGGCTGGAAACACCACCGCCAGGATCTGGAGCATGTGGGGGTCAGGGTCCATGTTCCGCCCCTCCTGCGAGGAGGCGACAGCTTCAGCTGGACCCGTGCAATCCTCCGGGTCCAGCCCCGAAGGTCCTGCCACCTCTTCTGGCAGTTGCGGATCCGGCGCTTGTAGACCCCCACGGACCGGACAGCCCGGACGATGTCCTTCCAGATCTCCTGCTTCCGATGGGCATTAACCTGTGAGGATGACAAAGTGAAAAGGCCATTACTACACATGCAACATATCTGTGCATGACACAGTTGTATATACATGTCTCAATCACAGGGGCACATGATGTACACAGGCAGTGCAACGCTGCCCATGGACAGTTTGCCAGAAGTCACTACATGGTATCATTGCATGGGAAGTAAAACCTTGTTCAAATGCACTGTCACTGCACCATACCTGTCCAGTGCATGTCACTACACACTATGGGGGTGACAACTACTCAGTGAGCCTGCTAGCCAGTGGCGTGCAGACTTTCAGCCTTGCTAGTCAGACAAAATGCACATTCAGAAAGGCAGTGCACAGAACACTCACCTGCTCCCCTGGTGTCCCATACAGCTTGCTGTACTGTGGAAGTAGGCTGTCCAGCAAGGCCTGGTTCTCCTCAAGGCTGAAGGCTGGGGCTCTCTCCACAGTACGTGCCATTGCAGGGTCCAGAGGGGGCAGAGACAGCAGCAGTGCAGTGGCAGATGTCGTCCTGGAGCATGTAGTGCAGGCAAGTGAGCTCTCAGGGGAACAGCCAGCAATATATATGTGCTGCAGAGGCAGATACTGTCCCATGTGTCCAAAGTGATAGGTCCAAGTCGTTTGCATCTTCTGAATCTGGCCAATCCATGGAATAGCAGCACCAATACACACCCACAACATCCTTCAAATCTTCAACTTCATGACATACATGATTTTGCAACATTGTTGTGGGTGACCAACTGAATTTCCAGCAACCGACTCGTTCGAATTTCGAAAACGCGTCCGTTGCCAGGATAGGCCATTGACAATGGGTGCGCACCGATTGGTCCATTGCTGTTCAACGCGTACAGGGGTACAACGCGTACCCGCACACATTGAATGCAAAGGGCCGGCCGGGTGCACCGATCGGTCCATTGCTGTTCAACGCATACAGGGGTACAACGCGTACCCGCACACATTGAATGCAATGGGCCGGCCGGGTGCACCGATCGGTCCATTGCGGTACAACGCGTACAGGGGTACAACGCGTACCCGCACACATTGAATGCAATGGGCCGGCCGGGTGCACCGATCGGTCCATTGCGGTACATCGCGTACAGGGGTACAACGCGTACCCGCACACATTGAATGCAATGGGCCGGCCGGGTGCACCGATCGGTCCATTGCTGTTCAACGCATCCCTGTACAAGTGACTGGCATATGTCACCATTCCTGTCTCAGATGAATATATGCCAGCCACAGATAGCTCCCAGGGAGTGAGGGGCACACCTACAACACACCAGCCTGTCCAAACTGTATCATAAGGCATGTAAGGCTGCATTTCCTATTGTGTGTATGTTGGTGTACATGTTGTCCTGTGGGTGTCACCTGGGGGCAGCCACCCCCAGGCTGTGCACGTGTTCATGGGAACAGAATCCTGGGTGTTACGTGTACATGACCACTGTGATGTGCAACTGTTCATATCTGTGCATGTGCCATGGTCACATTTCACGGTGGTGTATGTGTATGTCATGTCACATACCCTGTGAGTCCATGTGGGACTGTATGTTTGAGCCAGGGTGTCCCAGTGGCACAATAGTGATGGTCCTCCACAGTCTGTGTGCATGTAGTGTTTACAATGTCTCTGATTTCATGTGCACAATGGGAGACAGTCTCCACATCCACGTTGTGTGTGCATGGTCTTTGATGTTGTGCGTGTGTGTGTGTCACAGATGTCCATGTCTTTCCTGCAGAGGCAAGTGGAACCACTACCTGTGGGGGTCATCGTTGTTTTGCTGTGGTGTATACCTGATACTCCATGTAATGCCAGTGTCCATGTGGCAGTACAGGGTCCCTGGGAATGTACCTGTCGTTGAGCTGTGATGCCTGGGGCACATCTGTCCTCACATGTCACTGTGGGGGTGATTGTGACATAGCAGCAGGAGATGGGAACTGTGACACAGCCTCATGATATCCAATGGGCCAACCTGGGACTTATTGATGCCACTTGTTGAACCGTGATGACAGATGTTGGCCATGTATGTACCATACATGTCCTTACGGAACTGCACACTTCATGTAGTTGTGCCTCATAATGATGTATGATGTGATATTGAGTGTGTTCAATGCCGCATATGTGGGGTGACTGACAATCTTGCTTTCTTCTCCTCTGCACTGCAGGGCTCCTGCTGTCCATAGACCATTCCCAGACCTGGCAACGATGGTGGAACGGGACAGCATCCGACGGTACCGCTTCACCAGGCAGCTGATTGAGGATTTGGCAGTGCAGTTGGCCCCACATTTGCAGCCTGGCCGGCCGTATCCTACAGCGCTGACCCCCAAGGTGAAGGTGATGGCAGCCCTACACTTCTTTGCCACCGGTACCTTCCAACATACTGTGGTGACTGCTGGTGGGATGTCACAGACCATGTTGAGCCGTGTGCTCCGCAATGTTTTGGAGGCAATGTTGCTATACCTGAACCGGTACATCTATTTCCCTAGACTGCAACGACTCACTGACGTGAAGAGTGACTTCTATGCCCTGGGGAGGATGCCGCATGTCATTGGCTCCATTGATGGGACACATGTGGCTTTGGTACCACCACAGGCCCAGGAGCAGGCCTACCGTAACCGTAAGCACTACCACTCGGTCAATGCACTGGTGGTGTGTCTTGCAGATATGACCATCTCACACGTGTGTGCCCGTTTCCCTGGTTCAGCACACGATGCCTTTGTGATGAGGAGTAGTCGCATCCCCAGGATGATGGCACAGCTGCAGAACCAGCGTGCCTGGCTTGTCGGTGTGTACTGACTTTGTGCCATTGTGTGTGATCTGATCTATAGTATTCCGCCCACTTTTCCAAGTCAGCTAATGTGCACTTGTCTGTCCGTAGGTGACTCGGGATACCCCAACATGCCGTGGTTGCTGACGCCCCTCAGGAACCCTGTGACACCAGCCCAGATGCGCTACAATGAGGCACATGGTCGGACCAGGAGAGTGATTGAGCGGACATTTGGTCTCCTGAAGAGCCACTTCCGCTGCCTCGACAAGACAGGAGGGTCCCTCCCATATGCCCCAGCGAAGGTGTGCAAGATTATCATCGTCTGCTGCATGCTCCACAACCTGGCAGTGCGGAAGGAGTTGCCTCTCATCCAGGATGACAATGACCAACATCCGCCACCTGTGGAGGATCCTGGCCTGGACCACGATGCCAGTGATGATGATGATGATGGTGATGTCCGCACACAGCTCATCACCAACTTCTTTAGCTGAATGTGAGTATCCTGAGGTGTCATGTCAATGATGTGAGTTGGCATGATATGTGTAGGTGGTGCTCTGGTGCTGTTAGAGTGTGTCCATGGGCTACTTGACTGGATGTGTGTAGCGATGTGTGCTTACAGGTGGTCTGTACTCCCCAACAGTGTTGACATGCTAACTTGGTTCTGGGTGGGTATCTTGTAACATGTATTGTGCATGAGTTTTGCTGTTCTTCCTGTTCTCCATTGCTTTTGACTGTGTGTCATTTCTGTCCTTCACAGGGTACTTTCAGATTCATTTGGTCAACTGTGTCCACCGACGACGTGATTGTACTTCCAGGGTGGTAGCTGTTGTGTCCCTACAGGTGATGTGTGCCACACCCATGGACTTCCTTCCTTCTACAGTTGTTGACTGTGTGCCCGCTGCCAGGTGGGATTACCTTGCATCTGTAGTGGTTACGACATGTTGCAACTGTGTAATAAACCTGTGCTTCACTTTGTGATGTGCGTTGTCTGTGGTCACACATTTGACTGCCATTTGCTTACTGCACCTGTGGGCTACTTGACTACAACTGGGAATAGGTGTGGTGTCTGTGCATTGCACCGTCTTTCCTGGCAACATCAGTGTAGGCAATGAGTCAGATGGCCTAGGTGTGTATGTGTTGTGTAGCCCTGGTGGTGTGTCTCCCTCATATGTGTCACGTTGCCATTACTCACATGCCTGTGTTGGACTTCCTGTTAAAGTTCGCATACACAGTGTAATTTTGCAGTTCATCATCCCCATGACAGCACCCACGTTGGAATCACAACAGAGGCAAGTATGGTGTATTAGTGTGTTTATTGTGATACATTTGTGTGAATAGTGCACAGGATGGTTAGTGCTGTACATTTATATTGCAATAAGAAGTTCCTAGATGAATTGAAAGTCCTGGTAGACAAAATCCCCAGTATCGGGGCCACAGTTGTCTGAGACATTGGTCCAACTTGTACTCCCCATGTCATGTGTGGGAGTTGTGTTGCCGTCAACAGGGTGAACAGTTTGCGCACAAAGGTGATCATCCAGAACAGGTTCAGGCTTCCTGGGGGTTGCACTTGGCCATCGGCCTCTCACTTGCCCCTCCTCGGACGACCCCTCTTCTTTGGGGGGCCCTCAAGTACAGGCTGCTGCGGTGCAGGGGACTCTCCGCCAGAGTCATCCTCCCTCCCTGTGGCAGTTGCAGTTGTTTCAGCACCAGATGTTGTTGGCACACAGGGAGGTGTAGACTGGTTGCTGGTCATCTGGCGGAGGCATTGTAATATGTCCCTATGCACCGCCGTCATCTCTTGCAGTGTGTCCCACTTGGACTCCACGCGGGACATGTGTGAGTCCAAGCGGGCATGATGGGCAGCCTGCTGCTCTTTGATGTCCCTGAGGAGCCCCACTACCTGGCTGAGATCTCCGGTGCTGGACTGGTACGCATCGGCTATGCGTGCCAGTTGTGGGTCATCATGCACACCAGACACCTCTGCAAGCAGCGACCTCTGTCTCCCACCCCTCCCACCACCCCTGCCGACATGTGCAGTGCGTGCAGTGGCACGCACAGATGACCCTGGTCCCCCTTGGGGGTTGGTGGTGGTGGTGGTGTCCATGGCCCCACGTTGGTCCAGGGTCCCTGTGCTGGTGGTGCTCCTTGTTCTGTCCATGTCGGCAGGGATGGTATTTGTGGTGACAGTCGTTGGAGGGGTGGGTGCAGGGGTGCAGCTGGTGGTCCTGCTGGTGCTGCAGCTGGTGGTCCTGCTGGTGCTGCATGTTGACTTGCACCGGAGGTGCCAGGTTGGTCTTCTTCATCCGAGGAGGGCAGAGGCTGTTCGACACCAGTGAGCTCCGTATCCTCTTGAGCCTGGGACTGGGACTCCTCAGCGTCTGCTGCTGTGTCCCCATCATCACCTGTTTTTGGGAGACACACACAATGTATGTTATGTTTCACAAGGCATCAATGGTTGACACACCTGACAGTTGTGACTGTGCCTCTGGGTGCGGGCCTGTACATTGCATTGTCCTAAGTTGTCACAGTCAGGGGTTGATATTGGTGTAGCACATTGTCCTGCATTATTTGTGCATTTCTATGTATTTGTTGGGGTGTGCACATGGTCTGCATTGGTTGTATTTGGTTGACAGCCGGCCCTCCTTCCCACCCAGCCAGTCAGTTATCCCACCATGGACTGTGCTTGCATTGCAGGGAGTGAAAGTTGTCTTTCAAGATGTCAGTCAGTGGTGTCCTGCTGTTGGTTGTTGCACAGTTGCCAGCGGGGCCTTGTGCTCCCCACAGCAGTTGCCAGTGTCAGCCATCTTGTCAGTTGTTTTCCACTCCCTGTGATGTGAGCATGGTTCAGGGTGGTGTTGATGGGACAGTTGTGGGGGTGAGCTATGTCTGTGACTATGACTCCCATTATGCTATTGCCTCCACCCCACTTCCCAGCATTCCCATACTTACTTGCTTTTGTGGGGAGTTCAGTGTGTGTGGGTGTGAGAGCAATGGCAAGATGGCTGACAGTGGTGTCCTGCTGTTGGTTGGTGTGCAGTTCCCAGCATGCCCTTGTGCTCCCCACAACACAGCACCAGTGTCAGACATCTTTGATGGGCCTTTCCACTCTCTGTGGGATGTGCATGCGTGAGTGTGAGCTTGCTGGGCCATGTGGGTGGGGGATGTTGAGCTGTGACTACGACTCCCATCATGCTATTGCCTCCACCCCCTTCCCAGCATGCCCATGCTTCCTTCCTTTTGACTCTGCTTCCCTGTGGGGTGGGCTGCCTGTGCTGACAGGATGGCTGGGAGTGTTGTCCTGGCAGTTGTTTGGCTAAAAGTCCCAAGAGTGTCCCTGTGCTTCACACAACATAACCCAGGGTGGTGGTTCTTTGTGGGATCTTGAGTTAGGATGTGAGGCATTGCATTCTCCCAGGTGGGTTATGTGGAGTTTGTGTTGAGGGTGTGTGTGAGGGGAGGTGCTTGTGACTATGGTCAGTGCTGCAAGTCCTCCTTCCCACCCAGCCAGATATCCCACCATGGAACGTGCTTGCATTGCAGGGAGTGGAAGTTGTCTTTCAGGATGTCAGTCAGTGGTGTCCTGCTGTTGGTTGTTGCACAGTTGCCAGCAGGGCCTTGTGCTCCCCACAGCAGTAGCCAGTGTCAGCCATCTTGTGAGTCCTTTTCCACTCCCTGTGATGTGAGCATGGTTGTGAGTGGTGTTGATGGGCCAGTTGTGAGGCTGAGCAATATCTGTGCCTACTACTCCCATCATGCTATTGCCTCCACCCCCTTCCCAGCATGCCCATCCTTCCTTCCTTTTGACTCTGCTTCCCTGTGGGGTGGGCTGCCTCTGCTGACAGGATGGCTGGGAGTGTTGTCCTGGCAGTTGTTTGGCTAAAAGTCCCAAGAGTGTCCCTGTGCTTCACACAACATAACCCAGGGTGGTGGTTCTTTGTGGGATCTTGAGTTAGGATGTGAGGCATTGCATTCTCCCAGGTGGGTTATGTGGAGTTTGTGTTGAGGGTGTGTGTGAGGGGAGGTGCTTGTGACTATGGTCAGTGCTGCAAGTCCTCCTTCCCACCCAGCCAGATATCCCACCATGGAACGTGCTTGCATTGCAGGGAGTGGAAGTTGTCTTTCAGGATGTCAGTCAGTGGTGTCCTGCTGTTGGTTGTTGCACAGTTGCCAGCAGGGCCTTGTGCTCCCCACAGCAGTACCCAGTGTCAGCCATCTTGTGAGTCCTTTTCCACTCCCTGTGATGTGCGCATGGTTCATGGTGGTGTTGATGGGACAGTTGTGGGGGTGAGCAATATCTGTGACTACGACTCCCATGATGCTATTGGCTACACTGACTTGCCCAGCATACACAGAATTCCTTTCTTTCAGTGGTCTTCACTGTGTGTTGGTGTTGTAGTGGTGGCTACATGTCTGGATGTGTTTGTTAGTTATATTTGTGCCATTGCCTAGCTGTAGTTGTAGTTGTGTTTGTACATGTGATGACACGGTTAAATGTAACTTTGAGATGGCATGTGTTGTGTTTATCTGACTGACATACACATTTTGGGATGATTCTGTTCTGGTTGCTGTGTAATTGCTAAGAGTGCATGGTTTGACTCTCCCCTTGACAGTGATGTGTGTGTGTATTGTGGCAGAATATTGTGTACATTTGTTGTGTACTCACCAGGCTCTGGGATGTTTTCTAGTCCATAGACGCTCACTGGCGGAAGGATGGCCCGCACCTTCTCCTCCCAGGGCCTGAGGTATACTGGCTTGGCAGGAGGGCCACTGCCGGTGTGTTGACTCAGGAGGTAGTCCTTCTTCAGCAGCTCCCGTACCCTCCTGCGCACGTCATACCACCTGTTCTGGATGTCAGTCTTTGTGCGCAGACATGGTGATTGTGCGTTCACCCTGTTGATGATCCTCTCCCACATCTTTGTTTTCTGGGAGATGGGTGTCTGTTGGACCAGTGCGCCAAACAGCTGTGGCTCTACCCTGAGGATCTCGTCTACCAGGACTTCCAATTCACAATCTAGGAACTTGTGATTCTTCTTTGGGGGCATGGTGATGGGTGGTGATGGTGAGTGATGTGTGTGTTGGTGTGCAGGTGAAGGTGTGTGAGTGTGTGTTTTGCTGGGTGTATGTGAGGTAGCTATTTGTTGGTGTGCTGATGGTGTGTGGCTTGTGTGAGGGATGAGCTGTGGGTGTGTGGTTGCTGTCTGTTGAGTGCTGGCAGGTGAATAGCATTTGCAAAGGATCATGGTTGGGATTTGTGTCCTTTATATGGGTGGAGTTGTGGGTGTGTCTTTGTTCTCTGTCCCCACCCCCCAGTATTTATTGGCTTTGTAATTGCTTGTTTGGCCTTTTTTTGTGTATTTTCCTTAGTACTTTCTGTGCATGTTGGAAACGTTCTTGTGACCGAGTCGGACCCTGCAGTTGTCTCGTACGGTCTTCTCCGTTTCGTTCACGCTGTGTTTGTGCTATTTTCTATGCTGCGTACGCGTCGGTCGCGGTGTTTTGTGTTACTTCGGCTCGCAGTTTTGTATGCGTGTCGGTCGTACGGCTTGTCCTCTGTACGACTCGGTCGTGGTTTTCGCGCCTTGCATCGTACTTTGCGGTTTGGAGTTCGCGGGTACGTTTCGGTCGGATTTGTTCCGGGTGCGTGTCGGTCGGTTCGATTCGCGTGTTTTTCCGGCCGAATTGCTGTATTCCGTGCGGCTCGGTCGTTTGGCTTGGGTTCCGTACGTGTCGGTCGGATTTTACACGCTTTGCATCGTACTTGGCGGGTCGGGCGCCACAGGTACGTGTCGGTCGGAATTAATTCCGTCTCCGAGTCGGTCGGTGCTTTTCCGGCCCGAATCGGAATCGACCCCCAAATATTATAAATCCAGTTCAAATGAAAACTTTTTACCTAAAATATCATAAAATAAAATGATAAAATACAAAATTATTACTACCCAATCTAACATTTCGGTAAATTTCAAAATTACCAAAAACATTTTAATAAAACACACTAGTTTAAACTGCTAACCTTTATATAAAACTTTGAACTTAAAAAATAATTATTCAAATTATAAATTTTAATACTAATCTCAATATTTTTATAAATATTTCTGATTATTCCTACACATTAAAAATACATTTGCATAGATTTCAAATAACAGAATTAGCAATAATTTTTTTCTAAAAACATTCTTATATAATTACATTTTAATATTTATAAATATAAATGTTTTACATTTTTTAAATATATTTTAAATGTCTACTTTTTATACATTTATGATAATTTATATTTGTAAAAACTAAATAAAAAATGAATGCCATTAACATTTATATTTAATATAAAAATGTGAAAGTATGGAAAAAGATTATTATAATAAAATACATTTTAAATTTCAAAACAATTAATTTACATATCTTTCAAATAATTAACATAAAATTTTAAATTTAAATGCATAATTCTTTTTTAAAATCTCCCCACTATTATACCCTTATAGCCCAACACCCCGCTACTAAAACAAATTCTATAATTATTTTAAAACATTAATACAATTTCAAATACAATTTTTTTAAATGGAATAATTAACATTTTCAAAAATAAAAACAAATTAAAATAAATTATAAACACAGAATAAAAAAATACAATACATTCCATACTAATTAACCCTATAAAACAATATAATGTACAGCGATTTTTACCACATCAATATTTTGAGCAACAAAATTAAAAACAATACTAAAAACAATATTTTTACCTTCCATATTCCTGTCCACAATATATTTTAAGCCACAATATACTTGACACGATATTTCTGTACCACTAAATTTGTCATCTGATATTTTGTCCAAACACCAATAGGCACTCTTAGGGGCCGATCACGATGGCGGGCGGATCACCCCGCCGGGCCGGCGGTGGTCACCGCCGGCCCAGCGGGGGCGATCCGCCTGCCATCCAGACAACAAAGACCCCCTGCCATATCATGATGGCTGGGGGGTCCGCGGCGGGCGGAAAGACCGTCCGCCGCTTTTCCGCCGGTCGACTGATCGACCGGCGGAAAACGTGTTGAATATGGTGGCGGTGTCTGGAAGACACCGCCATCCATATTACGATGCTGGGTGTGAGCAGCCTTTCCATGGCTGCATTGCTGCCATGGAAAGGCTGGTGGTTCCTGCTGTTGGGGGCCCGTAGCGGGCCCCCATATAGTTGGGGGGGTGGGGGGTGCACCTGCTTTTGCATGTACAATGTGGCAGGCACCGCGCGGTGCCTGTCACGTTGTGCATGTAAAAGCACGACATGTTTATTTTACAGTGCCGCCGCCACAATGTAAAATATAGAGGATCTGCCCGCCAGTGTGGCGGGCGCATCGCAATTCGTATTGCGGGACCGCCGCACCTATGGCGGGCGGTCCCTTTTGCAGCTGCGATGGCGGGCGGACAAAGTCCGCCCGCCATCGTAATTGGCCCCTTAGTCACAGAGGTTATCTAAGTGTCAAAACGCTCACTGAGGGTAGATGAGATTGAGCCATGGTGTTTGTCCACTATATGGAAGAGCATTGTGTATTTTTGCTTTGTAATTGAAAATTAGGACTTTGGTCTTGTCCTTGTTGAGTCTCTCCTCCAAGAGACACTGTGTTCCATAAAGGCTGAGAGTTTGTTTTGGTCAGGTACGTTTTCATTTAGTCTGAGGAAGATTTGAGAGTCATGACTTCATCTGATAAGAATCAATGAACTGTACAAGGGGGCACATGTATTCATCAAACAATAATGTAGAGAATTTTGAGTGCTGCTGGCTGATTAGTGTCAAAGGCTGACAAGAAATGTTTGATATATGCCTCAGTGCATTATACACGCCTGTTCGTGGCCTGAAGCCCCTTTAGTGTTCATGCAGTATGATGCTAGTTTTCAGGTAATCTCTAAGTTTTTTGGGAACCTCACTTATTAAAATTTTGCCGACGAGTAGCAGATTGTAAATTATTCTGTAGCGGGAAAGTACAATAGAATCTGCTGATAGTTTTTTTAGCAAGTAAATGATGGGTACATGTTTTAACATAGCAGGTACCCTATCTTGTTGAATGGAGGTGTTGATAAATTCTGTCACTTGAGATGCCAATGAAAGGAAGAACCCCTGATCCACTAAGTTGTGCAAAGGTCGGTGGGATAACTTGAAGGCTTCATTCTTGCACTTGGGCCAGGTCCATATGTTTAAATTGGCAAAATGATGTTCTGAGAGGCAGAGCGACTGGAGCTAGAATGTTGGAAGTTTTAGGCATACTATTTAGTTTGTCATAAGGTTTGGAAATGTTCTTCTTGAAAAAGGTGCTGATTTCATTACATACCTGGTTTGAAGGAGTGGGCTTGTTTGCCAGGAACTTTAGGGAGTAGATTTCTATTAAGAATTCAAAAGGTTTGTTGGTAGAATTAGTTGATTCCAGTATAAATTGGGCATAAAAACTCTTCTTGGGCTGTGATAGCTTTTTGAAAACATCTCATCTCATTTGGACTTTTATATAAATCATATATATGTATATTTATTTAAAAGGTCGAGGTGGAGTGTGGGGAAGGGCGAAGAAGCCTAAAGTAGGTCAAAATACCTTTTTCTCCCTCATTAATAGTCACAAATAGCAAATTGCACCCAGTGGATCTGAATGTATTGTTTCTGAGATTATGCTTTTCTTGTGCAGTAAATATAAACAAAAAAAATTTACTCAGCCTCAGCCAGAATGTACTAAAAAAAAAATGATAACTAGGCCTAGTGAGTACTTCAACAGTTTTTTTCTTCTATGAGTATGGATATACACAGGGCCACTGGAATTATGCAGCAAGAGAGGGACAAATTATGTGGCAGGGTTGAGTAACTAAGTGGCAAGAAAAGGCAAATTATGCAGCATAATGTGGCTCATTTCGTAATAGTGTTGCTTCATTATTTTGTCAATTTTAAAATTGGTAACACTGCATGGGCATTGGTTGCAGCTCATTTATACAAAGTTAACACCCTCATATAGAAATAAGCAGCAGAAAGGTGACCAGTCCAGCTTTTCTAAGGGCCTTTCACTACACGGCAATGCTTTTTGCTACATTTTTAGTAAATTTTGACCCGTTTGAGCTACAAAACAAATTTTTTTGTTAAAATCTACAGATTATGTGGCAGATGGGGAATTATGTGGCAAATGCAGCAAATCATTTGTTATATGAAGATCTCAGTGGCTGCACAATCGCATAATTCCAGTGGCCCTGGATATACCACATTTGACAGCAAATTCCACAAATAATGACTCTAGACAAAACGAATGGAAATTAGTCTGCCAAAGATTGTGCTGCAAAATGTGCATTTTTGCAACATAATTTAGATTACCAACAGCATATTTTGTAACTCCATGCTGCATAAGCATAGTAGCTCTGGCAATAATAAAGCTCTGCAGAGTCATTTGGGACCAGTTATTATGATGCCGAAAACCCATATTTCACAAGACACAGTGAAATATTTTTCATATTTTATGGCTCCTATGAAATATTATCTTCGCACCACTGCATTTTGTGCAATAAAAGTACCCAAACACTCAAGGCCTCACTACGATGTCAAAATCAGGACCGACCGACCTCCGGTCGGCGGTCCCGACTGCAGTATTACAATGCGACCACACATGGTGCGGTCGCATGGTCCCATTTCTCTATGGAAGCTTGCACTGTGGCCGTAAACTGACCACAGCACAAGCTCCCATAGAGAAATTAGAGAATCTGTTCAGCCCGCACCACGTTAAGGTGCCTGCCACGTGGTGCAGGGATTAGTAGGGGTGCCCCCTCGGCCCCCAACCAGAAGCCACAGGGAGAAGAGGACTCTGCTAGGGCCCCCAAAGTCACTTTCTGACAGGCTTTCCGTGTCGGAAAGCCTGACATTGAAAGCCTGATGGAAACCAACATCGTAATCCCAACAGCGGAAACACTGTCCATAGGATTATGGTGGAGCCTCCAACAGGATGACGGGGTGCTTGAGCCCGTCGGAATGACCGTCCGATTTCACTTTCGACCGCTGGCATTGTAATGCGGCAGTCGAAAGTGAAACCGAGGTCGGGGGCTTTCTGACCAACATCGAAATAGAGCCTGTAATGTTTGTGGATGTGTGCATGTGTGTGTGCATGCATGTGTTTTCTGTTTGCTTTAGCTATATTGGTTTAAATATTATATACTTATATTATAACACATTTATTAGTGTGGAAGATGCATGTCTGTTCTTACCATGCCAACACACATCAATAAAATGTTGTTGGCCAAATAAGGAGGTTCATCAAAATATATCAATTAAGTACCAGTTACCTACTTAATGGATGGGAGGTAAGTCACAGGATAACATAAATGACTAAATAAGGCAAAATAGGTTACTGTGCTAAGAAGACAACCCTAAACAGACCTAGGAAGATGATAAACCTGGAGCTGCTTTTGCAGAAAATGGGGACAGTAGTTTTTGTGAAAAATATAACAATAGGTTTCCACAGTTTTTTTTTTTAGATATAAAGGGGGTCCAGCTATTAATTATTGAGGCAAACATTTACTTTGAATAGTTGAGGAACCTTGTAGGTGAGTTCCCAAAAAGCAAAGTCAGCAAAAGCTCCATATGTTTGAAGGGTTTTCCAAGAGCAATGGCAACAGAGTAACAACATTGATACCTATAGGGTAATTAGGTGATAAAGAGGACAAGGTCAACATGGGAAAATATCTGGGCTTTGGGACCTCCTGGAGAAGAAAGGAGAATTTCATTCAAAATGATTGAAGGTGGCTTTTGAGGCTTGATGGTCGACTTTGAGGGCTGGGGTAGTTGTAGAGACTATAAGGTTTGAGTGCACCTGCGGTGTCACTGGGAGTTGTGAGGCTAACGAGGGTGGAGTGATTTGTACTAAATAAAGACTTGTGTAAGAAATATGTTGCATTGATTTGTTAATTAGAATGTGTTCTATTTGAAAAGTAATCTTTGTCCAACTTTAAATGTCACTGTTTTCCATAGCAACTCCGTAGGTGTCTGTGTTGCTCAATCTGCTCCTATGACGCATCACGCGTGACCGCAACTGCACCAGGCTGAATGTAAACAAGCAGATCAATATTGTAGGTAAAGGATTTCCAATTACACCAACCGCCATTTTCTCTTTGCTTTCTGTGCTCTTGTGAATCTCAGCACCAGTGCAGAGGCACTGCAGACAGCAGAAACTCAGCTGCTGATAAAAGTCCTTTCTATCACTGTATCATCACGGCAGCCGCTAAATGCCCATTGTTTAATCTAAATGGATCAGTTAATTAACACATTTTCTAAAGTTTGCTTATTACTATTCCAGCAATATCTGAAGCGCCAGTCTCAGGGGTGTAATGACTTTGCAGTAATTGGCTTCAGTGACAGTGTTATTTAATAACGCAGAGCAGCTTTCGGGATATGATAAGAATTTCTCATAATGGTATCAGCAACAAAATCAAAAGACACTCTAGTTATGTGTTCCAAATAATAATGTTTGACAGGATTGTGTTATTTTTCCCAATTGATTTTAGTTTCCTTTTCTTTCCAATTTGTAGTTCTATGTAGTGCATTTGCAGGTCTCGGACCACTCTGTGGGGAACTAAATTTGGTGGATTTGTGCATAAAAGGCAGCCATAATTTAAAATACTGTCTTATTTTGAAGTGTACATGTTCTCACCCCTCATGTTAGGGGCTGGGGACCTGAACTCCTACTATAAGATGTAAAACTCTGCACATAGGGCCTGATTATGATGTTGGTCGGACGAGAGTCCGACCGCCATCCTGTCAGGAACAGGACCATCCAACAGGGAATCGGCGGTCCTCTCATGCCAATTACAATCCGACCACCGTGGAGATGGTCGGAACATGCCTGATAGCATGGCTTGTGCTGCGGCCCGAAAAAGGGCTGCAGCACAAGCCTCAATGCTACGAGGTATGTTTGTAAACATCCCTGCACTATGTGGCAGGCACCATGCGGTGCCTCCCACATGGTGCAGGGATGTTTAGGGTGGCACCTAGGCCCCTTAGCGGAGGGCCAGGGGGAAGGGGGCCCACTAGGGGCCCCCCCAAAGTAACTTTCTGCCTGCCTTTTCATGGCGGGATAACCGCCATGAAACAGCCGGCGGAAAGGGACATTGTGATTCCCTGTGGCAGTGCTTGAGCAGGCAACGCCACTGTCGTAGGGATCGCAGTCCTGCCGAGGGTCTGATCCATGGTGGACAGTCTCTCCGCCCGCCACCATCCACCTGCCATCGTAATACGGCGGACAAACCTGCAGGGGCAGATGGCGGTGGGACCACCACCGATGGCCTGATGGTGGCGGTCCCACTACTATCGTAATCAGGCCCAGAGTTAATAATTTGTATTAGACAGAGGTATGTGCGCAGATAGGCTAAGGTATAAATACACAAACGTGGAGCTCCTCATCCACGTACTTACCTTTTTAAATTGGGCCTGTATCTCTTGCAACTCAGAAGTTTACCATTTTTTGTCTCTGTCTTATCTCTTGTTCTTCTATGGGTAGTGATTTGTGCGTTTAGAGGTATTGTGGGCCTTTTGTAACTGGGGTCTCAATGTCACACAGTTCTCCAGACTTTACAGGACCAGACATATCATTGTAATCCTGCTAGTACAGGTTTTTCTGTCTGGCACCTATATGCCATCGCTTAGTTTTGTTTTCAAAGTCCCGAACATTTTTGAAAAAAAAACTCTCCTCATAGGATTACATTTGCCATGGGGGTCCTTTTTTCTCTAGTACCTAATGCGTAAATACTACAAAACACTGGAGGTTGTATTTAGTTGCAAGACGGCTCTGCACATTTTTGTGTACATGGCATTATATGCTATATTAATTTCCTTTTTAAGCCCTATTATTCAAAAGTTATGGCATCTGACTTACATTGCCTTGGGGTGTCTCAATCGCTAACACTATACCATCTCTTACAATAAGCATTAGTTCTTCATTTTGCTTCCAGTGGAGAGTCGAATGACAACACAAGGAACATGGTTACCCTGTTGGAGTACAATAGTCTTAGCTCCTGATTACAAGCTGCTTGTTAAATTACGACCCATGCGTAAACCTCTGTTTACGCATGGGTGGAAATTACGAATTTGAAGGTATTTACACATCCGATTATTATCGAATGTGGTTAAATAGCTCGAAATTCGTTACATTTCGGCAGATCAAACCTGCCCAAATATAACAGGGGAAAGCATGCAACTTTTACCGTACCATATGGATTTTGGTGCTTTAAACATTAAAATCTGCATGTTATTCCCCAGAAACTCGTAGCAGGTGCTATTTTTCGCACCTGGTAAATTACAAGCGTTGTGGTATCGTTATTTACCAGGTGCGATAAATAGCACCTATACTAGTCAGAAGCCCTCAGGAGGTATTTTCACATAACTGGTACTGTCGTAGCCACACAAGCTAAAGCTCAGCAACCCATGAGTGCCACAGGACTGAGCAAGATAAGTTCTTACAGAATATTGTGCATCACCCTTAAATCACACACTCCTCCATACTTGCACTGCTACCTCTACAATCACAAACTCACAACGCAGCAATGGTGAATGACCCAGCACCGAAATTATTTGACTCCACACCAGTGCCAGTAATGAGACAGAATATCGAGGAAATTTTTTTAACTACCATAATATCGAGTGAAAATTATTGTGGAATGGAAATATCGAGTGCAAGAATATCATTGTCAAGAATATCGATTTGAAGGTAAGTAATATTGATTTTAAAAGTATAGAAGTCATTAATATCATTTGTAAATATATAAGAGCTGATTACGATGGCGGGCGGAGGCATCTCCGCGGTGCTGGCGGAAAATGTCCTTTTCCGCACTCCATCGGCGGTCCTTGCGTCCGCCGAATTACGATGGGCAAAGATAGCCCATTTCCCGTCCGCTGCGGTGTTTCGGGAACCGCCAGAAATCCCCCTCCGCAGAGGTGGTGGACGGAGCCAATAGAGAGGGACCGCCGTGCGGAATGCGGTTACGACCGCTGGTCGAATCACGATGCCACAAACAGCCCATCACACCGCAGCGGTGAATCCGGCTATGCGAGGACGGCGGAAGCAATATTGCGGATAGCGAAGATCCACTCCTGGGCACTACTGACCGCAGTTCGGACGGCGGTTCAGAGTGTTATCGCTGCAATTCTGACCGCCGCGGATGGATTTTCAGCTTTTCCGCACGTTCCCGGCGGTGTATCCTGGAATCCGACCACCGCGGTAGGGAGTTTCTGGCGGTGCATCCTAATCTGGCCAGCGGTTTTTCCGCGGTACCTGCGGGCGGAAATTTCCCGCTAGCACGACAGTCGGAATGCTTTTCCGCCCGCCATCGTAATCAGCCCCATAGTTATTTAAAATATCGTTTTTTAATTATTATGTTTTCTAGTATATATTTTAATTGTGTATGGCATTATTTTTTTGTTTAATTATTGTTTGTTTCTTACTACATTAGTTACATTTTTAGTAGTTATGAAACTTAATTTAATACAATTTTGTGTTTTTTAGTTCTGTAGCGGGTTGTGGGTTTATAGGAGTATAGGATGGGAAGTAATTTAATTATAATAAATTAAACACTTTTTTATTAATATTATTTATTTTAATTATATTTAATTTTGTTAATTGCGTTATTAATTTTTTCTATGTAAAGGTTTTTTACGGGTTGTGCATTTATAAGGGTAAAGAGTGGGAAGTAATTTATTTTTAATTTATTACCAATTAGTTGTTAATTAATAATAATTCGTTAATTGATCATTAATTATGTTAATTGTGTAATTAATTTTTTTAAGTGTGGGTTGTATGGTTATAGGGGTAAAGGGTGGAAAGTAATTTATTTTTAATTAATTAATAATTAGTTGCTAATTAATATTAATTAATTGATAATTAATTATGTTAAATGTGTAATTCATTTCTTTAGGTGTGGGTTGTGGGGTTACAGGGGTAAAGTGTGGGAAGTAATTTATTTTTTAATAATGAATAATGAATTGTTAATTCATATTAATTAATTAATTGATAATTAATTTTGTTAATTATTTAATTAAATGTTTTTTAGGTTCGGGTTGTGGGGTTTAAAGGGGCAAAGGGTGGGGAGTAAACTATTTTATTTTATTTGTTAATTACCTGAGAAATACTAAGGGGTCGATTCCGATCCCGGTCGGAGGCGCACCTAATACCATTCGGCCGGGAAAAAAGCCAGGCGAATGCCTGTTTCCCGACCGATTCGCACATACGTCCGAACGAGCAAGTACGTTGCGCACAATTGCCCAAATCCCGACCCAGTCGTACTCACCCAATACAGGTTCTGTTCTCCGACCGAGGCGGATCCGGAAACGCAGAATCGAGTCGCACGGAAGCAAAAATGCAGCCCCGTCCGTCCGGACAAGTACGATGCGCTTTCCGTATGCGCCGAACCCGTCGCTACGCACGGCACGTCAAAGCATCCGGGAGAGGCGCACATGAGCTCCGATTCGCGCCACAACACGATCCACGGCTACGAGACGAACACGCCAGCGACGAGGACGAGGCGAAGCAAAGAGAAAGACGAACGAGACGAACCAACCATGAATCCCATCGTGCCGATCCTACCAATATTCTACATCTATTACCGGAACAGGCACGGACGCGTACGGCGCAGAAGGTAAGTCAGACACCAACCACAAAAACAAACTACACGTACGCGACATATCACACACACACAGAGGGATGCAGAAATTACTTACACCAGCAACAGCAACACCATAGGGGCGGGATGGCCATCACCAATGCCACATATACACATAGGGGCCTGGATGCCAACAACTAACACCACCCCTACCCAGGGGTGCTAGATGCCTACCACTACTACCACCTCTACCCATGGGGGGCTGGATGCCTGTCACTACTACCACCTCTACCCATGGGGGGCTGGATGCCCACCACCACCCCTACTCAGGGGTGCCAGATGCCTACCACTACTACCACCTCTACCCATGGGGGCTGGATGCCCACCTCCACTTCCACCCCTACTCAGGGGTGCCAGTTGCCTACCACTACTACCACCTCTACCCATGGGGGCTGGATGCCTGTCACTACTACCACCTCTACCCATGGGGGCTGGATGCCCACCACCACTACCACCCCTACTCAGGGGGTGCCAGATGCCCACCACCACTACCACCCCTACTCAGGGGTGCCAGATGCCTACCACTACTACCACCTCTACCCATGGGGGCTGGATGCCTGTCACTACTACCACCTCTACCCATGGGGGGCTGGATGCCCACCACCACTACCACCCCTACTCAGGGGTGCCAGATGCCTACCACTACTACCACCTCTACCCATGGGGGCTGGATGCCTGTCACTACTACCACCTCTACCCATGGGGGCTGGATGCCCACCACCACTACCACCCCTACTCAGGGGTGCCGGATGCCTACCACTACTACCACCTCTACCCATGGGGGGCTGGATGCCCACCACCACTACCACCCCTACTCAGGGGGTGCCAGATGCCCACCACCACTACCACCCCTACTCAGGGGGTGCCAGATGCCTACCACTACTACCACCTCTACCCATGGGGGCTGGATGCCTGTCACTACTACCACCTCTACCCATGGGGGCTGGATGCCCACCACCACTACCACCCCTACTCAGGGGTGCCAGATGCCTACCACTACTACCACCTCTAGCCATGGGGGCTGGATGCCTGTCACTACTACCACCTCTACCCATGGGGGCTGGATGCCCACCACCACTACCACCTCTACCCATGGGGGCTGGATGCCCACCACCACTACCACCCCTACTCAGGGGTGCCAGATGCCTACCACTACTACCACCTCTACCCATGGGGGGCTGGATGCCTGTCACTACTACCACCTCTACCCATGGGGGCTGGATGCCCACCACCACTACCACCCCTACTCAGGGGGTGGCGGATGCCTACCACTACTACCACCTCTACCCATGGGGGCTGGATGCCCACCACCACTACCACCCCTACTCAGGGGTGCCAGATGCCCACCACCACTACCACCCCTACTCAGGGGTGCCAGATACCTACCACTACTACCACCTCTACCCATGGGGGCTGGATGCCTGTCACTACTACCACCTCTACCCATGGGGGCTGGATGCCCACCACCACTACCACCCCTACTCAGGGGGTGCCGGATGCCTACCACTACTACCACCTCTACCCAAGGGGGCTGGATGCCCACCACCACTACCACCCCTACTCAGGGGTGCCAGATGCCTACCACTACTACCACCTCTACCCATGGGGGGCTGGATGCCTGTCACTACTACCACCTCTACCCATGGGGGCAGGATACCTACCACCAACAACACCCCCACTCACAGGATGGCTAATGCATGACACAACAAGCACACACCAACATAAGGAATGCAACAAAAGACATCCCCCCAACACCATGACAAGCGTGTGTAGACTGTGTCAAATGCCTACAACACTGAACATGACATTGAACATACAATGTGACCCCCTATCACATGTGTCACACATAAATGTGTGTGGCCCCCACAATGCAAGCAGACCATGACCACTGTGGCAATGGGGCCTAAACCCCCATCATCACAGTGACCAAAAGATAAGTGTGGGGTCCATAGCTGAAGCACATTTTGCACATTGTGGCAATGGGGTCTAAGCCCCCATCATCACAGTGACCAAAAGGTAAGTGTGGGGTCCATAGCTGAAGCACATTTTGCACATTGTGGCAATGGGGTCTAAACCCCCATCATCACAGTGACCAAAAGGTAAGTGTGGGGTCCATAGCTGAAGCACATTTTGCACATTGTGGCAATGGGGTCTAAACCCCCATCATCACAGTGACCAAAAGGTAAGTGTGGGGTCCATAGCTGAAGCACATTTTGAACATTGTGGCAATGGGGTCTAAACCCCCAACATCACAGTGACCAAAAGGTAAGTGTGGGGTCCATAGCTGAAGCACATTTTGCACATTGTGGCAATGGGGTCTAAACCCCCATCATCACAGTGACCAAAAGGTAAGTGTGGGGTCCATAGCTGAAGCACATTTTGCACATTGTGGCAATGGGGTCTAAACCCCCATCATCACAGTGACCAAAAGGTAAGTGTGGGGTCCATAGCTGAAGCACATTTTGAACATTGTGGCAATGGGGTCTAACCCCCATCATCACAGTGACCAAAAGGTAAGTGTGGGGTCCATAGCTGAAGCACATTTTGCACATTGTGGCAATGGGGTCTAAGCCCCCATCATCACAGTGACCAAAAGGTAAGTGTTGACATAGAAAAAGCTGCAACTGCCAAACTGCATGGATGATTCCTGGTCACAGAACAACAAACACATCAGTGGCAAAGTAGTGCCTGTGTCCCATAGCAACATAGATTGGGTGAGGCAAACAGTGCAGTGCAAATAAGACATACCTTTGGCCTTGTGCAGACAAACATCACCCATGGGGGCTGACACTGTCAACATCCATCAATGACACAATGACAGAAGTGACCATCATAATGCAGAGCCACATATTCGCACCAATGGGCACACAAATGTAGATACCCTGTGGAGACTGTAGATGCGAGGTGAACAAATAACATACCATGGCAGCAATGTGACACACAAACAATGATCATTGTGCTGACTGATGACCTAGGAGTCCTAGGGACAGCAGGTGAAGCCCACCAAACAACATACAGCCAATAGCACACTAAAGATATGCCAATGCAGTGGTGCAGATGCACAAACAGGCAGACCCACACTGCACAACAAACACAACAGGTGAGGGGGGGTGCCAGTGTCCACAGGCAACCACACAACACATGATGAGGCCTGAATACCACTTACACAGATGCACATACAGTGCCACACAAAAGTAACTCATGGATCCAAATCCCCTATGTGGGCAATCAGGCATTGTTAGATGAGAGGGAGCACAAATTACACATGTCACACAAGCTTGTAGGAACTGCAACTAACACAGCAAGAGACAGACCCACCACAGCACTACCCCCAGGGACCCCATATTGTGCTGACACTAGCCTGCATGATAATCCCACTGTGATGACAATGTCAGATGTCGTTCACACTGTGAAACCCAGCCATGTGTCCTGAGCAACTAACTACCATCACACCTACACAAGCTCCAATCAATCAGCACGGCCTGCCAGCCAAGGCCAATATGGAGGTAGGGGTCTGGCCGTGCAACAACTCACTTTTGCACACACTCAACACCACACACCCTGATTTCCACCAATGTGCAGCAGTGAAGCTCACATGGACTGGTGACATTGCACATGCACCCATGACAATACCAGGGGTGGTGGTGGGAACCAAGGTGCAGAAACCCATCACACATGGCCAGTCAACAAGACTTGTCAATGTCTGACACACAGCACAGTATGCTGTACATGGGCATGATGTGAAATCCACCACAATCAATGGGATCCTGGCCATAGTCACACACCAATGAAGAAGCCAAGGTGACACACGAAGAACACACGTACACAACTACCAACATTGCAGCTCTGACCCTGAGGAGTGGCAGCAGTCACACACACAACGTGTCACAATCACTGGAAGCTAACACAAACTGTAAATCACATTACTCGTGTAAACAACAAGTGCCAAGGGGAATCCTGAATGTGTCCCATCTGCGTTTGCCCACATCCCCAGCACTGACAACAAAGACAACCTGGGATGACAACCTCATGAACATTAGTTTGCCATGCACCCACATCACAGAGAAACCAGGTCCAAGATGCTGGATGAACACAGAACAACTCAGCAAGCATCACAAACAGGAACATCCCTAGGGACACAGCCTGTGTAGGAAAAGGGAAGGGAACACGCACAGACATGCTTACACAACACAGGCCCACGCAATGTCACCAGATTACACACTGGCATGAGGGCACACCACTCCTGTGGAAGGTCCGCTGTGCCAAACCTGGGTCTGTGCACGACCCAAACATGTCAGCAGAACACTCCATCAGTGGATCAACAACCACAACACACAGAAGGCTCTGCTCACATCAGCCTGGGTACGGGGGTGTCACGTCAGTCATCTGCACACACACCAAACACGTGTCAAGCAGGTTGCACTGTATACACAGATGAGTCCTTCGATATTGATGTGCAAAACTGCATGTCCAGTGGAGCTGGGCACACAGTCAGGGAAATAGGAACATTGAACAGTGCTAAGCCCACCAGATGTGCATCAGTGTAAGACAAAGATGTTCATTTACAAATGCAAAAAGGACATCCCTGTGTCAAATGCTGAACATTACACCCTCAGACTGTAGCAAAGGATGCCATAGATCCAGAATACAACAGGACACATATCCCATGGACCACATGGAGTCCATCACTGCAACACTTCATCGTCCTGATGTGAACACTATTACAACTGCAAATGCAGGATGCTACTCATCCACATCATGTACACCAAAAGAAAACCCAAAAGTAAACAAAAAGAGGCTTTATTCAGCAAATGTCAGGGTAAAAACGGAAGTCCAAAAGAAAATAAGGCCAATGGCCAGTCCAAAATAACAGTACCAACGGGGTGAGAAGTGACAACTGGTCACACATTGCTTGCCTGCACTGGTACGGTTGGGGGACATCCCCCTTGGAGGGGCATACAAGGGGCAGGCCAGGCACTGCAGGGACAGGATCAGGGGATGGTAGAGTGAGGCAGTGAAGGGGTGGTGGGTGCAGGAGTGTCACCGGCAACTGCAGTGGAGGTGTCTGACTCAGGGGGGGCCGGCACCACCGTGGTACACAAGTCAGTTGGTGTGGGTGCCGCAACCACTGCAGTGGGCTGGACTGATGTAGTGGACTGGGTACCCACTGCAGTGCCCGAGTCAGACGTGGTGGTTGTGGACTCCACTGCAGTGCATGACTCCAAGGAAGTGGAAGGGTGGGCAGATGAGGTGGGCAGGACAGAGGGGGACCCGGTCCCCACAACAGTGCCACTAACAGGCAGAGACTCTGGGTTGGGGGTGGAAGAGCAAGTGGCAGGGGGGAGGGCCTAAGCAGTCTGGGGATGCGGTATCGGTGTGTGGGGGAACCTGGGGCAGGGTGTGGCGGGGGAACCTGTGCAGTGGTGGCCTGGGGGATGGAGGAGAGAGACTGGGTGCTGGAGCTGCGTGGTGGTGGTGGTGGGGTCTTGCTCTTCCTGCTCCGGGGGGACTTCCGAATGGGCTCCTGTGTCTGCCTGCGCCTGGGGGAGGGTGTCCGGGGGCGAGGGGCACTCCTCTCTGTGTGGGTGGACTTCCTCTTCCCCTGGTGTGCTGGGTCAGCAGGAATGGTGGGGAAGAGGCCGAGGTCACACAGGAAGACCTGCTGTGTATGTGTGGTAGGCGAGGCAAGGGAAGGGGTCTTGGAGGGAGAGGATTTGGAGGACTGCGGAGTGAATGTGGATGCCTGTGTGTGTGTGTTCCCCATCCCCTGTGTCTGTGGTATCAGTCCCCTTAGGATGCTTGTGTGCACGTCTTGCCTTACTCTTGGGTGTGTCTGTGCTGCTTGTGTCTGTGTGTTTGGATGACTGTGCAGGTGTGCATGTGCTTTGGACAGGTAGGGGGGCAGGAAGTGTGGATGGGGCAGAGGTGGGAGGGGTGAGGGACTGTTGGAGGAGGGACACTGCTGCCATCAGGGAGGAGTCCATGGACCTATTGCTCCTCTGTAGGGCAGACATACCCGTCGAGATGCCCTCCATGAACGACACCAGCTGTGTCAACAGAGTGGTGTGTGCATGGAGGACACTCAGCATTGCTGTCTGCCCTACATGGAGCTGCCGAAGGAGGTACACAGACTCCTCACTCAGGGCAGCAGGGGACACAGGGGCAGGGGCTGCGGTGCCTGGCACGAAGGAGACACGCTCCCGAGCACGGGAGCCTCCACGGACCTCAGGAATGGGAGCCGATGGGAGGGCGGTGGGGGTGGTGGTGGTGGCGGGGCCAGACAGACTAGCTGGCCTTTGGTGGCTGCCGAGACCCGCCTCCACAAGGGAGTCATCCTCCGAGCTGCTGTGGTCCCCAGCTGAGGTGGATGGTGCTGAGGACTCCTCGGTGTGGCTCCCCTCGCCCTCCGTGCCACTGGGTCCCTCTGACCACTCGTCCGATGCTGACCCAGTCTGGCTCCGCTGCTCATCCTGGTCCGTGGAGCTGTCCCCTCTGTGGCCGTGGATGTATCTGCAAACAATTAGGGAAACAGACAAACATCAGTCACCTGCACTGACCGCACACACCACAGTAAGTACAGCACATTACAGAGCAAGCCCTGGCATCCTTAGTTGAACATTGCCTAAAGTCCTCGCACAGATTTGGGGAAGCCAATTGTCAGTCTGATGGTCAACCATGGGACTCACACCCCTCCTGGCCTTGCACCCATCTGTCTGGTGCCTGTCTGATGGTAAGACCCCAGTGTGGACACATGCACCACCTACACAGTTGTTGGACATTGCAGGGAACACGGTGAAGCATGTGAACATGCACACGTCACATCTCTTGCCACTGAGTCAGTGCAGGTGTCCGGATAAAGGGATGGCCAGAATCTAATTAGAAATGCATATGATGCATACCAGCACCAGACACCTTGATGCACCCATGTCTGGATAGTGAATGCCACAATGGGGTGCATGTTGCACATGTCACTCCCCTGCAGGATCAGTCCCAGGAAGTTGAATGCCATGACACAGGAATGCGTGCAAAGTCATACATTACTGTCTCAAGTCACATGGCCATGGCAGCCAGCCAACAACAGTCTGCACTGTGTCACAATCCGAGGGCATGGGGAATGCAAGTTATGTGACTGACAAGTGCATATGTCCATCCCCCAAAAACCACATCATCTGTACTACTATTTGTCCACGTCATACCAACTGGACATATGGGGACATGAAACACAACTCCCTGAACATGAGCACCTCACAGTGTGCTGTGAATGAAAATACAGCTTCCTGAAAGTCGCAAACACCTGTGTGCACAGTCAAGTGATCAGACACCTATAAGTCACAGAAGTATCGTCTATCATGGTCACATCTCAGATGGCATGCTGAGCCCCAAACGATGAACATACCAGTAGTCCTGACAACGAAGACACAGCACAATGAGACAGAGGCAGACACCTGAGGGTACATTTCACTGATCACAAAATGCCAGATGATACACGGGAGTGGGAGTACAGAGTGTATTGTATGCACTGGAGTAGGCATGACTGTCCAGCTCCACCTGTAAGAGGGATGAGTCCTGGACAGTAGGCAGGTGGCTAAGCATGTGTGACACACTGGATACACATACTCCTGAGGCCCAAATATTGTTCCCACCAGCAGCATGGGTGTATGCCACATTCCCCAGGGACATGTGGTGAGTCAGAGCAGCAAGCGGACCACATATCAAAGTTACACGCAGGTCACATGTCAGAACTTAGGCACTGTGTAGGCAATTGACCCACCCATGAATCGCACAACATAGTCACAGGAACAAATGCTGTCCCCCACCTTGAGCAAAGCAAAATGCAATGACACAGTCCCCAAATGACACAGTTTCCTGACTATAAGGGCCACACATATGCGTATCAGAGGAGAAGTGGGCATGTAACAAATGAGGGACATGGGTCCTGGACCACATGACTGATGTACTGTGGAAGTTTAACCAGGCTAGAGGAGGGCACATAGCATGTCAGACAAAGTGCACAGTGCAGTCATGGACTCACCCCCTCCTTGCTGCTGTCTGTCCCTCAGCTTCCCATCCAGGTCAGGGAAGACCACCGCCAGGATCCGGAGCATGTGGGGGTCAGGGTCCGGTGTCCGCCCCTCCTGCGAGGAGGCGACAGCTTCAGCTGGACCCTTGCGATCCTCCGGGTCCAGCCACGAAGGTCCTGCCACCTCTTTAGGCAGTTGCGGATCCTGCGCCTGTAGACCCCCACGGATCTTACTTTCCGGGCGATGGTCAGCCAGATTTCCTGCTTCTGGTGGGCATCAACCTGTGAGGATGACAAAGTGAAAAGGCCATTACTACACATGCAACATATCCGTGCATCACACAGTTGGATATACTTGTCTCAATTACAGGGGCATATGATGTACACAGGCAGTGCAACAATGGCTATGAACAGTTTGCCAGCAGTCACTACATGGTATCATTGCATGGGAAGTAAACCTAGTTGGAATGCACTGTTACTGCACTGTACCAGTTCAGTGCATGTAACTACACACTTTGGGGTGTGACAACTACTCAGTGGGCATGCTAGCCAGTGGTGTGCACAGTGAAAGTCCTGCTAGTCAGACAACATGCACAATTAGTGATGCAGTGGACAGCACACTCACCTGCTCCCCTGGATTCCCATACAGCTTGCTGTACTGTGGAAGGAGGCTGTCCAGCAGGGCCTGGTTCTCCTCAAGACTGAAGGCTGGGGCTCTCTCCACAGTATGTGCCATTGCAGGAGCCAGAGGATGCATAAACAGCAGCAGTGTTGGTGGCAGATGTCGTCCTGGAGCATGTAGTGCAGGCAAGTGAGCTCTCAGGGGAACAGCCAGCATTATATGTGTGCTGCAGAGGCAGATACTGTCCCATGTGTCCAATGTGATAGGTCCAAGTCGTTTGCATCTTCTAAATCTGACCAATCCATGGTATAGCAGCACTAATACACGCCCACAGCATCCTTCAAATCTTCAACTTCATGACACCCATGATTTTGCAACATTGTTGTGGCTGGCCAACTGAATTCACTGCATCAGACTCGTTGGAGCTTCGAAACGCGTCCGTTGCCATGCCAGGCCCCAGCCAATGTGTGCGCACCGATCGGTCCATTGCTGTACAACGCGTACCCGCGATACAACGCATACCCACTCACATTGAATGCAATGGGCCGGCTGGGCACACCGATCGGTCCATTGCTGTTCAATGCGTACCCGCGATACAACGCGTAGCCGCTCACATTGAATGCAATGGGCCGGCCGGGCACACCGATCGGTCCATTGCTGTTCAACGCGTACCCGCTCACAACACATGCAATGGGCCGGCCGGGCACACCGATCGGTCCATTGCTGTACAACGCGTACCCGCGATACAACGCGTACCCGCTCACATTGAATGCAATGGGCCGGCCGGGCACACCGATCGGTCCATTGCTGTTCAACGCGTACCCGCTCACAACACATGCAATGGGCCGGTCGGGCATACCGATCGGTCCATTGCTGTACAACGCGTACCCGCGATACAACGCGTACCCGCTCACATTGAATGCAATGGGCCGGCCGGGCACACCGATCGGTCCATTGCTGTTCAACGCGTACCCGCTCACATTGAATGCAATGGGCTGGCCGGGCACACGATCGGTCCATTGCTGTTCAACAGCGTACCCGCGATACAATGCGTACCCGCTCACATTGAATGCAATAGGCCGGCCGGGCACACCGATCGGTCCATTGCTGTACAACGCGTACCCGCGATACAACGCGTACCCGCTCACATTGAATGCAATGGGCCGGCCGGGCACACTGATCGGTCCATTGCTGTTCAACGCGTACCCGCTCACATTGTATGCAATGGGCCGGCCGGGCACACCAATCGGTCCATTGCTGTTCAACGCGTACCCGTGATACAACGCGTACCCGCTCACATTGAATGCAATGGGCCGGCCGGGCACACCGATCGGTCCATTGCTGTTCAACGCGTACCCACTCACATTGAATGCAATGGGCCGGCCGGGCACACCGATCGGTCCATTGCTGTACAATGCGTACCCGCGATTCAACACGTACCCGCTCACATTGAATGCAATGGCCAATGTGTGCGCACCGATCGGTCCATTGCTATACAACGCCTCCCTGGACAAGTCACTGGCATATGTCACCATGCCTGTCACAGGTGAACATATGCCAGCCACATATACTTCCCAGGGAGTGAGGGGCACACCTACAGCACCACAGCCTGTCCACACTGTATCCTAAGGCATGTAAGGCTGCATTCAAAACACACAAGATGATGGACGGAATGGCAAACATTCACCCCCAGTCACAGATCTGGGTTTAATCCATCGTTATTTTGCTTCACCACGCCACCCCAGTTCAGACATAGCCATATGCAAATCAGTCTTGACCCTGTGCCTCATGGGAACAGTCCAGACCGAACTGCCAAGCCATGTCTTCCCTGGACCGAAATCAAGCATCCTAGGACCGGTTTCAGGCTATCAGCCTTCATCAGCCAGGATAGCTTGACTCCAGTGGCGTAGTGAGCACGGGACCCACGTCTGGGCATACCCTTCCCACTTAGGGCGAAATGCAAAACACACAAGATGATGGACGGAATGCTGCACATTGGCAAACATTCACCCCCAGTCACAGATCTGGGTTTAATCCATCGTTATTTTGCTTCACCACGCCACCCCAGTTCAGACATAGCCATATGCAAATCAGTCTTGACCCTGTGCCTCATGGGAACAGTCCAGACCGAACTGCCAAGCCATGTCTTCCCTGGACCGAAATCAAGCATCCTAGGACCGGTTTCAGGCTATCAGCCTTCATCAGCCAGGATAGCTTGACTCCAGTGGCGTAGTGAGCACGGGACCCACGTCTGGGCATACCCTTCCCACTTAGGGTGAAATGCAAAACACACAAGATGATGGACGGAATGCTCCACAGTATGTGCCATTGCAGGAGCCAGAGGATGCATAAACAGCAGCAGTGTTGGTGGCAGATGTCGTCCTGGAGCATGTAGTGCAGGCAAGTGAGCTCTCAGGGGAACAGCCAGCATTATATGTGTGCTGCAGAGGCAGATACTGTCCCATGTGTCCAATGTGATAGGTCCAAGTCGTTTGCATCTTCTAAATCTGACCAATCCATGGTATAGCAGCACTAATACACGCCCACAGCATCCTTCAAATCTTCAACTTCATGACACCCATGATTTTGCAACATTGTTGTGGCTGGCCAACTGAATTCACTGCATCAGACTCGTTGGAGCTTGAAACGCGTCCGTTGCCATGCCAGGCCCCAGCCAATGTGTGCGCACCGATCGGTCCATTGCTGTACAACGCGTACCCGCGATACAACGCGTACCCACTCACATTGAATGCAATGGGCCGGCTGGGCACACCGATCGGTCCATTGCTGTTCAATGCGTACCCGCGATACAACGCGTAGCCGCTCACATTGAATGCAATGGGCCGGCCGGGCACACCGATCGGTCCATTGCTGTTCAACGCGTACCCGCTCACAACACATGCAATGGGCCGGTCGGGCATACCGATCGGTCCATTGCTGTACAACGCGTACCCGCGATACAACGCGTACCCGCTCACATTGAATGCAATGGGCCGGCCGGGCACACCGATCGGTCCATTGCTGTTCAACAGCGTACCCGCTCACAACACATGCAATGGGCCGGTCGGGCATACCGATCGGTCCATTGCTGCACAACGCGTACCCGCGATACAACGCGTACCAGCTCACATTGAATGCAATGGGCCGGCCGGGCACACCGATCGGTCCATTGCTGTTCAACGCGTACCCGCTCACATTGAATGCAATGGGCTGGCCGGGCACACCGATCGGTCCATTGCTGTTCAACGCGTACCCGCGATACAATGCGTACCCGCTCACATTGAATGCAATAGGCCGGCCGGGCACACCGATCGGTCCATTGCTGTACAACGCGTACCCGCGATACAACGCGTACCCGCTCACATTGAATGCAATGGGCCGGCCGGGCACACTGATCGGTCCATTGCTGTTCAACGCGTACCCGCTCACATTGTATGCAATGGGCCGGCCGGGCACACCAATCGGTCCATTGCTGTTCAACGCGTACCCGTGATACAACGCGTACCCGCTCACATTGAATGCAATGGGCCGGCCGGGCACACCGATCGGTCCATTGCTGTTCAACGCGTACCCACTCACATTGAATGCAATGGGCCGGCCGGGCACACCGATCGGTCCATTGCTGTACAACGCGTACCCGCGATACAACGCGTACCCGCTCACATTGAATGCAATGGGCCGGCCGGGCACACCGATCGGTCCATTGCTGTTCAACGCGTACCCGCGATACAACGCGTACCCGCTCACATTGAATGCAATGGGCCGGCCGGGCACACGATCGGTCCATTGCTGTTCAACGCGTACCCGCCATACAACGCGTACCCGCTCACATTGAATGCAATGGCCAATGTGTGCGCACCGATCGGTCCATTGCTATACAACGCCTCCCTGGACAAGTCACTGGCATATGTCACCATGCCTGTCACAGGTGAACATATGCCAGCCACATATACTTCCCAGGGAGTGAGGGGCACACCTACAACACCACAGCCTGTCCACACTGTATCCTAAGGCATGTAAGGCTGCATTCAAAACACACAAGATGATGGACGGAATGCTGCACATTGGCAAACATTCACCCCCAGTCACAGATCTGGGTTTAATCCATCGTTATTTTGCTTCACCACGCCACCCCAGTTCAGACATAGCCATATGCAAATCAGTCTTGACCCTGTGCCTCATGGGAACAGTCCAGACCGAACTGCCAAGCCATGTCTTCCCTGGACCGAAATCAAGCATCCTAGGACCGGTTTCAGGCTATCAGCCTTCATCAGCCAGGATAGCTTGACTCCAGTGGCGTAGTGAGCACGGGACCCACGTCTGGGCATACCCTTCCCACTTAGGGCGAAATGCAAAACACACAAGATGATGGACGGAATGCTGCACATTGGCAAACATTCACCCCCAGTCACAGATCTGGGTTTAATCCATCGTTATTTTGCTTCACCACGCCACCCCAGTTCAGACATAGCCATATGCAAATCAGTCTTGACCCTGTGCCTCATGGGAACAGTCCAGACCGAACTGCCAAGCCATGTCTTCCCTGGACCGAAATCAAGCATCCTAGGACCGGTTTCAGGCTATCAGCCTTCATCAGCCAGGATAGCTTGACTCCAGTGGCGTAGTGAGCACGGGACCCACGTCTGGGCATACCCTTCCCACTTAGGGCGAAATGCAAAACACACAAGATGATGGACGGAATGCTGCACATTGGCAAACATTCACCCCCAGTCACAGATCTGGGTTTAATCCATCGTTATTTTGCTTCACCACGCCACCCCAGTTCAGACATAGCCATATGCAAATCAGTCTTGACCCTGTGCCTCAAGGGATCAGTCCAGACCGAACTGCCAAGCCATGTCTTCCCTGGACCGAAATCAAGCATCCTAGGACCGGTTTCAGGCTATCAGCCTTCATCAGCCAGGATAGCTTGACTCCAGTGGCGTAGTGAGCACGGGACCCACGTCTGGGCATACCCTTCCCACTTAGGGTGAAATGCAAAACACACAAGATGATGGACGGAATGCTGCACATTGGCAAACATTCACCCCCAGTCACAGATCTGGGTTTAATCCATCATTATTTTGCTTCACCACGCCACCCCAGTTCAGACATAGCCATATGCAAATCAGTCTTGACCCTGTGCCTCATGGGAACAGTCCAGACCGAACTGCCAAGCCATGTCTTCCCTGGACCGAAATCAAGCATCCTAGGACCGGTTTCAGGCTATCAGCCTTCATCAGCCAGGATAGCTTGACTCCAGTGGCGTAGTGAGCACGGGACCCACGTCTGGGCATACCCTTCCCACTTAGGGCGAAATGCAAAACACACAAGATGATGGACGGAATGCTGCACATTGGCAAACATTCACCCCCAGTCACAGATCTGGGTTTAATCCATCGTTATTTTGCTTCACCACGCCACCCCAGTTCAGACATAGCCATATGCAAATCAGTCTTGACCCTGTGCCTCATGGGAACAGTCCAGACCGAACTGCCAAGCCATGTCTTCCCTGGACCGAAATCAAGCATCCTAGGACCGGTTTCAGGCTATCAGCCTTCATCAGCCAGGATAGCTTGACTCCAGTGGAGTAGTGAGCACGGGACCCACGTCTGGGCATACCCTTCCCACTTAGGGCGAAATGCAAAACACACAAGATGATGGACGGAATGCTGCACATTGGCAAACATTCACCCCCAGTCACAGATCTGGGTTTAATCCATCGTTATTTTGCTTCACCACATTACCTAATCCGTGTATGGGGGTGAACATGTTGTTCTGTGGGTGTCACTTCGGGGCAGCCACTCCAAGGCTGTGCACGTGTTCATGGGGACAGGATCCTTGGTGTGTCGTGCACATGACCACTGTGATGTGCAACTCTTCATTCCTGAGCATGTGGCATGGTCACATTTCACGGTGGTGTATGTGTATGTCATGTCACATACCCCCTGAGTCCCATGTGGGACGGTATGTACATCCCAGGGTGACCCATTGGCACAATAGTGATGGTCCTCCACAGTCTGTGTGCATGTTGTGTTTACAATGTCTCTGATTCCATGTGCACAATGGGAGACAGTCTCCACATCCACGTTGTTTGTGCATGAACTATGATGTTGTGCGTGTGTGTGTCACAGACGTCCATGTCTGTCCTGCCGAGGCAACAGGGACCACTACCTGTGGGGGTCATGGTTGTTTTGCTGTGGTGTATTCATGATGCACCATGTCATGCCAGTGTCCATGTGGCAATACAGGGTCCCTGGGAATCTACCTGTCGATGAGCTGTGATGCCTGGGGCACATCTGTCCACACATGTCACTGTGGGGTGTGTTTGGAACGTGGCAGCAGTAGATGGGAACTGTGACACGGCCTCATGATATCCCATGGCACAACATGGGACCTGTTGATGCCACTTGTTGAACTGTGATGTTAGATGTTGGCCATGTAGGTGCCATACATGTCCTTACGGAACTGCACACATCATGTACTTGTGTCTCATAATGATGTATCATGTGATATTGTGTATGGTCAATGCCACATATGTGGGGTGACTGACAATCTTTCTTTCTTCACCTATGCACTGCAGGGCACCAGCTGTCCTTAGACCATTCCCTGACCTTGCATCCATGGTGGAACGGGACTGCATCCGACGGTACCGCTTCACCAGGCCGCTGATTGAGGAATTGACGGTGCGCTTGGCCCCACATTTGCAACCTGGCCGGAAATACCCCACAGCGCTGACCCCCAAGGTGAAGGTGATGGCAGCCCTACACTTCTTTGCCACCGGTACCTTTCAACACACTGTGGCGTCTGCTGGTGGGATGTCACAGACCATGTTCAGCCGTGTGCTACGCGATGTTTTGGAGGCTATGTTGAGATACCTGAACCAGTACATCTATTTCCCTAGACCTCAACAAGTCACTGATGTGAAGAGTGACTTCTATGCCCTGGGGAGGATGCTGCATGTCATTGGCTCCATTGATGGGACACATGTGGCTTTGATACCACCACAGGCACATGAGCAGGCATACAGGAACCGCAAACATTACCATTCGGTCAATGCACTGGTGGTATGTCTTGCTGATATGAGCATCTCACACGTGTGTGCCCGTTTCCCCGGTTCTGCACACGGTGCCTACGTGATGAGGAGTAGTCGCATCCCGAGGATGATGTCACAGATGCGGAACCAGCGTGCCTGGCTTGTCGGTGTGTACTGACTTTGTACCATTGTGTGTGTTCTGCGATGTAGTATTCCACCCTCTTTTCCAAATCAGCTAATGTGCAATTGTCCATATGTAGGTGACTCCGGATACCCCAACATGCCTGGCTGCTGACGCCCCTCAGGAACCCTGTGACACCAGCCCAGATGCGCTACAATGAGGCACATGGTCGGACAAGGAGAGTCAGTGAGCGGACATTTGGTCTCCTGAAGAGCCGCTTCCGCTGCCTGGACAAGACAGGAGGGGCCCTCCCATATGCCCCAGCAAAGGTGTGCAAGATTGTCATCGTCTGCTGCATGCTACACAACCTGGCTGTGCGGAAGGAGTTGCCTCATATCCTGAATGACGATGATCAACATCCGCCACCTGTGGAGGATCCTGGTCTGGACCACGATGCCAGTGATGATGATGATGATGATGATGGTGATGTCCGCACACAGCTCATCACCAACTTCTTCAGCTGAATGTGAGTATCCGGAGATGTCATGTCAATGATGTGAGTATGCATGATATGTGTTGGTGGTGCTCTGGTGCTGTTTGAGTGTGGCCATGTGCTACATGACTGTATGCGTGTAGCGATGTGTCCTTACAGGTAGTCTGTACTCCCCAAACAATGTTGACATGCTAACTTGGTTCTGGGTGGGTATCTTGTGACATGTATTGGGCATGAGTATTGCAGTTCTGTCCTGTTCTTCAGTGCTTTTGACTGTGTGTCATTTCTGTCCTTCACAGGGTACTTTCAGAGTTGTTTGGTCAACTGTGATCCCCCAACACCGTGATTAAACTTCCAGGGTGGTAGCTGTCGTGTCCCTACAGGTGATGTGCGCCACACCCATGGACTTCCTTCCTTCTACACTTGTTGACTGTGTGCCCACTGCCAGGTGGGATTACCTTGCATCTGTAGTGGTTACAACATGTTGCAAATGTGTAATAAACCTGTGCTTCACTTTGTGATGTGCGTTGTCTGTGGTCACACATCTGACTGACATTTGCTTACTGCACCAGTGGGCTAGTTGACAAAGACTGTGAATAGGTGTTGTGTCTGTGCATTGCACCGTATTTCCTGGCAACATCAGTGTAGGCGATGAGTCAGGTGGCCTTGGTGTGTATATGTTGTGTAGCCCTGGTGGTGTGTCTCCCTCATATGTGTCACGTTGCCATGACTCACATGCCTGTGTTGTACTTGCTGTAGCAGTTAGCATGCACAGTGTAATTTCGCAGGTCATCATCTCCATGACAGAAACCACGTTGGAATCACAACAGAGGCAGGTATGGTGTATTAGTGTGTTTATTGTCATACATGTGTGAGTATAGTGCACAGGATGGTGGGTGCTGTACATTGTGATTGTAATCCAAAGTTCCTAGATGATTTGGAAGTCCTGGTAGCAGAAATGTCCTGAGTAAAGTCCAAAGTCATCTGATACATTGGTCCAACTTGTACTCCCCATGTCATGTGGGGGAGTTGTGTTGCATTCAACAGGGTGAACAATTTGCGCACAAAGGTGATTATCCAGAACATGTTTTGGCTTCCTGGGGGTTGCGCATGGCCATCGGCCTCTCAGTTGCCCTTCCTCGGACGACCCCTCTTCTTTGGGGGGGGACCCTCAAGTGCAGGCTGCTGCGGTGCAGGGGACTCTCCGCCAGAGTCATCCTCCCTCCCTGTGGCAGTTGCAGTTGTTTCTGCACCAGATGTTGTGGGCACACAGGGAGGTGTTGACATGTTGCTGCTCATCTGGCGAAGGCATTGTAATATGTCCCTATGCACCGCCGTCATCTCTTGCAGTGTGTCCCACTTGGACTCCATGCGGGACATGTGTAAGTCCATGCGGGCATGATGGGCAACCTGCTGCTGTCGTATGTCCCTGAGGATCCCCACTACCTGGCTGAGCTCTCCGGTGCTGGTCTGGTACGCATCGGCTATGCGTACCAGTTGTGGGTCATCATGCAGTCCAGACCCCTCTGCGAGCAGCGACCTATGTCTACCACCCCTCCCACCACCCCTGGTGACACGTGCTGTACCTGAGGTGGCACGCACAGGTGACCCTGGGCCCCCTTGGGGGTTGTTGGTGGTGTTGGTGTCCATAGCCCCACGTTGGGCCAGGGTCCGTGTGCTGGTGGTGGTCCTTGGTCTGTCCGTGTCGGAAGGGGTGGTTTGTGTGTTGTCAGTTGTTGGAGGGGTGGGTGCAGGGGGTGCAGCTGGTGGTCCTGCTGGTACTGCATGATGACTCGCTCCGGAGGTGCCAGGTAGGTCTTCGTCATCCGAGGAGGGCAGAGGCTGTTACACACCAGTGAGCTCCGTTTCCCCTGGATCCTGGGACAGGGACTCCTCAGCGTCTGCTGCTGTGTCCCCATCATCACCTGTTTTTGGGAGACACACACAATGTATGTTATGTTTCTGCAGGCATCAATGGTTGACACACCTGACAGTTGTGACTGTACCTCTGGATGCGGGCCTGTACATTGCATTGTCCTAAGTTGTCACAGTCAGAGGTTGATATTGGTGTAGCACATTATCCTGCATACTTTGAGCATTTCAATTTGGATGTTGGGGTGTGTACATGGTCTGCATTGGTTGTATTTGGTTGACATCCGGCCCTCCTCCTCCCCCCAGCCCAGTTATCCCACCATGAAGCATGCCACCCTTACAGTGGGTTCAGGTTGACTCTCAGGATGTCAGTGAGTGGTGTCCTGCTGTTGGTTGGTGCCCAGTTCCCAGCAGGGCCTTGTGCTCCCCACAGCAGTACCCAGTGTCAGCCATCTTGTCAGTTCTTTTCCACTCCCTGTGATGTGCGCATGGTTCAGGGTGGTGTTGATGGGACAGTTGTGGGGTGACCAATATCTGTGACTGCCACTCCCATCATGCTATTGCCTCCACCCCCCTTCCCAGCATGCCCATGCTTCCTTCCTTTTGACTCTGCTTCCCTGTGGGGTTGTGTGCCTGTGCTGACAAGATGGCTAGACAGTGTTATCCTGGGGTTAGTTTTGCTACAAGTCCCATGTGTGTCCCTGTGCTTCACACAGCATGACCCAGGGTTGTGGTTATTTGTGGGATATTTGATTAGAGTGTGAGGCAATGCATTCTCCCAGGTGAGTTGTGTGGAGTTTGTGTTAGGGGTGTGTGTGAGTGGAGCTGCTGGTAACTATGGTCAGTGCTGTCAGTCCTCCTTCCCACCCAGCCTGATATCCCACCATGGAATGTGCTTCCATTGCACGGAGTGCAAGTTGTCTTTCAGGATGTCAGTCAGTGGTGTCCTGCTGTTGGTTGGTGCACAGTTCCCAGCAGGGCCTTGTGCTCCCACAGCAGTACCCAGTGTCAGCCATCTTGTCAGTTCTTTGCCACTCCCTGTGATGTGCGCATGGTTCAGGGTGGTGTTGATGGGACAGTTGTGAGGGTGAACAATATCTGTGACTACCACTCCCATCATGCTATTGCCTCCACCCCCCTTCCCAGCATGCCCATACTTCCTTCCTTTTGAGTGGACTTCACTGTGTGTGAGTGTGACAGCAATGGCAAGATGGCTGACAGTGGTGTCCTGCTGTTGGTTGGCGCCCAGTTCCCAGCAGGGCCTTGTGCTCCCCACAACATGGCACCAGTGTCAGACATCTTTGATGTGGCTTTTCACTACCTGGTAGGTGTGCATGCTTTAGTGTGAGCTTTCTGGGCCATGCGGGTGGGGGATGTTGAGCTGTGACTACCACTCCCATCATGCTATTGCCTCCACCGCCCTTCCCAGCATGCCCATACTTCCTTCCTTTTGAGTGGACTTCACTGTGTTGTAGTGTAGCTCCTATTTCCCTAATAGGCTCTGCGCATTGGAATAATATATCCTATAGGTTTGACATAGGACTAAGGTCAGTATGTCCCTATCGAGTATATTAAACTTAATTACTTGTGCCAGCTAGCTCAGAGGCCACTAGAAACTCCTTGACAACAAGAAGGGAGTAGTTTCTGGCAGCCGCAAAACATGACCAATATGTTTCCCTTTTAGAATCAGAACGTGTCCCAGAGTCGTGGAAACAATAGATAACTATTTCACTCAGCTCAATCGTGCATGCTTAGTTTTCCTCAGAGTTACACAGAAATAATAGACGGGCGTTTTCAATAAAAGATTTATTGAACAGTCTTGTTTCTGGTGTAAGTATAATGTGCTGTTACGATCACAAGACAGTATGCGAGATAAATAATGTACAGGGTGATCAGTAGAAATAAATAATACTGCGATAGCATTATCTTTTAGTATAAATGCTGTTACATAAATAACACAGACTAAAAATGCGAGTACTCATACGATGCGGTGCTAAGCTAGTTCTACCCCAATGTACCTAACCTAACCTAGGTGTAGGACAAGGTATGAAGTAGGTGAAGTATTCCTTACTATGGTATACTAAGAGTATGTTAAGTCTAGTATGCCTAGTATGCCAAGAGTCCCTCTAGGTACTTATCAGCTCCATACCTGAAGAATGAGAGAGGTTGGAATCTCTTTGCCAGACTTGAACTCCAACACCCCGCAAGGGAAGTCAGATCACTGTAAGCTGGAAGCTGGGCTCTCTGCGTGCAGGGAATGGCAGCGTCTTCTCAGTGCGTCAGGCCGGGATACGGGCTCCTCTGAAGTCAAGGTCTCCTCTGGTTTACAGGGGCTAGGGAAGGTATATTTATACCTGAGAGTACCTTAGGAATGTTAGCATTGACGTGAATTGGACAGCGAAAGACGTCATGAATGAACCCCTAAGGAATAATGGTTCATGCATAATAGATGAGGCCTTGAAGAAATCAATAGTCCTGGGCTAGGAAACTCCTGCAGCCTAAGGGTCTGTTCTTCATGAACTCGTTGTGACGTTAGGGTGGACGGATGTCAGAGACCATGCCTGTATTTGGAGTGCACGGTTTAATGCCTAAATAAGGCCTGGGATTATATGCCTATATAAGGGCAGGGCGAATTGTGCCTATATAAGGACATGATATTGGAAAGCCCATTATGGACACCCTAAGAGGAATACAACACCCACTCCACTTTCGTGTATACGATAATACATAAATGCTAAACATTAAAAATGCTAAACATAAAAATGGAGTACCGCGTATTTCTAAAATATTTCATAAAACCATTTAAAATGGCTTTTAAAAAAAAAAACATATTAGAATGCAAAAAGGTACTGTACATTTGAAGCATTGCTTATTATTTCAGGCATAAAATTCGAAAATAAATGCAATTGGAATGAAATAAGCAGTAATATTTACATGTGACAGAAAATGATCTATAAGTTGTTTTAAAAAAAAAAAAAAATCAAAGTCATTTTCTTATCATGAAAATTAAATGAACTGTTTTTTAGACACATAAGATGACTAAATGCCTTTGGAAGGACCGCCAAGTCTGTACTATAAGGCTAGTTCTACTTTAAGCAGATTGAAGTTCCATTTTCCTTCGAAAAAATGGGAAAAAGTTCAATTTTTGGTAGAGTTCCAAGTTTTTGAAAAATGAAGGCCAAATTGTTGCTGTATTTCTGGAACACTGTATGCTGAATCAGAGTCAGTTTACGGGTCTGGTGTAAACATTAGATCATCTATTTCTATAGACAAAACATCATCCACTGTAGTTGGTGTGAGTTGGAACACCTCGTGCAGCAGGTTAATCGCACAGAGATGTGAAGCATTGCTTTCAATTATCGCAATGTTCGCGTCCGTTGTTACCTGTGTGCCTGTAGTTCTTTCTCGTACCTCAGCAGCTGCCGGAAGCGTCTGTGAGATCTCAATGAATGCTGTCATCAGGATAGGAAGCCGCTGGGGACAACACATAGCATGGGCCGTTATCTGGTCCAGCAGAGTATCGACGTCCGTTGGCGCATCCGATGGAAATGTTAGACAGGTGTCCAACACGCATTCTACACCGCATAGCAGGCATCGTAGAACAGGTAAGATGCAATCTTGCCAGATTGGTCTAAAGGACAGGAACCATGTGGTATTAAGGTCCCGTAGACGATTTATGCCCAAAAGCTGTACTATTTGCTCACAGCACTTTCGTTCAAGGAGAGCTTTCTCCATGTCGCTCGGAGTGATGTCGGCGAATTGGCTGGCCATAGCGAAATAGCAGGAAGAGAAATAGAATTCCGGCAACAAGTGCTAGAATTAATGGTATACCACCAAACACTGAATGTGCAAAGTTCGGGATGATTCCGAGTATTGCCTAGAAAGGTGCTAACAGACCCGAGCAGATGCCCTTAAATACATGTACAATTCCTGTTGTATCAGACATGTTGAAAATTCGTCCTATCATTTCCACGAAATGTATAGGGCAGTTTGTACGTATTTAAGTCTGTATCTCAGCCGAAGTCCTTGCAATTTGCAGATCATAGGTTTCTTTGGCCGAGGTCAAAGGCACTGTTTGTTGTAAAAGCATGGCTTTCATTCTGCTTAAAGTATCAAATCTTATAAAAGAGACGTTCAGCGAAGGCCATAGAGGCGACTCCCTGACTGTGTCTATTGGGGCAAACAATACTTGCATACAGCAAGTGACCCTGGAGTTGACCGTTACTAGATATGGGATACCTGGCAGCATGCCACAGCAACTCTGATCATTCAACATGAGGTAACTCCCATTAGAAAGTTGTCCGAACGCTGGATTAATCACAGCAGCTGGTGTACCCTGCTGATGGCAAGACAAATTTGACACAGAACCATTACAAGCTCCGTGCAAGGAAATGTCCTGACATACAAGTGAACCGCTTAGTGCACGTTTACAGTTTTTACCTCTTAAAAACACTTCACGATCCCCGCTCCAACATCTATATGTATACGGTAAAGCCCAAGATGTCTTAATGTATTCCTTACCCAACCTTTCATATTTGCCTGCTTGCATTTGTCTGAGGCAATACTGAAACTGAAAAGTAGTCACAGGTAGTGTAATTTTGCCATGAATAAGCCATTCTGTAGCTGGTTTTTCTGCCACTGTGAATGGTAACTTTTCCAGTTTTTCAATGCTCAGCACTGTATACTTTGCTCCTCTTTGTGCCATTTCGATCTGTTTATCAGTTAGATTGCATTCTGCAAACAGAGCCGTTGTGTTGATGAAACGCCAAGGCACATAGCCCGCTCGCAATGATTGCAGCGTCCAGCATAATAACATAATAGAATGTAATTGAGATTGGCCTTGTTGTAACATCCCCAAATCTTGTTCTAGAATGTCGATAGCAGAGGATACAATGCCATCCAATGAATATATTCTGGAGGACAAAGTTGTTAACCCATTGTCGACCACAGAGAGTGTTTTCTCTAAATTAATACGATCAAGTTCACGCATTCGTTCTGCGGCCTCTATCTGTGATACCTTCCAAGCTTCATTATAAGCAGCATAAATACCGGCATATATGAAACGTTTTTGACGCGGTTTTCTTGGTCCAAGCAAGAAATCCCTAAGATCTGCGTCTTTTGCAAGTAAGGATAAGTGTTGTTTTACACCCTGTAGTGTAGATGTATGCAGCCAATCGAGGCATCATTTCCCTACACTGTATGTTGTTACTACCCCGGATGTTGTCTTTGGACGTATCTTGGGTCTGGCCTATGAATGGTAAAACCCTGAGTTTTATTCAGGAATCTTTCCTGACAGTTATTCGTGTCTGTGGGCCAGATCAACCATTTTTTCCAATCAGGATTAGATCTGTTGAGTTGTAGTATATTGTCTACTGTCACCACTGCCTGTGTTTCATTATTTTTTGCAGGAGTTGGTACAGAAGGTGTGTTCATCTCTTTTATCTTGGCTAATCCAAGACAAGATGTTTGTTGGATAGTTTCATTCAAAAACATTATTTGTTCAGGGATGATGCAGGCTCTAAATAAAGCTTCTATCCCCTGTACTTGCCATTCTTTAGTACCCCACGTTTTTGTGTCTATTGTGTCTTTCCAAAAGTCGAAACCCTGTCTAGACAGTTGGGTATTAAATAGTGCAGAATAAATCTGTTTTGTATTTGTTAACATCATTTTCAGTCCTGTTTTGTTTACATTTTTATAGTAAAACATTTCTGGATCAGATGTATTGTAACCTGAAAAATATGGAAATGTACTGGCAAATGTTTTTGAACTACCTTTAGGTGGTGTAGGACAATGTTCCCATTGGTTAAACATACACATTTCTTGGATATGCAGATTTATGCAAATAATGATGACCATAGTGGTTATAACAATACAGTTGTTCATAGTCTGATGAACCCTGTAAATATTCATTTTTAGAAAATGCAGCAGATTTTTCTAGGTCAAACATAATGTCAGTCACAGTTTCAAAGTCCCAATCATCAGAATAGGTACTGGACGTGATTAGATCACTTAGTGAAATTTTAAACAAATGTGGAATGTTCAATTCTTCCGTCGGACCGAATATATCAAAATCTGTTTTGTCCCACACTATACCATCGTGTATAGGAACAGCTGTGATGTTCACTGATGACAAGTCTCTTGCTTCACGATGGGAAGATTTGTGAGGTTTCAAAAGTACGGTTACGTCTTTTCCTTCAGAGTTCACATGGATGTATCTGCCACTTATAAGCACGCTTATAGTTGTTACCAAAGCTAGCCAGAGCAGGAAAACAAAAAGTCCAGATGTAATCCAAAGTTCAATCCATGGAGAAACCAAATAAATCTTTTTCAGAGAGTGAAGAAAGTCTTGTATTTGCTGCTTGAACTTCAATGACACTGGCGTCGTTTCAGGTTCACTCAGATCTTCTGAGAACGTATCAAAGTTAATGAAGTAGCCAGAAGCAGTTCTGTCAATTGTTGGAATTGCATCAGGATTCGTAGAAATCACTGGAACCAGTTCATCACTTGTTACGTTGGTGTAGACAGGTGTATTTGGACGAACTGTTACTTGTTCTTCAAGAGGGATGATTTCCATAGCATTGTTGCATAGTCCTCCATCTGTTTCAGCTGAAGTCTCGATTGTTATCAGTCTTTCAGTATGAACCTCTTGGATAGTAGCAAGAGGAGTGCGTTTGCTACTAGGTCGGAGTCCATGAGGCCTACTATTTAGTATTGGCCACATGCTGTGGTTTGATGAGGTTGATGGACACAAATCTTTTCTCCTTTCTTCCAGCAAGGGGCGGCAGTAGTACTGTTCTTGTTCCTTGAACTGCTAGGACAGGTACTGGTTGTCTGTAAGAAGGTCCAAATTCCTTCTTGTCCGCAATTTTTTCTCTGACTAGATCCCCAACTTTTGGAATCCAGACAGGCCTTGCTGGGACAGCCGGTTGATCCCCAGTGGTGGTTGGCTGTAGGAACACGTTGCTTTGTTTGGTTCTTAATTTGTTTAAGTCCTGTAAAACAGCCAAACGATCTTTGATATCAAAGGGTTTATTTTCCACCACTGTGCCTACGTTTTCTAAGTCTGGTACCCACATTCTTGTCCCAAATAGGACCTCATATGGAGGGACCCCCCCTAGAGAACTTCTTGGCAGGTTGTTTAGTGCACGTTGAACTCCACTAAGGTGTTTGACCCACCCGTCACCCGAGCCTAATACTCTAGCTGTTATAGACTGCTTTATGTCCTGGTTTTTCCTTTCCACAACCGAATTTCCCTCAGGATGGAATGGAGAGGAGTACCGCAATGCAACGCCCAGACAGGCCATGGCGTCTTTGTAAGCCCGAGAGCTAAACGCAGGACCCTGGTCAGAATGTAGCGTGCCTATTGCGTATATGCCGATAAAGACTCGCAAATCTTTTATAACAGTTCGAGCGTCAGCTGAGCGCTGAGGCCATAACCATAGGAACCTAGAGCATGAATCCACTGCAACCATGATATATTTATAAGTACCGTCCCTGTGCAAGGGACCGCAGTGGTCCAGGTAAACACAAGCTAATGGTTTGTCTGAAATTAACAGGGGTGTCTGCGCAGGACGTTTCACTGTGGAGACTTTCATCTGTTGGCATATATCGCATTCTAAAACATAGTTCTTTGTTTGTTTTCTAATGCCAGGCCACCAATATCTTTGCTTGAGTAAAGATACCGTTGCAGAAACACCTGCATGGGCAGAAGCTATCCCTTCTTGTGCTGCTAGGATTAGTCCTAATCTGCGTTCCTTGTTTGGAATTACCCTATCCCCCACTCCAGGGATTCGAGCAAAAGGAACGTTGTTCGCATCAATTACATAAGAGTACTTGAGTGGAAACTTTTTTGGTAACGCTGCACTGCTGCCTTTGCTTGATGCATTGACAGCCAACATTATCTCACCGTCTATTTTTGTTTTTGAACGAGTGATCGCAGCTACGGAAGCTGTTTGCACAGCCCCCTTTGTGGCTTCGTCAGCCAATGAATTCCCTGCAACGTGATCGCCATCACGTTGATGACTCAGTGTGTGGATCACGTGAGCCTTTGGTAGTTCGTTTTTCAACTGAACTACTTGTTCCCAAAGCATTTTATGCTTTATTGTGCCACCTTTCGCATCTCTGAAACCATTTTCAAGCCAGTTTTGTATATATTCATTATACGACTGCACACAATAAAAGGAATCGCACACGATTAGTGTGGGGAATTCTCGATCTGTACTTTCAAGTGCCAGTTTGAATGCTTGTAGTTCAGCTCGCTGAGCTATACAATCTCCTAGAGACTGCGTTTTTGTGACCATAGGTCTGAAGATGCCATTTCGCATGCAACCTTTAACGATAGCACACGCTGCACTGTAAGCTTGCTTACCCCCTATTGCCGGTTGTGCGGATCCGTCAGTGTAAATTATGAATTCATACTGATCGAGAGGCAGAATTTCAGTAGGCAGGGGACATTCATGTTCATACTGCAGGAATGCTTGTGTTTTTAAATCTGGATCAAAAACATATTCAACATCTGTTGCAGCAAGAGAATTAACCCATTGTATCCATCTTGGATGCGATGCTTTAGCATTTGGAATGCTTGCTTTTGTAACCGCTTCTAAAGCAGGTACTGGGGTTACGATAATAATGCGTTTCCCTTGGGCTAAGGCTCTTTCTTTTGCTACAGCGGTTTGAACTGCTGTTAGAATTTTTTCAGTAGAACTGAAGCGCATTTCCGCTTGTGTGTACAAGTGTGATTTATACGCTATTGGTATTTTTTCACCCTCATTGAAAGTTAAGTAGGTGAATCCGCATTGACCCGAAATTATTCGGATCACCAAATTGCGTTCACTTACGCGTGTTTGTAAGTGATTTGTTGCTAACATGTTAGCCTGGAGTGAACACAAAATTTCTGTGTGTTCCTGTGTCCAGTTTTTGATTGAAAAATCAGGTTTGATTAATGCGTAGAGAGGTTTAACCCTTTCTGCGTAGTTTAGAATGTATGTTCTTCCAAAATTTAAGAAACCCAGGATGGATTGTAAGTTTTTTAGCATTTTTGGAGGTTGGAGCAGCGCACATTTTTCTAAAAGTTAGCTGCCAAGCTCTTGCCTTCACTTGAAAGCTCATATCCTAGAAATAGGACATTGAGATGGGCAATTCTGGACTTCTTAAAGTTGAATTTGTAACCCTCAGAGGCGAATCCCAGTATAATGGTGCTCACCCTGTTCAAGTGTTTTTCCAGGTCATCGTCTGTTAGATAAATGTCATCGAGATAGGACAATGCCTCATTGTCATAAATTTGTAGTAACTCCATTACCCTCGCTGAGAATAAACCTGGGCTATTTTTGAACCCTTGTGGGAGTCGACAAAAGTGACGCTGGGTCCCCATTATGGAGAATGCTGTTAAGTACCTGCTTTCAGGTGCTATGTTTTGACAAAAGAAACCATTTGAGATGTCTAATGTTGTTTTATATTTTTACGCACAATGTTATTCATTAATGCTGTGCTATGTGCATTTTGCACTGCAAAAGTTTTAGAACAAGTGTTTAGGTGTCTGTAAACCAAAACTAGACGATATGTTTTGTCTGGTTTGGAGACAGGAAACAAAGGATTGTTCATTGAGGAGGTGCATGTTTCAATCACCCCTTGGTATTCAAGTTGATCTAAGATCTCCCTGACCTGTTTTTTAGCTTCTTGCTTTATTGGGTACTGCCGTTGTGCAGTTGGTTTATGTTTCAGATGTATTTTATGGTGAGGTGAATCCTCATCCCATCCTACATGATTTTTATATAATGCTGAGGCCTGGGCCACTGCCCATTTCCTGGCATATGTATATTTTAGATGAATTGGAATATGGTTGGAGAAGGCAGGCATAATAATGTCCTCGCCATGTGGGCACTCCCTGACAAATTGTGGTGGCCAGTCTTTTTCTGCTAGAAGTATGTCATAGCCCCTTGATAGTCTTTCCCAAAAAAGTGCTTTCACCTGTCTAGGTTTGTCTCCCTCCATCCGGAGTGTTATTTCAAATAACTTTTGTGGAGCACTAACCCTGGTATCTACAGTCTCAACTGTGATGTACTCATTCAAGTCCACTATCTCCAGAAGTTCCCTCAGGTTCTGGCGAACTATTGTGACTTCTGCTGCACTGTCCAGCATGGTCTGAGCCCATTCTCCGTTCTTGAGTTGTGTTCTCAGTATTCTCGGCATGTCTAATCTTTAGACCTGCTACTTTCTTTTTGGAGAATTGAGGTTTTGCTTTAGTTTTTGGAGCGTGTTTGTCATCTTTCGATGTCACGCGTTCTTCTCTGTGTTCCGTCCGTTCTCTTCTTTCCGAAGTCTGTGGTGAGATCTGAAAGGGACGAGAGGAACGTGTATCAGTATCATGATACCTATCAGGTTTTCTCAAATTATCCCTATTCCTGAGGTTATACCTCCTTTCAGAGGGCTCTTTTTGAGGAGACCTACCTCGGGATTGAGAACGTTTCTCGTTTGATTTTTGTTTAGTAGACACCCACCTCTTTTTAGAAGATGTAGGAGTTTGTTTTATTGAGGCCTTCTCAGGACTTTCAGATAGTTTTGGCTTCAGTGGTCTTCCACCCAAACTATCTCTGCCTAATTCTGCATAAGATTGTTCTATAATTCTGGGTAGCTCAGTTTGATGTTCTGTAACATCGAATTCCCTCAATTTTTGGTGGATTGCCACTGCTGCTGCCTCCCCTTTAATATTAGATAATATTATTGTTGAGACCTGGTCGAAATTTTTCAGTAATTTCATACCTAAATTTAGAGCAGGCTCTGCCCCATATTCGTTTTGAATTTGTTTTAGGACGTCAGGTATTACCGCAATTGACGGAATACCATGTGTTTTAGTATAGATGGCAGCAAAGACTGAGCCCCAAGTGGTGCAGTCTTCCAGTTGTGGTGTGATCCCCATCGGTAAACTGATTGTTAGGATTCTGTGCTTCTCATGCGGGCTAGTATTTGGAAATACTGCTTCGATTTGAGTAATTTTTTGAGCTATCCAAAATGGAATTTGCTCACGTTTTGTGGGCATTTTACCCATGACTGAGTTGAGAGTCTGTGGTGTAATTTTTAGTGTATTCCCCTGTTGGGGAGTTGGATTTGGATATGTCAATGGTGGTCGGACTGTAAAAGTCTGCATGACATATTGGACTAATTGTCTGTAAATTTTTATTAACTCTTTTATTTGAGTATGTAATTCCTCATCTGTCATTATATCCAGTTCAGGATGAGGTGTGTAGCTGGCTAAAATCGGCCATGTTGCTCCTGGTCTACCTAGTGGACCGAGCCTGGTAATGTTTTTGTGATGTTTTAGGGTGCCTTTAAACCAGAGCTGATGCTCTTGGTATGTTAATGGAATTTCAATATCCTCGAAAGGAATGTATTCCTCTGGTAGATCATCTTCTTTGTAGAAGTGAAATGTTTGTGATGTTGGATTGCATTCGGAAGTAGTACCCATGAATAGAATACCTCTGTCTGAAATGATTCATGTGCCTCTATCACGAAAACTGCTCTACCTCCTCTTGGCGATAGGCTATGTTTTATAAGTATTAGAGTTATGGCTCTTCTTAAGTTTTGAGGGATGTGTACAACACCCTCCTCAGTTTCATTTAAACCTGTAAGGTTAAAAACTGCTGCTTGGGTTTGATCAGCCGCAGCTCCACCGTTTTTGGTGTTATTGTCTCCGTCAGGCATTTTGTTTTTTGAAAAATGTAGAACAAGTTTCAAGGAAACAAAGATAAGGTGCACAATATTTTGGAAAACTGTATCCTTCAACGTTGAGCAAACCAAACAGCTAATATATAGGGTACTGCCCTATGTAGCCGTGGTGGATACTTAACCCTGCCCACTCCAGACGTCTTTTGGAGTATCCATGTAGTGTAGCTCCTATTTCACTAATAGGCTCTGCGCATTGGAATAATATATCCTATAGGTTTGACATAGGACTAAGGTCAGTATGTCCCTATCGAGTATATTCAACTTAATTACTTGTGCCAGCTAGCTCAGAGGCCACTAGAAACTCCTTGACAACAAGAAGGGAGTAGTTTCTGGCAGCCGCAAAACATGACCAATATGTTTCCCTTTTAGAATCAGAACGTGTCCCAGAGTCGTGGAAACAATAGATAACTATTTCACTCAGCTCAATCGTGCATGCTTAGTTTTCCTCAGAGTTACACAGAAATAATAGACGGGCGTTTTCAATAAAAGATTTATTGAACAGTCTTGTTTCTGGTGTAAGTATAATGTGCTGTTACGATCACAAGACAGTATGCGAGATAAATAATGTACAGGGTGAGCAGTAGAAATAAATAATACTGCGATAGCTCTATCTTTTAGTATAAATGCTGTTACATAAATAACACAGAGTAAAAATGCGAGTACTCATACGATGCGGTGCTAAGCTAGTTCTACCCCAATGTACCTAACCTAACCTAGGTGTAGGACAAGGTATGAAGTAGGTGAAGTATTCCTTACTATGGTATACTAAGAGTATGTTAAGTCTAGTATGCCTAGTATGCCAAGAGTCCCTCTAGGTACTTATCAGCTCCATACCTGAAGAATGAGAGAGGTTGGAATCTCTTTGCCAGACTCGAACTCCAACACCCCGCAAGGGAAGTCAGATCACTGTAAGCTGGAAGCTGGGCTCTCTGCGTGCAGGGAATGGCAGCGTCTTCTCAGTGCGTCAGGCCGGGATACGGGCTCCTCTGAAGTCGAGGTCTCCTCTGGTTTACAGGGGCTAGGGAAGGTATATTTATACCTGAGAGTACCTTAGGAATGTTAGCATTGACGTGAATTGGACAGCGAAAGACGTCATGAATGAACCCCTAAGGAATAATGGTTCATGCATAATAGATGAGGCCTTGAAGAAATCAATAGTCCTGGGCTAGGGAAACTTCCGCAGCCTAAAGGTCTGTTCTTCATGAACTCGTTGTGACGTTAGGGTGGACGGATGTCAGAGACCATGCCTGTATTTGGAGTGCACGGTTTAATGCCTAAATAAGGCCTGGGATTCTATGCCTGTATAAGGGCAGGGCGAATTGTGCCTATATAAGGACATGATATTGGAAAGCCCGTTATGGACACCCTAAGAGGAATACAACAGTGTGTGAGTGTGACAGCAATGGCAAGATGGCTGACAGTGGTGTCCTGCTGTTGGTTGGTGCCCAGTTCCCAGCAGGGCCTTGTGCTCCCCACAGCATAGCACCAGTGTCAGACATCTTTGATGTGGCTTTTCACTACCTGGTAGGTGTGCATGCTTTAGTGTGAGCTTGCTGGGCCATGCGGGTGAGGGATGTTGAGCTGTGACTACCACTCCCATCATGCTATTGCCTCCACTCCCCTTCCCAGCATGCCCATACTTCCTTCCTTTTGAGTGGACTTCACTTTGTGTGAGTGTGACAGCAATGGCAAGATGGCCTACAGTGGTGTCCTGCTGTTGGTTGGTGCCCAGTTCCCAGCAGGGCCATGTGCTCCCCACGACTGAGCACCAGTGTCAGCCATCTTTGATGTGGCTTTTGACTCCCTGTGAGGTGTGCATGCTTGGGTGTGATCTTGCTGGGCCATGTGGGTGGGGGATTTTGGGCTGTGACTACCACTCCCATCATGCTATTGCGTCCACCCCCCTTCCCAGCATGCCCATGCTTCCTTCCTTTTGACTCTGCTTCCCTGTGGGGTTGTGTGCCTGTGCTGACAAGATGGCTGACAGTGTTATCCTGGGGTTAGTTTGGCTACAAGTCCCATGTGTGTCCCTGTGCTTCACACAGCATGACCTAGGGTTGTGGTTCTTTGTGGGATATTTGATTAGAGTGTGAGGCAATGCATTCTCCCAGGTGAGTTGTGTGGAGTTTGTGTTAGGGGTGTGTGTGAGTGGAGCTGCTGGTAACTATGGTCAGTGCTGTCAGTCCTCCTTCCCACCCAGCCAGATTTCCCACCAATGAACGTGCTTCCGTTGCAGTGAGTGCAAGTTGGCTTTCAGGATGTCAGTCAGTGGTGTCCTGCTGTTGGTTGGTGCACAGTTGCCAGCAGGGCCTTGTACTCCCCACAGCAGTAGCCAGTGTCAGCCATCTTGTCAGTTGTTTTCCACTCCCTGTGATGTGAGCATGGTTCATGGTGGTGTTGATGTGCGCATTGTGAGGGTGGGCAATATCTGTGACTACGACTCCCATGATGCTATTGGCTACACTGACTTGCCCAGCGTACACAGGATTCCTTCCTTTCAGTGGGCTTCACTGTGAGGTGGTGTTGTAGTGGTGGCTACATGTCTGGATGTGTTTGTTAGTTATATTAGTGCCACTGCCTAGCTGTAGTTGTAGTTGTGTTTGTACATGTGATGACACAGTTACATATCACTATGAGATGGCATGTGTTGTGTTTATCTGACTGACATACACATTTTGGGATGATTCTGTTTTGGTTGCTGTGGATTTGCTAAGGGTGCATGGTTTGACTCTCCCCTTGACAGTGATGTGTGTGTATTGTCGCACAATATTGTGTACATTTGTTGTGTACTCACCAGGCTCTGGGATGTTTTCTAGTCCATATACGCTCACTGGTGGTAGGATGGCCCGCACCTTCTCCTCCCAGGGCCTGAGGTATACTGGTTTGGCAGGAGGGCCACTGCCGGTGTGTTGGCTCAAGAGGTAGTCCTTCTTCAACAGGTCCCTGACCCTCCTGCGCACGTCATACCACCTGTTCTGGATGTCTCCCTTTGTGCACAAACATGGTGATTGTGCGTTCACCCTGTCGACAATCCTCTCCCACATCTTGGTTTTCTGCGACATGGGGGTCTGTTGGACCAGTGTACCAAACAGCTGTGGCTCTACCCTGAGGATCTCATCTACCAGGACTTCCAATTCACTATCTAGGAACTTTTGATTCTTCTTTGGGGGCATAGTGATGGGTGGTGGTGGTGTGTGATGTGTGTGGGGGTGTGCAAGTGAGGGTGTGCGAGTGTGTGTTTTGCTGGGTGTATGTGAGGGTGCTATTTGTTGAGGTGCTGCTGGTGTGTGGCTTGTGTGATGGATGAGCTGTGAGTGTGTGTGTGGTTGCTGTCTGTTGGTGTTGAGTGCTGGCAGGTAATTTGAATTTGCAAAGGATCATGGTAGGGATTTGTGTCCTTTATATGGGTAGAGTTGTGGGTGTGTCTTTGTTCCCTGTTTCCCCCAGTATGTATTGGCTTTGTAATTGCTTGTTTGGCCTTTTTTTGTGTGTTTTTCCTTAGTACTTTTTGTGCATGTAGGAGACGTTCTTCTGACCGAGTCGGACCCTGCAGTTGTCTCGTGCGAGCTTCTCCTATTCGTTCACGCTGTGTTTGTGCTGTTTTCTGTGCTGCGTACGCGTCGGTCGCGGTGTATTGGGTTGCTTCGGCTCGCAGTTTTGTATGCGTGTCGGTCGTACGGCTTGGGCTCCGTGCGGCTCGGTCGTGTTTTCCACGCGTTGCATCGTACTTGGCGGGTCGGAGTTCGCGGGTACGTTTCGTTCGGGATTCTTCCTGGTGCGTGTCGGTCGGTTGGATTTGCGTGCTTTTCCGGCCGGATAGCTGTTTTCCGCGCGGTTCGGTCGTTCGGCTTGTGTTCCGTACGAGTCGGTCGGATTTTGCACGCTTTTCATCGTACTTTGCGGGTCGGGCTGCACCGGTACGTGTCGGTCGGAATGAATTCCGGCTCTGAGTCGGTCGGTACGTTTTCAGGCCCGAATCGGAATCGGCCCCTTAGAATTATTTAATTGTAAATTAATTACTTAGTTTAATTGTGTTAATAATTGTTTTTTTAGTTTAATTTTAGGTTGGGGTTGTGGAGTTTATACAGGTAAAGGGTGGAAAGTTAATTAATTTTAATGAATTTAGATTTAGATTTTCATAAATAATATTTCTTTAATTGATAAATAATTATGTTAATTGTGCAAGTACATTTTTTTAAGTCTAGATGTGGGTTGTGGGTGTTGTAGGGGTATGGGGTGGGAAGTACATTAATTTTACATTTTTACTATTAAATATACTGCTATTTTGTATTCAACATATTTTTTTATTTATTTACTGGTTTTAAATTAATTTCATCTTGTTTAAGATATTTTACTTGTTTTTAATGTTGCACTGACTGGAGGGGGAGTAGTAAGCTTTACCCCGCCACAATCCAACACTTTCCCTACTGTTGCACTGACTGGAGTGGGCTTTCCCTACTGTTTCACTGACCCGAGTGGGAATAGTAAATTTTACCCTTCCACAATCCAACACTTTCCCTACTATTGCACTGACTGGAGTGGGAATAGTACATTTTAGCCCTCTGCAATCCAACACTTTCCCTACTGTTGTACTGACTGGAGTGGGAATAGTACATTTTACCCCTCTGCAATCCAACACTTTCCTGTTGCACTGACTGGAGTGGGAATAGCAAATTTTAGCCCTCTGCAATCCAACACTTTCAATTCAGTTGTACTGACTGTAGTGGGAATAGTAACTTTTACTCCTCCACAATCCAACACTTTCCCTACTGTTGCACTGACTGGAGTGAGAATATTAAATTGTTCCCCCGTAATCCATCACTTTCCCTACAGTTGAACTGACTGGAGTGGGAATAATACATTTTCCCTTCCACAGTCCACACACTCTCCCTACTGTAGCACTGACTGGAGTGGAAACAGTAAATTTTAACCCTCCGCAATCCAACACTTACCTTACTGTAGCACTGACTGGAGTGGGAATATTTTTTTTTTTATTAATTATAATATTTATTGTTGTGTTAATTGTACTGAGAATAGTAAATTTCAGTATTTTCCAATGTTATATTTTAATTAGTTTTATATTTAGTGAAGTTAGAGTAGTAAATCCTATTTTTGTATTATGTAAAGAATTTATTCATTTTGTGTTGTGTTAAGTGGGAGTACTTATTTTTATATTTATTTAGTATAAAAGTGTTTTTTAATGTAGTGGGACATTTTTATGTATTTATTTTAATATTTAATAATGTATTTTATGTTGTTGTAATTTGGATAGCTATGTGTTTGATTTATTATAATAATATTATTTAAAAATGTCAATATTTCTTTTTGTAAATTATTCATAATTAAATAAAAAAAATATGTGTTTACTTTTTATTTTAAATTAAATTGCTTTTCTTTTTTAATATTTTATGTGTGTGGTATATTTGAATATGTATACATATTTTTTGATAATATATTATTTATGATTTTCTAAATTATTTTATTAATTAAAATATTTGTTTTTCATATATGTATGTATATATATATGTTTACATTTGTAAAAGTAAGTTTACTTGTTATATTTGTTAAAATATACATTTAAATATATTTTATTTTTATAAATTAATGTTAGTATTTATTATATGTTTATTTTAAATTATATATATTTAAAAATCGATATTTAATACAACTATATTATTGTAAACTATATTTTTTTCAATATTTCTGTACTTACCTTTTTAAGTATTGGCAGTCGATATTTTTGTATTCTATATTTTTTCCAAGATATTTTTTCCTTCTGTATTTTTTCCGTGATATTCTGTCAGTGAACCACCAGTGCCAATCTTAACACTCATCTCCTTTTGCCAACTGACGATGAGACCCAAAATTTCTCTCAACCATTGCACGAGTCCCTGAACAAGAAGTCTAGACTAAACACAATTCACTGCTTTCTTCCAAGGCTCAACCATTGGGTACCAACCAGTCTTTAAAACACCCACTACTCTTTGTTTTACCATATTTTGATTTTCTCCTTCCTTCACTGTCCTATGCATCAACCTTGGTTAAAGAGAACCCCAGACACTTTTGTTAGGCAGTGCAGGCCTGGCTGTGGTGTGCTCTAGTTTGAAAACCACTAGAAACATGCAACATGCCTGCTGTTTACCTGGGGCACAAGCTGGGTGTGTACGGAAGTGCTGGTGATTTTTACTTGGTTTTAGAACATTTTAAGTGTTTATAACATTGTATTTGAATTTGAAACTGTCCTTTTTAAATCCATCGTGGTTCAAAGCCTTTCATTATTAATTCACGCTGTCTGACGGGTCGGTGAGCTGCACGAGGCACTCCCCTTCCGATCCAGTGCTCGCAGGAGCAGGGCAGCCATTGGAGGTCAGCGGGCTAGGCTTCCTGCTGTACCTATAAAACACACGGTGACGCGACCGCGCAGCACTGTTTACCTGGGGCACAAGCTGGGTGTGTACGGAAGTGCTGGTGATTTTTACTTGGTTTTAGAACATTTTAAGTGTTTTATAACATTGTATTTGAATTTGAAACTGTCCTTTTAAATCCATCGTGGTTCAAAGCCTTTCATTATTAATTCACGCTGTCTGACGGGTCGGTGAGCTGCACGAGGCACTCCCTTCCGGTCCAGTGCTCGCAGGAGCAGGGCAGCCATTGGAGGTCAGCGGGCTAGGCTTCCTGCTGTACCTATAAAACACACGCTGACGCGACCGCGCAGCGCTGTTTACCTGGGGCACAAGCTGGGTGTGTACGGAAGTGCTGGTGATTTTTACTTGGTTTTAGAACATTTTAAGTGTTTTATAACATTGTATTTGAATTTGAAACTGTCCTTTTTAAATCCATCGTGGTTCAAAGCCTTTCATTATTAATTCACGCTGTCTGACGGGTCGGTGAGCTGCACGAGGCACTCCCCTTCCGGTCCAGTGCTCGCAGGAGCAGGGCAGCCATTGGAGGTCAGCGGGCTAGGCTTCCTGCTGTACCTATAAAACACACGCTGACGCGACCGCGCAGCACTGTTTACCTGGGGCACAAGCTGGGTGTGTACGGAAGTGCTGGTGATTTTTACTTGGTTTTAGAACATTTTAAGTGTTTTATAACATTGTATTTGAATTTGAAACTGTCCTTTTTAAATCCATCGTGGTTCAAAGCCTTTCATTATTAATTCACGCTGTCTGACGGGTCGGTGAGCTGCACGAGGCACTCCCCTTCCGGTCCAGTGCTCGCAGGAGCAGGGCAGCCATTGGAGGTCAGCGGGCTAGGCTTCCTGCTGTACCTATAAAACACACGCTGACGCGACCGCGCAGCGGGTGCGCCGCTGGCGCGCCGAAGGCGCGCCTAAGGCAAGCCCGTCTGCGCCCGTCCGCGCTCGGCCCGGGCTTAGGGCATGCCCCCTGGCTCCACGAAGCCCTATCTACAGACATATTCGAGGAGTCTCTCCTAAGGTGGGATCCGAGAGGCGGCAAGGTGAGCTGTCCTAAACTGTGGCCTGACATCATGTCGGTGGATCACGCCGCGCTATGCTCCAACTGCTCCCTACCCCTCCCTGCATCACTGACTATCCTATTAAATGTCTGGACAACCAGCCAGGTAGTTCACTACTACTAACTGAACTGGCTCCTATAAAATGTTTACTTCTTAATGCCAGGTCTTTAATTAAGCACAGCATGGAATGCTCACTGCTTATTGAGCAGTATGATATCAAGTTGGCATTTATTACTGAGTCATGGACTGATGATACCTCAGGACCTGACATTGTTAAAGCATCTCCTCCAGATTTTCTCTGCCATACCCTGGATAGATCACACAGGAAGGGCGGAGGTCTGGCTGTGCTATATCATAATACTCTAGCGCCCTCTTTTTCTATAGCCTCCAATGCAGCTTGTGAAGCTCTGTCGGTTAGTGTACGTCTTTCTCCCCATGACACCTTTAAGGCTATCCTTCTCTATCGCCCTCCTGGTCCCAGAGGCGCGTTCCTAGATGCCATTGGTTTGCTCCTGGAGGAAGGACTTTGTGCTAAGTCCTTTACAGTGTTGGGGGATTTTAATTTTCACTTGGAAGAACCCACTGATCCTGACAATATGAGGCTGAAACTGGTTATGAGTGGGGGGGATCTTGAGCAGCTGGTGGTCGGACCTACACATGTAGCAGGTCATACATTGGATGGAATTTTTACTAATAACTCATGTCTTTCCTTCTCTGAGTCCCTGCCTCTTACTTGGACCGATCATGTTGCCATTTTATTTGCTCTATCTCGGACACCTCACTATCAATTTAAACCAGAGTCCAGGGCCAAACTAACTATTAGGGCCTGGAATACCGCCAACAATCCCGCGTTAGGGAATCTCCTGAAAGATACAGCTCCCCTCCTTCCGGCTGGAGCAGAGGAGGCTGCAGCTGTTTATGCCGGATGGATTGACGCTGCGTGCAGTAAATTTGTCCCGACTAAACAGTATTCCCCCAAGCGGGTTTCCCCCTCAGCCCCTTGGTTCTCTGATAACCTTCAAGAGAAAAAAACTGACTGTAAGAGGTTGGAACGAGCCTGGAGAAAAGGATATAGTGCCAGTGACAAAGTGGCCTATAAAACCAGTCTCTCAGGGTACAAAAAACTACTCGTGGAATCTAAGAGGATTTATTTCTCTGAGCAGATTAAAAGGCAAAATCCTCCTCTAAAGAGTTATTTAAAACAATAAACTTACTCACTAATCCCACTAGGCCAAATGTAGATACTAGCCCTGAGCTATGTGAAAATCTTGCCTTTTTCTTTCGGCAGAAGGTCGATTGTATTTTTCCTCCTTCAGTCCCCAGCAATTAGAGGCTAATGAGGCTTTAGACGAGGCGAAGTCCAATGCAAGCAAAGCTATATCTACTCTAGCTGAGTTTACACCACTAGAAACTCAAGAGGTTATTAAGCTCTTGATGGCGAGTAGATCTGGATCTCCCTTGGACCCTTGTCCAGTTTCGGTGATTAAACTCTTTCCTGAGATCATTGGCCCGGTTCTGACCTCTATGATCAACTCTATTTTTGAGTCAGGTCACTTTCCCATAATGTGGAAACAAGCCTCCATTCTTCCTCTTATCAAAAAGCCTAAACTGGACCCTAATGATATGAACAGCTACAGACCTATTTCACGTCTCACACTGCCAGCTAAAATTATTGAAAAGGCCATGAACACCCAGCTTAGCACGTTCTTTCGCACTAACTGTTCATTGGATCCTACGCAGTTTGGCTTTCGTGCTGAACATAGCACAGAGCTAGCCTTGATTAAAGCAACGGAGGAAATAAGAGAGGCCTTGGACCAAGGAGGTGCTGCGATTCTGATCATGTTGGACCTTTCGGCAGCCTTTGATACGGTCCATCATGAAGTATTGATGGACCGGCTATCTACTGCAGGGGTTCAGGGCAAGGCCTGGAACATTTTACAATCATTTCTGTCAGATAGAACCCAAACGGTGGACATAGGTAAGAATAAGTCCAAGCCGTTTTCCTTTCCGTGCGGGGTGCCACAGGGCTCATCCCTCAGTCCCACACTTTTTAATATATATGTGGCCCCGCTGGCGGCCCTGATTGGATCCTTTGGGTTTCAGGTGACGTCTTATGCAGACGACACTCAAATTGTGTTGTCCCTTCAGCCGGGTAAAGAAGCTGAGACTAGCCTGAGATGTCATGATTGTATGAAATCTGTTGCAGGCTGGATGGCATCTAATTGCCTAAAGCTCAGTGCCGGCAAAACGGAGGTTTTGCTATTTGGAAATAAGGCTAACCTCTGGTCACCTGATTGGTGGCCAGAGGAAATGGGCACACCTCCAGCGCCCTCCGCGAAAGCAAAGAACCTGGGTGTGGTGATGGATGACAAACTCACCTTTGGTGATCATGTTAGCGGGGTGGTATCCACCAGTTTCTTTCTTCTCAGAAAGCTGAGAAAAATAAAAACATTTCTGTTTAAAGATACCTTTAGGACAGCAGTCACTGCGCTCGTCTTGTCACGACTGGACTATTGTAACGGTCTGTACTTGAGTTTACAAAAGAAACTTTTTAACAGACTCCAGACTGTGCAAAATGCGGCAGCAAGACTGCTCTTGGGCATTCCTAGGTTCGTCTCAGTGGGAAAGGGTCTTCGAGATCTCCACTGGCTTCCAGTGAAACAACGGACACGGTTTAAGGCACTGTGTATGGTTTTCAAAGCCTTGATGGGCAGTGGCCCAGTCTACCTGAGAAACCGACTACTCTGGTATGTTCCTGGAAGATTGCTACGTTCCTCGGAAGCTAAGCTAGTGACTATTCCCCGAGCTAAGAAAGCCAGTTGGGGTGGCAGGAGTTTCGTTTACTGTGCCGCTAGGGCTTGGAATGATCTTCCTGTGCATCTAAGAAAGGCCACAGATCTCCTTTCCTTCAGGAAGGAGTTGAAAACCTGGTTTTTCTCTGTATAATTCTCCGTCAGGTCACCCACCAGGTAATGCTTAGCGCCAGGACGCCTTTGGGCAGCAGCTGCGCTTTACAAGTTTTATTAACATTAACATTAACATAACATAACCTTAGCATCTATCAAAACAATTGGCTCCGGGACTCTGCAGAGTCCCAGCGTTACAAACATCATGGCATTCATGTGATGGCTTGCTCCCGGTCAGTCCACGGTGCATATTTTGTTCTATTTGAATTTCATGAATTTTGCAATTTTTTGAATTTCATAGCTGGCCTAATCCATTTTTGCTAGCAGGAGACTGGTTTGAGCAGGAAATATCTTGTGGGAACTGTAAAATTGTATCCAAGAGACATTTTCTCCTCTCCTATCTACATTTAGCATGAGTTTTGTAAGTGATGTGTGCACAAGCATTCAATATAATACATTTAAATTCTCATAGTTTTAGTCAAACTCTTGTGTATGTACATGTACATATATGTGATATTTATATTACACAATCCTAACCAAAAGGCAGCTGAGTGGTGTTCATAGTCAGTTTCAAGGATGCAGTCAAAGAGTGATTAAAGGGGAGGCTACATTCTGAGAGTGGAAGTGGACTATTGCTTTGACCTGTTGTAGTGTTTTTAGGCATTCTTACGCTCTGTCCTAAATTGAAGCAGGTTTGGGGCTGTTCTAATGGATGCAAGGATGCTGTTTCAGATCCTGGGTGCGTTAATGCAGAAGGCATATTCCCTGTTTTTTTACTGTGCTCAGGAGGTGGAGAGCTCAGCAGCAAGATATGCAGTGGTGGAGGTTCTGATGGATTTGTAAATGATGCAGGTGGTTTTTAAGTTAATGCAGGCTACATAGGCAGTCCATTAAGTTCGATCAGTGTGTGTAGGTGATTCCATAGTTATTTAGTCCCACGAGCAGGCATGCTCAGTCATGAAGAATGCCCTTAGTAAGGGCCAGTGCAGACTTTGGGAGACTGTAGAAGAAGGCATTATCACAATCCAGATGCAAGAGTACGAGGACTTGGATGGCTGCTCTGAATTCGCTGCCTGAGAGGAGTGGTTCACTTTTTTTAGTAGAGACTGCAAATACTAGGCTGTCTTGTTATTCTTGATGATGTGTTTCTTCAAGGGTGTGGTTGTTTTCAAGGGTGAATCTGAGTAACTTAGCACTGGGTGATCGATGGTGTTGTTGAAAGCTGTTCTTGGCGAAAAAATCGGAATTCAAGGAGAGTTGAGTGTTGTCTATGTATTGGTACATTTTTAAGCTGTTATTGTTGAGGGGAGTTTATATGGACTCCAGTTAGAGGTTGAAGATGATGGGCTACAAAATGGCACCCTGAGGAACTCTATATGTGATAGGGTTGCAGGAGACCTCACGGTGCATATGTGATGGAACTGGTGTTGGTTAGATAGGTATGATGAGAACCAGTAAGGACATTGGGGGTCATCCTGTGGTAAACCGGGACTGTCCGCAATACATGCGGCGGTCCCGCATACCAAATCAGGATGTGACCGCCACCATGGCGGTCACATTTTGGTATTTAACATTGCGGCGGATGCTGCTCACAGCAGCACCCACCGCAAAGCAAAAAAGCCATGCTGTGCATTTCACTGCACTACGTGGCGAGCACCACACGGTGCCTGCAACTTGGTGCAGTGAAATGTAGGGGGGTACCATGGATACCCCTGTGCACCCACACCTCCCCCCAACACAAGGAGGGCCCGCAACGGGCCCCCAGAGGCATTCTCCACCAGCCTTTTATGGAAATGCCGGTTTTAGCCATCATCATAACTTGGTGGACGGTGCCTGCTAGGCACTGCCACCATTTTATGGTCCCTGGACCGTCCGCCAGGCAATCTGAATGATTGCTTATGGCGGACAAGTGGTGGACGGTCTTTCCGTCTGCCGTGGTCAGGAAACGATTCCCACCGCCATCCTAATTGGTCAGTGGGAATATCGCGGTTTGATGGCGGAAGTACCGCCACCTCATGGCTGGAGGTGGCGGTCCTTCCGCCATCCTAATGACCCCCATTGTCAGTAAATCCCATTTATGTCTTCCGGGTGTCGATGAAAGTGAGATGAATGATGTTCAAAGTGGCTGAGAGGTCATCAATAAAAGTAGTCATGTGGCATCGTTGTCTGTGGTCAGGAGGACATCATGCATGAATTGTAATGTAGAAGTATCTTTTCTATAATATTATCTGAAGCTGGATTAGGAGTCATGCAGAAAATTGTTTGCAGTAGTGTGATCTGAGAGAAGTACATAGACTGCTTTTTCATTGGTCTTGCCGATGAATTGTAGATAAGTGACGGGCTGGCGTTTGGTGAGGTCATCAAGGTCTAGTTCATATTATTTCTGGGGTGAAAAGGTCTGGCCAGTCTCTAGAGCTTCTGGGAAGACATTTTAACAGAGGGAGGCATTGATGATGGTGAGTAGGAGTGAGCGAGAATCACTAAAGAGACCGTTGATGAAGCACAGGTAAGATCTTCTTCATACAAGGTGGCTTTGAAGACGTTGAGGATGTTGGAAAGGCATACAATTGCTGTGAGTCTGAAGGACAACCATTTTGGAATATTCAGTATCAGACTAAATGCAGGCCTGTTGTTGATGATGCGTCGTCTGATCTGTAGTTTTTTTAATTGAAAAAGAGGTTGATTACAATTAAGACTCCCAGTTTTCCGTTTTTACTGCTTTTTACAGATAAATACGGACAGAAAACAATGTATTTCCTGTCTGTAGTTATTTTTAAAAGCAGAAAAATACTGAAAATTGTGCTTCTTGTGAGAGTCTCTCCATGTTGTCTTTCATGAACTCCAGCCAAAACCTGAACAGATAGACAGCATAGGGAGTTTAAAAACAGGATGGTATTTCCTTAAATACAGATATATGTTAAGATATATTTGTAGTATAATGCTAATATGTACCTGTGGGTGTAATTTTATGTTATATGTGGCTTCTTTATCTGCTAAAACGTGACAGGTATCCACGTATAAGTGCATATGCAAGAGTTAAATAAATGTAGAAATATGCCATTTTGTGACCCCATTTATTTTCAAAACACAAAATAGATATGGATAACTACCAATAAGATAGCCAAATAATAAATATGGATAAATACAGATGGAAATGTTAAAAAAATAAATACAATTAAACCGAGAACCCTAATTACAATGTAGTAGATGCAGTGCGTGATTATTTTGTTCACAGCTTCGGTGATGGTTTTGGTACAATACTCGGTTTTGACTAATATGATGAATTGTCTGTGTGAGATGCAAAGGTACTTCAATAGCATGATGTTCTTAGAGGTCGTCATTGTTCCATTTACTCTCCTGTCTGTGTATGAAGCGCTTGTTGTTGACAATGTTTTAAGCATTTCAGGATGCTGTAGGGTTCGGCTTGCACATGCATGTTTTAGGTGGGAGTTTGGTTGTACATGTGGATTTCCAGAAATGCGCTGAAGTCTTTTAAAGTGTGTCGTTGGATGTGGATATGGCAGGATGAGGGATGACTTCAAGGTGTAATTTGTAAATAATGGATTATTTCATAGTGAAAAAAGATTCACAGTTTCCCTCACCTCTCTTCCCAGTTTACTTTCAGGTGGAATACACCTCACTCCATGCATGTCTAATGATCAGAACCCACAGTGAAACAACTTAAGCCAGCGTGCAGCAGAAGAGGGTCGAAGGGCATAGTGAAATCATGTGCCTACCTACCCAGATGCTTCATGCTGTACGAGACACTGGCATGACTACAGCAGGAGAGCATGTGGTAAATATTGTACAGAGTCAGACAGATTTTCATTCCCAAAATTTCTGAAAGGCCCTGCCCACCTGGAGACATCTCATTCTCAAAGAATATGCTCTGAATCAGTGGTGCCCACATGAAGACAGTCTGCACTGCATACGACATCTTTAAATAGGCACCTCAATATGGTAAGTTAGTGGAGTAGTCTTATGGCACAGCTGCTAGTTAGTGCCGCAATACAAAAAATGTGCTTCAAAGTGAAATTTTGTTAGTGGCTGTGGAGTACTCATCTAGAAAAATTATATTTTTCTGAAGTGCTGAACATCCTGCAGCATTCCTGCCTTCAAACTATCCTCTGCCTTCAACTCAATCCGCAGTCTGGTAAATCGAGGGGTGTCAAAAGTGTGTTGGCCCTCTTTCTAGGATGACAGTATAAGTATTTAGTCCAACAGTTAATTTATTAGGTATGCCACAACATGTATCTACAAGGTGAGAAACTAGAGAAGCAACTCATCCTCTAAAAATTGAATCACAATTCAAGCCCTAATATATCACACATTCCACATTCACACCGTGGCCTCACTACATTATATGTTTTAACAAACATGCAGATAACATACGGCCAGCCTCCCCATCCCAGACAACTGGTGATGTTGAGACTCATGGTATGGACCCTTTTACATTGGACTATCTTCTGCCTAGTGTGTAATAATTCCAGTCTTTCTTCTCCAGAACTATTTTGTGTTATACGTAGACTTCATTCCATGATGTCACCCAGTAAGTACAAATCCTCATCAATAACTATCCTTGCTATTAATAAGCTTCCAATCTAACATTTAGGGCCCAATTACGATCTCGTTCGGAAAGCATGCCGACCGAATCGGTTCCGGAATGCATTCCGTACGACTCGGATCGGGGGAGTCCGACCGAACGAGTACGATGCATCTGTATGCATCCGGTACGATTCGGTCGGACTCCCATTGACTTCAATGGGAGTCTGTGTTCCGAACGTGAACACAGGCTCCCATTGAAGAAAGGTGTGGCTGGGGAAAAACGTGCACCCTGTGGTGGCACCCCATGGTGCCTACCACACTGTGCATGGTTGGGTAGAGGAAACCCATGGGTACCCCACGGGCCCGATTCGGAAGGCCCCGGGTGAGGGGGGGCCTGCTACAGGCCCACGAAGACCAATTTTGGCAGCCGTTTCGTTCCGGGCACACCGGATCGGAAAGGCTGTCTGAATCGGTCATCGTACTCGCTCATTCGGAAACAAAGTCCATAGAGCTGTACGAATCGGATCCGGAAAGGCTCAACCTGTCTGAATGCCTTTCGAAACCCATTCAGTCAGCCCTAACGGTTTCCAGGCATCGTACCTGGGATCACTGACACAACATCAACTCCTATAATATTGATCTACAAAGTTATCGAGTCACTAATATCGTATGTAAAAATATCGACACCTAATACACAAAACTAAAATAACACAAACATCGATAAAAAAATATCATTAAAAAAAATTTCAATGACAAAAATATCGACAAAAAAAGAAAAGAACACAAAAATATCGATAAAATTCAAATAACATATATTACAACAAAAACATCGCTATGCATAATATCGACAACACAAACATCGATAAAATACATATAAACTATATAAAAAAATAACATTTAAACATAAAAATAAACTATACTCAAAAATACAAACAAATAACATTAAAAACAAACACTAAAAAATTACAAAATTAATAAAATTCAAACAAACAAATACACTCAAAAATCAAAAACAAATAAATAAACAAACACTACAACATAAAAATATATCACAACTATCAAAAATAAACGGACATATATACATTACATATATAAAAAATATATAATATTTATTAACGCATGCATTTTAATTATATTACTAAACAAAATAAAAACAAACATTAAATCAACATAATTAACATTAAACAAATTAAATTATAACTGCCAAAAAATTCAAACAAAGCTATCTTAACCAATTAATTCAAACTACACCAACACAAACCAGTAGAAAACTCTAACTAATTAAATAAACACTATAAAAAAAATCAAATAATTAACACAAAATTTACAGTGAAACTGACAAACACTGCAGGAGGACGAAACTTTGCGAGACAGAAAACAGAACAAAAAACATCTACACAAACAACTAAACAGAAAAACTCTCATCAAAGGTAAGAGCAAAACTTTTTAAATAAATAAATAAAATTTGTTTAAAAAAAATATAAACAAATTAACTTAAAATATAATATGTTTTCCTTTATATTTCACAGACTAAACTTAACTAAAACTCCACCTAGAAAATTCAAAACAACGATTTACTTCCAAAACAACTACAAAATCAACATTAATGAAAAATATAAGACAAAGTAAGTTTATATCTTACCAAACTAATAGAGTTAACTGAAAAAACTAAAACATTTATTAAAAAAGCAGAACATAACTAACAAATACTTTAATTTTAATTGCTTTTACAGACTTCAACAAAACAACAACATCAACTAAATAAACTACATCAACTAAAAATAGTAAGTATTTTTTTAAAACAACTAAAGATAGAGACTAATTAAACAAAACTAACAAACTAAATGTAACACTTCAATAAAAATAACATTTTCCTTTTTAACCAACAGAAAAAAAGAAACCAGTGAATAAACTACAAACATCGAAATAGTAACCAACAAGAAAAGCAAAACAAGATATATGTAAGTATATTTTAAAATGTAATAATTATATAAACATGTTTACTCTTCAATAATTAATAATTAATAAATACATATACATAAATACATTCACAGATATACAAAAAAATTACAGAGGGGGCAAAGTTCATCTCCTCACAAAAAGGAAAATTACTTTGTGCTACATGGGCTATACTTATACACAAGAAAAAATAACAAAATAGAACCCATTGGAAATGTAGTAAATACTACTCCAATTCTTGCTATGGGAGAGCAACAATAATAGAAACAAATGTTAATAATGTTAGGGAACACAACCATCCCCCTAACGTCACAGAAATTGAGGAGAGAGATGCTTTAGAAACCATCAAAGAAGCAAGCACAAGCTCCCAACAAACCAGTACCCAAATATTTAAAAACGTGCTAACTAGGGTTCCTGAACGCGTAATAGCCAGAACTAAAAGATCTACTTCTAAAACACCACCCACCCCTCAAACTTTTATAGAAATAAAATTTTTACAAGAATACACAGACACACACAAAGATGAAAAATTCATTCTTTATGACAATAACAGTCATTAAAAAAGAATTATCATCTTTGCCACCAGCACCAACATTCAAAAGTTAAAGTAATGTGAAACATGGATGATGGATGGCACATTTAAAGTTTGCCCTAAGCCCTTTTATCATTTCTATACCATCCATGGTGAATATGAAGAAACTAACATCCCCTTCATATACACACTACTCCCCAAGAAACAAAATACTACCTACATAGAACTGCTTACAATAATAAAACAACAGACAGAAAATTACTAACCTCAAAAAATAATAATATTTTTCGAGCAAGCAATGATTCCGTCAATTTTAAAAATATATCCACATACTGCAATACAAGGTTGCTATTATCATTTCAACCAAAGTATCTAGAGACATCTCCAAAAATCTACCCTAAGTATAGATTATGCCACAAACAGCAACTTTGCTTATCAAATCAAAAAACTAATAGCCCTGGCCTATGTACCAACAACAGAAGTAGCCAACCACTATAATATACTTATTGAAAGTCCTTTCTACCAAGCCAACAAAACAAAACTAACACCCTTCTTTGACTAATTTGAAGACACATGGGTAGAAAGACTACATAGGTCAGGGCACCGAAGACAACCCAAGTTCCAAATCCCCTGGTGGGACATCTATCAAAGCACCCTAGTACAAAAAGCTAAAATAAATAACGCAGTGGAAGGATGGCATAATGCCTTCCAAGCCACAATAGGAAGAGGACAACCAACTTTACACAAACTAATAGAAGCCATCAAAAAAGAACAAAGGGGGTCATTACGATGGTGGATGGACATCAGTCAGTCCGCCATCGTGTCAGGGAGTGGGACCGCCCGCCTACAAGGCAGCGGTCCCACAGAGGTTATTATGATGCGACCGCCACTGTGGCGGTCGCATCTGCTATATTTAACATAGCGGCGGGTGCTGCTAGCTGCAGCACCCGCCGCAATGTTAAAAATGCACTGTTTACATCTCCCTGCACTACGTGACAGGCACCATGGAGTGCCTGCCACATGGTTCAGGGAAATGTAGGGGGGCACCATAGGTGCCCCCAGTGCTCTTTCCCCTGGCCCAGGGATTAAGGGGGGCCTGCTACGGGCCCCCAAATCCATTTTTGGCATGCCATTTCGTGGCGAGTTGACCGCCGCAAAACGACCGCCGGAAATGGGATATCATAATCCCGACGGCGGTGCCTGACAGGCACCTCCACCCTGTTGGCCAATGTGGCTGCTCCGACAGGTGGTCAGAAAATGACCGCCTGTCGGAACCGTGGCAGTCAGTCTTTCCGACCACCACGATCCGCCGCCATGGTAATCTGGCAGGCGGAAACCTGCAGTACGATGGCAGAGGGCCCGCCACCGACAGGCTGTCGGTGGTGGGCCTTCCGCCATCATAATCAGGCCTCTGGGCCAAGGGAAAGAGCACTCCCCTACATTTCCCTGCACCATGTGGGAGGCACTGTATGGTGCCTGCCACATAGTGCAGGAAAATGTAAACAGTGCATTTTTAACATTGTGGCGGGTGCTGCAGCTAGCAGCACCCGCCACAATGTTAAATATAGCAGATACCACCGCCACCGTGGTGGTCGCATCGTAATACCCCCTGTGGTTCTGCCGCCTTGTAGGCGGGCGGTCCCACTTCCCGACACGATGGCGGACGAACTGAAGTCCGTCCACCATCGTAATGACCCCCAAAGTTATCAAGAACTAAGGCTAGAACAATCCCTCACTAAAATATGTCCTAAACTTAGTAAACAAGCAAAAACAATGTACGAATACCTACAACACAAAACTAGACTCTACCCAAACACCAAAAGACTAGAATACCTAGACACAATAGCCAGATCTATACTTTAAACATAAGACAATAGCAAACACCATGCAGCATTTGAAAATTACATAACAATTAAACAACATATTTCCACTCTTTTTTAATTAATAATTATAATTATGTTATTTAAAAATTAAAAAACGTACATAAAAATATATGACATAATATAATTATTAAAATGAAAAAGAAACAAGCAAACCAAATGTTAACAAAACACATTTCTTACCCATAATAATAAAAAATAACTTACTGTTGTGTCACAGTAGATGGTCCTCAAAAACGAACAAAGGGGGTCATTAGCATGGCGGGCAGACTTTAGTCCTCCCGCCACCCTAGCAGTAACGGGACCGCCCGCCTGCCATGTGGCGGTCCCGCCACCCTTATTATGATGCGACCGCCACCGCGGCGGTCACATTCCGCATTTCAACATTACAGCATTTCAACATTACAGCAGCACCCGCCGCAATGCTGAAGTCACCCGTAGTGCATGTCACTGCACCACATGCCTGCCACTTGGAGCAGTGACATGTTGGGGAGTACCATGGGTACCCCCCAAGTGCACCCCACCTCCCCCCAATACAAGGAGGGCCCGCAACGGGCCCCCGTAGCAAAACTCTGCATGCCTTTCCATGGCGGCATCGCCGCCATGGAAAGGCCGGTTTTTGCATATATCCTAATCTGGTGGACGGTGCCTGCTAGGCACTGCCACCATTTTGGGCACCCTGCACTGTCGGCCAGGCAATTGGAATGATTGCTGGCGGCAGACGGTCTTTGCGTCCACTGGGGACGCAGTCAAGTTCCCACCGCCATCCTAATCTGGTGGTCGGGAAAATCTGTTTGATGGCGGAAGGACCGCCACCGCAGGGCCGGCGGTTGCCACCGCCGGGCCTCCGGTTGCGGTCCTTTCGCCATCCTAATCACCCCCAAAGTGTTTAAAACAAAAGACAAATCCATTAAAAACGGAATGTAGAAACTGTAGAAAAAAGGCTCCAACAACGCAATCCTCTCAAAAAGGGAACACTCAAAATTAAATTAGTTTTTAAAAAAAAGAAACGCTCCAACAAACCCGAAGAATAAAAGAAAATGTAAAAAACTAATTTGTTTCAAAGAAACAAAATACATTTTCCTTTTATTTAAAAAAAAACGCGTCTTCAGCACCATACCTTAACAAAACGGGAAACCTGCAAAAAATAAAAACAACACCCTGCCACAATAACATATACAAACCCACACACATTAAATACAACATAACATAACTAAACATCACATAATTAACACTATATAACACTCTACTACGCTTCAAAACTACGTCAAACACAACAAACACTAAACTACCAACACAAACCAAACTACAAAAAAAAAACATTTAACACCCCAACAAGTCTAACTACACTACTACTACTACCTCCCCCTGCCCTAAAATTACCTTAAAAGTAAATTAAATCAAACTTACCTTAAGCGACGAAACACAGCTCCCAACCATGAGGTTTCATCTTCCAAAATGACCTACAAACTAAACAGATAGACTTAGGGGCCGATTCCGATTCGGGCCGGAAATCTCTCCGACCGAGCTGGACTCGGAGAGATTTCCGACCGAATCGGACTCTGGCAGCCCGACCGAACGAGTACGATGCGCACGTATGCCATCGGACTCGAGTCGGTCGGACTCCCATTGAAGTCAATGGGAGCCGGTCGTACAACGCGTACGCGGGCTCCCATTGACTCAATGGGTGCGAGGCGGTCAAGGGCGCCCCCTACAGCGGGTACGCGTCGAAGCGACTCGCGCCGTACATGCACAGGTAGGGGGGACCCATGGGTCCCCCCTGTGTGCGACTCGCACGGCTACGCGTACAGGGGGGTCCGACACGGACCCCCAAAGTACGGCTCCGACTGCTCTTTGGAGCCGGAGTGCGCGGCTCGGTCGGACTGCTCGCGGCGCGCATCGTACTCACCCGGCCGGGGAACGTCTCCATTGCGCGGTGCGAGTCGAGTCCGAGCGAGTCGTCGGTGCGGTTCGACCCGGGAACGAGTCGGTCAGAGCGGTCGGGATGCCCGGACGAGTCGGTCGGCGAGTCGCATCGTACTCGCTCGCCCGGACGCGCGTACGAATCGGTCGGGAAATAGGGCTCCGAATCGGATCCGGTTAAGCCGAATCCGATTCGGAGCCCTACCGGCCGAGATCGGAATCGGCCCCAGAAAAGTCAGCAAATAGAATGTAATGGCTGCCTAATAAAAATGAAAAAAGACTACCTCCCCATACACAAGAATGGAGAAATAATAAAAAATTAAATATATAGTTTTATATTTTGAAAAAAATATACAAATATACAAAAATGTACAAAAAATGTAAATATATATTAAATATTATATTAACACAAAACATAAAATATAATATTTAATAAATATTAAAATATATATTTATTTGATGTACTTACTTTCAACATATAAAATTACAGGAAAAGTATTGTGAATGTGCAAACAATTGGGGTCATTATGATGGCGGGCGGATCGCCACCGCCCGGCCGGCGGGGGCGATCCGCCCGCCATCACCACACAAATAACCCCCCGCCATATTACTAATTACGCCGGTCGGCAATCGTCACGATTGCCGGCTGGGCAGAACTCGGGCACAATATGGTGGCGGTGCCTGGAAGGCACTGCCATCCATATTATGATGCCTGGCGGTTCCGGCCCTTTCATGGCGGCGATGCCGCCATGAAAGGGCTGGCGAGAATTGCTTTGGAGTGAAGTCCGCCCGCCATCCTAATAGGCCCCAATATAACAATGTTTAAGTAAAAAATGATATGATACTAAAATATATTCTTTAAAAAAAATATTATTTAATATATTAAATATTTTTTTTCAATAATAATATTTAATATTCTAAATAATAAAAACAAAATGTACAAACTATTACAATGTAAAATACATATTATATAATTTTATTACAAAAATAAAATTATCTAAAATTTATTTAAAAACATGTATAAATAAATGTACTAAAATATTTACTTTTCTTTTAAATAAATGATAAATAATAGAAATCAAAAAGTCTATAATGAAAGTACTGAAAATATACTTATTTTACTACTGCATAACTCTGCTTGCATAAAAATGTACCATTTTTCAAAACTGTTAAAAAAATATATGTATTTAAAAATATATTTGTAATGTTCAAAATATACATTTAAAATATATGTTAAAATGTTTTATGCTTCATAATGTATTCTGCATAACATCAAAACCTGGTAATCCTGTCTTTCAATATTTTCAAAAACTGTATAAAAACAATTTAATTGTGAACAAGTAAAATAAATGCATTTTTTGTGAATAAAAATGTTAACAATAAAAACTGACATACATCTCCTTTTTATTTTTAATTTACATATAAAGTCTAAGAAATTGATATATAATAAACCATGAAAAATTACTATTCCAACTCCAAACCAACTAAACTCAGGGAAAGTGCTGGATAAAAAACCATGAAAAATTACTATTCCAACTCCAAAACCAACTAAACTCAGAGAAAGTGCTGGATAATAAACCATAAAAAATTACTATTCCAACTCCAAACCAACTAAACTCAGGGAAAGTGCTGGATAATAAACTAAAAATAATTACTATATCAACTCCAAACCAACTAAACTCAGGGAAAGTGCTGGATAATAAATTAAAAAAATAACTATTCAAACTCCAAAACAAATAAACTAAGGGAAAGTGCTAAATAATGTAAACATTTTAAACATATAAAAATTGAAAAATTCCAAAACTATGAAAAAAACATAAACTTATAAAAATATACAAATTTTTAATAAATTTAAAAAATGTAAACAAAGATTTCCAGAAAATTGTTAAAAACATTTTTAAAAAACAAAAAAATTAAAAAACTACATATAAATTGAAATATTTTAAAGAATATTAAAATTTAAAATAAAATTGCGTTTTCTCTTCTTACAAAAATTAACTAAATTTAAATTTTTGATTCTACATTTCCCTACATTTTTATAAAAATTTAAATTTCCAAATTTTCCCAAATTTAAAAAATAAAAAAAATTATTAATATTTTAAACATTTGTAAAACAAATACAATAAACTAATAATATATACATAAAAATAAACATATAGGGGTGATTAGGATGGCGGGCAGAAAACCATTCCGACCGCCATGGTAGCGGAAATTAACCGTCCGCTGGTACTGCGGCAAAACCGGCGGTCCGATTAGGATCAACCGCCAGAAAAATCAGACCGCGGCAGAACGATGCCATGAAAGCCTGCCGGTAGCGTGCGGAGCTGGTGAAAATCCGTCCGCGGGAGTCGGATTTGCGGCAGAAACACCCAAAACCGCCGCTATGCCAGCGGAGAGACCCCACGTGAAATTAGGATAACATTGAGGTGACAGCGGAACAATCCGCTGTTTCCGACTGCCGCGATCGCAAACAGTGATGAATGGGAGAGCCGGCGGAAGGGCTGATGCATACCCACCGCCATGGCCGCACCGGAACAAATATGGCGGACGACAAAAAAGACACACCACAAGGCCACCAAGTGCACACATCAAACTAGCTCAGCCCCCCAAAACACATAACACACCCCAATGACAAACCCCCATGGCAAATAAAAAAATACAAATCCTAGGACAACCCACACAACCCACCTGACAGCAATACTCCATTTTGACACACCCACATAGCTGAGTATAAAACCAGCCCCTTCCCTGACCAGAATCCTTTGCAATACTCCACCCCTGAAGGAACTAAACCCTACAGCACAAAGGAGAGGCAAACCACCACACATCTCACCAGCACAACAACACCGACACACACACCCCACTTACATCACCCCCACCACCCTCCCACCTGCACCACAAACCATTTGCACATCACACACCATGGCACAAAAGAAAATGCCCAAATTCACTGACAGTGAGTTGTCAGTCATGGCAGATGAGATAATCAGAGTAGAACCACAATTGTTTGGTAACCTGGTCCAACAGACACCATTAGCCACCAGAGCACAAATATGGAGAAGGATAGTCAACAAGGTCAATGCAGTAGGGACCACCCCGCGCACCAAAAAGGAGATCATGAAGCGGTGGCATGACCTCAAAAGGCTGGTGAAACAGAAGAACTACAAGAACCGTCAGCTGGCTCAGACGACTGGCGGTGGCCCTCCCATTCCACCTAGAACATTCACTGCATGGGAGGAGAAGGTGCTTGCCATACTGCATCCAGAGAGTCTCACAGGAATACCCGGGGGAGTGGAGACTGGTAAGTACAAACAAATGTCTACCATCACACTGCTATGTACTGTCTTGCACAACTACAAAGCTACACTTCCTCTGAATCACCCCAAAGGTAGCCAGCAACATTCCCAGGGTTGCATGTGTACAGGCAGCCAGCACTACAACTCCCACCAGGCCCCCTTGTCCCACCCCTGAGCAGGATGTATGACTCCACCACACCCAGAAGCATGTGGCAGCCATTGTATAACAACAACCAAACTTACAGGTTGGTAGCCATCTTCACAGGGAGGGGGTTTGGGGGTGGGAGGCCTGCACTACAACTCACACCAGGCCCCCTTGTCCCACCCCTGAGCAGGATGTAGCACTCCACCACACCCAGAAGCATGTGGTAGCCATTGTATAACAACAACCAAACTTACAGGTAGGTAGCCATCTTCACAGGGAGGGGGGTTTGGGGGTGGGAGGCCTGTACTACAACTCACACCAGGCCCCCTTGTCCCACCCCTGAGAAGGATGTAGCACTCCACCACACCCAGAAGCATGTGGCAGCCATTATATAACAACAACCAAACTTACAGGTAGGTAGCCATCTTCACAGGGAGGGGGGTTTGGGGGTGGGAGGCCTGTATTACAACTCATACCAGGCCCCCTTGTCCCATCCCTGAGCAGGATGTAGCACTCCACCACACCCAGAAGCATGTGGCAGCCATTGTATAACAACAACTAAACTTACAGGTAGGTAGCCATCTTCACAGGGAGGGGCATTTGGGGGTGGGAGGCCTGCACTACAACTCACACCAGGCACCCTTGTCCCAAAGCTCAGCAGGATGGTACACCCCCCACACCCAGAAACATGTGGCAACAATTCCCCTAAACTGTGTCACAGAACTCAAAAATCATGGAGCCATATGACCACACCAGCCCTCACATGTCATCCAACTTGGCATAGATCCAATAGCCACTACCAGTGTGCAGACAGAAAAGCGTATGTAACTGTCACAGAAACCAAAGTGTGACTCACCAAATCACATGTTGAAGAAATTCAGGGCACAATCATGCACAGCACGGAATGCTATCTGTAAGTGCCATGGGGGTAGAGCATCAAGGCCCATATGAAAACAAAACAAGCATGGTCAGTAGTGAAAAGAAAGCAAAGCACATGATATGACAAAGGTATGCATGAGACTACAATGGCTAGTTCATGCTCAGATGTAATGTCTTCCATGCAGAGTGAACAACAAAGATGCTTCACATAAAGCTGTTGTGCTGCTAGTCGTTAGATGATGACATGTCCTTGTAATCATACAATCTGCACGTTGCACATGGTACCTATTGACATGTCACACCATGGACAAGTAATGTATGTACCTCCACATCATGACATGATGCTCAATACTGTGCAGACATACAATGTAATATCAAGGTGAACTGTGTGGTGTATGACATGTAACAACAAAACATCTAACACCAAGCTTGAGGGGTGCACCCCAATGACCATTTCCCCCCTGTTCCAAAGGTGACCAAGAACTGACAGCTGCAGATGACCACATCAACCTGCAGAGCCAGTCTCCCCCCCCCCCGGAACCTGGACTCTCTGATGCAGACTCCAGAGATTTCTCAGATGCGGAGCCCAAAGCCGGCCCATCAGGCATGCCAGGGCGCAACCTGTCCCAGGACCCCACTGTCCCCACCGCCACAACCTCAGCAACAACAACTACGCTGACCCCTGCTGTAACGACCTGTGCGGCCTCCACCACCACCACCACCAGTGCTGCCTGCAACACTGTCCCTGCCTCAGAGGATGACCACCCCACCCCACAATCTGAGTAGGGCAGGGAGAGTACACGGGTGCGTAGAGTGGTGACGCCACAGGTCCGGGACAGCAGGGCAGGTAGGAGGGCAACTAGGCGACAAGACCAACCGGACACTGGGACCGAAGCCCTGGCCAACATCGCCAGAGTCCTTGGGGCCTATGAACAAGCCCAGGGACACACGGGCCAGGCTCTGGAGGAATCCCGTGAGCTCCGCCTGCTGCTGAGGTCCATAGACACACGATTGGGCCAAATCGTGGACCTCTTGGGCCAGCTAGTGGGTGTACTGAGAGACAGGCCTGCGGCCCAAACAACAGCTCAACCTACCTCCAGTGGCCCACAGGATGACAGTTCCCCCACCTCCCCTGCGGCCACAGAGAGGGGTGAGTCCTCAGACACCGCTGAGCCCGCAGCAGACGCCCCCCCTGCCAAACGCTCAAGGGGCCGTCCAAAGAAATCCTAGGGAGGATCACGTGGCAAAGCACCAGCCAAATGCCAGTCAAGGAGCCAGCCATGATGGCACCCCTCCTCACCTTGCCATTGACTTTGTTGACTGTCCTTATCCACACTGCCAGGTTAATGGCATGCGTCTGTTGGACTGTGTCACCACATCAATGTGGTGACTACTCTATTGTCTCATCTACCATCACTGACAACTCATTGATTCACTTTTCACCTGTTTGTAAATATTCACTTCCCTGTCACATATACCATTGTAAATAAACACTCCTTACACACCTATGTCTTCGTGTCAGCTCCATGTTTATTACAGGATGTACAATGTTGACTGGGATTACAATGTACCAGGAGCACAGATTGTTTGGAGGCATTGAGAGGCAGAAGGGACCTAGGAAAACACAAAAGAACAATATTCACTATTCAGGTGATGGAATCACAGCCATTACACAACACTTGTCATTAAGGTACTCTAATCTGCACATATTACAATGAGCAACAGTACCGACATAGACATCCTGCAGCTGTGCACAACTACCCTGTCCCCGAAACATCAGCACCCAGCACAGAGCCAACAACAGGCAGCAGTCACAAATCTCCCCTAGGCCTTTTCACCAACAACACAATCAGCAGACAATGGCACCGTTGTATGTTTTCACTCACCTTCAAGCGAAGTAGCGGTTGATGAGCTGTTGACGCAGGTCATCACCTTCCTCCTCTCCACTATCCTCGTCACTGGACATGGGTGGGTTTGCAGGTGGTGGCCTTGGCTGCTCATCGGCGTCCAGGAGCAGGGGGATCTCCTTGCGCAAGGCCAGGTTGTGGAGCATGCAGCATGCAACTACGATCTGGCACACCTTCTGGGGAGAGTACATCAGTGCACCTCCGGTCTTGTCCAGGCAGCGAAATCGTGACTGTAGGAGACCAAAACTCCACTCCACCGCAAGACGTGTCCTCCCATGGATATCATTGTAGTGGACTTCACCTGGGGTCCTGGGATTCCGCAGTGGGCTCATTAACTAAGGCCAGTTGGGATATGCAGAGTCACCTAGGTGTGAGACACACAGAACTAACTTGTAACATTACTGTGGCAGAGGGCAGCATTTCACACATGCAGCACGCCACTTGACTCTGCGTACTCACCCACAATCCATGCACGCTTCAGAAGCAGATTTGCCATTAGCTGTGGCACAATGCTGTTACGCAGGATGTACGAGTCATGGGCAGAGCCGGGAACTTTGGCACAGACATGTGAGATTATCATATCTGCCTGGCACACCACTTGCACATTGATGGAATGGAAATGTTTCCTATTCCTGTAGATGTGCTCACGTGCCTGTGGTGGAACCAGGCCAACATGTGTGCAGTCAATGGCGTCAACAACATTAGGGATGTGGCCAAGGGCATAAAAATCAGCCTTCACATCCGCCAATTCATGCTTCCTGGGGAAATGGATGTATCTGTCCTTGTAGGTCATCATAGCGGACAGGACATCATGTAGCACCATGCTGAACATAGGTTGCGACATCCCCCCTGCGCTGGACAACGTGTACTGGAATTAGCCAGTTGCCAAAAAATGCAGTGCCGCCATCACCTTAGACGTTGGTGTGAAAGCAGTCGGATATGTCCTGCGAGGCCGCAGGTGGGGCTCCAACAGAGCACATAGGTCTTGTATGGTGGGTCGATCCAGACGGAATTTACGTATGACGTCCTCATCCTCCATGTCCGCCAGCACTGTGAAGGGACGATGTACATTTGGTCGACTCCTAGGTGAGATGAAAGGGGACACATGTCAATGCAATCCACCATGAGATGTGTCCAACATCTTACATTTTGACTGACACAGCGCCAACAATGACTGGCATCACACGTCAGCTTACAGCACAACTTACATGTAGGGACACCTTCAGCTACACTAGTTGTACACTTGTCCAGTTTCCACACAGTGAGTACCTCCCAAACAGATTCCGACTATGTGAATGCCCAAAGGTACATGTCCACATCTTGCGTAACCAGCCCTGAGAGTAGTTCATACAGCATATGTGTGAAACAGCAACACTGTTGGCTCCTACCTAGCTGCTGTACCTGCCACACCTTCTTGCGTAAGTCGAACAGGGCACACATCAACAACACAATGAGCACAGTCTGTGCATTAGGATCAAGTATGTACATGAGCAAAGCAAACTACACAGTGAAATATGCACATTGTGTAGTCAGACCTTCATCACTGTGTGTTGCTTAGCCAGATCACACATTGACATGTGTACACATTGGAGAGTCCATCACACCACTGATCTGTGTACATGCACAACAATATCATAAGTGACATGTGAGGGAGTACATGCCAATGTTTGCAATCATGTGCACTGACATGGCATGTGTAGTAAGCAGTGGGCTAAATGTTACACTGGCATTGTTTGCACTATCTTGTGGCATGATTCAGGTGTCTACTGTACACTGTTGAGAACTGGCCATTGCCATTGACACAGCATGATGTGTCCATAGATGCTGTTAACATGCTCCACCACCCAAATCACGGTCATAGGCACCAATGTATAGCAGCCATATCGTGGTAGCGACTGCCTGGCCTCTGCAGTGTGTCACCGCCAATGCCCATGCCCTTGCAGCCAATGGGAACCGCAATCGCGGTAGTGAAATACAGATTGCGAAATGGCGGTTGGCATGCTCTGCCACCCAAATCACGGTCATAGGCACCAATGTATAGCAGCCATATCGCGGTAGCGACCGCCTGGCCCCTGCGGTGTGTCACCGCCAATGCCCATGCCCTTATAGCCAATGGGAACCGCAATCGCGGTAGTGAAATACAGATTGTGAAATGGCGGTTGGCATGCTCCGCCACCCAAATCATGGTCATAGGCACCAATGTATAGCAGCGATATCGCGGTAGCGACCGCCTGGCCCCTGCGGTGTGTCACCGCCAATGCCCAGCCCTCACAGCCAATGGGAAACGCAATTGCGGTAGCCAAATGCAATTTTGAAAATCGCGGAAGGCATGCTCCTCTACCACGGGGCCGGTCATTGGATGCAATTGAAAGATGCACGATCGCGGTAGCGACCGGCTGGCCCCTGCGGTGTGTCACAGCCAATGCCCATGCCCTCACAGCCAATGCGAACCGCAATCGCGGTAGCCAAATGCAATTTTGAAAATCGCGGAAGGCGTGCTCCGCTACCGCAAGGCCAGTCATTGGATGCATTTGAAAAAAGCTGACCTGGAACACCAATTGCAGCAGCTTAGAACCACAGAAACTACCCCAGGGGGCTATATATGTGTGGGAGAGAGCCTCACATTTCCACTGCTTCTAGACACTGCTGCCTGACACTCTTCACCACCAACTGCTGCTGCTCCTGTCTCCTGGACCCAGACACTGCTGCCTGACACTCTTCACCACCAACTGCTGCTCCTGTCTCCTAGACCCAGACACTGCTGCCTGACACTCTTCACCACCAACTGCTGCTGCTCCTGTCTCCTGGACCCAGCCACTGCTGCCTGACACTCTTCAACACCAACTGCTGCTGCTGCTGCTGCTCCTGTCTCCTGGACCCAGACACTTCTGCCTGACACTCTTCAACCCCAACTGCTGCTGCTCCTGTTTCCTGGACCCAGTGTTGGCGAGGACTGAGAACATCAGGGCCCATCCCTTCACCACAGAGGAGCTGGAGGTCCTGGTGGACGAGGTGCTCGCACAGTATGGGAGGCTATATGGTGCTCCGGATGTCATGGTAAGTGTTTCAGAGTGGGAGTGAGAGTGCAGGGATTGCACACATGAAGTTGATCTGCTGCAGTATGTGTCTGAGAGTGTGGGTTTGTGTGATACACTGCCTAGCATGCTGACTTCAGGGAAATGGGGTTTGTAGCCTATTTTACTCATTCCCCGGGCTGCATTTCAGGATGGGAGGGACATGCAGTCTTTTTGCAGCCATACAGTGACACTGCAAGTATAGAAAGTGGGAGTCAGGACAGACTTTGCCTGTGCTAATGGATCTTTGAGTCCATGAGGTTTTTCACAGGCTCATTTGTGAAATGAGACAGACTTTACGTCCAGAGGGTACTGATGGAAGTGAGTTTGACTCTACATTGCCACCATGGATATGTAAGCATTATGCACAAGAGTGAAATGCCTGAGGGTGACACTCTTGCCGAATAATTCACATTTGACACATCAGATTGCTGTACATTGGAAATATCATCCTTCCATTGTTTTCATCATGTGTTCAGACTCGCATGTATAAGCACTGTTTGCCCTCTCATATTGTACCTGCATGTGAAAGTTCTGATGGCCCACTTTAAACCTCAGTGTGAGCCCCCCTGGCCTGCACAGTCACTGCCCAATTTGACAAGGACCCATCACTGAATGGACAGAGTGAGACATATGGGTTGTCTGCTACCCTAATGCAAAAACAACAATTGATGGACAGAATGCAGAACAATGTCATACATTCACCCCAGTACAGAGATCTGGGCCTAAATCCATCGTTTTTTTGCTCACCATGCCATTCCAGTTTGAACCCAGCCATATGCAAATCAGTCTTGACCCTGTGCCCTTTGGGAACAGTCCAGCCCGAACTGCCAGGCCAGGTCCTCCCTGGACTGGAAACAAGCATCCTAGGACCGGTTTCGGGGTTTCACCCCTCTTCAGCCAGGATAGCTGTTCCCACAGGGACTGATTTGCATATGGCTGGGTTCAAACTGGAATGGCATGGTGAGCAAAAAAACGATGGATTTAGGCCCAGATCGCTGTACTGGGGTGAATGTATGACATTGTTCTGCATTCTGTCCATCAATTGTTGTTTTTGCATTTGTCACCCCGAGTGTGACGGGTATGCCCAGACGTGGGTCCCGTGCTCTCCATGCCGCTGGAGTCAAGCTATCCTGGCTGAAGAGGGGTGCAGTGCCTGACCTCAAAATTGTGAGAACTACACATCTGACACCAATGTGCAATTGTAGTTGTACCCCAAAGCACGACATGGTGGATGGCATGAGCTAATGGCCATTGCGAAATGATATTTTGGAGTCTGTATCTGTGTTGTCCCCTTATGGTGACTCCATATGTGACTGTGGCAACATGTTGGGATGTACATCTTTTTCTCCCACAGGGACCTAGGTATGCTCAGAGGGATCTGTATGTCTGGGTACATGGAGGCATGGGCAAGCTCTTTGGCTGTGTGGACATCACATGGGTAAATTATGCCAGGTTTGCATGTTACCATGCAATGTTTGAGTTTTGAATCCAGGTTGCACAATGTGACTGCACAGGGTGGTGTGCAACATGGGGGTATCACCATCTTGTTTTGTGCATTGATTGCATATGATGTTTGTGTGTATGGCACTAAACTGAACCTACGTCTCTGTCTCTTGCAGCATCTACCGAGGGCACAGAAGGACAGGGGACGGACACCAGTGGTGAGGCATCAGGCACGACTGCTTCACATGAGCACACTGACACTGATGTGACCAGCACCTCGGAGGGGGACAGGAGTGTGCTTGAGGAATCACAGCCAGAGACACCAACCTCAACGTCATCTGACGCCAGCGGTGACTCTTCGATGTTGGCGGGCACAGGGAGTGGGAAATCTGCCTCCTCTTCTACCACACATCGTCCAGTGCCCACCCTCCCAGCTACTTCCAAACGTGCTGCCCGTGTTCGCACCAGTAAGAAGGGAAGAGTGTCCTTTCTGCCAGGCACCGCTGCCCCTGTCTCCCCTGCTGCCCTCCGTGTTGAGGCTGTGGACCTTTTGCGCCAGCTGTGTGTGGGTCAGACAACTCTCCTGAATGCCTTCCTAGACCATGACAAGAAGTTGGCACAGGTAGTTGCCTTCATGGAGGGCATTCATTCAGACGTGCGTGGGCTACACAGGACTGTCCAGTCTTTGTCCTCCACAGTGACGGCAGCCATTCGGCTGTCACAGGCTCAGAGTCCAGCTCCAGTCCCTTCGGCCACCCCCCTGCCAGTGGCTACATCTGATGAGAGTGACCACACACCACAGCCTTCGGGCTCAAGGTACACCACACGCAGCACACAACAGCAGCACCCCAAGCGGGCCAGAGCGCAGACACCATCCCCAAAACAAACCAAAGTCACACCGGAGCGCAAAGGCAAAAGCCCTTCAAGTGACACTCAGGGGCATCAAGCCAAGAAGCAGGCCTCAGGCTCACATGCCTTAAAATCATCCCCATCCAAGGACACTCCGTCCCAAAAGCGTCTCCCAAAGACAAGCAGACAGTTGCCGTGCCTGCTGTGAAGCTGGTGCCTGCTAAGAGTCCGCAGAAGAAGCCCTCTAAGGCAGATTCACCCACAACCTCAACTCCCACCCACACCCCTGTGAAGCTGGGAAATGATGGCACTGTAGGGGGTTCAGCTGGTCAACAGGGGATTGAGGGGAAAAGGCAAGGCCAGGCCAAGCGTACCGCTGGATCCAGCATATCCCCAGAGGAGGGCCATCGCCTGCACCTGATGCACCTTTAGTGGAGAGTGTGCCTGTTGTGCCCATACCACCTCCCACTCCTACCAAGACTAAAATTACCTATCGAATCCCCAAGAAGTGGAAAGGCACCCCTCCACATTCTCCCTCACACACTGTGTCTCACGGCAGCATGTCTCCGCCTCCACACCACCCGGTCCAAGCAGCCCTCCGGCTCCCAAAGCCACTGATTCCTCTACCTCAGCTGGTCCTCTCTCTCCCAGCTCCAGTCCTCCAACTGGGCCCAACAGTCAGCCACCTCCCAGTTCGACTGACAGCCAATTCTGAGGCTAAATCCCCCTCCCACACCTGTCTCTCCCATAGCGGTGCCTGGACTGCCCATTGTTATCCCCCTAGCTGTGTTGCTGACCATGGCAGTGTACGTTCTCACCCATTCCCTGTGCAGGTTCTCATGCACACATGTGCCTACTTTGAACTATGGGCTGGCCACTGGCCTTGCTGTTTTTCACTTTGTTTACCCATTCCCTGTGCAGGTTCTTATGCACACATGTGCCTACTTTGGACTATGGACTGGCCACTGGCCTTGCTCTTGTCTACTTTTGATGCCTATCTGGGTAATATGTAATAAAGACAGTTACTCCTGTTGTCTGCTTTGTCAGTGTCCTTGCTAAATAAAAAATGTTTGATGTAAGGGTATGGCTTGATGTGACACATGCTCTGTATGCCACTTTAACATTGCCAATGGCTTGTTTCACTTTTTCAGAGTTTGCCAGAGGTGACAGGCACTTCAGTTCTTCTTGCCTCTGAGGCTTGGGGGTGCAATGATGGTTGTTTGTGATGACCTACTGTTATCCTAATCATTCTATGGTCAGGTTTGCTAAATTGTACACATGTCATGTTAGGATGCACTACCAGCACAGAGGGGAATTCTATCCACAGGATTGCAGGCAGGCTGGCCAGGGTCCATCATGTCTGTGTGATCTTTCTTGATGTGTGAACAGCAGTGTTGGTGTATGGTCATCTTGTGATGGCCTGTCTTCCTAGTCACATGGGTACATTTGAATGTGTGCACTTGAGTGGTCATGAAGTGTGAAGGGGGCGACTTGGTCAGTGGTGTTGATGTGTGTGTGCCCCTGCAATGCCAACTGCACACATGTATGACCCAGAAGCTGAGTGCCTGTTTGTTTGATTTGTCAGCCCTGTGCTTGTGATTGTGTGCACATGTGGGAGTTGTAGGTTGTGCACTGTGCAGTGTGTTGGTGTGTCCTTGCATGCCTGGGGGACACCTACTTGTTGTTGCTGCCAGTTGTGAGTATGCAGAGTGTGTGCCTGCCAAGTCTGTGTTGTGTTTTGTTGATCAGCTATGTGTCTTGTTACTGTTTGTGCTCACTGTGCAGACCTGCTCAGCCACACTGACATTGTTGGTGAGTTTTCTCATGCATTGCTGTCACTTGAGCCATTTTTGGCTCCAGTATGGTATGTGGTATGTGGAGTCATACCATCCCCTAGCTTTGCTCCTGATGCCTACCCATTGTGAGTGACTCCTCCATGTATTTGTGTATAGTACACTCCTGACCTGTCCACTACTGATGTACACACCACTTTACTCTCATGTCACCTATCCCCTTGGGTTGCCAGTGTGTGAGCCTCCCCACCACTTCATTTGTTACACTATGCTTTGTGGTGCTGATCTGTGCACAGGACCAATGTGCCACTCAGGACAGTTTCACATATGGTTATGTGTGATTTTCTTGTACTGTTTTGCAGTCATGGTTGCTCATGTGCAGTGCAACTGTTTGTGCTGCACAGTCCTGTGTTCATGTATGTTGTTTGCACCTGGGTGTCCTTGAGTTGTGCATCTGTGAGTGTTGGGTTAGCTGTATGTGTGTTTGGTGAGGTACTGTTACCCTTCCAGAGTGTGATGTTGTCTGTGTGACGTGCTGCTTTGTGTTGTGGGAGTACATGGTGTGGCATTGAGATGTGTGTGCTACTGATTTGGTTGGTGTGCAGACACTGCTTGGCCTGCATGCAGTGCTGTCAGTGTATGTTGCCTTGTACTTGCCAGGTGTGCATCCCCTGATGTCCAGCTGAGTTTGCAATGTGATGGATTGGCATGTGCATCTGTTGTGTTTTTGTTGTGGATGTATGCAGTGTTTGGGCTGTGTTGGCTCTTTCTGCTGACAGATGTTCTGTGTGTGATGTTCTATTTGCATTACATTGTGTGTGAGCTGTTTGTGCATTGTGATACATTCAGATGTGTGTTGCAGGTGTAGTGTAGATTACTTGTGTGTGTGTCACATGCAGCAAGTTATATTCTGGTTGCTGCCCTTGTTTTGAGTGCACACTAGTGCTATGTCCTCCTATCTTTGACATGTCACTTGTCAGGATTGTGCATGTGTATGCATGTGGTACACTATGACACCATGTTGACTTGATGGGTGGTGTGGTGTGTCTGTCTGTGTTAGCTTATTGTCCCATTGATCCCAGTTTGTGTTCATGATTGTTTTGAAATGATGCACTTCTTGTTTGTGTTGGGGTATGGTGTCTGTGCATTGGCCCTGAGTGACAATGTTGTGTACTCCTGTTCTGTCTGGGGTCCCATTGCCTTTCCACTGTTTGGCTGGCCATATGTGTGCTTGTTGGACTCCTGTGTATGTTGTTTGAGAGGTTTGTGTTTGGCTATTGTTTTTGTGCCAGCATTGGTTCAGGCATCCCTGAGTGTGTGTGTGATGTTTGTGGATGCACCCCAGGGAGTGTGATTGGTTGTCAGTGTAAAGCAAACACAAGGAGATGATGGACGGAGCGCTGAAACTTTTCAGACACTCACCCCCAGTCACAGATCTGGGTTGAATCCATCATCGTTCTTTAGCTCACTTTGCCACCCCAGTTCAGACACAGCTATATGCAAATCAGTCTTGACCCTGTGCCTCATGGGAACAGTCCAGACCGAACTGCCAAGCCATGTCTTCCCTGGACCGGAAACTAGCATCCTGGGGTGGCAAAGTGAGCTAAAGAATGATGATGGATTCAACCCAGATCTGTGACTGGGGGTGAGTGTTTGAAAAGTTTCAGCACTCCGTCCATCATCTCCTTGTGTTTGCTTGGTTGTCAGTGTACTCACAGGATCTCATTTGCACCATTCTGTGTGTGTGACACTGGTGTTGAGTGCTGCAGGTGTGAGGTGGGTATAGGAGGGGAATGTGTGTGAGATCAAACTTGTGTTTGACAGTCATGGAGTGTGACAATGAGCCATGTGTGTTGTGCTGATGACATACATATGTCAAGTAAGTTGAGACAGTTGTGTGGCTGATCACTGTTTGACTTCAGACACTTCCTATCATTCCTGTGCCTATGCATGGCTTGCCTTGCTGTCTCCCTGAGTTGTTGCACAGATGTCACTGTGGTTTAATTCCACTCACTGTGCCAGCCATGTCTGATTTGATGGCCTAAGGGTGGTGTGATATGTTCCTTCTCTTGCATGTGATGTACACATGCTTTGTGGCTTGCTCCATGGCTTTCCAGCACTGTCCACCACACTTTTGGCTAGCCCATTTATTGTCCTCCATTGCTGCAGACATCTGGTATGTATGTGGCTTTGTGTCAGTGTGGGGTGTGTCTGGGTGACTTGACAGGCAGTGTGTACAGTTAAGTGGTTGTTCATATGCAGTGTGAGTGTTCATTTTGTGATTGGACTTAATTTGCTTGACATGAGTGGAGGGTAGGTGTGAGGAGGAGGAATGCCCTGCCCCATAGCTTCTGTGCAGGGTGTTCCTCTTCACCCCCACCTTCTGAGACAGGCTCCCTGGTTGTTTGGTGTGTGTGGTGCAGGGTCTGGGTACACCTGTCTGGTTAATTGTGCAGGGGGGCACAGGAGGAGCACACAGCATGTCCCCAAATGGGTGGGGGGGGCGTAGTGTGTGTAGGGTGAAGGTGGGGCCCTATGATCTTTGTGGACTGCCCATGCCTGGCGCTGGCCCTGCCTACTACATTGTGCGCATGTTTTCCCGCGTCTGCACCGCTGCGGTGACGTGACCGGGACATTGCTGTGATTTCGCGATTGATGGGTGGCCCAGATGCGGAGGGGTGATTTAGTGACAGGTAGGACATGTGTGGGTACACTTGGGGATGTGTTTCTGTCCCCACCAGAGTGTCTGATGTGGACAGGAACTGTATGTCAGCCCAGGAGTTGTGTGTTGTGGTTGTGTGCGAAGTTGTGTGATTGTTTACCTGAGGCGTTGTCTGCGACGGGCCATTATTTGCTGGCAGTGGACAGCTACAGCACCGGAAAGGCATGTAGAGCTGGATCCATTGCGGTCCGCACCGGGTGGAGGTGACCTGGAGTCTGGTTTTGCACACCGCTGTCGTGCTTCCGCCGTCTCTGGTTGGGTGGTTTTTCCGCTGCGGTGTGACGGGCTGTTTGGGGCATCCTGATTTGTACGGCGGACGGGACGTCATTTCGCACGGCGGTGGGTCTCTATTGGCTCCCACCGCCGCGGTGGCGAGGGCATATTTATGGCGGTTCACGTCGCTCCGCGGCGGACGGAAATGGGATATGTTTGACCATTGTAATATGGCGGGTGTGAGGACTGCTGCTGGCGTGCGGAAAAGGACATTTTCCGCCACCGCCAGCACCGCGGATGTGCCTCCGTCTGCCATCCTAATGAGCCCCATAATGTTACTGACATATTTTTAATTCAATGATTTTTAATTTTTTTTAAATATTGTGAATAATGTATATATTATTTACATGAAACTATTCACACCTCAAAAAACTTCAAAAAAATGTTTTTAATTTTAAATTTAAAATGTTTAATTTAAGATTTTTATATTTTTCATTAATATATTTTTTTAAATTAAAAAAATTAATTTAAACAAACATTTTTAAATTACTCCCCATCCTTATTCCCTATAAACCCAACATCCCGCTCCTAAAATTCTACATAAAATAAAATTAATACTTTAAACAAATATTTTTAAATTACTCCCCACCTTTATTCCCTATAAACCCAACATCCTGCTCCTAAAAATAAGTGACAATACAATAAAAACATACATTTTAACATTAAAAAATAAATTAATACATAACAAATAATTACTAATTAAATATTCAAAACAGAATTTAAACATTAAACAAAAACAAAAAAATACAAATAGTCGATATTATTTACAACAATATTTTTTACATCAATATTTTCAAAAACAATATTTCTAAAATACACAAAAAACTATATTTTTAACAACGAAAAAACTTACCTCAATATTTTACACCATCGATATTCTTGATTCGATATTCATGGAACTCGATATTTCTCCATCGATATTCTGTCTCTTCACCTCGTACTTGGTCGTTCAGAACTGGGAGCGAGTCGGTCGGAAACAAGGGCTCCGGATTGGATTCGGCAAACCTGAATCCGATTTGGAGTCCTTCCGACCGACATTGGAGTCGACCCCTTATTCTTCAGTTTCTGGTATATCTTCATTTTGTATGGCATGTTATCAACATTTCTCTATGGTTCATGATTAACCCTGATGTACCCTTGGAACCATCTTGGTAATTTCCTACACCCATGATTAATTCTTTTGAAGTGCTCCAGCACCTGTTATGGGTTCTATAAAGCTTCAAAAATAAATGTAAACAAGCAATGGCAAAGGCAGTAGTTCTGGTCAAAGGAAGCAATTGGCAAGCAAAAAAAAGGCAAAGATCATGAAAGGAGTACCAACAGCAAACATTTTGTCATTTGTATACCTAAGGGCCTGTTCTCCTTCTCTGACACTCTGCCGAAAAGCCAACTTCAGCATGCGTAAATATAAGGATAGCTAAAGTTTAATTTGCAGTCAGTAGCAATTCATCATAACAAAGTATTTGTCTTTCAAGGAGATGGAGAAAAGTACTGGGTGCATAAAAGTTTTCAACCCGTATATAGCCTGACTTTTATAGGTAAAGGCATGCCTCACTAAAAAGAGTTAATCAAAATACCTCAGGAGACTTTTCGAACAGAAAATGTCTGCCAGCATATGGGCAAACAACTATGCAAAATTTCTCATTATGCAAAATTGTACACATTTTGCCCATTTTGCTTTACACAAAATTGGGGAAATAATCAAGAATATGTTGCAATAAAAATTATGCAAAGGATATGAATCTGTTTCTCAGATTCAAAAAACGATATTATCTGCATAAAATGTACTAGTCTGTTTGTATATAAATTTGACATGCTTATTGTTTGTGTATAGACTACTAGACAGAGATTTTGACTTTATACTTTTTTTCCAAGTATGCAATTTTAGCCAATCTATAATTGTAAATGTATTATACTTATTTTTGGTAATGAATCGCACATTAAACAATACATTTATAATTATATACTATCATCAGTGAACCTAAGAGGCTCATTCCGAGAGCTAGGTGTCTAGTCAAATGCAGAAGTGGGTAAGTTAATTACAACGCAAACTCAGCTCAAGCCACATATTGGGCTAGCTTTGCCTTTTTTGCATAGAGAGAGAGAGAGGCAGTCTATAACTTTGAAACTGGAACTACAACTTTTTCAATATGATACACAAAATTAAAAACAAGCTTTTTTAATGTAATGAACATGTGCCCCCCCCGCCTAGGGGTTGGGCGCCCTTAATTGAACCACCGGCCGGAGCCTGCCTGGTACAGGAAGTGTAGGTATGAGGGACTGGGCAGTGACATCATCTGGAGGCGCAGCGAAAACCTGGGGGGCCATTTAAGGTGGAGCACCAGGGTCTCCGGCCTCTTTGTCCCTTTGGATCCTGCCTGGAAGCAGAGCCAGCATCAGTGCGTCATCAACCACCCACCCACCCTGTCAGAAGGGCGAGTCCTTGGCAGATAATAATAAATGGGGATGCACAAGAATGGAGATTCAGGGACTGAACTTACGGGGGTATGATTAGTGTGTACACCGGGCAGACGGGGGGGTGGACTGACCTGCTGGTGGTCCTGGACTCTCCTGCTCTAACCTGCGATATATGGACTGACTAGAACTTTGGGGGGGGCCTGTGTTCAGGTACCCCAGTGAGCCAGTGTGCTATGTGGTGCCCTGAATTTCAAGTAGTGCAACCATCTTCCTGTCAAGGTCTCATTGAAGGGTGCAGCATGGTTCTGCACAGGTGTCCTGGATGGAACCGGGAGAGGGCTGTTGCACATTGGGGCCTTCCGGCACAATGTGCACAGCGGATGTTACACAAGAGGGGCTGGATGTGCCTAGAATGTAAAGGTCATGTTTTAATGATGTGCTTATCTTCCTTATTGCTTTTTTTTACATTTTGATGCCACTGAATGTTTGTTTTGTAAAAAATTAATGCAAGTATAAGAATACTTCTCTTTCTCATCTTGGTTTGAATAACCTTGTGTGATGTAAATAAAAGGGTACGCCTTGGACAACCATAACATGACTCTAATCTTTCTTGAGCATGGCAGCACAGCTGGGGGTGTTATGGGAGGTGCGAGTGGCACACCGCCACCTTCCCGGAGAGCTGGAAGCACGCCGAGCTTACCGCCCTCCTGAAGAAACCAACGGCGGACCCCACCGACCTCAAGAACTACCGTCCCATCTCGCTCCTTCCGTTTCCGGCCAAAGTCATCGAGAAGACCGTCAACAGACAGCTTGCCGCCTTCCTCGAGACGAATGGATCCCTCGACCCCTCGCAGTCCGGGTTTCGGGCCAACCACAGCACCGAGACCGCCCTTATCGCAGCCACCGACGACATCAGAACCCTAACCGACAACGGGGAAACAGCTGCCCTCATCCTCTTGGACCTCTCCGCGGCGTTCGACACCGTCTGCCACCGCACCCTAGTGAAGCGCCTCAGCAACATCGGAATCCGAGAGAAAGCACTGGAATGGATCATCTCGTTCCTCGCCGGAAGAACCCAGAGAGTCCGCCTCCCCCGTTCAGATCCGAAGCCACCGAAGTCATCTGCGGCGTTCCACAAGGATCCTCACTCAGCCCAACCCTCTTCAACGTCTACATGAGCCCCCTCACAGCCATCGCACGCCGACACAACCTCAACATCATCTCCTACGCCGACGACACCCAGCTGATCCTCTCCCTCACCAACGACCCCACCACCGCCAGAGCCAACCTACACGACGGGATGAGAGACGTCGCCGACTGGATGAGGAACAGCCGCCTTAAACTGAACTCAGACAAGACGGAAGTCCTCATCCTGGGCTCATCACCCTCCGCCTGGGACGACTCCTGGTGGCCCCCGGCCCTGGGCACCGCGCCCAAGCCAACGGACCACGCACGCAACCTGGGCTTCATCCTGGACTCCTCCCTGTCGATGACCAGACAAGTCCACGCCGTCTCATCTTCATGCTTCAACACCCTGCGCATGCTCCGCAAGATCTTCAGATGGATCCCCACTGAAACCAGGAAGACCGTCACCCAGGCACTCGTCACCAGCCGACTGGACTATGGGAACACCCTCTACGCCGGAACCACAGCCAAACTTCAAAAGAGACTCCAGCGCATCCAGAACGCCTCCGCACGACTCATCCTGGACATCCCCCGACACAGCCACATCACCGGACACCTGAAAGACCTGCACTGGCTCCCCGTCAGCAAGAGAATCACGTTCAGACTCCTCACCCACGCACACAAGGCCCTCCACGACCTGGGCCCAAAGTACCTCAACGACCGCATGACCTTCTACACGCCCACACGCCAGCTACGATCAACCAGCCACGCCCTCGCCACCGTACCACGCATCCGCAGAACCACCGCCGGAGGAAGATCCTTCTCCTACCTGGCAGCCAAGACCTGGAACTCCCTCCCCACTCACCTTCGGCGAACCCAGGACCATCTCTCCTTCAGGAAGCAGCTCAAGACCTGGCTGTTCGAGCAGTAACTTACCCCTCCCCCAGCGCCTTGAGACCCTCCCGGGTGAGTAGCGCGCTCTATAAATGCCGTGATTGATTGATTGATTGAGTGGCACGTTGTGCGCCTACTATGGAAAAAACAAAAATGCTGTTCTTGCACTACTTGGCTCTTTGTATGTTTTGTTTTGTTGGCAGGTTTAAGATATAAATCAGTTCATGATTTGGCTTGCTGTGTGACATTTGGAGCAAAATTACACACACCAGTTTCAACTTCAAGTACAAATTTTCTAGCTCGCCCACCTTTAATTGGATGAAAGAGAAAGAAATGGTTGAAGCTCACTCAGGACAAGACGGAAATGCTGTATGAAGTACCGAGTATGATCGAACATGGAAAGGTAAGTGCATGCTGTTATTAATTTATGAGGTCTGACCCCGTTCTTTGTAACCTTGAGGTTCTCCTTGACGAAAGCTTTAATTTAAGATCCCAAATGTTACAACAACTACACTTCAATTAGGCGTTTCCGTGCGAGTTTGAGCAGATGTTCGCCTTTCCATCAAATTATAGTTTTCAATCTACAGAAAAGCCCCTTGACGAGTTTCCCTTCCTTCTGCCCAAAAGCCATCAGCTTGAGTAAAGCAGAGTCTCTCGGAGTCAACACCTCAAAAAGTTGACGTGAGGCAGTAGCCTTGGCATGCAGAGGTCGAGGTGGGCGGGATTTGAGGGGCAGGACGTGTCCATACTTTTTTAATATATTAAAAACCGTTCCCTACTTTTTATGATAAGACAACCGTCACGTGACAGGTAATACCCATAGTTTAAATGCTCCAGCTGAAGTGTCATTCACAGAGATTCCTGTGCCGTGAAACAGAAGGCAGCTAAAGAAGAAACAAGCCTTCCTGCCAGGGTGCCCCCGTGCCTGATAGAAATGCAAATGTGCGCTACTGACCAATCTACAAATGAGAAAGGTGCTTGGGAGCCGTTAACTGATGGAATCACTGAAAGCTTTGTGATGACTAAGATTTATTCTTTTCGACTAGTAGTGCAAGAGAGTTACTAGCCGCGCTGCGAAGTGCGTCGGTTAAGGGACATTTATATGTAAAAAACTGCATTACGCATGTCTGTGTTTTACTAATATCTGTATTTTGGGAATCACCATTTTACCTTAAACCTTTGTTACAGTCTATCTTATACTGTGTGTAATGCAATTTTAAAACAATGACTAACATATATTTACAGTCCTTTCTGTCTCAGGCTGGGACCCCTTGTACTGCTAAAAATACACAAGTCTCTATTCCCCACTGCACCAACCAAGATTTAATTCTGTGGCTCTATGGTTACACACAGACCTCTTCAGAGCATTAACTAATAGAGGTTTCATAATGTACTAAAGTACATTTCCCACTAATTGACAGGTTTAAAAAAAATGTATTTCTCATTTGAGCTGCACATTATTTTAAATGTAGCTAGCTGAGGTTGAAAGACCAAAACAACTTACAGAATATATTGTTTTTTTAGCCACACCTTTGACCCTGCATCCACGCCTACTGACCTCGGCCCCATTGCGCACAGCAACACAGTTCCCATACTTTTTTTTTAAAACACTTCAACCACTGTTAGCATGTACCCATTGGTGCGGCCGAATTACAAGAAAAAAAACACTGAAAAACTGCTTTTAATTGGATGAGGAGCAGCACAGCAACAAAATTATGTTTTTACATGCTGCTTCAAATATCCCATCCTCATTCCTGGGATTCCTGCTTTGAGACTATGAGCCCCACTCTAACTGTGCTACTCTGACCTTATATGTTCTACAAAGTCCGAATCAAGATGACTGTTATGGCTTGGCTAGCATGCTGCCAGTCATTTGCAAAGAAGTTTAATTTGCTTAGTAGGGGAAAGTAGTTGCCTTTGTGCCTTCTCTCGGCCATAAAAAATATGCTCTCTCCTTCGGAAAGACAGCAATTCTCCATTGCATCCCCTGATGTGTAACATGAAAACTATCCTTTTGCATCCAGGGTTGACCTGAGTCTTAGGTCAGTACACGCCAAATGCAAGATTCACGCCTTTTGACTAGCCTTTCTTTCAGCATATTTTCTTAAAATGTGTTTGCTATGATTGCTGTGGTTTTACAAGGCTTGAATTAATTTTTTTAGTGCAAAGTGAAGTTTTGACCCTTTGAAGTGTGAATGCACTCAAAAATAGTCAAATGATGGATGTGTTCAAATGCTCCATTTCCATTGTATCATCGTGGAGGTGTCAAACATCCGTGTGTTGCACTCTATGTATGTCAGTTTTTTGTATCCCGTTAGATTAAAGCTCAGTCCAATGCCAGTAGAATGTTTTAGAAACTAGTCTACGAGCTAAAAGAAAATGAATTAAATTAATTCTAAATGAGTAGACAAGAGGTATGGGAACAAAAATTCGGCTTTGTCTCCCACCATGGAATCTAGATGGGCCCTGTGCTCAACTGGGTAAATCAGCCATTTTGGAACTTCTGCTCCAAATGCAGGCCTTGGGCTGGTGTGCTTGTAGAGTTGTGCAAGTGCTGTTCACCTTTGTTTTGTACTACGGTAGGCTATTATTAGTTTTTTTTGTTTCAGAGACGAAGGGATCGGGAAGGTTAACCTTATTCCATTTGTCTGCATGGGGTCTGAGGCTAATGAATAGACTGATTAAGAGATGGTGTGACGAACACTAGTATCTCCAGAATGGGAAGGAGGTCCTGGAGATTCAAAATTTAGAAGGACATCCATTAGGACCATGTGGAAAAGCAGGAAGCTGGGCTGGTATGCCAAAGAGGGTTTGGAAATTGGGAGAGCTTGGGGAGCTAGGTTTTTCTCTGTATTACCCAGTTGGAGTATATATAAGATGATGAGCCAGTTGTAGCATTGCTTGTATCTTTAGACTAATCTCCTTAAAGAATCCTCTTACACATTGATTGGCATAAATGGCTGATTGCTGAGTTCCACCAAAGTCTCTCCATTTGTGAATGGGCTCAAAATATTTGTGAGGAGCTAGTCTGTCGTGCTTTGTTCTAGGAACTTTTGTCATAGACAGGCGGTGTTAGAATAGAGATCGGAAAAGAGAATATGGCATAGGTTGTCACCTATTGATTTCCCTTTGTCTTAAGTATGTGTGAGGTTCAATGAGTCTAAAGCTTATGAAGCAATAACCACACCAGCAGAATACGGAGGGCAATAAGTCGAAGAAAAGGGTTTTCAAGCACACCTCAATGTGAACATGATGCAAAATGGGAACCATATAACTCACAATGTTCATGATCTGCACTCGGTTACGTGTTGATTTAGCCAGAGTGGGTTTCAAAGCTTAGCAATGCATTGGGACAACCTACTTTCAGCTTAGAATCAAGGGATGAGATCTGCAGTCATATGGTCGCAGAATAAGTTAATTTTCTTACACACAGGGTATAACATTCAAGACTGAGTGGGCAGGCACTGTGGAGGGTAGGAGCACAGAACGTAATCCATCGAGACCTCAGTTGAGCCGAGAGTCTCTTGGTTCTTCTAATCATATTCCAATAACCAACTTTTGTTGCGATTTTTCCTGCATGATTCTTGTACGAATGGATTTGTTCTCATTATTGCTGTTTAGTAGCGATGTACAATACAAACTGTGGCCCCATTTGGAAAGCTCAGAATTACTGCATACTTTACATGATGATAATTGCACCAGAATAGCACTTTAAGAAATCGGATGGTAAAACGTGACATGTTCGTGAAAGAATTCACCATGCAAAGTTTTCTTACTTGTCAATGCAACCTACAAAAAATGAAGATGCTCAACAGCTACCTTTATTGATGTTTGATATACTGTATGTTACAGTTGCAGCTCAATTCAGACACATCAATTTCCCCAAAAACTAATATATCCTCTGGTTTTACAAGAGGCTTGCAATCTTTGGAACACACACTCATCAGCAATCCGAAAAAGTTTGGTTCTACAAGGGGATTGCAATCTTTGGAACGCACACTCACCAGCAACCAGAATAAGGTTGGTTCTACAAGAGGCTTGCAATCTTTGGAACACACACTCATCAGCAACCAGAATGTGTTCAAGGCCTGCATAGGCCGAAACGCGTCATGGCGGAGCACTGATCAATAAATATATCGCACCAGCAAAAGTGGAGTCTGTGTCCTGTTGTCTCTGTGAGTACGGATGGAAAGCGAGCAAGGAATTGAAGTTATATATATATATATATATATATATATATATATATATATATATATATATATCACGCAGTCGCCGCTGTAATCCAAGGATTTCTCCACAGTACGGACACGGACCCAAGTTGGTGCTATGTATAAGATACTTTATTTAATCGCCATTACGCGTTTCGGCTCCCTTGAGCCTTGTTCACATAATATAATTATATATATATAATCAGTGATGTCATCAGTGATGTCTTTTGAGATGTCATCAGTGATGTCATCAGTGATGTCACTCACCATGTCATGAATGATGTAATATGTGACGTCATCAGCAGTGCATTGCGGAGGCGCGAGTTATAGTTAGCTAAACTAACTATAACGGCCGAATTTCTCTGGTTTTGTACGAGTGAAATGTCTAACTAACTATAACGTCCCTAAAACCTGTGGTTTTTTCAGTGAATTTCTAAGGTTTTTTAAATGCTAATTTCAAACTATAACGTCCCTGAAACCTATGGTTTTTTCAGTGAATTTGAAAGGTTTTTTAAATGATAATTTCTAACTATAACGTCCCTGAAACCTATGGTTTTTGCAGTGAATTTTGAAGGTTTTTTAAATGCTAATTTCTAACTATTCCCACAGAGGTAGGACATGTGCAGAAAGAGGAAGAAAAGCGCAGAAAGAAGCAAGAGAAATGCAGAAAGAGGCTACAGAAGTCCAGAAAGTCGAAGAAAGTTGCAGAAAGAAGCAAGAGATATGCAGAAAGAACCATCTAAGGTGCAGAAAGAGGCCTTGTTGCAAAGTCATCCTGCGTCCCCAACTTTTTGCTGACTGGTACTGGTGGTAACTGACTCTGATTAACCAGGCCCGGAGCCAGTGCTATGCTGAAAGACACTTAGAATACAGTGAAAACACCTACATACACTAGGGTACACTATAGGTTGGGGTACCCCTGTGATTGGCATGAACACCCCTTAAGGCCCTAGTACATAATAGGGCAGGGGGATTAAAACTACCTCTAAGTCAGAGGTGCAGAAAGAGGCAAGAGAAGTGCAGAAAGAAGCAACAGAGGTGCCGAAAGAGGCAAGAGAGGTACAGAAAGAAGCAAGAGCAGTGCAGAATGAACCAACAGAGGTGCAAAAAGAGGCATGAGGGTGTGCAGAAAAAGGTAGGAGGGGTGCACAAAGAGACAAGAGAGGTACAGAAAGAGGCAGGAGGAGTGCAGAAAGAAGGAAGAGAAGTGCAGAAAGAAGTAACAGAGGTGCTGAAAGAGGCACGAAGGGTGCAGAAAGAGGCAAGAGAAGTACAGAAAAAAGCAACAGAGGTGCAGGAAGAAACAAGAGAAGTGCAGAAAGAGGCAAGTGAGGTGCAGAAGGAGGGAAGAGAACTGCAGAAAGAGGCAAGAGAGTTGCAGAAACAGGTAAAAGGGGTGCAGAAAGAGGGAACAGGTGTGCAGACAGAGGCAAGAGAGGTGCAGAAATAGGGAAGAGGGGTACAGAAAGAGGCAAGAGGAATGCAGAAATTTGCAACAGAGGTGCAAACAGAAGCCAGAGCAGTGCAGAAAGAACCAACAGAGGTGCAGGAAGAGGCAAGAGAACTGCAGAAAAAGGAAAGAGAGGTGCAGAAAGAGTCAAGAGAGGTGCACAAAGAGGCAAAAGGGGTACAGGAAGAGGCAAGAGGGTTGTAGAAAGAAGCAAGAGAAGTGCAGAAAGAAGCAACAGAGGTGCTTAAAGAGGAAAGAGGGGTACAGAAAGAGGCAAGAGAAGTGCAGAAAGAAGCAACAGAGGTGCCGAAAGAGGCAAGAGAGGTGCACAAACAGGCAAGAAAGGTACAGGAAGAGGGAACAGGGGTGCAGAAAGAGGAAAGAGGATACAGGAATTTGCACGAGAGGTGCAGAAAGAAGCAAGAGCAGTGCAGAAAGAAGCAAGAAAAGTGCAGAAAGAAGGAAGAGAGGTGGAGAAATAGGGAAGAGGGGTGCAGAAAGAGGCATGAGGGTTGCAGAAATTTGCAAAAGAGGTGCAGAAAGAAGCAGGAGAAGTGTAGAAAGAACCAACAGAGGTGCAAAAAGAGGCAAGAGGGGTGCAGAAATAGGTAGGAGAGGTGCAGAAAGAGGCAAGAGGGGTACAGAAAGAGGCAGGAGGGGTGCAGAAAGAAGGAAGAGAAGTGCAGAAAGAAGCAACAGAGGTGCTGAAAGAGGCACGAAGGGGGCAGAAAAAGTCAAGAGAAGTGCAGAAAGAAGCAACAGAGGTACAGAAAGAGGCAAGAGAGGTGCAGAAAGAGGGAAGAGAGGTGTAGAAAGAGGCTAGAGAGTTGGACAAAGAGGGTAGACGGGTGCAGAAAGAGGCAAGAGGGGTGCAGAAACAGGCAAGAGAACTACAGAAAGAGGGAAGAGAATTGCTGAAAGAAGCAACAGAGGTGTACAAAGAAGCAAGAAAAGTGCAGAACGAGGCAAGTGAGATGCAGAAACAGGCAAGAAAGGTAGAGAAGGAGGGAAGACGAGTGCAGAAAGAGACAACAGGGGTGCAGAAAGAAGCAAGACAGATGCAGAAAGAAGCATGGAAAGTGCAGAAAGAAGCAAGAGAAGTGCAGAAAAAAGCAACAGAGGTGCAGAAAGAGTAAGAAATGTGCAGAAAGAGGCAAGAGAAGTGCAGAAACATGCAAGAAAAGTGGAGAATGAGACAAAAGAAATACAGAAACAGGCAAGAGATGCGCACAAAAAGGCAGGAGATATGCAGAAAAAAGCAAGACTTGTGCAGAAAGAGGCAAGAGAAGTGCAGAAAGAGGCACAAGAAATGAAGAAAGGGGCAAGAGAAGTGCAGAAAGAGGGAAGTGAGGTGCAGAAAGAGGCACGAGTGGTACAGAAAGAGGCAAGTAAGGTGCAGAAATAGGCAAGAGAGGTGCAGAAAGAAACAAGAGAAGTGCAAAAAGAGGCAAGTGAGGTACAGAAAGAGGCAGGAGTGGTACAGAAAGAGACAAGAGAACTGCAGAAAAAGGCAAGAGAAGTGCAGAAAGAGGCAAGAGAAGTACAGAAAGAGGCAAGAGAAGTGCAGGAAGAGGCAAGTAAGGTGCAGAAAGAGGCAAGAGAGGTACAGAAAGAGGCATGTGAGGTGCAGAAAGAGGCAAGAGAGGTGCAGTAAGAAGCAAGAGAAGTGCAGAAAGAGCCAAGAGAAGTGCAGAAAGAGGCAAGAGAGGTACAGAAAGAGGCAAGTAAGGTGCACAAATAGGCAAGTGAAGTGCAGAAAGGGGGAAGAGAAGTGCAGAAAGAGGCAAGAGAAGTGCAGAAAGAGGCAAGTGAGGTGCAGAAAGAGGCAAGGGAGGTACAGAAAGAGGCAAATAAGGTGCACAAATAGGCAAGTGAAGTGCAGAAAGGGGGAAGAGAAGTGCAGAAAGAGGCAAGAGAAGTGCAGAAACAGGCAAGAGAAGTGCAGAAAGAGGCAAGTGAGGTGCAAAAAGTATCAACAGTAGTACAGAAAGAGGCAAGAGAAGTGCAGAAAGAAGGAAGAGAAGTGCAGAAAGAGGCAACAGAAGTCCAGAAAGATGAAGGAAGTTGCAGAAAGAAGCAAGAGATATGCAGAAAGAACCAACAGAGGTGCAGAAAGAGGCCTTGTTGCAAAGTCATCCTGTGCCCCCAACTTTTTGCTGACTGGTATTGGTGGAAACTGACTCTGATTAACCAGGCCCGGAGCCAGTGCTATGCTGAAAGACACTTAGAATACAGTGAAAACACCTACATACACTAGGGTACACTATGGGTTGGGGTACCCCTGTGATTGGCATGAACTCCCCTTAAGGCCCTAGTACATAATAGGGCAGGGGATTAAAACTACCTCTAAGTCAGAGGTGCAGAAAGAGGCAAGAGAAGTGCAGAAAGAAGCAACAGAGGTGCCAAAAGAGGCAAGAGAGGTACAGAAAGAAGCAAGAGCAGTGCAGAATGAACCAACAGAGGTGCAAAAAGAGGCAAGAGGGGTGCAGAAAAAGGTAGGAGGGGTGCACACAGAGACAAGAGCGGTACAGAAAGAGGCAGGAGGAGTGCAGAAAGAGGCACAAGAAATGCAGAAAGGGGCAAGAGAAGTGCAGAAAGAGGGAAGTGAGGTGCAGAAAGAGGCACGAGTGGTACAGAAAGAGGCAAGTAAGGTGCAGAAATAGGCAAGAGAGGTGCAGAAAGAAACAAGAGAAGTGCAAAAAGAGGCAAGTGAGGTACAGAAAGAGGCACGAGAAATGCAGAAAGGGGCAAGAGAAGTGCAGAAAGAGGGAAGTGAGGTGCAGAAAGAGGCACGAGTGGTACAGAAAGAGGCAAGTAAGGTGCATAAATAGGCAAGAGAGGTGCAGAAAGAAACAAGAGAAGTGCAAAAAGAGGCAAGTGAGGTACAGAAAGAGGCAGGAGAGGTACAGAAAGAGACAAGAGAACTGCAGAAAAAGGCAAGAGAAGTGCAGAAAGAGGCAAGAGAAGTACAGAAAGAGGCAAGAGAAGTGCAGGAAGAGGCAAGTAAGGTGCAGAAAGAGGCAAGAGAGGTACAGAAAGAGGCATGTGAGGTGCAGAAAGAGGCAAGAGAGGTGCAGTATGAAGCAAGAGAAGTGCAGAAAGAGCCAAGAGAAGTGCAGAAAGAGGCAAGAGAGGTACAGAAAGAGGCAAGTAAGGTGCACAAATAGGCAAGTGAAGTGCAGAAAGGGGGAAGAGAAGTGCAGAAAGAGGCAAGAGAAGTGCAGAAAGAGGCAAGTGAGGTGCAGAAAGAGGCAAGGGGAACCAGAAAGAGGCAAATAAGGTGCACAAATAGGCAAGTGAAGTGCAGAAAGGGGGAAGAGAAGTGCAGAAAGAGGCAAGAGAAGTGCAGAAAGAGGCAAGAGAAGTGCAGAAAGAGGCAAGTGAGGTGCAGAAAGTGTCAACAGTAGTACAGAAAGAGGCAAGAGAAGTGCAGAAAGAAGGAAGAGAAGTGCAGAAAGAGGCAACAGAAGTCCAGAAAGATGAAGAAAGTTGCAGAAAGAAGCAAGAGATATGCAGAAAGAACCAACAGAGGTGCAGAAAGAGGCCTTGTTGCAAAGTCATCCTGTGCCCCCAACTTTTTGCTGACTGGTACTGGTGGAAACTGACTCTGATTAACCAGGCCCGGAGCCAGTGCTATGCTGAAAGACACTTAGAATACAGTGAAAACACCTACATACACTAGGGTACACTATGGGTTGGGGTACCCTGTGATTGGCATGAACTCCCCTTAAGGCCCTAGTACATAATAGGGCAGGGGGATTAAAACTACCTCTAAGTCAGAGGTGCAGAAAGAGGCAAGAGAAGTGCAGAAAGAAGCAACAGAGGTGCCAAAAGAGGCAAGAGAGGTACAGAAAGAAGCAAGAGCAGTGCAGAATGAACCAACAGAGGTTCAAAAAGAGGCAAGAGGGGTGTAGAAAAAGGTAGGAGGGGTGCACACAGAGACAAGAGTGGTACAGAAAGAGGCAGGAGGAGTGCAGAAAGAGGCACGAGAAATGCAGAAAGGGGCAAGAGAAGTGCAGAAAGAGGGAAGTGAGGTGCAGAAAGAGGCACGAGTGGTACAGAAAGAGGCAAGTAAGGTGCAGAAATAGGCAAGAGAGGTGCAGAAAGAAACAAGAGAAGTGCAAAAAGAGGCAAGTGAGGTACAGAAAGAGGCAGGAGAGGTACAGAAAGAGACAAGAGAACTGCAGAAAAAGGCAAGAGAAGTGCAGAAAGAGGCAAGAGAAGTACAGAAAGAGGCAAGAGAAGTGCAGGAAGAGGCAAGTAAGGTGCAGAAAGAGGCAAGAGAGGTACAGAAAGAGGCATGTGAGGTGCAGAAAGAGGCAAGAGAGGTGCAGTAAGAAGCAAGAGAAGTGCAGAAAGAGCCAAGAGAAGTGCAGAAAGAGGCAAGAGAGGTACAGAAAGAGGCAAGTAAGGTGCACAAATAGGCAAGTGAAGTGCAGAAAGGGGGAAGAGAAGTGCAGAAAGAGGCAAGAGAAGTGCAGAAAGAGGCAAGTGAGGTGCAGAAAGAGGCAAGGGAGGTTCAGAAAGAGGCAAATAAGGTGCACAAATAGGCAAGTGAAGTGCAGAAAGGGGGAAGAGAAGTGCAGAAAGAGGCAAGAGAAGTGCAGAAAGAGGCAAGAGAAGTGCAGAAAGAGGCAAGTGAGGTGCAGAAAGTGTCAACAGTAGTACAGAAAGAGGCAAGAGAAGTGCAGAAAGAAGGAAGAGAAGTGCAGAAAGAGGCAACAGAAGTCCAGAAAGATGAAGAAAGTTGCAGAAAGAAGCAAGAGATATGCAGAAAGAACCAACAGAGGTGCAGAAAGAGGCCTTGTTGCAAAGTCATCCTGTGCCCCCAACTTTTTGCTGACTGGTACTGGTGGAAACTGACTCTGATTAACCAGGCCCGGAGCCAGTGCTATGCTGAAAGACACTTAGAATACAGTGAAAACACCTACATACACTAGGGTACACTATGGGTTGGGGTACCCCTGTGATTGGCATGAACTCCCCTTAAGGTCCTAGTACATAATAGGGCAGGGGGATTAAAACTACCTCTAAGTCAGAGGTGCAGAAAGAGGCAAGAGAAGTGCAGAAAGAAGCAACAGAGGTGCCAAAAGAGGCAAGAGAGGTACAGAAAGAAGCAAGAGCAGTGCAGAATGAACCAACAGAGGTGCAAAAAGAGGCAAGAGGGGTGCAGAAAAAGGTAGGAGGGGTGCACACAGAGACAAGAGCGGTACAGAAAGAGGCAGGAGGAGTGCAGAAAGAAGGAAGAGAAGTGCAGAAAGAAGTAACAGAGGTGGTGAAAGAGGCACGAAAGGTGCAGAAAGAGGCAAGAGAAGTACAGAAAAAAGCAACAGAGGTGCAGAAAGAAACAAGAGAAGTGCAGAAAGAGGCAAGTTAGGTGCAGAAGGAGGCAAGAGAACTGCAGAAAGAGGCAAGAGAGTTGCAGAAACAGGTAAAAGGGGTGCAGAAAGAGGGAACAGGTGTGCAGCCAGAGGCAAGATAGGTGCAGAAAGGGGGAAGAGGGGTACAGAAAGAGGCAAGAGGGATGTAGAAATTTGCAACAGAAGTGCAAAAAGAAGCAAGAGCAGTGCAGAAAGAACCAACAGAGGTGCAGGAAGAGGCAAGAGAACTGCAGAAAAAGGCAAGAGAGGTACAGAAAGAGTCAAGAGAGGTGCACAAAGAGGCAAAAGGGGTACAGAAAGAGGCAAGAGGGGTGTAGAAAGAAGCAAGAGAAGTGCAGAAAGAAGCAACAGAGGTGCTTAAAGAGGAAAGAGGGGTACAGAAAGAGGCAAGAATAGTGCAGAAAGTTGCAACAGAGGTGCCGAAAGAGGCAAGAGAGGTGCACAAACAGGCAAGAAAGGCCCAGGAAGAGGGAACAGGGGTGCAGAAAGAGGTAAGAGGGATACAGAAATTTGAATGCGAGGTGCAGAAAGAAGCAAGAGCAGTGCAGAAAGAAGCAAGAAAAGTGCAGAAAGAAGGAAGAGAAGTGGAGAAATAGGGAAGAGGGGTGCAGAAAAAGGCACGAGGGATGCAGAAATGTGCAAAAGAGGTGCAGAAAGAAGCAAGAGAAGTGCAGAAATAACCAACAGAGGTGCAAAAAGAGGCAAGAGGGGTGCAGAAATAGGTAGGAGAGGTGCAGAAAGAGGCAATAGGGATACAGAAAGAGGCAGGATGGGTGCAGAAAGAAGGACGAGAAGTGCAGAAAGAAGCAACAGAGGTGCTGAAAGAGGCGCGAAGGGTGCAGAAAGAGTCAAGAGAAGTGCAGAAAGAAGCAACAGAGGTACAGAAAGAGGCAAGAGAGGTGCCAAAAGAGGGAAGAGAGGTGTAGAAAGAGGCTAGAGAGTTGCACAAAGAGGGAAGACGGGTGCAGAAAGAGGCAAGAGGGGTGCAGAAACAGGCAAGAGAACTGCAGAAAGAGGCAAGAGAATTGCTGAAAGAAGCAAGAAAAGTGCAGAAAGACGCAGGTGAGATGCAGAAACAGGCAAGAAAGGTAGAGAAAGAGGGAAGACGAGTGCAGAAAGAAGCAAGACAGATGCAGAAAGAAGCATGGAAAGTGCAGAATGAAGCAATAGGGGTGCAGAAAGAAACAAGAGAAGTGCAGAAAGAAGCAACAGAGGTGCAGAAAGAGTAAGAAATGTGCAGAAAGAGGCAAGAGAAGTGCAGAAACATGCAAGAGAAGTGGAGAATGAGACAAAAGAAATGCAGAAACAGGCAAGAGATGCGCACAAAAAGGCAAGAGATGTGCAGAAAAAGCAAGACTTGTACAGAAAGAGGCAAGAGAAGTGCAGAAAGAGGCAAGAGAAGTGCAGAAAGAGGCACGAGAAATGCAGAATGGGGCAAGAGAACTGCAGAAAGAGGGAAGTGAGGTGCAGAAAGAGGCACGAATGGTATAGAAAGAGGCAAGTAAGGTACAGAAATAGGCAAGAGAGGTGCAGAAAGAAACAAGAGAAGTGCAAAAAGAGGCAAGTGAGGTACAGAAAGAGGCAGGAGAGGTACAGAAAGAGATAAGAGAACTGCAGAAAGAGGCAAGAGAAGTGCAGAAAGAGGCAAGAGAAGTGCAGAAAGAAGCAAGAGAAGTGCAGGAAGAGGCAAGTGAGGTGCAGAAAGAGGCAAGCGAGGTACAGAAAGGGGCATGTGAGGTGCAGAAAGAGGCAAGAGAGGTGCAGAAAGAAGCAAGAGAAGTGCAGAAAGAGCCAAGAGAAGTGAAGAAAGAGGCAAAAGAAGTACAGAAAGAGGCAAGTGAGGTGCAGAAAGAGGCAAGAGAGGTACAGAAAGAGGCAAGTAAGGTGCACAAATAGGCAAGTGAAGTGCAGAAAGGGGGAAGAGAAGTGCAGAAAGAGGCAAGAGCAGTGCAGAAAGAGGCAAGAGAAGTGCAGAAAGAGGCAAGTGAGGTGCAGAAAGTGTCAACAGTAGTACAGAAAGAGGGAAGAGAAGTGCAGAAAGAAGGAAGAGAAGTGCAGAAAGAACCAACAGAGGTGCAGAAAGAGGCCTTGTTGCAAAGTCATCCTGTGCCCCCAACTTTTTGCTGACTGGTACTGGTGGTAACTGACTCTGATTAACCAGGCCCGGAGCCAGTGCTATGCTGAAAGACACTTAGAATACAGTGAAAACACCTACATACACTAGGGTACACTATGGGTTGGGGTACCCCTGTGATTGGCATGAACTCCCCTTAAGGCCCTAGTACATAATAGGGCAGGGGGATTAAAACTACCTCTAAGTCAGAGGTGCAGAAAGAGGCAAGAGAAGTGCAGAAAGAAGCAACAGAGGTGCCGAAAGAGGCAAGAGAGGTACAGAAAGAAGCAAGAGCAGTGCAGAATGAACCAACAGAGGTGCAAAAAGAGCAAGAGGGGTGCAGAAAAAGGTAGGAGGGGTGCACAAAGAGACATGAGAGGTACAGAAAGAGGCAGGAGAATTGCAGAAAGAAGGAAGAGAAGTGCACAAAGAAGTAACAGAGGTGCTGAAAGAGGCGCGAAGGGTGCAGAAAGAGGCAAGAGAAGTACAGAAAAAAGCAACAGAGGTGCAGAGAGAAACAAGAGAAGTGCAGAAAGAGGCAAGTGAGGTGCAGAAAGAGACAAAAGAAGTACAGAAAGAGGCAAGTGAGGTGCAGAAAGAGGCAAGAGAGGTACAGAAAGAGGCAAGTAAGGTGCACAAATAGGCAAGTGAAGTGCAGAAAGAGGGAAGAGAAGTGCAGAAAGAGGCAAGAGAAGTGCAGAAAGAGGCAAGTGAGGTGCAGAAAGTGGCAACAGTAGTACAGAAAGAGGCAAGAGAAGTGCAGAAAGAAGAAAGAGAAGTGCAGAAAGAGGCAATAGAAGTGCAGAAAGAGGAAAGAGAATTGCAGAAAGAGGGAAGAGAAGTGCAAAAAGAGGGAAGAGAAGTGCAGAAAGAGGCAAATGAAGTGCAGAAAGAGGCAATAGAGATGCAGAAAGAGGCAAGAAAGGTACAGAAAGAGGCAAGAAAGGTGCAGAAAGAAGAGAGTGAGGTGCAGAAAAGAGAAAGAGAAGTGCAGAAAGAGGCAAGAGAGGTGCAGAAAGAAGAGAGTGAGGTGCAGATAGAGGCAAGAGAACTGCAGAAAGAGGCAAGTGAGGTGCAGGAAGAGGCAAAAGAGTTACAGGAAGAGGCAAGAGAAGTGCAGAAAGAGGCATGAGAAGTGCAGAAAGAGGCAAAAGAAATGCAGAGAGAGGCAAGTGAGGTGTAGAAAGACTCAAGAGAGGTAGAGAAAGAGGCAAGTAAGGTGCAGAAAGAGGCAAGAGAGGTGCAGACAGAAGCAAGAGAAGTGCAAAAAGAGGCAAAAGAAGCACAGAAAGAAGGAAGAGAAGTGCAGAAAGAGGCAAGAGAAGTGCAGAAAGAAGCATGAAAAGTGCAGAAAAGAGAAAGAGAAATGCAGAAAGAGGCAAGAGAGGTGCAGATAGAAGAGGGTGTGGTGCAGACAGAGGCAAGAGAACTGCAGAAAGAGGCAAGTGAGGTGCAGAAAAAAACAAGAGAAGCGCAGAAAGAGTAAGAAATGTGCAGAAAGAGGCAAGAAAAGTGCAGAAAGAGGCAAAAGAAGTACAGAAACAGGCAAGAGATGCGCACACAAAGGCAAGAGAAGTGCCGAAAGAAGGAACAGAAGTGCAGAAAGAGGAAATAGAAGTGCAGAAAGAGCCAAGAGAAGTGCATAAAGAAGCAAGAGAAGTGCAGAAAGACGCAAGTGCAGAAAGACGCAAGAGGAAGTGCAGAAAGAGGCAAGAGAAGCGCAGAAAGAAGCAAGAGAAGGGCAGAAAGAAGCAAGTGAAGTGCAGAAAGAGGGAAGAGAAGTGCAGAAATAGGCAAGAGAAGTACAGAAAGAGGCAAGTGAGGTGCAGACAGAGGTAAGAGAGGTACCGAAAGAGGCAAGCAACATGCAGAAAGAGGCAAGAGAGGTACAAAAGAGGCAAGTGAGATGCAGAAAGAGGCAAGAGAGGTGCACAAAGAGGCAAGAGAAGTGCAGAAAGAGGCATGTGAGGTGCAGAAAGAGGCATGAGAGGTATAGACAGAGGGAAGTGAGGTACAGACAGAGGCAAGAGAAGCGCAGAAAGAAGCAAGAGTGATTTGCACACCATTAGTACCAATTTAACACCCACATTTAGCAATAAGTAACAGTTGACCATTCCAGCTTTGCAAAGGACTTTCCACCACGCTGTAACACTTGTCGCTGCATTTTTGGTAACATTTGAGCACTTTGAGCTAGAAACAAGATTTTTTTGTTCAAGTCTGCAGATTATACAGCAGATGATGGATTATGCGGCAAATTCGGAAAATGGATAATTATGCAAAAATCAGTGCAGCCAAACAGTCGCATAATTCCAGTGGCCTTGCTCATACCTCTGACTAGGTCCGGAAGTGCTCCTCAGTGGTTCCTTCTTTTTTTGTCTCATTGATTTTATAGTTTAACTTCTATAGAGACAAGGAAGACTAAACCTGAGGTTACCACTCCACAACACAGACTACCATACCACATAATTACTCACTTTAACACATAATCCCACTCTACATAATTCCTATACACTAAATACCACATACTTTCTATCCACATAATTTCACTGCACAACATACCACATAATTCCACTGCACACAACGTACATTCACTCCACTCCAAAAAACATTAGTAAAAATCTTTTACATTTACAACGCCAATATCTCTAACTCTCGCAAATGCGAAACCTATTACATTGCAAATGCTTCTTTAACTACTAGTCGCGTTTGCAGAGTGGTGGAGAAAGGGGGCTGGGCCTCCGACCAGTGCTCAGGAATTCCGTTGCAAAGGACTTACAGGAGGTACTAGGAGGGCTTCTTGGCCCCTAAAGTCCCTCAGGAGTAAAGTGGACTTCATACCCCAACCCATAGTGTGCCAGGAGGCACATTTGCAGAGTGCTGGGGAAAGGGTGTGAGGCCTCCGAAGACCTCTTAGCAATACCACTGTGTGGGACTTACTGGAGGTAATAGGAGGGGTAGTTGGCCCCCAAGGACAACCTTAGGGGCCAACTACCCCTCCTATTACCTCCAGTAAGTCCCATACAGCAGCAATGGTAAGTTCTCAAAGCATGCCACGCCCCCTTTGCCCACCAGTCTGCAAACACGCTCCCTGGTGCGCTCTTAGATGGGGATTGAAGTCCCCTTCGCTGCTGGGGGTCGTTAGGGGCTGACTAGCCTACCTGACACCTCCAGTAAGCCCCAGATAGTGGGATTGCTGAGAGTGGACACAGGCCATGCCCCCTTTCTCCACCACTCAGCAAACGCGCCTCCTGGCACGCTCTTGGTTGGGGGATGAAGTCCCCTTGCCTCCTGAGGATCCCTGGGGGCCTACTAACCCACCAGGTACCTCCAATAAGCGCTACACAGCTGGATTGCAGAGAGGTGGTCTGAGGCCACGCCCCTTTTTACACCACTCTGCAAACGCGCCGCCTGGCGCACTGCTGCTCGGGGGATGAAGTCCACTTGTGTCCTGAGGTCCTCAGGACACAAGAGGACCTCATCGCCCCACCAGCAGTGCGCCAAGAGGTGCGTTTGCAGAGTGGTGTAAAAAGGGGCGTGGCCTCGGACCACCTCTCTGCAATCCAGCTATGTGGCGCTTATTGGAGGTACCTGGTGGGCTAGTTGGCCCCCAGGAACCCTCAGTATTCAAGGGGACTTAATCCCCCAACTCAGAATGCGGCAGTGGGTGCATTTGCAGAGTGGTACAGGGAGGGGGCGTGGTCTCCGGCGAGAATCCGACTTTTTATTTTTTTATTTTTATAGAAGGGGGCTGTGTGGCCCCCTTCTTTTAATATTTTTGGGGCCCTGGTGACCCCATCCCCCAGGGCCTGACCCCTTTAAAAAAAAAAAATGAAAAACAAACGGGAAGGGGGCCGCGTGGTTCACTTCCCTGGGCCACTTTTGGCCCCAGGGACCCCATCCCCTGGGGCATGGCCTCTTCTTTTTTAAATTATTTACAGGGAAGGGGGGCTGCGTGGCCCCCCTTCCCTGGGCCACTATTGGCCCAATGGACCCCATCCCCCGGGGCTTGGCCATTATTATAATTATAGCTTTTTCAAGGAGGGAGGCCTCGCGGCCCCCCTCCCCAGGCCGATTTTGGCCCCGCGGACCCCATCCCCTGGGGCCCGGCCATTCTTTTTATTTAACTAAAGGGAGGGGGCCACATGGCCCCCCTCCCGGGCCACTCCTGGCCCCGGGGACCCCATCCCCCGGGGCCGGCCCTTTGCATTGGGGACCGTTGGGGGGGAGCCCCAATGCCCCCACGGTCCCTGCCGGCTCCCTGCCTCCTGCGGGAGCCGGCATTGCTTTTGAGCAAGGGGAGCTGCTGACATGCAGCCCCCCTTGCTCAAAAGCAATCCTGCTTTGCTTCGTTGAAGCGAGAGCAGGTTTTCCTGCTCTCGCTGCAATGAAGCAAAGCAGGGTTTGCTATGGCAGGGAGGGAGGCGTGCTCCCGCCCTGCCATAGCAAACAGCAATGTCCTGGGGGTGGGCACCCCGGGACATTGCAGGAGCCGGCCCTGGGGGGTGGCGGTCCCCAGGGCCATCGAGGGCTCCAAGAGGGGGGCCGCGCGGCCCCCCTCCCTATGTTTTCAAAGCCCTGGGGAGGTGGTGGTCCCCGGGGCCGGGGGTCTGCAACGGACCCCTGCATTCAAATAATTAGTGCCCCGGGGAGGTGGTGGTCCCCGGGGCAGTGTGGGGGGGCAGGAGCCCCCCACACTTTAATTTTTTTAATTAAGCCCCGGGGAGGTGGCGGTCCCCGGAGCTGCAGGGGCCCTGTGGCCCCTGCTAATTTACTAGGTATAGCCCCCGGGACCTGGCCCACCCGGGGGCTTACAGATAATGAAGCTAGCAGTTGGTGGTGGTCCCCGGGGCAGTGTGGGGGGGCAGGAGCCCCCCACACTTTAATTTTTTTAATTAAGCCCCGGGGAGGTGGCGGTCCTTGGAGCTGCAGGGGCCCCGTGGCCCCTGCTAATTTACTAGGCATAGCCCCCGGGACCTGGCCCACCCGGGGGCTTACAGATAACGAAGCTAGCAGTTGTTGGTAGAAGCGGACGGCTTCACTTTTGCTTCGCGCGCTGCCTGCATTTTGCCCTAACTTTATTGCACTTTTAAAAAAGGAAGATTGTTTTAGATGCACACTTTTAAAAATTAAACTACTGCTCGAATGTCATTTTATTTAATCTGTACTTACTTGAAGTGACGGTGTGTTGCGTGGTCTTTGCACCTCCCCGGTCCACCACAGCCATTAGCGGGATGATTGTTGTGGAGGGAGTACTGCATTGACCCAGCCGGCGTAATTCCACTTCCGGTTGCCGTTTAACTGCCGCCATCCTGTCAGGGGAGGCGGTCTAGTCTTTCCACCCCCTTGGTTCCTGGACACACTATTTAGGCTGCCCATGGCGCGGGAGCGCAGCGGACGCGCGCAGCGGGCGCGCCGGTGGCGCGCCAAAGGCAAGCCCGTCTGCGCCCATCCGCGCCTGGACGCCGCCAGATGCCAGAAATGCTGGCGGTCTCAAGTCTGGTATGCCAATTTATACCAGGGAACTTCTGATGTCCATCGGCCAGCGGGTACGCCCATGCACACAGCCTTTGGTGGACGCTGTGGAAGGTCCTTTCTGTTGTCTCAACTGTGGCTATGACTCCTGCCCCGCCTTGCCCCTCTACCGTCCTTTGTCTACACCAAGACCCTCTATGAAAATCCTATACCTCAATGTCCGCTCTCTGGCTAAGCATTACATGGAGATCTTTGACTTAATAGAGGATGAATCACCTGATGTGTTCTTTCTAACTGAATCCTGGTTGACTGATGCTATGGTGGCTGAACCGGGCTTAGCTCTCCCCCCGGGTTTCAGTATCTTAACTGTAAACAGGGAGTCTAGAGGTGGGGGCATAGCTGTCATCTTTAAGTCCCGTCACCGCTGTTCATTTGTCAAGAAGGATGTGGCCGGGTGCGAATGCGCACGTTTTGTAATTTCTTTTAGCGCCCACTCTACTTTGACTGGTCTGTTAGTCTACCGCCCCCGGGGCCGGTCTCGGAATTTAATCGGCTATTATTGAGGCTGCGGGTTCCTTGGCACTGACAGCCACTAATTTTAGTCTCATTGATGATTTAAATTTACACTTTGACCGTCTCTCTGATCCTGACATCAGCAGCTTGCTCGCCGACTTTGATGCTTGCCAATTAAGACAGCTTGTGGAGGGTCCTACTCATATTGCTGGGCACTTGCTTGACCCTGTTTTTCTAACATCCCTTCTCTTCTGGTCAAGACACCCAGCCCGGTGTGTTGGTCCGACCATTTTTGGTCTCCATTTCCTTCCCGCTATCTGAGCCAGTGCCCAGAGCCGATCCTAAGGCCACCTTTAGACGTTGCTGGCATAAACTTAAACTGGAGGACCTGCATGCCATTCTGGCATCCTGCCCCCTATCCCAGCCACTGATCCTGACCGAGCGTATAAATCATTCTGCGACTGGATCCTACACGCCCTAGACACTCTTATTCCTGCCAAATGGTCCAAGGGTCGCTGCTCGAGTTCCAATCCTTGGTTCAACGACTCTCTGGCCGCCCTGCGCAGTACCTGTAAAAAGTTAGAACGGGTCTGGAGAAGGGACTACGACCTTGAGGCTAAGAAGTCATACCAGGACGCGATCAAGCGCTACCACAAGGCCATACATCTGGCACGAGCGGCTTACTTCACTAATGAGATCAAGTCCAGTAAGAACCACGCTAAAAGCATCTTTAAAATATTGAGTGACCTCAAAAACAGGAAAAATCCCTCTATCCCGGTGATCACGTCTGAGCAACAATGTGAGGATTTGGCCACCTTCTTTGTTAAGAAGGTGGAAGCCATTTACAAATCCTTCCCTATATCTTCTATTGATCCCGTGGCTTTACTTGCTCCTCTCCCCACTCTCACCTTGGCAGCTATCCCCCCTATTTCCCAGGATGAGTTACTCACGCTGAGCAAGAAGGTCAAATCGGGCTCCCCTATGGATCCGATGAGGCCTGCCCAATTTAGGGACTCTCTGCCTATACTACTCACGCCTTTGCGTCAGGTTATCAATTCCTCTTTTACCACCGCTGTGGTGCCTTTGCTATGGAAGCAAGCAAGGGTGGTCCCCTTGCTGAAAAAACCTTCGCTGGACCCAACTAAGCCGGAAAGCTTCCGTTCCATATCTCTACTGCCTTGGGCTGCTAAAATTGCAGAGGCTCACACCAATGTAACTCTCTCGGGCTTCCTGAACAACACTGGTGTCTTGGATCGCTCCCAGAATGGTTTCCGCCCTGGTCACAGCACCGAGACTGCGCTCTTAGTGGTGAGCGAACACCTGCGGACTATTCTGGATGAGGGACATACCACGGCCCTGATATTGCTCGATCTAAGCGCCGCTTTTGATACGGTTTCTCACCGGATCCTCTTACGTCGCTTAGAGGAGGCTGGGGTGGTAGGCCTTGCCTTGGATTGGTTCCGATCTTTCCTGTCTGACAGAACATTCCAGGTCACTGCCCCCCCCTTTCTCTCCCACGCCCATTCCATTAAGCAGGGGGTCCCTCAGGGCTCGGCATTGAGTCCCATTTTGTTCAACCTGTACGTTCAACCCCTCGCTGCGGTGGCAAGGGACCATGGCTTGACCTTGGTCTCATATGCTGACAACACGCAGCTGGTGGTTGCTCTCTCCGATGATCCTACGCTGGGCGCCTCCCAATTTCGGAGCGGCCTAGCGGCGGTCGCGCGTTGGATGACCACCAACCGCCTTCAACTCAACGCTAATAAATCAGAAGTGTTGTTGGTGGGGAGAGATAAGGGGCTCTGGAGTACGCATTGGTGGCCGGCAACCTTGGGCTCTGCCCCTACCCCTAAGTCGGTGGTGAAAAATCTTGGGGTCTGGCTCGATTCCACCCTTGGGTTTCAGGACCACACCAAGAAGGTTGCAGGCACCTGCTTTGGCCTACTCCGGGGATTGAGGCCCATGTTGGGTTTCTTCGATCCACCCACCCGCCAGTTGATAGTCCAGGCGACTATTTTGTCCAGACTGGACTACTCCAACTCACTTATGTTAGGCGCTAACAAGGCAGAAGTGACTCGTCTTCAGCGAGTTCAGAATGCAGCCGCCCAAGTCTTGTTGAGGCTCCTAGAACTTATTCCGCGACGGGTGCATTGCGCCGTCTACATTGGCTACCCATGGCCAAAAGGATTGTATTCAAAGCACTATGCCTGACCTTTAAAATACTAAAGCTTTCATCCCCTGAGAATCTGGCTAATTTACTGATCCCCTATGTACCTACCCGTCAGCTACGCTCTGCTGAGCAATTTTTGGCTACGGTCCCTCGGGTCAAGCGCCTCAGAGCTGGGGGCCGGTCCTTCCCGGTATCTAGCCTCTAAACTGTTGAACTCCCTCCCTATTCAGATCCGCCGCCTGGATTGCTTGCTATCCTTTCGTAAGGCCATTAAAACCTACCTGTTCCCCTTGGTTTAGTCTCTAGCTTCCCTCTGACACTGCTACCAGCGCCGGGACGCCTCTTCGCTGAGGCAGCTGTGCGCTATATAAGATTACCTAACATAACATAACATAACAGGAGCCTGCGCTTTGCTTTTTAAAATTTTCTCTGCAGGATTCGCGCACCCAGCGCGAAGTCTGCCGATTTCTTTTTTAAAAAAATGCTTTTTTTGGGCCTGGGGTTCCCTGTGGGACCCCCTGAGCAGGCCTAGGGGGTCAGGGTGTTTTTACCCTGCCCCCTTTTCTTGTTTTTTTAATCTTTTTTCCACTGTTTTCTTATGACTCGGTTACCGAGTCACAAGATGGCTGCCAACACTTCCTGGTTTGTAGTGCTGACAGCCAATCAGATCTCACGATGAGATGTGTGGTTAGGCTCCGCCCAGATATTGATATTTTTTTTACTTTTGAATTTCTTAGAAACTACTGAACAGATTTACACCATTTAAAAAAAGCACGCTTTCTAGACCAAGACCTACCTTTTTGCCAAATTTGTTGTAATTCCGTTCAGTAGTTCGGGCTGTAACCTGTTTAAAAATTCCTATGGAAATTAACATGGGGAAAACGCGTTAGGGACCCCCCGTTTTTCTCGGCCCCTGTTTGATGAATCACCCCGAAACTTTCAAGACAGGGGCGCCCCATTAGTTTTGAAAATTACGCGAAGATTCGTCAAACGGCGCCAAAGATATTGGCAAATCAAAAAACGCTTTTCCCTTGAAACTAGGTCCTAACTATAACTACCTACTGGCGACCACCAGTAGGTAATATATATATATATATATATTCACTGAAAAAACCATAGGTTTCAGGGGCGTTATAGTTAGTTGGACATTTCACTCGTACAAAACCATAGAAATTCCCCGTTATAGTTAGTTCAGCTAACTATAACTCGCTGCGCCCGCAATGCACTGCTGATGACGTCACATATTACATCACTCATGACTTGGTCAGTGACATCACTCATGACATCACCGATGACATCTCAAATGACATCACTGATGACATCACTGATGACATCATCCTTGTGATAGAGTGGCAGACCTCCTCTTACCCTAATATAACCTTTGATACACACACTCAAAAATACAAACTAACATTTTCAAAACAATGGACATACCAATACCAGTTACAACACACCTATTCAGTAATTCCAAGATCTACACACACATCCACTCATTCACCAACAGTCCCTATACAGTCACTCATACATGTACTCACTCATCATATGTACTCATACACCTATACATCCTGTTACACACCGCCACTCATCCATAGAGTTACTCACACACATAGTCACACATGCAAACAAAGTATCAAACATCCATTTACTTGCATATACAGTTATACACACACTACAACACTTACTTCTACAGAAACTTACACATACTTACTCTCTTAAACAATCACTTATAGAAACACCTACTTATTTGTACAGGAACTCTTCCAATCTCTCACTTTCACATATACTCACTTATATACACCAATACTCACATATACTAGTTTAAAACATATGTAGTTACTCATAAAGACACTATTGAGACAGTCATTCACTCACTAACACACCCATACACATACTCATCCACCTATACAGTCCTGCACACATGCTGTCTTCAACACATACAAACAGTGAGTCACTCATTCATGCATCTATGCACTAAGTAATACCCCCACCGAACCATACAGACACTCAGACACTCATACTGATACTCAAAAAACCAACTAATAACCCATATAGACACTCATGTAGCTACTCACCAACCCATGCAGCCACTTATACACAAAGTGAGAGACTGATACAGATATTTTCATATTTAAACATTACTCACTAACCCATGTATTCACTAAGATACACTTAGTCAGTTATACAATCAATTTTACAAAACAAATCATCCATTTAGACACTTATATACCCATTTATTCTTCCATCGACCTTGAGATATACATATATAAAACATATTTAATTTTCAGAAAAACACACATTCACTGGATGATGTCAAAGGAGATGTCATCAGTGATGTCATTTGAGATGTCATCAGTGATGTCATGAGTGATGTCACTGACCATGTCATGAGTGATGTAATATGTGACTTCATCAGCAGTGCATTGCGGAGCGCGCGAGTTATAGTTAGCTGAACTAACTATAACGGGGAATTTCTATGGTTTTGTATGAGTGAAATGTCCAACTAACTATAACGCCCCTGAAACCTATGGTTTTTTCAGTGAATTTCTAAGGTTTTTAAATGCTAATTTCTAACTATAACGTGCCTGAAACCTATGGTTTTTTCAGTGAATTTCTAAGGTTTTTAAATGCTAATTTCTAACTATAACGTGCCTGAAACCTATGGTTTTTTCAGTGAATATATATATATTTATTATACTATGTATACATGTGAAAATGTCTCGGTCCCCTGTTTGCCTCGGTGGCACGGAAAAAATGGGTGGAACTGACGTCAGCACGCCGACGAGGTTCTCTTATGGCTCCGATGACGTCATACGGTGTCGCGAGCAGAGCCGTGCTATTATGAGGTCCTCGTTGACGTGGGAGAGCTAGGAAAGAATTTCCGTGGAATGCTGGTGCAGGGGATATTCACCTAAGTGTTCAGGCTAGTCCTTTGGGAGCAACTGTTTATGTTGCCACTCCAGAAACCGAAACCAGTGATCCGAGGGCAGAGGCCCTGCAGATGGCACACGAGGTGGGATGCCCAGTCGTGTGCACCGGCGGGGCAGCAAAGTGACAAGCACCACAACCCACAAAAAAGGTAACGAGGGCACTGAATAACACTGGATCTTCTCTTTGTATCTGGCAGGAACAACGAAGTTAAAAAGCCCTAGTACCAAAATGTAGAATTAGTGCTACAACGGTCTTCAAGAGGACCTGCGATGCTGCTTCTGCCTCCCGTACCCTGGAGGTGGCACATGGGTCACGCGGTACGGTCATACTGCGGTGGGACGCACACTCGTTGACCTCTCATGGCACTGCTCCACACTTCAGGGAGGACGCTTTCCATTAGCTATGTTTTCTGATGACATGTCGCGCCGGCCCCGTCCAACAACAGAACTCCTTTAGATCCAAACAGACTCTTCCACTCTCTCACCGGAAGTGAAACCAGGCCACGCGGACACTTTCACAATACAACAGCCGGGAATGCACTTTTCGGTAAAAAACCACATTCCTTCCTCCTAATTAATCAAATAAACGTCTCACTGAAGAACAGGGGCCAGCTTCGATCGGTAAACAGCCGTTACAACGACTTTTTACTTTGGGATACCATTACAACGCATGCATTACCACGCATGCGTTGTACATCACGAAGTCATTACTACGCATTTTTTAGAATGCATGGTCATTTACCACGCATGCCTTTACAACTAATTTTGTTGTAAAGGTATGTATGGTAAATGACCATGCGTTCTAAAAACATGTAGACGATCCATGTCGTTGTAAGGAAACAGAGGCTGTTCCGTTTCCTCACAACGATGTGCACCGCCCCTCAGAGACGATGTGAAGCAGGAACCACGAGGAGAGAGGAACCACGAGGAGTGAGAGGTAAGGGGGATTGGGCATGGGGTGGGGGTTTCTTTTCTAGGGTTTAGGGTAGTGCAGTGGTGTTTGGGTGGTGTAGGGGGTCGTGCTGGGGGTAGTGTTTTAGGGTTTAGGGTAGTGCAGTGGTGTTTGGGTAGTGTAGGGGGTTGTGCTGGGGGTAGTGTTTTAGGGTTTAGGGTAGTGCAGTAGTGTAGGGGGTCGTGCTGGGGGTAGTGTTTTAGGCTTTAGGGTAGTGCAGTGGTGTATGGGTAGTGTAGGGGTCGTGCTGGGTTAGTGTTTTAGGGTTTAGGGTAGTGCAGTGGTGTTTGAGTAGTGTAGGGGGTCATGCTGGTGGTAGTGTTTTAGGGTTTAGGGTAGTGCAGTGGTGTTTGTGTAGTGTAGGGGGTCATACTGGGGGTAGTGTTTTATGGTTTAGGGTAGTGCAGTGGTGTTTGGGTAGTGTAGGGGGTCGTGCTGGGGGTAGATTTAGGGTTTAGGGTAGTGCAGTGGTGTTTAGGTAGTGTAGGGAGTCGTGCTGGGGTAGTGTTTTAGGGTTTAGGGTAGTGCAGTGGTGTTTGTGTAGTGTAGGGGGTTGTGCTGGGGGTAGTGTTTTAGGGTTTATGTTAGTGCAGTGGTGTTTGTGTAATGTAGGGGGTAGTGCTGGGTGTAGTGTTTTAAGGTTTAGGGTAGTGCAGTGGTGTTTGGGTAGTGTAGGGGTTCATGCTGGGGGTAGTGTTTTAGGGTTTAGGGTATGGCAGTGGTGTTTGGGTAGTGTTGGGGGTTGTGCTGGGGGTCGATTTAGGGTTTAGGGTAGTGCAGTGGTGTTTGTGTTGTGAGGGGGTCGTGCTGGGGGTAGTGTTTTAGGGTTTAGAGTAATGCAGTGGTGTTTGTATAGTGTGGGAGGTTTAGGGTAGTGCAGTGGTGTTTGTGTAGTGTAGGGGGTCATGCTGGGGGTTGTGTTTTAGGGTTTAGGGTAGGGCAGTGGTGTTTATGTAGTGTAGGGGGTAGTGTTTTAGGGTTTAGGGTAGTGCAGTGGTGTTTGTGTAGTGTAGGGGTCATGCTGTGGGTAGTGTTTTAGGGTAGTGCAGTTGTGTTTGTGTAGTGTACGGGGTCATGTTTTAGGGTATAGGGTAGTGCAGTGGTGTTTGGGTAGTGTAGGGGGTCATGCTGGGGTTAGTGTTTTAGGGTTTAGAGTAGTGCAGTGGTGTTTGGGTAGTGTAGGGGGTCATGCTGGGGGTAGTGTTTTAGGGTTTAGGGTAGTGCAGTGATGTTTGTGTAGTGTGGGAGGTCATGCTGGGGGTAGATTTAGGGTTTAGTGTAGTGCAGTGGTGTTTAGGTAGTGTAGGGAGTCATGCTGGGGGTAGTGTTTTAGGGTTTAGGGTAGTCCAGTGGTGTTTGTGTAGTGTAGGGAGTCGTGCTGGGGGTAGTGTTTTAGGGTTTAGGGTAGTGCAGTGGTGTTTGGGTAGTGTAGGGGGTCGTGCTGGGGTAGTGTTTTAGGGTTTAGGGTAGTGCAGTGGTGTTTGTGTAGTGTAGGGGTCATGCTGGGGGTAGTGTTTTAGGGTTTAGGGTAGTGCAATGGTGTTTGTGTAGTGTAGGGGGCAGTGTTTTAGGGTTTAGGGTAGTGCAGTGGTGTTTGTGTACTGTAGGGGTCGTGCTGGGTTCTAGTGTTTTAGGGTTTAGGGTAGTGCAGTGGTATTTGTGTAGTGTAGGGGGTAGATTTAGGGTTTAGGGTAGTGCAGTGGTGTTTGGGTAGTGTAGGGGGTCGTGCTGGGTGTAGTGTTTTTGAGTTTAGGGTAGTGCAGTTGTGTTTGGGTAGTGAAGGGGGTCATGCTGGGGGTAGTGTTTTAGGGTTTAGGGTAGTGCAGTGGTGTTTGGGTAGTGTAGGGGTCAACCAACATGAATTTGTCCTTGTGTGATGTAACCAATGCTCATGTAAAGCACTCCAATACCTGACCAGTCTGCACTATATAAAACTGCAAAAAAACAAAAATAAAAAGTGTTTTGCACACTTCTGTCATTGGGCTATACGTGGGCTACCTCTGGGTGATATTTGTGCTACATTTGGGCTCTTTTTTCTCTGGTGGCCATCTTGGGAGACTTATTTGTTATGAAGTTTCCTAATTTTCTCATTTACTACAGTCTCCTCAGTAGGAAATGCTTTCAGTTTTTACTTTGATTCCATCAAGAAGGCATTCAGATGTGTCACACATTTGCCATAAATTCAGAATGTTAGCACTCTAGTTGTTCATTAGATCACTGTAGTAAAGCTACTGCTCACCAAGGAGTTAACTGGAAGTCTACTGCTGGTATTGAAAGTGATTGTTTCAGTCTGCATGTCAGAATTTTCTAATGAAATAGAAGAGGATTTGAGATCTCACTTAAAACATGAACTACATTTTCTTTTTGCAGCACTAACCATAATTTCTATGGCAAAATGAACCCCCTCATTTTGTTCCTTTTTAAATTAAATGTTGTAAGTGTTACCAGTTTATTCCAATCAAGATGGCTTCAGGTGTGCCATACTTTTGTCATAAGTAAGGCTGTTAGCACTCTAGTTGTTCTTTAGAACACTCTGGGAAGCTGCAGTAGAACACAAAGGCATCAACTGACAGGCTGCTCCTGTTGAAATATAACAGGAAGATATTTGAGATCTCACTTAAAACATGTCCTAATTTTTCTTTCTACAGCACTAACCATAATTTCTATGACAAAATGAACCCCATCATTTTGTTCCTTTTTAAATTAAATGTTTTAAGTGTTACCAGTTTATTCCAATCAAGATGGCTTCAGGTGTGCCATACTTTTGTCATAAGTAAGACTGTTAGCGCTCTAGTTGTTCTTTAGAACACTCTGGGAAGCTGCAGTAGAACACAAAGGCATCAACTGACAGGCTGCTCCTGTTGAAATATAACAGGAAGATATTTGAGATCACACTTGAAACATGTCCTAATTTTTCTTTCCAGAGCACTAACCATAATTTCTATGACAAGATGAACCCCATCATTTTGTTCCTTTTTAAATTAAATGTTTTAAGTGTTACCAGTTTATTCCAATCAAGATGGCTTCAGGTGTGCCTTACTTTTGTCATAAGTAAGGCTGTTAGCACTCTAGTTGTTCTTTAGAACACTCTGGGAAGCTGCAGTAGAACACAAAGGAATCAACTGACAGTCTCTGCCCTTGTTGGATGTACATGTTTTACTGAGAATGTCAGACTTCATTCTCACATGACTGAGAAAGATAATGTGAAATTACAGAAAATATGCTCTCATTTTAGCTTCTGGAGCACCTTCCAAAACTGTATGGGACAAGCATGTGAAAATAGTTTTCTCTCAAACATAATTCATGATATCCCAGCAGAAGGTTTTTCACAGGGTAAAATCACCTTAGAACACACCACAATTCCTGAAATTAGTATGGTACCATCAACAAATGAATTCTAATGTAACTAAAGTCTGTTATTACCCTTTATAGTTCTCCTTTTGGTAACCCTCAAAATCTTCGATTCACTACAATGCATTTCAATGGGGTACTATCATTTATATTGGTCCCAAGATGGCTGCCAGCAATTCCAGGATGAAGTGCTGACAGCCAATCAGATCTCACGATGACATGTGTGGTTAGGCTCCGCCCAGATATATATATGCCCAATGACAAAAGTGTGCAAAACACTTTTTATTTTTAGTTTTTTTGCAGTTTTATGTAGTGCAGACTGGTCAGGTATTGGAGCGTTGCATCTTAAAACATGACCCCCTACACTACAAAAACACCACTGCACTACCCTAAACCCTAAAACACTACCCCCAGCACGACCCCTACACTACACAAGCACCACAGCACTATCCTAAACCTAAAACACTACCCCCAGCATGACCCCTACACTACACAAACACCACTGCACTACCTAAACCCTAAAACACTACCTCCAGCACGACCCCCTACACTACCCAAACACCACTGCACTAACCTAAATCCTAAAACACTACCCGCAGCACGACCCCCTACACTACTCAAACACCACTGCACTACCCTAAAACATGACCCCTACACTACACAAACACCACTGCACTACCCTAAACCTAAAACACTACCCCCAGCACGACCCCTACACTACACAAGCACCACTGCACTACCCTAAACCCTAAAACACTAACCCCAGCACGACCCCCTCACTACACAAACACCACTGCACTACCTAAACCCTAAAACACTACCCCCAGCACGACCCCCTACTCTACCCAAACACCACTGCACTAACCTAAATCCTAAAACACTACCCCCAGCACGACCCCTACACTACTGAAACACCACTGCATTACCCTAAAACATGACCCCCTACACTACACAAACACCACTGCACTACCTAAACCCTAAAACACTACCCCAGCACGACCCCTACACTACACAAGCACCACTGCACTACCCTAAACCCTAAAACACTACCCCCAGCACGACCCCTACACTGCCCGAACACCACGGCACTGCCTAAACCCTGAAACACCAGCCCCTGCACGACCCCTACACTGCCCGAACACCACTGCACTGCCCTAAAACCTGAAACACCACCCCTAGCACGACCCCCTACACTGCCACGAACACCACTTCACTGCCCTAAACCCTGAAACACCACCCCCAGCACAACCCCCTACACTGCCCGAACACCACTGCACTGCCCTAAACCTGAAACACTACCCCCAGCAAGACACCCTACACTGCCCGAACACCACTGCACTGCCCTAAACCCTGAAACATCACCCCCAGCAAGACTCCCTACACTGCCCAAACACCACTGCCCTAAACCCTGAAACACCACCCCCAGCACGACCCCCTACACGGCCCGAACAACACTGCACTGCCCTAAACCCTGAAACACCACCCCCAGCACGACCCCCTACACTGCCCGAACACCACTGCTCTGTCCAAAACCCTGAAACACCAGCCCCAGCACGACCCCCTACACTGCCCGAACACCACTGCACTGCCCTAAACCTTGAAACACCAGCCCCAGCACGACCCCCTACACTGCCCGAACACCACTGCACTACCCTAAACCCTGAAACACCATCCCCAGCACGACCGCCTACACTGCCCGAACACCACTGCACTGCCCTAAACCGTGAAACACCAGCCTCAGCAAGACCCTTACACTGCCCGAACACCACTGCACTGCCCTAAACCCTGAAACACCACCCCCAGCACGACCCCTACACTGCCTGAACACCACTGCACTGCCCTAAACCCTGAAACACCACCCCAGCACGACCCCCTACACTGCCCGAACACCACTGCACTGCCTAAACCCTGAAACACCACCCCTGCACGACCCCTACACTGCCCGAACACCACTGCACTGCCCTAAACCCTGAAACACCACCCCCAGCATGACCCCCTACACTGCACGAACACAACTGCACTGCCCTAAACCCTGAAACACTACCCACACAAGACCCCCTACACAGCCCGAACACCACTGCACTGCCCTAAACCCTGAAACATCACCCCCAGCAAGACCCCCTACACTGCCCGAAACACCACTGCCCTAAACCCTGAAACACCACCCCCAGCAAGACCCCCTACACTGCTTGAACACCACTGCACTGCCCCAAACCCTGAAACACCACCCCAGCACGACCCCCTACACTGCCCGAACACCACTGCACTGCCCTAAACCCTGAAACACAGCCCCTGCATGACCCCCTACACTGCCCGAACACCACAGCACTGCCCTAAACCCTGAAACACCACCTCCTGCACGACCCCTACACTGCCCGAACACCACTGCACTGCCCTAAACCCTGAAACAGCACCCCCAGCACAACCCCCTACACTGCCCGAACACCACTGCAATGCCCTAAACCCTAAAACACCACCCCCAGCACAACCCCCTACACTGCCCAAACACCACTGCACTGCCCTAAACCTTAGAACACTACCCCAGCACGACCCCTACACTACCCAAACACCACTGCACTACCCTAAACCCTAAAATACTCCCCCAGCACGATCCCCTACACTACCCAAACACGACTGCACTGCCCTAAACCCTCAAACACTACCCCCAGCACGACCCCTACACTACCCGAACACCACTGCACTGCCCTAAACCCTAAAACACCACCCCCAGCACGACCCCCTACACTGCCCGAACACCACTGCCCTAAACCCTGAAACACAGCCCCTGCATGACCCCCTACACTGCCCGAACACCACAGCACTGCCCTAAACCCTGAAACACCACCTCCTGCACGACCCCCTACACTGCCCGAACATCACTGCACTGCCCTAAACCTGAAACACCACCCCCAGCACAACCCCTACACTGCCCGAACACCACTGCACTGCCCTAAACCCTAAAACACCACCCCCAGCACAACCCCCTACACTGCCCGAACACCACTGCACTGCCCTAAACCTTAGAACACTACCCCCAGCATGACCCCTACACTACCCAAACACCACTGCACTACCCTAAACCCTAAAATACTCCCCCAGCACGACCCCTACACTACCCAAACACGACTGCACTGCCCTAAACCCTGAAACACTCCCCCAGCACGACCCCTACACTGCCCAATAACCACTGCACTGCCCTAAACCCTAAAACACTACCCCCGCACGACCCCTACACTACCCAAAGACCACTGCACTACCCTAAACCCTAAAACACTACCCCAGCACGACTCCCTACACTACCCAAAGACCACTGCACTACCTAAACCCTAAAACACCCGACCTCCTACACTACACAAACACCACTGCACTACCCTAAACCTAAAACACTACCCCATACACTACACCAAACACCACTGCACTACCCTAAACCCTAAAACACTACCCCCAGCACGACCCCTACACTACCCAAACACCACTGCACTACCCTAAACCTAAAACACTACCCCAGCAGTACCTCCTACACTACCCAAACACCACTGCACTACCCTAAACCCTAAAACACTACCCCAGCAGTGACCCCTACACTACCCAAACACCACTGCACTACCCTAAACCCTAAAACACTACCCCCAGCAGTACCCCTACACTACCCAAACACCACTGCACTACCCTAAATCACTACCCCCATCACGACCCCTACACTACCCAAACACCACTGCACTACCCTAAACCCTAAAACACTACCCCCAGCACGACCCCTACACTACCCAAACACCACTGCACTACCCTAAACCCTGAAACACTCCCCAGCACGACTCCCTACACTACCCAAACACCACTGCACTATCCTAAACCCTAAATCTACCCCCAGCATGACCCCCTACACTACACAAACACCACTGCACTACCCTAAACCCTAAAACACTACCCCCAGCACGACCCTCTTCACTACCTAAACACAACTGCACAATTTGTTACAGGCGTTGCAACGCAGGCCTGTGGTGCTTACTGGAAGTACCTGGTGGGCTAGTTGGGCCCCAGGGACCCTCAGGATTCAAGGTGACCTAATCCCCCAACTTAAAACGCTCCACGGGCGCGTTTGCACAGTGGTGAAGGGAGGGGCGGGGCCTCAGGTGACATGTGCGCAAACACGTCCTGTGGTGCGTTTTAAGTTGGGGAATTAATTCCCTTTGAATCCTGAGGGACCCTGGGGGCCAACTAGCCCACCAGGTACCTTCAGTAAGCACAACAGAGTTGCGTTGCAGAGAGGTGAAAAAGGTGCGTGGCCTCGGAACGCCTCTCTGCAACTCAGCTCTGTGGTCCTAACTGTAGGTACCTGGGGGCTAGTTGGGCCCCAGGGACCCTCAGGATTCAAGGGGACTTAATCCCGCAGCTTAAAACGCGCCACGGGCGCGTTTACACACATGTCACCTCAGGCCCCCCCTCCCTTCACCACTGTGAAGCCCTGTAGCGCATTTTAAGAGGTAGTTTTAATCCCCCTGCCCTATTATGTACTAGGGACTTGCAGAGGAGGTCATGCTAATCACAGGGGTACCCCAACGCATAGTGTTCCCTAGTGTATGTAGGTGTTTTCACTGTATTCTAAATGTCTTTTAGCATAGCACTGGCTCTGGTTAGTCAGAGTCAGTTACCACCAGTACCCGTCTGAAAAAGTTGTGGGCACAGGATGATTTTGCAACAAGGTCTCTTTCTGCTCCTCTGTTGGTTCTTTCTGCACATCTTTTGCTTCTTTCTGTGCATTTTTCTTCTTTCTTCACATGTCCTACCTCTGTAGGCATAGTTAGAAACTAGCATTTAAAAAACCTTTGAAATTCACTTAAAAATCATAGGTTTCAGGCACGTTATAGTTAGAAATTAGCATTTAAAAACCTTTGAAATTCACTGAAAAAACCATAGGTTTTAGGGACAGTTATAGTTAGTTGGACATTTCACTCGTACAAAACCATAGAAATTCCCCCGTTATAGTTAGTTCAGCTAACTATAACTCGCGCCCCCGCAATGCACTGCTGATGACGTCACATATTACATCACTGATGACATGGTCAGTGACATCACTGATGACAATCACTGATGACATCTCAAATGACATCACTGATGACATCATCCATGTGATAATTTCATGCATCTTCTCACACACTAATATAACTTTTGATACACCCACTCTAAATTACAGACTGCCATTCTCAAAACCATAGACACTCCAACACCAAAAACTACATACCCACTCGCTGATTCTTAGGTCTACACACACATCCTTTCACTCACCCGTACAGTCACTCAGTACAGGACTATCATATGCACTCATACACCTATATAAACACTCACACACCGCCACTCATCCATAGAGGTACTCACACACCTAGTTAGTCATGCAAAAATTTAATCACACACCCATTTACTCACCTATACAGTTATACACACACCAGCTCACTTACTCATACAAATACTAGCACATTCTTACGCTCTTATACAATAACTGATACAAGCACACACGCATCCATACAGCCACTCTCACTATCACATACTCTCACTTATAGCCATTTAAATACTCTAACACACATATATACTGCCTTTTACATATGTAGTTACTAATGCAGTGGTGTTTGGGTAGTGTAGGGGGTACTGCTGGGGGTAGTGTTTTAGGGTTTAGGTTAGTGCAGTGGTGTTTGGGTAGTGTAGGGGTACTGCTGGGGGTAGTGTTTTAGGGTTTAGGGTAGTGCAGTGGTGTTTGTGTAGTGTAGGGGGTAGTGTTTTAGGGTTTAGGGTAGTGCAGTGGTGTTTGTGTAGTGTAGGAGGTCGTGTTTTAGGGTTTAGGGTAGTGCAGTGGTCTTTGGGTAGTGTAGAGAGTCATGCGGGGGTAGTGTTTTAGGAGTTTAGGGTAGTGTAGGGGGTCATGCGGGGGTAGTGTTTTGGGATTAGGGTAGTGCATTAGTGTTTGGGTAGTGTAGGGAGTCATGCGGGGGGTAGTGTTTTAGGGTTTAGGGCAGTGCAGTGGTGTTTGGGTAGTGTAGGGGTCGGGCTGGGGAGTGTTTTAGGGTTTAGGGCAGTGCAGTGGTGTTCGGGTAGTGTAGAAGGTCGTGCTGGGGGAGTGTTTGAGGGTTTAGGGCAGTGCAGTCGTGTTCGGGTAGTGTAGGGGGTTGTGCTGGGGGTAGTATTTTAGGGTTTAGGATAGTGCAGTGGTGTTCGGGTAGTGTAGGGGTCATGCTGGGGGTAGTGTTCTAGGGTTTAGGGCAGTACAGTGGTGTTTGGGCAGTGTAGGGGTAATGCTGGGGGTGGTGTTTTAGGGTTTAGGGCAGTGCAGTGGTGTTCGGGCAGTGTAGGGGGTCGTGCTGGGGGTGGTGTTTCGGGGTTTAGGGCAGTGCAGTGGTGTTCGGGCAGTGTAGGGGGTGGTGTTTCAGGGTTTAGGGCAGTGCAGTGGTGTTCGGGCAGTGTAGGAGGTCGTGCAGGGGGTGGTGTTTCAGGGTTTAGGGCAGTGGTGTTCGTGCAGTGTAGGGGGTCGTGCTGGGGTGGTGTTTCAGGGTTTGGGGCAGTGCAGTGGTGTTCGAGCAGTAAAGGGGTTGTGCTGGGGGTGGTGTTTCAGGGTTTAGGGCAGTGCAGTGGTGTTCGGGCAGTGTAGGGGGTGCTGCAGGGGTGGTGTTTCAGGGTTTAGGGCAGTGCAGTGGTGTTTGGGCAGTGTAGGGTGTCATGCAGGGGGTGGTGTTTCAGGGTTTAGGGCAGTGCAGTGGTGTTCGGGCAGTGTAGGGGGTCGTGCTGGGGCTGGTGTTTCAGGGTTTAGGGCAGTACAGTGGTGTTCGGGCAGTGTAGGGGGTCGTGCTGGGGCTGGTGTTTCAGGGTTTAGGGCAGTGCAGTGGTGTTCGGGCAGTGTAGGGGGTCGTGCTGTGGCTGGTGTTTCAGGGTTTAGGGCAGTGCAGTGGTGTTCGGGCAGTGTAGGTGGTCGTGCTGGGGCTGGTGTTTCAGGGTTTAGGGCAGTGCAGTGGTGTTCGGGCAGTGTAGGGGGTCATGCTGGGGCTGGTGTTTCAGGGTTTAGGGCAGTGCAGTGGTGTTCGGGCAGTGTAGGGGGTCTTGCTGGGGCTGGTGTTTCAGAGTCTAGGGCAGTGCAGTGGTGTTCGGGCAGTGTAGGGGTCGTGCTGGGGGTGGTGTTTCAGGGTTTAGGGCAGTGCAGTGGTGTTTGGGCAGTGTAGGGGGTCATGCTGGGGCTAGTGTTTCAGGATTTAGGGCAGAGCAATGGTGTTCAGGCAGTGTAGGGGTTTTGCTGGAGGTGGTGTTTCAGGGTTTAGGGCAGTGCAGTGGTGTTCGTGCAGTGTAGGGGGTGGTGTTTCAGGGTTTAGGGCAGTGGTGTTCAGGCAGTGTAGGGGGTCTTGCTGGGGTTGATGTTTCAGGGTTTAGGGCAGTGCAGTGGTGTTCGTGCAGT